>JAEQBH010005447.1:0-650227 GCA_016808115.1 Tetrastigma voinierianum | reverse complement strand
GCCCCCACTTGCTTCCTATATCACAATGCCAATAACTAAAAATTAAGCTATGATGACACTCTAAAGTGAACTACATACGTGACTAATGGACCATGGCGTTTCACCCGAGGTCTGAGATGTGGCTCGTTCTTGGTATACCTTAATGTCATGAGATGAGAACGATGGGTGGAGTGACATCTAGAGCAAATGAAAGTGTTGAGGGGCAAATTGAGGGTTCATAAGGTTAATAGAAGGCTTGTAAATTAAAAAATTAAATTAAATACTACAAAGTTATGAATTTGAATGGAAGGGAAAGAGTAATGAACCACTTTACCAATTCCGGTTTTTCTGGCCAATACGTATTTATTTTTATATTAAAAAATTAGAATATTATTACTAATTAAGTATATATTTATAAATAAGTTTCTTCCATTTTAATACATGTTTTCATACTTGAAACATTATATATATTTTTAGAATAAATTTTAAAATATTTTATTTAAGAAGGAAAAATAAAAATAAAATCTTAAATATTATTAATTATATTTTAAATCAACATTATATCATTTACGCACTGGCTCAACTGCTGGCTCGACCAATTCCATTCGACTGGGGTTGAACTACATGTGAACCGTGAACCTAGTAATTTTTCTGCCTCAAATTTATCTAAGCTGAATGAAACATTGAATATAAGTTAAATCAGAATTTTCTGGTACAAACGTAGAAACGGAAAAAATTATTTCAAGATGTAAGGTAAAATTAGTAATTTTAACAATTCAGATATAATGGTCATAACACTATGTTTATATGCCAAAATATAATAATGAGTACATGGAAATGTAAATGGAAAGAGAAACAGGGACCTAATGAAAATTGAAAAGGAATTCAAATGGAGTGAAGCTGCATATCTAACTCCAAATCGAGATAAGGTCAAACAATATCTCATTTTGGTCTCTGGGTAGATAAAAGTGAAACCCATAAGGTGAAGAGAGGAGAATATGAGGAAGAGAATAAAGAAGAATAAAGAAGAAAAGGGAAGAAAAAGAAGAAGAAATCAAGGTATGAAATTGTCATGAATTTTTTATGTGGATTTTTGCAAGGAAAAAAACCAACCATAAACCTTTTTTTTTTTTGATGAATTGTGTCTAAAAGAACCCTACTTGGATATATTGGTAGTAATGATGGTAGCTTTAGACTAGATTTGAGTTGTTTTGGTTTGCTTTGTGGTTGACTAGCTGTATGGAAACTAAGTATGGATTCCCAAATTTCGAGACTTAGGAAACCCTCCTAACCCATTAATTATGGTAGATGAGGTTGGGCAAACCACAAATCTTCCCCATGGTTTTAACGTTTATTGTAAGGCTGACTTGGGTTGGTTGATTGTAACTCTCAATCGAGAATTTTATATTAAGGAAACATTTGGGGCTTTAAGGAGATGCCACAAAATTTCTCCAAAACCCATGTTTTTTGTCTATGTCATAATTTTCTTCGCTTCAACTTCGTCAATCTCAAGCTTTTGATGTTCTCGGACTCTATGGAAAGCCCTTGAGTCTGTGAATCCATCCATATATAGCCTGAAGGAAATTGGAAATGATAGTAAATAGCTCATACATACATGGTAAACCATATGCTTATTCATATAATGAAATATGAAAATGCAAAGATACCATTAAAATGATCGAATATCGCAAAAATGATCACCTACTTATCACCGAATTTCATTCCCATAGAATGGATGGAGATATGTAATCAACATAAACACACATGGATTGTTCGCTGTAACTTTGAGGGATAGACATGCCTATTAGGGAAAAAAACAAAACCAGAACATATTGATCAATCGTCTGTCAGGGTCAGCTACAAACTCATTCGTGTCCTTATAGATGGTCATCACCTGTGACAATGATAACAAACGCCTCGGCTCTTTAGATCACCGTTTAGCATAAAGGAGCACAATCTTCAGCTCCCATAGTTTCTTTTATCCACTTCAAGGTTTATAAGTATGAAACACAAAACAAATGACTAATATGACATATGATATGTATATGAACTGATAAGAAACGTACATGATTTTGTAAGTAAATATGATATGTTATGCATGTTAAATGATATGATATGTTAGATGGATATGTAATGTGTGCTGGAAGGTGATGATCTGTATATATGGGTCACCTACAGTTTGAGTTCCCCACTAAGTTGTGAAACTCTAGTACGTTCTGGGCTTCTCATCCACAGCATGCATAAAGGCAAGAAGGCCGAATTAACTCCTCATCACCCAAGGTCAATACATAGTTGTGATGCCCACCTAAGACTTTTGGTCTATTTTGTATATGTATGATTTTTTCGTTGTCTAGAACAAACAAAGTTTTTGTGATGGTTTCAAAAACACTCCCATTCAGACCTGAATATATTTTGAAATTCCTCCACTATAGAATATATCTCAAGATACATGCTTATTATGTATGAATGAACAAATATAGCAGATAGATTGAGAATGGACACCTCTCGCCCTACATCGCACGTATGGCCTGGGGTGTCACAACCAACCTTCTTCAAGCATCACTATACATGACATATTCTCTACCCAAAGTAGGCAGAGTTAACAGTGGTGCTTCAACTAGTATTTTCTTTAACTATTTGGAAACTCACCAAGACGGTCATCCCACAAACTGTTCATTTTCGAGTAACTTAGTAAGTGCAGAAAGTGATAGAGGAATCTTTCACACCGCTGATAATACCCAACTGGTCTAAGAAATTTACATCATACATTTCGAGGTCAAGCTCTAACCTGCCAATCGCCTGAATGTTCGTAGGTCAACTCTGTTACCTTCAGATATTACGGCCTTTCCAAGAACACACTCTTAAGCCAAAAATCACACTTAACTTTGCAAACGACTGTTTTTTTCTCAGGATCTGCAACACTATCTTCAAATGTTGTTCATGTTCTTGTGCATCCTTATAATACACCAAAATATCATCTATGAATACCACTACAAACTGGTCCAAATAAGAGTGGAATACCCTATTCACCAAGTCCATGAATGCGGCCGGTACATTAGTCAACCCAAATGGCAACTAAAAACTCATAATGACCATATCAGGTTCTAAAGGTTGTTTTTGGGATATCAACATCTTTCATCCGAAGTTGATAATATCCCGATTGTAAGTCTATCTTTGAAAACACACTCGCTCCTTTCAACTGATCTAAAAGATCTTCTATTCTTGGCAATGGATATTTACTTTTCATGGTTACTTTATTTATTTGTTGATAATTGATGCACATCCGGAGATTGTCATATTTCTTTTTGACAAACAAACTACCAGACTAGGGCTAACCGCTAGGTCATAATGGAACTCATCATCCTGAAGAGCTCTGAGGCTCGAGTCTCTCTAACTTTAACAAATGGAGCCACACGGAAGTGCCCCGGTAAATTAGAGCCTGCCCCGGTGCAACCTCCAATGAGTTTCTGGCTATCTACTTATCTGGGTAAACCCAATTCTCAGAAATGCATCAGAAATTTCTTGCTTCACCGGGAACATTCTCTAGATTTACAGATGTCCTCTTAGAGTCAAGCACTAAAAGCCAAAAAGGCTTTAAGAACCTTTCTAAGAAAACTAGGCTATAGCAGCGGTGAAATTACATTCGACACTGTCCAGACGATACCATGTACGCTACTTTGATAGTCAAACATTTAAGCACTACTGTTTTCTTATCTGCTAATCAATCTATAACCTGATGTCGGATAACCAATCCATCCCCAAAATAAATCACCATGAAAAAGGCAAAGCAATCAAACTAACCTGAACTATTGTGGACAATTATTATACAATTCACTTACTTCACACTATGCCCTGTGGACTAGTAATACGAGGCCCATGTAGTTCTTCCGAGGGCAATTTATCACCAATCTCAATGCATATATAAGAATGTGTAGAACCTCGGATCTACCAAAGTACATTCAAAGGTCATAGAGAGAGAAAATGCCTTGAACATGGTCCTTGCCATCCCCGATTCGCAAGCCTTCATAGCATAAAGTTTAGGTCAATAAAGGTTGTTAAGGCGATTACTATTTTACTAATATTTATAGTCATCGATTTGGCCTCATCCTTCACCTATCAATAGTCATTGAGGTACATTTGACTGCTTTCATACTTCCTCGAGGATTTCTTAACTCCTTATCCTCACGAAGAGTTCACTATAAGGTGGTCTATGCTTCCACATCGAAACAACCCTGCCATCCAGCCTGCAAGTACCAAAGGATGATGTTCAGGGTAAGGTGCATGCATTCAATTCTTCTTCTGCCCGCTGAATGCTCACTTAACCTGCGTCACGTAGTGTCCGCTTTCTTTACCCTGGGTGAGCTGAACTATACCGATTCAACTTTTGTGATTTAAATATTTTACCTGAGGAAGAACTACACCTGAGAATTTTCTTGTTTTCAGATCTATCATTTTATTTTCTGCACTTTCATACCACAGACTACACTGTAGAAATTCACTACATGCAATGATGTAATATCCTGTGGAGGTACCTTTTATGCTTCCTTTGTGCCATCCTCAAATAGCCATATCAAAAGTTTGGGTAAGAATTGTCTGGTGTATACTTGGCTTGCGTGGTTAAACTTTCGTATTTCACAAATCGCTATTTTCCCCTCGTTTATTCAGAATTGCTTTCCCACTTGCCTCTCTCAGAATCATCAAAGGGCATACTTTGTCTAAAATTCCTGATAAAGAAGTCCACAAATTGGTTTGGAAGGTGGATTTCTTAAAACTAAAATTCCACCAATCAAGTTGCACCTTGCGTATGATACTACAATACATTTGACCATATGTTCAAGGACATTTCACTCGGCCCAGTCTCAGAGACTTTCTAACAAAGTACCTAGCTTATCACTTCCCAACCATCATGGCCCTTTGCACCACGTCTTCTTCAACTTATCATGGACTGTGAAATGATCAAGATCTGCCATATCTCAGAAATTTTAACAACGCTTCAATGACACGATAGAATACTATGTTCACTCTAGTGTTCCTAAGAACTGCAGGACTGATGGACCTCAATTCGTGTATAACACTTTCGGAGCTTCGTTCCATCTTATTCACTATATAAAAAAAAAAAGAACAAGAACAAGGACATTCGCATTAGGCTAATAATAAGCATTAGTGTGCACGCTTATCCTAAAATTTCAGAAACGCCAAACCCAGGCTCGATACCACTAAATCAGAATCATTCCTTCCACTTCGCCGCCGGCGAGGTGACTGGGCCACTTGCACAGTAGGAACTATTAACTTGACATTAGTGGGTCCATTTCAAGCATATATTCATGAAGACATAAACATGTAAAACTACCACCATAGTGGTTCTTAAATTGTCATGTACATATATGCTTGAATCCAACTATTTGTATTTACACAAGTTATACTATCTCCAAAATATTACGTTTACATTTTATTATATCAAAAACCAATTCGGGGACCTACATTAGAAAGACTCTTACTGCTATGTTGGCCTTGGCGAAGACGGGATGTCTCTAACGACCTCCTCTTTAGTACCTATACGGATGAAACACTTGTGCTAAGCTTATAGCTTAGTGGGGAAAACAGATAACATATATGACCACTTCTAGTGTTCCTCAATTGCAGTATACATTTAAAATAATTCACATATTAGAGTATTCATATCTCCCGTAGGAGTAGGTACACTACAATATAGAACTAAGATATGCCTTAGAATTAAAGTTGATTACTTTGTTTTCATATATTTCATTATTTAGATACTTATCATATAAATGTTCGCAGCATGACTCTGTGAATAACAAATAGAAAGACTGAAATGCATAATGGGGTACCTTAAGGTACATAATGTAACTTTTAATGTATGTACCCGTGAGGTATACTACAATACAGAACCAAGATATGCTCTTTGTAATTCAGTTGACGATGAGCCATAGCATTTAATCGTTCAGATACTCATCATATAAATGTTTGCTAGCAGACTAAAGAATAATGAAACGAGTGGACGAGTGCAATAGTTACCAGAGGTACGACAAGATTAAACAGATGCCAAATATTGAATAGATGTTCAATACTAAACAGAGGCCAGAATATTCATGTAGGTGCTGTAGCACTAATCGTGACGCGGTTCGTCATTTAAATAGAAGTGTCACAGACTGATAAGAGTGTCAGCATTAAAATGTGACGAACCTATTTATTCACTATCCACTCTAAGGTGCTTACAATTATATGCTCAGCTTTTATACTCAGTATTTATAATATCTGCTTAGACTTTATAAAAGTAGAAAAAGTAAAAATAGCAGAGAAGAGGCAAAAGAGCAAAGCCCGTCAAGAAGATTCAAGGTTCATCAAGCGAAGTGGTTTGCCTAGGCAAAGCATCCCTTTGCCTAGGAGGAGCAGACAATGGCCAAAAGACAGGTCTCAGGTTCACATAGGCGAACAGACTTCGCCAGCGAGCACCCTGTCTAGCGGAGGCATCGAGCTGAAACAGTAATGAGGCATTTTCGCCTTATCACCTGGATATGTTCAATCCAAAAACAAAACAAATTAAAGACAAACCACAAACCAACTAAACCAAACTAAAAAAAAATTTATGGAAGAGTTAGGCTTTCCTAACCCACATAAATTGGTGTATGAAGAGGCGTGATGAGCTGCTTAAATTAATGCCAACATTTGATGCAACAAATAGAAGATGTTAGGATAGTTTCCTAACCTTATTTTCTTGAAGACTTTAACCAAGCTTCCCTTTTTTTTTTCCCTTTCTTCTCTTCTTCCTTCTCTTACATGAACTAGTAGAGCCCTATCCAAATAAAGAGAAAGAGCAAACCAAAATGGATTTTTTTCTCCCCAAACTGTATGCCCTAGAGCTCAAAGCCAACAAATGGTGAATTTTCCCTTTTCTAGAAGACAACTTATGTCTTAAGGGGATTTGGTTCAATTTTCCCTTTTTGCTTTTTAGTATTTCTTCTTCATTCAATTTGCAAATCAGCTTAATAATATTCTACTTTAGCATATAACCTTTTTATCTTATGTCTTTTGGTCCTTAATTGGAAATTTACCATTATCTTGTTTAATAATCTCGGTTATATCATTTTTCACACTTAGCCCTTAAATTTTCGAAAAAAACTGAATTGACTTATATCATATCCTAAACATGTCATAAAACTTTTAGGGTATAATTTGAGGTGTTACAAAAGAGATGTTGGCCATTTTACAAGCTATCCAAACTTGGAGGCCTCATTTGATAGGCCGGAAATTCATCATTCAAAAATATCAACGCAGCCTGATATATCTCTTAGAGCAATGCATAGCCACCCTGGAACAACAAAAATGGATGCCAAAACTCCTTGGGTATGATTATGAGATAGTATATGCTTTGACAAGGATAATTCAATTTATAATTTACGTGTGGTGGGTGGCAGCTCTACGCCTTAAGCTTTATTTGTTTCACAAGCACTAGTGAGGGATAACATTAAAAAAGAGGTTGTTAGTCATCCTTATATGCAGAAAATTGGCAGACTAGCAACAGAGAAGCCGAGGATGTCCATATTTAGCTTAAACGGATTTGCATGTTATAAGAACTCAGTGGTGGTGCTTCTAATCTCCAAAGATCATTCAAAGAATTACTACAAGAGTTTCGACTACCACGGTAATGTCCAGATGCTCAAACTTGATAAACGCTTGCCCAATTTAATGGCCATCAATGCGTCAAATGATTCGCAAATACATTTCTTCATGTGACAAGTGTCAACGAGCTAAATCAAAAACACTTTTTCCAACTAGACTTCTACAACCATTGCCCATTCCATGTCATGTTTGGACTGACATCACCATGGATTCTTACTTGAGGAGTTTTTACAATCCAAATCCGAAGTCTACCGCTCTAATTATCATGATTCGCCGTATGGCACATTTTTTGGTTTTAATTCATCCCTATACTGCCAAAATGGTGGTTGAAAAATTTGTCGAAGGAGTAGTAAAACTCATGCAGATGTCAAATAAATCATATAACTGACGGAATCTAATATTCATCAGTCCTTTTCGTTTCTTCAAATGTCGTAATAATAACTCAAATGCTCGTTATATCACCTGCGAAATCGACTGCGGAATCTAAAGTTGTCGTCAGATGTGTCAATAATATCTTCGATGCTTGTCCATCAACAACCCAGCAACCCTTCATTCCAGTAATAGTTTTGCATAATACAACTTATCATGCATTAACAAGAATGTCACCCTTTCAGGCTCTATAATACATACTTCCCAACCATTCCATAATATTATGCAGGTATGCCCCGTAAATGAAGTCAATATAAGTGTCAATACACGTGATTTAATCACACAAAGATCTCAAAGCTAATTTGTATGCAACCAATAATCATATACAACAAATTGCTAATTCAAAAAGGAGAGATGTTGAATTCCAAGGGAGACTGTCTCTTTAAACTTCATCCTCACTTCAACTGTTTTGGAAAGCAATTGTAAATTAAGTCGTTATTGCGTCCCATCATATCGAGCGCAGGTCTGCAAAGGGCGATCGTTCGGCTTCCCGAAGGGTCTCAGATTCATCATGCTTTCCATGCTTTACTAAAGAAGGCAACTGGGGATGCCAACCTAATTACCACTGAGTTATCACCTTTTGCTGATGATGGCAAAATGCTTGTTCAACCCGAAGCCATCTTGGATACATATTGGATAAAAGGGTCAAATTTTGAGAAAGTTTGGTCAGTCGAAGCAGCTCATTACGACGGTGCCACTGGGAGAGCACTAAGAGTTACTTTCTGAGCTCTTCATATAAACTCGAATCTCGAGACAAGGTTTCTTTGAAAGATGGAGGTATTGATAAGCCAAGAAGGTCCCCACGTTTGACAGTCTAAGAATCCTAAGTATCTGAATGTAGGGCTGCTTAAAGAAAAAGTCAGAGTTTGTTAGTTAGTATTATGGTTATTTGAATAAGCCTTATTTGTCAGACTTAGTTGTTCAATTTGTTCGTCATATTTTCAATCGTAGGGTGGATTTAGTTGTGATCTCATAGTAGCTTATCCAATTGTCGAGTCCTAATCTTCAAATGTGAGTGGTGCTATTTTTTTCCTGAACTCTACTATTTTTGTACTAAAATTTAGAATTATGAAAAAGAGGAGAAATTTCTATTAAAATAGATTATTTGGCCTCGATCTCACCCTAAATAGAATCATTTATCTATTACAACTTTTACTGGAACCTATTAATGTCACAAATATTTTAAAATAAAAAATAAAAGTACCTTACATTTGAACCTGCATTCCTTTTACCACCTTTGGAACCCCTTCTTCCCCTTATGACCTACCACCTCTTCTTTGCTCCTTCGCTAGTCGAGTCAGAAAGCACCAATGTGTGGTATGATCTCTAGCTTAACTTGAAGAAGGTGGTGCCCCATCTTTTCGATCTACCTCGGGTCTTTTGCAGCGTAAGTCTACAACCTTATATATTTATCGTGATTGTTCAAAAGACAATTTTGAACCCTATATTAGATAGTTTTGGAGTGCTTTTAAGCACTAACTGCGCCACATGCCAATCTGAAGTGTCCGTCTTTCTTAGTATCAATGCATGCCGCTTAGAGGTTATTTTAGTCGCTTTGCGTTTTTACACACTTTAGAAGTTCAATATCGAGATAAAGGACGAATCATGAAGTTTGAACTAAGTGTCGCCCATCAACCAGCCAAGAATCAATGAAAATCAAGAAGGCAAAGTGAAGAAAAATTGATGCAAAGAGGAAGACGTGGAGGCACAGCGAAGATCAAGAATCCTGTGATTTTCGCTTAAGATCATAAAATTCTCGCAATTCAGCTTAAATCGCTAATTTTCGCGTAATTAAAATTTTCGTAAGACTGCCTTAGCTAAATTTTTGTATTTTCAAGTACTCACTAAAATTCTCATGAAAGCATAAATTTACATAGCTTAAATACGTTTTAGCAATTTTCTTATTTCGCGATGATATGATTTCGCTACCTAGCGAAATTCTTCAATTCCTATAAATTTATCGCTTCGCCATGTTTTTGTATTTAATGCTAACCGACTCCAAATTTGGTGTATTATTGGTCCTTAACTTAGCCAAATTTGTAGGCTTTTGGTATTTTCATGTATCGAGGTGGCCTATATAAACCCTCAGAATCAATAGAGAGGATTTTGGGAAGCAATAATTGGGGGAGAGAAGATTTTGTAAGTTTTCTATTTTCAGCAAGCCTCATTTTAGTTAGGGTTTTATTTTCCCTCTCTTCTCTCTCCTCTTTCCCCTTACTTTCTATGCTTCAAACACCCTCTCGAGGATGGATAACTCAAGAGATGTCATGCTCCTCCTTTCTCAAGAGGAAGGAAGCTAGTTTGGTGGCAGGCATATGCATGTCGTCTCTTGTACTGAAGTCATGTACTTTATTTATGGCCCTCATCTTCCCTAAAATTAGGTTGAATAGCTTAATGTTGGTTGATTCGCCAATACTCCATGCTTTTGTGGATACAAGGCATACTATCGCTAGATACCGGTTCATTGTGGGATGTCTTTACGAGCCTCCTAAATGATATTTAATGCCAGGGTTTCAAACTGAAAAGGGCCATAATGATGCTACCTGTGTCACCAAATAGAGTTGTTAGGTAAGGTTCGCTAGTTAAACATAGATCCCAAGTATGCCGTGGACTATAGCCTTGTCAGTAACGCGAGATAAAACCCAGGACACTTGTTCATCTCTAACTTACCAGTTAGTGACCTAAATCTCAAAGTTAACTTTTTCTACACTTTACTTCAGTTTTTACAATTTCGCTTTTCAACCCATCACCGTTTTGAAGCAAATCCAAAAAGTCCAAATGAAGCCTTACCTTCTGCGACTTTATGCAAAATCATTTTATAGATGAAAACCCATCCCCGTGTTCGACTTACTATATCGCAAAGAGCGCTGACTACTTCAAGTGAAGAGTAGGAACTTAGGTGTATATAAATTTTGTTGATTTTAGCTCAGCCTACTGTGGCACGAATCATCAGGACACTTTCTTTTAGTATGCTGCTTTGATTTACATGTCGCACGCTACCAATATGCTTAGTTGGCCAGTTTCTTTCTGGGCTTTGCTGACTTTTTTCTTATTTTCCGCGTCTGTCTTGGCCTCACCTTTATGGTGGGAGGATCAACTGTTGTTCAACTTAAAGCACGCTCTTACCTACTAAAAGGGGATGAATCTTGCATAAGCTCTAAGGTATGCCTCCCTTTTATAACAATCATCCACAAATTCTTCAACATTCTTGTGAATAAAGAAAATACATGAGATTGCATGACAACAAAGTATGCCACACAACTCCCATTTCTTACAACAATCCTAACATTAAGGTCACTAAGATCGCCCATTTCTGATTCCTGGAAGATCAAGCTAGTGTATGAATCGAGAAAATAGTCATGCATCCTTTTTTTCACCTCAGAATTTTAATAGTATTCTAGGCATACTATAAATGCAACTTTCTCCATTTTCTCTCTTCACACTAACTTTTTTGCATGAATGTTGTTCCCGCAGGCAAAATCTTAAAATATACTAAGGGGACATGGTAGTAGCTGACGTTAAGTAATTTACTTTCAAATGTATGTCACTGTCTTCGCTCTATGAAACAGATTTTTTTCCTAATTTTCAGGCATTCGCCTAAGCCCTATGTAGCTCCTCGTTTCTCGCTTTTCCATATCTTCCAACATGTATATCTGAATGCCAATACCAGATTAATTATGTAACCATCAAGGTTTCAACAAAGTTTTCTCATGATCACATCCACTCCTTTGTGCGTGTCTCTCACAAATGCCCTCACAAAAGACCCTTTGATTGCCTACCTAAAGCAAAGAGGGGTCATAGTGATGATTCACTTTCTCTAAGTCATCCATTGCTTCATTGTAGTATACTATATTATATGCCTTGATAGCCTTCAAATCAAGAGATTTTCATTTCATCCCTCAAAGACTCTCAGGCTAATCGGACAAAAATGTGCATGGCATAAAGGTCTATGTTCAAAGATGGGGAAGGATGATCAAATAACATTGATAATTGTCACATGTCTAATGCTGATTAATGCAACCCCATTACCTTCATTAAATCCTAAACACTTCTTCAACTCAATGAAAAACCATTCCCATGAATCATTATTCTTGCCCTCCACAACTGCCCATGCTATGGGCACATCTGATCATTACCATCCCTCTCCATAGCAACCAACAACTGTCCACCAAGGAAATTTTTCAAAAAAATAGGCATCAACACATATTAGCTTCTTACAACCTTCCATCCACCCATTTTTTAGTCCATCAAAACAAACAAACAACTCGAAAACTAATGGAAAGGTTTCACAGACAGATTAGTCACACATCATATAAGTTTACGGGCTCGAACCTTAAGGGCTTCCAAATACCTTACAAGCTTGTTATAATGCTCTTGCATAGACCCATGAAGCATTTTATGTGCATAATATTTTACCTTATATGTAAGAGTCTTCTTAATAATCACCCTATATGCCCTCCTAACAGTCTCAATACTACAGGCTGGGTCTGCTTTACAAAACCTTTAAAATCGCTTAACAAGCCATGTTGACTTCATTTTCTTGTTGGCATCCATATTTATGTTACAACTATGCTCACCATTCACCAACTTCATAGTAAAATATGCCTTCCTTAAATCCCAAGATGTGTACACTCTAAAAAGGTAGCCTATCATACACTTCACCCCAAGTCTTTGTCATCTATTCGTTGTTTATGAAGAAGCCCCAAATTCCCACCTGAAGTACTGAGAGGGAAAACTTTGAGTGTGCCCTCTTCTACCAGATTCTTATTTTGAAAATTCAACTTTACTTCTTCTAAATCTAAATGGTTGAGGAAGTATGTGTTCTCATTCACAAACTAACCCCCTACTCCTTCTTCTCCTCTCACTTATGTCTTCTTCTTCACTGTCACATGCAGTGTGAATTTCATCATCACTCTCTTCATAATCACTTACACACTGATTAGAAGTGCTGGGGTGGGTCAAGGTTTCCATCGTCAGACGAAGCTAGGTTTATTCTAAGACCTAATCTTACCTCAATCGCCTATTTTCAGAATCGTGGTGTTAACCTAATCCACTCGTATCATCATCTCACTTTTTATCTCTTCCGTCCTATACCCTTCATCACTAGATCAGCTCATCAACTTTAATGTGTAGGTCAAAACCTTGAGTACCAACACCCTTCTCAAGATTTGAGTGTTGTATCATCTTCCACTACCAAATCATCCAGATCTGCATCACTCTCAACATACTCTTCAAATTCAACAACAAACTACGAAATTGGATCATTATCATCCTCTGAAGAGACCTCACCAACTTAATCATCCCAACCCAGATCCCGCATCCACCGCATTATCCACGCCACGTCGGTTTACTCAATACAAGTTGTCGTCGAGTCATTTTAATAGTTCAGCATGTCATTGTCTTCTGCGGATCATGGGTTTTCTAATGAGCTGAAATGGGGACCTATTGTTTTCTAGCGCTTCGGTGTGGATTACTGAAAAGTGTGATTCTTTCAGAAGGATTTTCAAGGGTACCTGTGTGGAGAAGGAAGTTTTCTCAGAAGTGTTGTTCTGTGATACCAATCAAATGTCTTGGTCTTTGTGCTGTTAAGTTCCTACAGTTAGGTTTTTCGGGGAATGGTTTTTATCTTTATCTAACAGTCTTCCTGCTTTTTGCCCCCTTGCTTTGTCGGGTCAAGCTTTAGATAGTGGCCTCATTAGTTTCCTCCTAAGAGGTTGTTCAACCCTATTTTTGGGAGTTTCTTGCCCTGATGCACCAATGAGGGGCACAAATTTAGGTTCATCAACTCTATGCACCACATACAACTCAATGAACCTATTTGCTACAACATTATAAGTCATTTCTAAGACATCCTTGTCATTATAAACCTTCCTTAACCCCTCATCTAGACTTTTACCTGGAATCAAGTAATATATCTCATCAATTTTCATATATGGCCTACACTTGGCTAATTTTTTAAGCTAGAACCAACACAGTTCATCAGGATCAACATGAAATGTCCTCCTTTTACCTTCCAAATACTGCAACTCATTTAAATTCTTCTTAAACAATCCGCCATGCCAAAATTGTAATATGCTAACTTCATTTCTTAAAGACAACCTAATTGAACAAAAAAAAAAATATATTAATGATCACTGAAGTAACAACTATAAATCCCAACTATTAACAATACATCACTACTTAAATTCAAAATTTAGCAACATTTACACACAATCTAACTACCATTCATTCACAACCATTAACAATAAAAATACTACTATCAACAATAAATCACTGCTTAAATTCATAAGTGAGAAACATCTAATCACAACCTAACTACTACTCAAGCACAACTATTAACCATTAACAATACATCATTGCTTAAATTCAAAATAGAGTAGCATACAAACACAACCTAACTATTGTTCAAGCACAACTATGAACTATAAATACTAACTATTAACAATACATCATTGCTTAAATTCCAAATTGAGAACCATTCACACATAACCTAACTACTATTCAATCACAACTATTAAAAATAAATTACTACTATCAACAATGAATCAATGCCACCCGTATGAGCATAGATTCTTGGTTAGCTAATCTAACTAACAAGGGGAATCACTACTATTAACGAAAAACCACTGCTTCAATTCATAAATGAGCAACAATTAAACACATCCTAACTACTATAAATAAAAAAAAAGGAAAATTACTACACACTTCTCAACATTTACGAGCACAAATTCAGCTTAATTCAATCCCTAGCCACAAACATTCAATACAGAATTTTTTACAACTAATGTAAGAAAAACTACAACAACAACCAAATGAAAGTAAAAATTTATAAATCCTTTTCTAGATTATGAGTTTATCTTGTTTGCAATGATGTTTCACTTTGAATGGCGTGACAAAAATCTCCCTTTCCTTAGTGGGACACCACGATGGAATCAAAGAGATTAAGACAACTAGTCACTAAATAGTCAGACAAAAATAGACGTTGTAAAGGTAAGGGGTGGAAGAAAATATTAAAAGGTGGGCGAGGGAAGAAGAGACTCAGAGATACAAAGAAGGTGGAATAAGAAAAGATCAAGGTGTGGAGCGAGGGGAAGAAGGGAGATGAGACATACAATGCCTGATGATCAAAAAAAAGAATGGTTAAAGTCATTGGGAAGAAGAGACAAATGTTAAGGAAAAGAGAGATGACGAGAGCTTAAGGTTAAAGAAGAACATCAATGTGTGAAGTGAAGGAAGAAGAAGAGTCATGGGGTGGCTGTTAGAGCATTAAAGAGTTTTTGGAGGGAAGAGTGTCACATATGATTTTTTTTTTTTACTCCTTTAACTGATAACCGATTGGTCGAGGCCAAAATAAGAAGGGAGCCCCCAAAGGTTTTATTCTTAGTTAGTCAAAAGGTGAGACTAATTAAAGAAGATGAGAAAATTTGAGATTATTCTTGTCATGCAATTATCTATTTTTTTAAAATAATGTCCATTATTCACAGCTTAAAACCATATCAGACTACAATTTTGTCTCAAAGCTAAAACTAAGTAGCTCAAATTAAACTCCTGGTCTTGAACCTTAAAAATTTAAAAATCATGGGGCTAGCACCATAGTTTTAATTTAAAAATTTAAAATCGTGAGTCAACAACCACAATTTTTATGAGGACACTACTGGACCTTTAAAAAAATTTGATAGATTGATATATTAAAATAATGAATTATTTTGAGACAAACTCTACAATTAACTTGGTGTTGAAAATCCTTAATAGTTTTTTTTCTTCCTTTTTTTTTTTTTCTTTCTCAATTCTACACATCTTACATTTGTCGCTGGATGAAAAGAATACAAAGTGGCCTTAGAGGAAAAGTATTTATGGATTTGAAAATAAAGGGAAAGCGTGAAGAATAAGAAATATATGATTTAGAATATATTAGAGAAAAATAATTAGCTTTCAAGTAGTGGTATTACCTTAACTAACTATAGATACTAGATTAAGGTAATACCTATAGTTAATGAAGACAATACCTCTACTTAAAAAAGCCAATTATTTTGATTATTCTTCCTTGATATTTTATGAACTATATATATATATCCCATTCTTAATACCTTCTTTAACTTTATTTCCAAATTGGTAAAGATACTAAGTCATTCAAGCATCGGAGGGTTTGTGATTCATTGTGGTTAGAGCTCGACACTAGAGGTGATGGTCTTTGGTGTTCAGATCATTGCTACCCTATTGCATCTTGATCAACTGTTAAATGCTGTTGTGAAATTAAAATAGTATAGATAAGAGAAAGGAATGAGAGAGTTGAGATGAAAGAGATGGCAAAAAGTGATAAAACAGGTGGAAAAAGGAAGGGAAAGAAGTGAGAAGGAAAGCTAAAGAATCGGGAGAAAAGTCAGAGTGTCAACTGGATTGTCAATATCTTCATCTCCAGTGTTCTATGAGAAGATGGGTACTTCGTAGATGAAGTTTGATGAAGATTTGATGGTTTAAACATCACGCCCTTGAAGAACTCCGGGTTGTGTCCTAACTTAGGTCAGCCCTAAAGATGAAGGGACTTGCTAGGATTGGAAGTCCTGATCAGTAAAGCTCGACAAAGGAGTATATAATCTTCTAGGCTGAGGCCAAGGAACTGTGGGAGCAAGCACCGATGGGCTTGTGATGATTTTTTTTCAAGTATAATGATCAAATCAAGAGGATTTAGACTTCTAAGCTATCAAATCAAAAATTAAAAAATAAATTGGGGATTAGCACTCAAGATGGATATTTGATGAGTAGGTTTCCTATTTTCGTCAGGAAAGCTTAAAGGGGCAAGTACGTAAAATATGGGCGTGTGATCTCGAGTCATATTAGGATAATGATCCAACCCTATCAAGACTTCCAAGACCGAATATCAAATGCCAATCTGGGTCAGTTCTCACTTGATTTCGCAGGAGCGTAGCTCAAGAAGAACAAGCAAAGTCCAAACGTGTTGAAGGATTGCGGAGTGCAGATACTCGGTTAAGGTAATATTTCACATTAAAATACTTTTACCTTGTGTGAAAGATGATGTTCTTTATTTTTTTCATCTTACATTGATGTATTATGGGTTATGGGTGTGCGATGCTGTAGAGAGGGGAATGAAAGGTCTATTTTAAATTCCACCGAGTGGATTAGTTTCAAGAAAGACTCGGCAGAGAGAGTTTCACAAAGACTAATTGTAAACCTTGGAATTAGATTTTGTGGAACGTGGGATGGAAGTAACCGAACAACGTAAAAAGACTGCGGTGCCTTACTTTATATCTCAGCCAAAACATACAACATCCCATAGGAGCGTGTGGACGTATCGCACAACATCTAAACGTAAACACAGTCCCAACATCAGGATCTATGTTCAAGAATACACACTTAGTTATATGACAAAGATAAGAAATAAGAAGAAGAGATGATGTTTTGGTGGTGGAGTTGGTGTGGCTTGTTGGAGAATCAAAATCAGAAAGTACTCTAAACCCGAAAATTAATTTCCGTAAAAGGTAAATGGTAATTTTGGTCAAAATCCGAAATTTTCTAGATCTCAGATGATGAAAAGGACTTCACCGCTGAATCTGCTTCGCGAAATCTACCTACCACGTCGAATCACGAATGGGGACAATCGTAATTTTACGCTTTTCGGCGCATTCATTTGAAAAGGCCGATGATAGCTTCAGGAGAGACATGTGATGTAAATAAAGTCACTCTACTACATGTGTACCCCAGCGTGGACAATATGTTGCATGATTAGTGAGATATAGAGATAAATGGCTTAGATTGTCATGTGTCAAAAATCTTTAAAATCAACTAAAGGACAAGGATGGAATTAAGGAAAAGAATTAAAAGATTAAAATAAAAAACAAAAGCTAACGACCATCTTTCTCCATTCGGGTCGGAACGGCAAAGGAGGGGGAGAAACCGGTTTTGAAGTAGATGGAGTGTTGAGCAACTTTGGCTTTCTAGATTTCCCAGCCTTCTCGAACCAGCTTCGCTCGCTTCGCCAAGAAACAAAGCTGATCTATGCTACGCGGGCCGCCATGTGACACCGAGCTTCAGAGTTTATAACTCAAGAGGTAGGGTCTTCTCCTACTTGGTTTATTATTTGGCTTGAGTCATTTTTAATGGATGGGGATTTGTCGAGGCCTGGATGGTTTGTTTTCAATTTCTCAAAATATTTGAACTGAGTAAAGAAAATCTCTACTGCGGGCCGTGATGAGCAGTTTGTGTGGTTTTACTGCTCACTGATTTCGTGTGTGATTTTGTGTTGCTCTGAGTGATTCAAATGAATTGCTTGAATTGTTTATTAGCCCATGTGGAGCTTGCTAATTTTCGATGTTATTGCTATGAATCAATAACATGATTTATGTGAATTAATTTTTGTTATTATATGCATGTAAAATATATTAAAGATGAATTGTTTGGAATGATATAATGCATTTCTATACACTGTAAGACTTTGTAATTATAAAGTGAGGCATGAAATGAAAGAAATGAAATGGTTGTGGAAAGGAATTTCCACAAGATTCTTGTTAATCGCTTGTGAGAGTCATCTCCAACAAGCTTCATCTCGTAGGGTCAATTAATGATCGTTTTAGATCATCTCAAGAATTCACTCCTGAGGGTCGTCTAATAGATTTTACCTGAATCCTTAGTACGTTTTCTCAGAACAAAAACATTTTGCTTCAAAATGAAGGTTTTTTCTCTGCATTTGGCTTAGGTATATAGGAGCTCATGGAGCACTTGCATACGAGATCAGTATGGTGCATCCAAGTAGGATCATGAATTTGCTTAATGTGGTTTGGTCATTACATTGACTTAAGCGGAGAGTAACCAAGTAGAGTCATTATCACTACTATGCACACTTCCACCTATCGAGGGATCATTATTTCAAGACAGGAGTCTTCTAAGACGACGCCGCAGAGGCGCTTGAGAAGAAAGCCACATAAATTCCTTCGATACTATTTTGAAAAACATGTATTAGAATTCTAAATTTTAATATATTAAGAGTGGTTTAATCAACTCTCGAATTATAATATAGTTGGTTAGATTGTGAGTATCACGTATGAGCCTAAATGGTCATTTTTACTCATGCATGAGCATCATAATATGAGACACACATATTTTCCGTGGGTCGACAAGCACAATCTGAATTCTCGGATTTGAGCCGTGGATTTCAAATTAATAATAATAATAATAATAATAATAATAATAATAATAATAATAATAATAGTCGTAATAATAAGTTTATTAATAATAATAATAATAATAATAATAATAATAATAATAGTCGAATAATAATAATAATATTAATAATAAATATTAGTCGAATAATAATAATAATCTTAAAAAATGTTCAATATATACGAGTAGAAGTTCCATAAGTAAATTTAAGTATTATAAATATTATGACTTAATAGTTAAATAAATATTTGTTCTCACTGGCCCTTATTATAAATATAGGAGTGAATCTAATTATATAGACCACAGTGTTTGTAAATACATGCCTCCCGAATTTATTTTTTTTTCAAGTTTACTAAGAGGTTTTAAACCTCGACTACATCAGAAATGAAGATTTACTTATTACCATCAGGCGATAGTTCTTTGATGATAAATAAATGCCCCATGAACTAAATACTTAACTATCGACTCCCTCAAGCCATTTTTTAGGTTTGCCACTGAAATGCACTTTTCTTTCACATATGTATCGAGTAGCCTCTTCTAGTTTTTTACAATTCATTATATCGATGACTATAGGGAAAATGTGCACAAATGCCTCCAATATTTGGTTGTATGTCCAATATGGCCCTTAACCTTTTTTTTTGGTCCAACCATGCCCTTAACGTTTATACCGTGACACATTTATGCCCTTACCTAATCTTAATCAATAGGTAGGCAAATAGTGGCATGCAATGGTGCGACGACACCTCCCTCACTTACGCTTTAGCTAATGTGATAAATTTTCTGGCACGTGACTCATATTAGTTTCAAATATTTTTTACAAATTCGCCTTTATCCCTACCTCGGCATCACTCGATACCCTTTGCTCCCTTTAGTTTGATCCCAAGCTCTCTCACTAGAGTAACCCTTAAATGGCATAAATGTTTCCTCCTATCATGCTTTTTTACAAGGCTGAAATGGATCCGGGGTGGCAGCAGAGCGATTCTCTTCATCAACTTCTATCAATTAAGCACTCGATTCGTATAAGTTTACGAAAATAATTGATTATTTTCTGGGTCAAATTGCAGAATTTAATCTTCACTTTAATTTCTAATTTAGATTCTATTTTTATCATGGAAGTGATTAGTAGAAGGAATCAACACTCATTCCAAAGTTGAACAGAGCCTATCCTATAACACCTCAAATTATACTTCGCACTTACAGCTAGGTATAATAGAAGTTAACCAGATTTCCTTTAGAAATATGTTATGGAAAAGGTTAAAGTAGTAATTAACCACCAAGGACCCAAAAGACATAAGATAAAAATGTTATATGTTATGTAGAATTTTGATAAGCTTGGACCGCAAATTGACGGAGTTAGATGACTAAAATGCAAGGGCCAAAAGGAGTCAAAAAGAGGAAGAGACAAACTCTATCTCTGAGAATGAAGTTCTTCATTTTCAGTTTGGAGAGATAGGCATATGGTTTGGAGAAGAGCCAAATTTTAGGTTACTTTCTTCTGGTTTCTCGTCTACTTGCTTCACAAGAAAGGAAAGGAAAGCTACTTGGTTGCAGTTAAGAAATCAAAGTCAGAAACTATCCCAACTTCCTCGTTATGTGTGTAGAAAACCCCAACCTTCCATAAATGTGTTTTCGTCAGTTTAAGGGGCTTTAGATTCGTTTGAATTTGTATTGTTGGGATTTCGGTTTATCCGATGAAATAGGGCAAAATGCCATTCTACCCAAATTCGACACCCTCTCTCGCCAGCGATGAGTGCTCGCCAGCGAAGGAGTGCTCACCAGCGAAGGTCCATCACTACGCCAACCCGAGACCTATCTTCACTACTGTCTACTCTGGCACTCAGGTGAAGGAATGCTCGCCTAGATGAACACTTCGCCAACAAAGCTTCATGGCTCCCGCGAACCCGCTCTTCTCGGCAGTTTCATTTCGCTTCTTGCTTGTTTTGCTTTCATTAGAAGCCCAAAACGTAATGTCATAAATACTAGCATAAAAGTTTCAAACGTATAAATTGCAGCCCGCAGACTGATAATGAAATGAATAGCACGTCCGCTTAAAGGTTTCAGACTTCCGCTTAGTGCCACGGCACTTTACTTCGTGTGACAGCACATTTGATTACCGCTAATACACTCTACATGCTACGACACTCGTCGTGGTTTGTGCATCGCTCGACACTAGCGCTCAAGACTTCAACAACACTTATGCCTAAGATCGCACCATACCCCTGCACCTATTGCGGCCGCGCCTCTCATTCATCGAGCATCGGTCTATGCAAGCAAACATTTATATGATAAGTATCTAAACAATGAAATATATGAAAACAAAGTAATCAGCTCTGATGCTAAGACCTATTTGAGTTTTGTATTGTAGTGTACTTAAGGGTACTTATGTTAAGATTTATAAGTGGTGTAATTCTACGAGTGGATATGCTATGATATGTGAATTATTTTAAATGTATAATTAGTGAGCTTTAGGAAACTACTAGAAGTGGTTGTATTTGTTATCCGTTTTCCACTAAGCTTGGAAGCTTAACACTGCATTTCCCATCCGTGTAGGTGCCGTAAGATGTCATAAGGATATTTCTCGCATCATAGTGGCAACACAAGACAGGGAGAGTCCTTTGATGGTCCTCGACTTTTTGTCAGAATAAAATATAACTAATATTTTTGGAGATAGTGCAACTTGTTTAAATATGCGTAGTCGACTCAAGCATATATGTATAGGATAATCTAAATAATTACTATGGTGGTAGTTTTACAAGTTTATGTCTTCATGAATATGTGGTTTAAAATGGGTCTACCAATGTCGATTAATATTTCTCTGTTTCCAGTAATGCCTTCACTTGATGTGGTCAGGGAAGGGCATTGAAGTAAATTTTAAGCAGTATCGAGCCTAAAGCCTAGCTTTAGAAAAACTATTGTATTAAAAGTCAAAATCACATAGTAAATGTGTTTCATGTGAACGCTTGATGTCCCTTGGTTAGATAATACTGTGAATGGACCAACCTCTGTGGACGTTGTGAAGAAACAACCTGAAGAGTCAATCCTATGACCTTGACAGATCTCACTGTCCTGGTTCGACTTAGCTAGAAGTGAACATGTGTCAATAAAAATTTGTTAAAAATTTCTTAGGAAATGACAAGGGTCTTAGATTGACTTAACCCCTAGAGCTCCAATTGATTAGGTAAAAAAGCATGAAGTAGAAGAATTCTATGGTACAAGTTTGGAAGAGTTTGATAAAGCTCAGTTTTGGCTTGAGAAACTGCAAAAGGCTCGGACGAGGAATGTCCCCTCTAATAAGGTGGCCAAATGTTCTAAATTTCTCACTATTGCAAGGTAGCTTATGATCGTGAGTTAGTTTTAAGAAATCCACTACTTCGAATTCTATTTCATGGGACTTTGTCTGTTAATCGTATAAAGTATGGCCGCTGTGATGATTATAGAGAGACCAAGTGGAAGCGATTCCTGAATTTGAAACAAGGGAAAATGACAATGGCGGAATATAATAAAGAGTTTAGCCTCCTTAGTAAGTATGCACCAGAACTGGTCTTACTCAAACCCTCAATGGCACCAGACACTAATATCCAGGTACAAGCTCACATCCGCGATCACAGATGTGTAGTCTCCCACCAAAAAGCCGCAAGAAAACGAGAATCAACATGAGTCAGAGGAGAAATCTGTAGGAAAGCTCTCAGAGGTGGTCCCTCCCTCATGTAAAAGAACCAGAGTCCCCAAGCGAACTGGTATATATACCAACCACTATAGAAGGCAAGGACCTACAATGACACCTGCTCTGGGTGAGGCATTTCAACTAGACAAGGGAAATAATCAATGCCTCGCACCGCTACAAAATCATCTCGTACTTGCACTGAAAATCGAGGGCTTTCAAGCTGATGTGGAAGCACATACCACCTTTATAGGAACCCGTCTCGCGAGGATCCGGGAGTTCTAGAAATCCTCAAGAAGTGAAAGGGTGAGAAGGATCCAATGTACCCATCGACTCGTGATAGGTAGGGCAAGGTAAATTTCAGTAAGGAAGATAGAAGAGGTATTGCATCAAAAACAGTAACTTCATTACGCCTCACCCGGAGCCTATGCTATGAGAGCTCAGAAGACTGATGCACGGTTATCGCTGGGCAATTTCACTTTATAACAATGAATGCATGCTTGGGTAGATCCAAGTTCACATTCTTATATATGCATTGAACAATTGAGTGATAAATTGCTACCGAATAGAGCTTGCATATGACATGGCTGTTACTAGTCCCCTGGGTATAGTGTTAGAAATAATCGAGTGTATAAAGAATCGCCCCCAATGGTCTATGATGTAGACTTTCGTTGATTTGATTTCTTTGTCTTTCATGAATTTGATTTGATTAGATGGATTGGTTATCCAAACATCGCCAGAAGTGATCGTGATAAGAAAGAAAGTAGTGCTTAAATGTCGCTAATTGCCGAGTAATCATAGATTCAATCTAGACAGTCACTATAATTTTATGCAAGCCCGTGATGCTTTTAAAAGGTCAGAAGTTTTGGCTCTGGTGGTTGGACCCCAAGAGGGACAGGTAAATCTCAGATATTCCAAGATGTGTGTGAATTCGATGTGTTTCGATGAATTACCTGGTTTAATAACGTGAGGCATTTTGTTATCAAGTTTCTGCATTCCTTAACTACCCATTTTGTGGCATCTTACTCACATGGTCTAATTAATCAAAAGAGTTGGAAGATCCAAACTTAGGAGTCGCCATTCGACAAGGGATTTGGTCTAATCAGCGTTTCTCAACTCAGTACCTGCTTTGTTTGTCAAAAGAAAGACGGCACTTTCTGGATGTGCATTGATTATCTGAAAATAAATAAGGCAACAAAGGAAAAAATAAACATCAGTTTCTAGAACTGAAGATCTTTTTGATCAATCAGCAGTTTATGTCTTTTCAAAAATAGACTGGCTCCGATATTATCAACTTCAAGAGATGTTGATGTTAAGAAAATAGCCTAATCTGGAGATTGTCATTATGAGTTTTTAATAATGCAATTATCACTGAATGCACCACCTGCATTCATGGATTCTGATGAATAGGGTATTCCAATCTTTATTCGACCATTTTGTAGTGGTATTCATAGATGATATCCTAGTGTATTCTAAGGATGCACAAGAACATGAACAAAATTCTGAGGATGTTGTCAGAGATCCCTATGAGAAAGCTTGCTCGCAGTTGAGTGAATGTAATTGGCTGCATAAAGGTCATCCCAGCTATATCAGATTCAAGCAGAGGGTATTAGAGCTCTTCAATTCCGAGGCGACAAGTTGGAAACCACTTCAAATGTACAGAGAGAAGTTTCTAGGTTTAGCTGGTATTATCGATGGTTCGGGGAAGTGATTCCCATTATACTTACACTTACGCAAAGTTCTCCTAATGGGTGTTTGAAATGAGATGACAAATGTCAATCAAGTTTTGATCACTACAGCACATCGGTTGAAACACTGAAAATGGTTAACTCAACTTACTCGTAGAGAATATGAATGTATAGTGATACCAAGATCGGCTCGATGTATCATGCAAGATGAAGTCAGGGCATATGCTCAAAGACCTAAAGTGAAACCGCATGAGCAGAATTATCCCACATGATCCGAATTGGCGCGGAAAATTACCGGAAAATATGGCTACAATTACCTATATGGTGAGAAATGCAGAATATTTACAAATCATAAGAGTCTTAAGCATCGCTAACCCATAAGGAACCTAACTGAAAGTGTCTATGGCTAGAGTTATTCAAAGTTTAAGTGATTGCATAAATTGATTACCACCAGAGTGCCAATGTGGTGTGACGCCTCAAGTAGAAGAACAATTTGCTTTATCCCTAAACATAATGCAGATAGAGATTTAAGAAAGACAGCCATAGCTCAATTAAAAGCTATACCTGAGTTGAGGCAAATGATGATTGATGCTTATAAAAATGATGTCAAGTTACAAAAAAGATTACAATTAGTCAGAAATGGAGACAAGACTGACTATTCTATAGAAGAAGATGGAGGTTTGTTTTATAAGAACAAATTATGTGTACCAATGTCCGTGAATCAAACGAAATTATCGAATGAAAGCCACAATAACAGATTCAACATGCATCCCCATGAGGTAAATAAGACGCATCAGATTTGAAGCAATACTATTGGTGGCGAGGGTTGAAAAAGGATATAGTAGAGTATGTATCCGAATATCTGACTTGTTAGCAAGTAAAAGTTTTGAACACTTCAAGCATCATTCCATTTCCATAAACCCATTCCAATTCCATAATAAATGGGGACAACACATTTATTTACTCAGGTCCGATTTTCCCCCCACCCAAAGGGAACATGATTCAATGGGGTAATCACGACAGTTTACAAAGTCCGCTTCACTTCTTACTAATCCTACTCGATTTACCCGCTTGATCACTATTTGTAACTATGCGTGAATGCAGATCAGCTCATTTCGCAGATTCATCATGACAGTGTGTCCAATTAATGATCCATTTTGCTTATGTCAAGGCTTTGGAAAGAATTAAGGTCCAACCTTGTACTCGATTGAATTTAGCATCGCCTTCCATCCACAATAGACACAAACTGAAGAGTGATTCATGTTGAGAACATGTTTTGAGGTTGCAGCTAGATTTTTCCAAGTCGGGAGGCTTATATTCTATGGAATTAAAACGCTTATCAATCCAAATATCAAAATGACTCTTGTTAGTTTTTGCATGACAGAAATGTAGAACCCCCGTATCGGACTAACTTGAATAAGGCAAAGTAATTAAATCACTTAGTAAAGAGATTGCAGAAAAAGTTCGTGCCAACAAGCAAAGGTTAAAAAGTCATGCATGGTAGAGAAAAAGTCATATGCAGATTTGAAAAGAAAAGACAAAGAGTATGAAGTCGGAGATAAGTTTTTTTTGAAAGTATCACCGTGGAGGAAGATACTTCGATTTTGGTTAGTTGGAAAGCTACTTTTGAAGGTGTCAAGAAATCAAGGTTAGGAAACCATCCCAACTCCTCCTTGTTATGTAGGTGTCGGGAAAACCCTAACCTTCCATAAATGTGCTTTCGCCGCTCGAGGGCTCTGGTTTCGTTTTGAATTTGTTTTGTTTTAGATTGAATGTATTTGGTGAAATAGGGCAAAAATGCCTCATTTATCTTCCAACCCGACGCCTCTTCACCTAAGCAAAGATCTGTTGGCCTACGCGAACCTCGAGACTGCTGCCATCATCGGCTTCTCCTCCTGGCGGCACTCACTTCTGCGAACCCGCCTTCTCGTTGGTCTGCTCTTGGCTCTCTCACCTGCTTTATTTCTATTATTATAAAGCCCAACTAATGTCATAAATACTAGCATAGAAAGTCAAACACATAATTTTAGTCTTCAAGACTTTACAGGAATGAATAGACACATCCCGTCAATGTTTCACATCTTTTATCTGGGCCATAATGCACTCGCTTCTGACGTGCATCGCTGATTACTACTGGCAACACTTATTTCATTTAAAACATCTCAGCCTGTGCTGGGCTCGACACTTATGTTCAGACACTGTACCTTCTAAAATTATCAGGTCATAGCCCCTCTCATTCATCAGTACGGTCTATGCAGAAAACATTTAAATGGAGCAAGTATCCTAATAATGAAATATATAAAAGTAAAGTGACCGCCTCCTACTAAGGCATGTCTCTGCTCATCAGAGTGTACTCCATGCACTAAGGCAGATTTCTCAAGAGATAATTCCTATGAGAGATATGAATACTCTAATATATGAATTATTTTAAATGGATAATTGAATTGAGTAATCATTAGAGAAGTGAGTTGTATCTCCAAGAGAGAGCTTCCTACTAAGCTTCGGTTTAGCACTACGTTAAACCACGGTAATTCGAAGAGGCTACAGGGCCAATGTTGATTGCGAGCCCTTTCTACGTAGTCCCCGACCGTTTTTGTCAGAATAAATGTAAAACATAATATTTGAAATAGTGGAACTCATGTAAAATACAAGGAATGGGACTCAGTATATATGTATGTGATAATTCAAAACACCACTATGGTGGTGGTTTACAAAGCCATGTCTTCGCTGAATATGTGCTTGAAACGGGCCCAGCCAAATGTTAGCATAGTCGTTGCCGACGCCCTCACTGGACACCGCCAGGGAAGGGGCGCATACATCCAATTTTCTTATCTTACGTAGATGCTTCCTTCTTTTAAATAACTCTCTCACACTTTTCTTCATTGGAATGAATTCTTCAAGATCTGGTTGAACATTTGAAGCTCTAAACCTCATCAACTGCTCTTTCAAGGCCAAAATTGCTACAAAAACACCAAAAAAAAATATTATTAATCAGATAAACCCATTGACTAAAACCTATCAAAAAAACAAAAACGCATCTCTATAATTAAAATCATTTCTAGTAAAAATGCATAAAGAAAAGAAAAATACTAACAAAACCATCAAAACCAAAAACCAAACTACTAAACCATTTCCGTAAATGAACCAACCTGAAAATTGAACTAAAAACTCAAAGGCAAAATTAGTGAGAAAACAACCCACATCTAGATCACAATGGACATCGAGAAGACAAAATGAAACAAAACCAATCATTACTAAGCGTTGCATCATGCGAAGCACCTCGCTAATTGCAATGATCTTCTCATTTCTCTCCAGTCCCTTCAAAACCTACTAAGTCACCGCCTTCACATGCTGATTGTGGAAATCTTGTCAAGAAAATAGTTAATGGTTTCGCACATAACTCGCCCTCAACCAAGCCTACCAGCGGAATCGAACCCATAAACGAATTCCTCCCTCAAACTCGAGAAGGAAACGAGGGTATCGGATGTTAGGATAAAGACAATTTTGTTAACAAATTTCGGGTTTAATGAATCACGCAGAAAACTTCCATGTTAGCTAAAATGACAGAGTGCTACATCAACATCAAGTTAACGCCCCGTTGCCTATTTGCTGATTCCACTTAAGTAAGGGTATAAGCGTAATCACTTAAAAACATCAGACACATAACCAAAAACGTTAAAGAACATCTTGGACATAGAACAAATGTCAATGACAATTGTGCACATTAGGGATTTTTATGTAACTTTGAACTACAGATCACAGTGGATAATAGATTCTAACAGTTTTGTTATGTCAAATAAATAAAATTATTGGAAAATTACTATAAAAAATTAAAGATAAACTGTGTAAAGAATATATCAATTCCAACGTCGGAATGAAATCATAAGCCTCATGAGCCATATCACTTAAGGTTCTCATACCTTATCGATGTGATATTAAAATATACACTCTCTTACAGCTTATACCACATAAGATTCTCATTGTTTCCACTGTGGAATTGGAATATATATGTACTCTTTACAGATCCAACATATTTAACCACATTTTTTTGTAAAGGGAACTTCAAACTTACTAACATTGGATGCCCAAAACTTACAAACATTAATTAGATGCTGACTTTTTGGAATGGAAAACCTTTCAGCTCCCCATTACAAAGAATCATATCCTATTGTTGTCATCTCCTAAAGCCACAGGTAGGCTACTTATTTGTCTTGGTTTCACAAAGTCTTTTCTTATCAGGGTCCACTTTGATGGAAGTGGGACTCTCCTTGTAGACACAACCAAGGATTCTTACCTTGTGTTTGGTTATTGAAAAGTATTAAAAAAAGAAAAAATGGTAAGAAAAATTTATTGGTGATATGAAAGAAAAATGAAATATAAATAAATTATTTAGAAAAATTATATATTCTTAAAATTCTTTAACTTTAATGTTGATTAAAATTTAATAAAATGGGCTTGAAGTAGTAAATAAAAGGGGTGATTTGATTTTGAAACCTAATTTTGGAAATTAATTTTTCATCAAATTTGGTTTGATTTAAGCAATAATTTCTTCTTGTTTTCTTATAAAAAATAACCCCTTTTATTAAGGCAATGTAAATATATGAGATGAAGAAGAGTATTTTTTTTTAATCTAAAATAGGTTATTTTTCAAGAAAAAAACATAGGAAATGTTAAATTTACAAATTTAAGGTTATTTGATGTCTTTTGATCCAATATTTCAAAAAAAAAAAAAAAAAAAATATGTCAGGGTTTAACTCTATTTTTATTTTACTTTTATTTTTTCTTCAACTTTTCTCCTATTTTACTTTCCTTGCATTTTCCTCCTATTTTCAGGGACCAAACATAACCTTATTAGACTCATTCATGTGTCTTAAATTCACAAGATAAATTCTCCACAAAATATATCCTTTGTTGCCCTTTCCACTTTTTTATGATGCCTGGAAGCCACTAAGAATAAAAATACCATTGTCGATCAAATTAAAGATAAAAATTGAGGTGCTTCTTGAGAAATAATATTTAACATTAGTGCAGAAAAAGTATTTAGTACAGGTGGGGATCAATCAGGAAATTCTGATACAGAAGGGAAATATTCTAACTGAACAATATTCATATATCACATTAGAATAAAAGAAGAATGAGAAAAGTCCAAAGTTGGAGATGTGATTAGTAACAAACCTTGTTGGAGAGGTTTTTATCTTTCCAAATCAGATATAACTCTCCAAAAGCCAGTGAAATAAAAGAAAAAAAAAAACCCAAAAACAATAACATACAACACATTGAAGAATTAATGGTCCTAAATAAAGCACACAAATACCACTTGGTTATTGTTGTCAATACATCATCTTACTGTATGGATTCTATGTTCTTGCTCAGTTCTTCCAGCTTCTTCATCCTCATTTTTTCACTTTCACTCACGAGCTGATCAGTGGTTAGTTCCCGAAAAGAAAAATGAAAAAAGGAAATGAGAAGAGCATGTAAAAATACAAATGAAATTGGAATCAAAGTAGAATAAATTTTTTTTTTCTTTTTTACCTCCATTAATTTGGTGAGTAGTTGAGCTTTTTCTTTGTTTTTCTCATTGAAAGCCTCAAGAGCTTCTTTGTATTCTTTCTCCTGTTACCAAATAAGCTTATTAGAAATTCTTAGTAATAGTGAAATCTCCAAGGTTCATTTCATAGGAGTTCTTCACTGAGGAAATAAAATCATTACATCATGTTCTACATAGCATTTAAAGAGAAAATTGGTTGTATTACTATGGATTAATTACCATATTCAACCCTTCTGATGAAATCCTATAGAAAACAAGATGCAATGGTTCATTTCCACTGGAATATAATGAACTTTTTAATCAATAGTGATAAAGATTCACCTTCTTCTGGCAACTCTGTCCCAGTGGCCTTAATTCTCGGTTAACTGCATCGATCTTTTTGCGTATCATTGCTACCTCCTTCCTCATCGGATCACTGAGAGCTTCAAGCTCCTAATAGATTTTGGTTTTGTTTTTAAGTGAAGCAAGCAAATATCTCATCGTTAATAAGCTAAACATGATAGGTAGACAGAAAAACACAATGATTTATGACTGTAAAGTACTGATGGATTAATTCAAATATGAAACCAGTAATTAGGACCTTAATTAAAGAACTATTGCAGATGAAGAGAAAACCAAAACATACTGCAATTAGTTTTACTTTCTTCAATTGAATGAAAAGGGAACAGAACGCTGCAATTAGCTCACAAATCCCATATAACTAAGCAAGCATACAATTATTTTCTTTTCTTTTCTTTCCCATGTCACATCTGGATTCTGGAATCAGAGGAGAAGCATAAATTCTGAAAATTAAGCTAATATATGGATATATGTCAATGGTGTTATTTTCCCTATTCCAAAACTGATTTGAATTTTTTATTTAAATTGATAATTTAGCCTTTTCAAGTGGATGATAGCATGATCTTATGGCTAATCCTATCTGCTTACCTCTCTAATCTCTGCTAAGCGTTTAGTTTCTTCTTCAACACGACCCAGCTGAGCCTGAACCCTCTCCCTGACCTCCATTTTCTTCCTCTCAATCTCTTCTTCCTTCGCCCTAAAAGCAGACAAAGCTGATCTTGACATCTCCTCATCCTTGTCATCCGATAACGGGCTGCTTCCGTTGAAGCTAATAGCTCCAGAGATCTTCACTTTCTGCATCTGTGTCTGTTGGTGCTCCACTATCTGTCTCTGAGTAGTCATGGCTGCTCAAACAAAACCCTTCTTCTCTTCCTTGCAATTCCCTTATCTTCTCTCAGCTTTTGCTTTCTGCCTTTGGAATGATGACTCTTTTCCCCTGTTACAGGTGCTTATAAACAAAGCTAGCTTTGATTAATGTATGAGACCAACTATCTTTCTTTACAACAAAAAATACTATCACATGAAATGACCAAACACCCTCTCTTACTTTACTATCATAAAGTTATGGGAGGACTCCCCCTTTTGTTGAATGAATGATTTTTCTGTTCACAACCTCAAATCTTCTTTCCACTATTACCTCCACCTAACCAATGTTCAGTATAAGAACTATACAGTAAAATCAATATTGATTCTTGCCTATATTTTTATCTTCCCAATTCTTTTTAGAAAGAAAATCCTATGGAAGGATCAAATGGGCCTATTTTGGTAAGACAACTATTTTCTTAAGTAGGTATCTTGGCAGGTTCATCCAACAGATACAGTACAAACAATGGTTCTATCTTTTGAGGAGATCATGAAACATGCGGTGTCAAAGAATTCAAAAATACCAGAAATACTACCTTTTCTGAGATTTGAAGGGTTTGATTTGGTTTAATGTATAGACATTTATTTGTTGAAGTGTCCTAAAGAGTATAGGTAAATTCTCTTTTTTGCTTAAAGAAGAGTGCTTGAATTCCAAGTTTGTTTTGGAGTGGACAATAAGGACTTACCTAAACTACACAGATATGCATGAGAGCCTTAGGGGACAAGAAAGAGTAGGAGAGAAGGGAAGTAGCTAACTGCCTTTATCAAATATCATTACTCTTCCAGCTTGGGCTTATAAGAAAGAATCTTCACTTTTGATCTTTTTTTTTTTCTCCCTTACTGAGATACTTTTGGGGATATTTGGACACCAAGAGTATTTTCTCATCTGCCCGTTAGGAGTTAGTTTGATTCCTAATTTTCTTACCATCCACTTTTTTTAGGCAATTTGATTATGTTTTGAAATTTTTGACCAGAAAGGGTGGAGTAAACATTGTTAAGACCAAAAGCAAATGAGGGGATTTTTGTTCTTTACTTCCTTTCAGATTCATTTGCTGAGAGAAAGAAAAGGAAAAAAAAAATTAATTTGTGAAATTTCGAAATTTGAGATATGCAGAGCCTGCTTGAAAAGCCTGGGTCACAAAGTATGTGAATGCAAGTACTAATTTTCTATCCTCAAGACATTGGGGAAAAAGCCTTGAAAGCCTGCATAGATTGTGCAAATCTTTCTGAGAAAGAACTCATGCATCAAATAAGAGCCTTTCAGCTTATGGTGATAATCAACTTTTTGTTTTCTCCTATTAGATTTGGTAGTACTCTACATTGATTTACCATAGATTTAGGGGTTCCCAACACTGGGGGTGTCTACTTGTGGGGCAATTAATATTTTTGATTGTTTGAAATCCAAATTCTTGTGTAGGTATGGAGCTGGGGAACCCTTATGGCTGATAATGCCTGGTCTCATCATTACTTGGGCCAGCCTTTGTCTTCTTTCGCCTCGCTAAATCATAATGCCAACCCTTTTGTGGTGATGGGACCATGGTGGACTAAGGCTTAGCATGGGGTTGGACTAAATTACCCCCAAATTCCCAACTGTCATCTGTAATTTCTCATCACTATAAAATGTGTTGTTTATATATATATATATATATATATATATATATATATATATATATATATGTGATATATATGAATCGCGACGTCCGAAATAACAGACAGACTTTTACTTAATCTCGCGATATCAAGAATGACGCACTCCAACGATCTTGCGGAACTTGAACCGGCATTCAATGGGTTAAACCCCAAAGAACTTGCACTACAGCCATCCTCTCAAGATTTTGTGTTGTTTTCACCGAGTATGGCTAGATTACATAATTATATCTCGAATTATTGTGTTAGTGTATATCACTCTAAAATGACTAGAATAGTCCATTTACCAGTGATTTTAGGAAGCAATTTTAAAAAAAAAAGCATTTTTGAAAGACCATAAAGTATTTGACAAAATTTAGAAATTACTTTAAAATTTTTGAAAGTTCACTTATATTGTTGAAAAATCATTTCTACTATTTTCTAGAAAAAACATTATATATATTATTCTCTTAAAAACAAATTATTGAGAAATACTTTGGCTCAAAATACTTTGACTAGAAATATGGAAAATGAAAATAGGCAACAAAAAATGCATGAAAACAAGGGAACACATAAATTTATGTGGAAAATCTAAAATTAGTGAAACAACTCAAGTAAAGGAGGAGAAATTCATTATTTCAAATATGGATACAAGATTGTAGTATTGTTGTTGTTAGGAAAAATAATCACAAAACCCTAAAATACTACACAATACCTTAGAACTCCTCAAACCCAAAAATACATCATAAAGTTAAAGGTAACAAAACTAACATGCTATATCTCCTAATAAGATAAGCATCGAAAGTGCCAAGATTGCTTCCACGCTTGGTCTAAAATGCTAAAAAAAAATCTATGATGTCTTATCAGAAATTTTTCGTAGTCAATAAGTCAAGTCACCTAATCCCTTAACTAATATATCACAGACACAAATTCCAATGTAAGGAGTAAAAAAACCTCAACATTTAGTAAAGGAAAATCTCAATCTCTTCCACAAAAGTCTATAAAAGGCAAAGATCAACAATGAACGCAAACTAAATTCAAACAACACTCAAACTTGGCCAAAGGGAGTGACTTGGTTATCATATTTAAAGGGTTATCATGAGTACTAACTTTACCCATAAAAATATCCCCATCTAATATTGAAGAGGCAAGGACGACTGCATCACTTGTAATTCATAGGAACATGCAATATATAAAATCAGAGACCTTCGTCTCTTCATAACAATATATGCACCTTATTTTATCTTCATCTCTCCACCTTCACCAATGTACTTCTACCATTTCTAATCAAGAGCACTTAAAGAGATAATATTTCTCTCCAAATGTGAGGCATGTCTCATATTACTCAAATATGAGACATGTCTCACATTACCAAGTGTCTTAACAACCCTATCAAACATTTTGATTTCGATTGTTTCAATTCCAATAATCCTACATGAATCATTATTTTCAATCAACATAGCACATATAGGCCTAATTATGTATGTTGAAACTAATCCTGGCAACGGCATGGCAAAACATAACTTGTTAAGAATCCAATCTCGCTTAAGTTTTGGGGTTGCATAAGAAGCAACTAATAGGAGAAAATTTCCACATTGTAATCGATTTTCAACACTAGCTTTTGAATTTTCTAATTGTTTTCTCTTGTCAGTAGCTCTTTATTCTTATTCTACAACTTATAATATTCAAATTTACATGCCCCATTTTTTTTTCTACGTAGGGTTAAGGTTAATCTCTCATGTCACCACCCATAATTATTCTCATGTGTCCTCTTCATAAGTATGTCTCGGCTAAGCCTCAAATCCAAACCTAAGAGGCTCTGATCGCTTCCTTGAGAATAAGAAATCACATACTGTCTAAAGTAAGGGTGATATCCTTGAAATCAAAAGAAGGGAAAGAACACAAAGAAATCAACCTTGAAACTTTTTATCAGATACTTTAACTTCATGGTTTCTAAATCAGAGACGATGTCCTTTAAGGTAGTTAAGTGATTTAAACATTTATCTTGTGCCATATGATGATGCAATCACTGCTTCAAGTGCAACTAACTTGTTAAGGTTTTTCTTTGGTCATGCATAACTATTTTAACTTTAAATTCAGTTAAATAATAATAGCAGTTTTTCTTCAAAATGTTCAGAATCTGATTTGATAGATGATGATGATGAATTTAGATAAGACTTTTTTCTAATCCTTGTGGTGTTCTTCCTCTATAGTGTTCATGGTGAGTGGCATCTCATCAAAACCATAATAGTATATCATCCAAATTCCATTTAGGTGGAGTATAGCCTGTATCTTTACTCTACTATAACAAAAATATGGTCTTTTAATTCATTAGCAGAATACCACATCTTATTGTTTCTACTGTTCAAATCAAAACACTTTACTTTGCAACAAACTGATGGTAATGGGCATTAGGACATAAATGAAAACTAAAGAACACACAAACTTATGTGGAAGCCTTAGATAAAGAAAACTACGGGTAGAAGATGCAAGGAGAAACTAATTATTGTAAATAAGGGTACAAGATTGAAGCATTGTGGGTGCTTGGAAAATAATTCACAAACTCCCTTAAGTGCTACCTAAAGGCCTTAGAATTCCTCAAACCCCTAAAAACATATAATATATTTAAAAGCATCCAAAAATGAACATACTCTTACCCTAATAAAATTAGTAGTGTGCTATGAGATTACGCCTAATAGCTTGATCCCTTCAATAAAATGCTAAAAAAAAATCATGATGTCGCATTGTGAAACATTTCAAGTTTCTAAATATGTTTTTTTACAAAATATTGGTAAAGAATTTTTAAAATGTTTTTAAGAATACTTTTTTAGTGAGAAAAATAATTCCAAATACAATACTAACTCTTGGATAATATTACAGTTAGGAATGATTCACAAGTTGGGTTTGAGACGGGGAGACCCCTTCCCAACCCCTTCTTGCTTAATTTTGATCATTCCCATACCCACTATGCCAAAAAATTGCTTGGGGCAGAGATGAGTCAAAAAAATTTCCAGAAATTCTCATTCCGGCCTGCTTAGCTATTTTTATTTTTATTTTAATTTTATAATATAAATTAATATATATTTATACAATAATTAATGTATTATTATTTTTATAATATATTTTAATTAAAAATATTTTTATTAGAATTATATATTTAGTAAATAGAAATAAAAATTTTAAATTATTTTTTATATAATCGAGGTGGGAATAATAGTACTTAACCCTTTCTAATCTTTTCCTAGGTTTACAGAAAAAATTCTTTGAATCCATTAAAAACTAGATAAGGTGCATTTCATATTCGTCCCATTAAGGGCGGGACAGAGACCTGAAAAAACCTACTATGTTGTCATCCATACCCATAGTTATCAAAATAATATATGGGATACAATTTTTATTTTATTACTTCAAATATATTTTATTTATTTGCTCAGTTGATATAAATATTAAAGTTAATTTAAAATATAAAGTTCATAAATAATTTTATTTATGTTTGATTTTCTTTTAAAAAATTATTAAACGATCAATTATAAGAAAATCAATTTGTAGCATTTTTTTTCTTTATTTATATAATTTTACGAAACCAAACACTATCTAAATATTTTGATTTACAAATATATGATACATTTTTGCAGATGTTAATAACGGTGACACCAGTCTTAGTGGTCGCCTTGTTACTTGTAAAAAATATCTACAAATTTCCCGCTTTGGTGAAGGATGTTGTGTTGGATTTTTGAGAAAAATATAATAAAAACGATAAATTTATTGATTTAAGTTAGCAATACAATCGATAGAAACACAATCATCCAGGTTAATAGCAAAAAGATTGGCTCAAGGCCTACATGTTTGATAATCCAAAAATATTTAGAATACCTAAGGTTCTAGATTTGTAGCGTTAAGATAACATGATTCAATGTTACTACGCTGTATCGAACTTTGTTATTTGAACTCAATAATGCGAAAACCTATACAGCGGCAGAATCGTCGACAACACAACTACCTAATTACAATAAGTCAACATAAACACGCTACAATGTCGGACGGCAAAACATGCCGGTAATAGGTCAGCGGACAAACACGCATGGCAAAAGCTGATGATAAAAACATGAAAACAAAGCAAACCCATCAGCCACGAAGAAACTACTTTATCGGGAAAGAAGACTTAGATTCAAAGGAAGAACCATGAAACGGATAATTTTAGCCAAGAATGGCAAAAAAATCACCTCAGCCCGAAAAAGATAGTAGTTAAGGTTTTCAGAGAGAAGTTGCAACTTCTTTTCTAATATTCTTTTTTTTACTATTAAACACTTTTATTATAATGTAATAAATTGTTTCTGCTAGACTCAACCCAGACCCTCCCCTACACCGGATGTCCCTGGTTTTTAAACTTCAGAACGCTACCAACTAAACTATATGACTTATAATATTCTTCTTAAATATGTAATAAAAAGTTAAAATAAATATAAGAAATCACGACGGAAAAAATCTCAATTTTACCACAAATTCACATGGGATTAATGGTGGATGGCGGTAAAAGGAGTTTTGATTGATGGCAACCTGGCTGCTCGACGGTCGCCTTATCCCAAGCCTGGGTCCCATTGCCACATAAATTCCTACATCCGAAATAACCTGTCATAGATGAGGCGGGTGTCGAGATAATAAAAAATTACAGAATCCCATACCGTCCCGATCAACCCGGAATCACCATAATCGCCATAGGTGCACGAAAGCACCATGACCACTCCTCCCTTCTTCACCCACTCTCCCTTCACCCCACCTCCCTTTGCACTACCTCACTTGAGCAAACTCATGACAATCCTAGATTTAAACAACAATCCCTAAATTTCAAAATCCCTATCTCAGAAAATCAAAACCTTAAATTTCTAAAACCTAATCTTAGAAAATCGAAACCCTAAATTTCAAAATCCCAATCTCAGAAGATCGAAACCCTAAATTTCAAACACCTAATCTTAGAAAATCGAAACCATGGCTTTCCATCAAATAAATGAGTGTAAATGGTTTTTATGGGGCCTGGGATTTAAGGGGCATACGTAGATTGGGTTTTATGAGCCTTTGCTCGGTCAGAGTCTTCCACTTTGATTTCACCTTCCATCAATAGATTGATTAAAGGAAAAGGCAATACATAAGAAATTAATTTGAAATATCTTCAGTTTTCGCTCATAGTTTAAGTAAGAATCGCCACGGGAGAGTAGATTTGTTAGAAAATGGCAACCTCGGGGGATAGAAGGAAGGTATTGTACTGTTGTTTGATAACTTCCTCACTCACTGCCAAGAACACAACAAGGAGGATGGTGGGTTGAACTGAAAAACCTAGAGTCGTACATGAAAAACCTAGAATTTGCAATAACAGAGGCAAGAAAGAAGCTTATTGGTAGTCTTGTTGGGTTCATCTTCATGGAGGAGGTTGATATAAAACCCAGAAAAATTGGAAATTTTTTGGAAAAGCACAAACAGTTGATTATTGATAGCATGTGCTGAAAACATGGTGCTTAGATTTCGATGACTAAATGGGACTACATCATGTCTGGTCTCTCAGAAAACATGGCATTCTGTGTTTGACTCAATGAATTCGAGAAACTGGGGACTCACGCTTTTCTGAGGCAATGAGTGTCAGGTGACACATGGCTTGCCATGTGTTACAAAGCATGGCAAGGCCAAATGCATGTGTGACACATGGCTTGCATGCAAAGGCAAATACATGTGTGACACATGACAAGCCATGTGTCCACATGCATGCCAATGGACATGCCTATAAATAGGATGTGTTCGTAGAAGAATGAGGGGCGAGTAGGAAAGGAAAAGAGAAATGGAGGAAAGGAGAGAAAGGGAAAGGAGAAAAGAAAGAGATAAAAGAAAGAAAAGAAAGGAAAAGGAAAAGAAAGAGAGAAAAAGGAAGGAAGTGGACGTTTCTTTCTTAGTTCATTAGCATTCCAATGGTCAAACTCCGTCACCAAAGGAGTAAAGCCTGAGATTTGACGAGGGGCGAGCGCCGAGAGGTGGTTCTTCCTACTTTGTTATTTCAGCATTCAAGCTACCGTTTCATTGACTTGAATCTGTGGTCAAAGCCACGTTAATGTGGCATGGGATGAATTTGTAGTCAAGGAAGGGCTGCTTCTTGAGCGAATCTGGGTTGAAAAATCAGATGATTTTGAGTTTCCAAAAAGTACCATGTAATCTCTACACGCTTATTGCGTGATCACATAATAGTGTGTGTCCCTGATGTACCCAACTCTCTAGACGACCATATCTTCTTCCAAACTCCGATTCATGCTCGAACTCTATGAAAAGCTCTTTCAGTCTAGAATCTAGCCATAAGGATAAAGGATTGGCATTTTGTGCTCAAGCATAATTGTTAAAATTTTGATCATAACACCAAGTGTACTAATTGCATGGGTACGGACATGCCTGCTAAGATGAAATGTTGATATGTATTAATATATTGACATGTGATGAGTCAGAGGTAGACATAAATGCATTATACGGCATGTCAGAGGCTATTTTGTTATCATGTTATCGTAATTTAGGCCTCAGAGATAAAATACCATTACTTGACTAAGTAATGATTTGTATGTGATGTCGAGAGCATGATCAGGTGACACATTGACATGAATGAATTAACGTGTGGAAATTACATGCATGTTTGATATAATCATTGGGATGCACTGGTGATATGCATAAAATTGAGCAAAATCGGCCCATATCGTATCTCATCATATATGTGATATGGTAATAAATAGACAATGGCATACATTGTATATGTACCAGACATCGATCAATGAGTGTGAGTACATGTTTATGATCAAACACCTCACTTGGTGGTTAATGAGTGCCATATTGAACGGTTCAAGAGTTCGCCTTGCTCTCAAGTATATCAGCGAAAGGTGGCTATCACACACCATCCTATTGTCATTGAGTGGTCAGGTACCGAATCCAAGTTCATTCCAGTTCCATCGTTCACGCAGCATGAAAACTTAATGGAGTAAGAGTGCGTGGATAGACACTTCGTGAAAGCCCCAGTATTTTTGGTTATACATATGTGTCTAAAGGTGAAAGCCCATGAAAGTGTAGGAAGGAGTGCGAAGCCTGCTGTGAGACCACGAAAATTTGCCTACCCACAAAAGACACATGTTTTGTTAATAAAAAGATCATTGGAGGTACAATATCCAATGGGTTTTGGTTTATAAAACAAAAGAATTTTGTTTTGGAAAATGATCATTATGTTTTGGAAAATGATATATTTACCACACATTAAGGTGTATCAGGTGGAGGAGCCTATAATTACTTGCACATGATCGAGTCACATCTCACTTATTGCATGGCATCTCCAAGGTAGAAATTATATTTTTACATGGAATGATTGTGCGAATAAAGTACCATTACATGTGCATTTGTGGTGGGAGTAGCCTTTGTGGAGTTATCTCATCGGCGTGGCTCACCCTTTATGGGAAAAACATTTCAAAAAGTGTGATGTGACACGGTGGATTCGCCCACGACGCCGGATTGTGAAGAAGGCCACATGTGGCCTCTTCTTGAGTATTCATTTCTCTTGTAAAATATATTAGAACAAAATACTTTTAATATATTATTTTATAAGATAGTTGAGACACGATGTTGGGTGGTATTGAGATATACATTACTCCATATTCCGCAGTTAATCTACTATCACAGGACTTTCTGGTCAAAGGCCACATCGAGGCTTTATGCGCAAATCACGTGAAGAAGACCCATATTACATATCAGGTAAATCTAAATGTATGTTACGAAAATTTCCCAAATCTGTTCCAAACTCGACTCGAGTATTACAAATTTTTCTAAACCCTGAATAAGCTCTACCCATACTCGTCCCATTAGGGGTGGGGCGAGGCGAGGTGGGTTACACAATAAGCCCATCCCATTGCCATCTCTAGTTTTGATACTCATACTCTAAGAGATCTGAGAGCTCTCAAGCCCTAAGTAAGTATTCTTTCAAGCCCCATGCCTTATTCTCATTTGAGCATTGATTCATTTAGATTCAGCTCTGTTTCTCCTCTCTTGTTTTTACTAGTAAGTGTAATACTGCATGATAGCAATATAAAAAAATATAATAAATAAGTGAATATATTATTATTTTCAAAAATCATTTTAAAAATTAAGTAACAATAATTACATTTTGAATTAGATATAAAACCAAATTTAAAAAATATTTATTGTGATAAAATATAAATAGCATTACATTTTTCCATATCAAAATTTATGAAAAATTATTTTCTAATGAATTTTCTTAGGTTAAAAGATAATATCACCTTTATCATTATATATTTACTACATTTTTTTATTTAAAAATATAATTTCTTTTGTGCCATAAACTCATGAGTTTTTAGTTAATTATTTTATAAAAAATATAATTTAAATGTGCATTTTTTCAATTACCATAATATTTATAATTATTTATCACTTTGTATTTATGATATTATTGTTTTGTCACTTTTTTCCTTTTCATTATTACTAAATGTTAAATAATTCTATCAACTTAATAATCGATTTAATCAACTTTAGGTGGAAAGGCATTCTAAGAAATTATGAAAAATATAGAAACACTACAAAAATAGAAATTTATTAATTTTTGTAATATAAATAGTTAATGTAATAATAAAACTTAAAATAAACTATAATTTAATAATGAAAATTTATATTACTATCGAATTGTGAACTCCAATAAAATATTTATATTTGGATACTATAGATGTTCAAAATTGTTGACAGTAAATTTTCGTGCATCTCCTTATTGAATTTGGTTTAATCTATCACCCCATTTTATATTTTAAAATTATATGGTTTTAATTATTTTTAAAATTTATTGATGAGTAGATGTGTTGAAATATATTAATAAGAATTCAAAAGTATTTTTAACCTTCATTCTAATATATTATATAAAACCCTAGCCTTTTTTCTCTCAATTATTTCACTGCTAGCCTTTTTTCTAAAGCAAAGAGGGGTGATATTTTAGCAATTTTTGGTCTGAAATCACTTATCTACACCTCTTTTTATCATTTTATTTTTCAATAAATCACTCATCTATATCTCTTTCCCCATGGTTTTATTTCTCACAAAGTGATTAATCTACCTTTCATCTAGGTTTTATTTATTTTTCACGATTTAATCAGTTTACTTTTATGATATTACACTGCGGCCATCTCTGTAAAGACGTTTGCTTGTGGTCAGCCCCTTGATGAAACGCTTATTTGTATATGAAGGTAGACTTTAAAAATTCGTATTTAGTAGTTTTGTATTTATTTATTTTATATATATTTTTTATTTTACTTTTTTGTTATTTTATTTTACCTTTTTTATTTTATTTTACCACATTTGATATTTGTGATTTGATTTGATTTGAGTTTTATTTGGAAAGGAAGTTTTCGTATGGGAGAGGATGAAAAAAAGAGGATGGGGATTTTTTTTCTTTAGAGGGGAAGAAAGCAAGGTTGGAGCAAAGGAAGAGAGACAAGGTTGCAGAGAGAGAAGAGATCCACACGGAGGCCTGGGGGGTTTCAGGTTTTTGCTTTGGATACAGGTTCAATTTATTTTTATTTTTTTTATTTTTACCTTGGTGACAAGTTTCGGATTTTATTATGTCTGCTTGGTGTCAGCTGGTAGTGAACCGACTGTGGTTAGTGGGAGAAAATGGGTAAAAATATTTGGTGTTATGTGAGGGGAATATGAGTGAATTGGACATGGCTTTCAAGTCATTTTTTTTTGTTTTATTTTTGAATTTGGACTAATTTGGATCCATACAGTCTTGGAGAGGGAAGTGTAATTTTGATCAGAATCTCTGCAAGGCATTGGGAAATGGGGTGGTCTGATGGCAAAGCATGGAGAGAGAATCTCCCTTTATGGCAAATAATATCTTGACTTTCTCTCATCCTTTGTTCTCACTTTCTTTGCACACAAGCACATTTTAGTTTTTTTATTTATTTTTATGTATATTTATTATCTCATTTTATTGATTTTGTATATAATTTCTCCTAATTTATTCTTACATATTTTATTATAGTATTTAATTTTCTAATTTATTCTCATATTTTATATGTATTTTATTATCTCTCATATTTGAGATGTATATATATTTTTTGTGTATTTTATTATCTCTCATATTTGAGATGTATATATATATATTTTATGTGTATTTTAATTCTTCATTATTGATCATATTGAACTTTTTCTTCCATTTTATATATTATTATTAGAATTTTTTTTTTCAAGTCCTTGACTAACTCCTTAGACCTAAAGGTCACTGTCTCGGCCTACCTTTTCTGGGTTATCCAAAGGTGACTAGCTCAATACATTAGAAATTTAACCTCTAGCCTGTTTGTAAACCTAAAAATTAGAATTTTTCAGAAAATAAAAAAAATAAAAAATAGTACTGTTAATAATGGTGGAAGCCCTGTGAAATTTTTTTAGATCTCGGGATGACGAAACGAACTTTACCGTTGAATTCGTCTCGCAAAATAGTTACCCAAGAAATTTTTATTGAATTCTGAGACAATCGGATTTTTCACGATTTTCGAGGTAACGTGTGTATAATGACTCCTAGGGACACGATTTTTACGAGAATATCAGGAGTTAGGAAATAACTCAAGTTAATTTCATTTAAAATAATTTGAACTTGAACTTGAACCAGAACCGAAAATAAATTTTTTCGTGGTAGGAACGGATCCGAACGAGGATCGCGTGACACGTGGCGCTTTAAGAGCCACTCATCAACTTAAGTCAAGATAGAAAAAGAGGTGCAAGTGGAAAGCTCATTTTTGGGCTTGTATCCGGCCTTGAGAGAGGAGAATAGAGGGTGTAGAGAGAGAAGCTTCAACTTCTTTCTACGATCTACGAAGATTGGGTGGCCGCCCTAAATGGGCCAAGGTTTGCTCTGAGAATTTTACGAGGCCACGTGTGGATACTAGAAACTCCAAGTTTCTATATTCTTATAAGGTCTGGGAAGTTTAAAGCCTGTGTTTAGAGTCCTCGTGAACTTTCTCTAGTTGTTCACTTTCCAAGAGTGTAGGGATCTTTCCTACTTTGGTTTATTTTTTCATTCTAGGGTTGTTTAATGATTTTAATGCCCTAAGGGGTTGTTTAAGTAAATTAATAAGTTATGGGAATAGTCATTTGACTCTATATGATGTCTAGTTTGGGGCTGATTTTTGATTGGGAAAAAGAGATAGAATTGGAGTAGTATCCTTCAAGAAAATTCGTATCTCATCCGAGAACTGATGTTAGGCTTTTGAATCACCTAAATTGGACATCTATAACCTGCTATATCTGCTTCCTGATCGCACAAAGTCGCTCGGTTTACCGAACCTATTGTCCAGATTTTTGGGACTGATTTTCGGTTGGGAAAAAGTGAGAATTTTGGCTAGTATCCTTCTAGGAAATTTGGTGAAATTTATTTTGAGAAATTGATTATAGGATTGAATCACCAATCGGACTCAAGTTATGGTCCGTTTTTCAAGACTACTACAACTTAGGCTATTTAATGATTTGTGTCCAGATTGTTGCCACAATTGGTATATGATTTGAGTATATCATTGCTTGAATTTAGTGATATACTTGGTTTAAATTGTGTGGAATTCAAATTGTGTGTTCTAATGGTTTGACTTATGATGTGTTTGTGTATGAACAAGACTATCAGATGGCTTGGTCAGAGGCTATTTGTGACATGGATTTCACCATTAAGTCAGGGTATAATAAGTCATCATTGACAGGATGATCGTAGATGTCAATATATGGGTGTATATATGCTGACATGTATTGTGTGGTTTATCAGAAATTGTATGTTAATTGATACATTGTCCAAAATGATGCACTAAGATTATGCATGGTTTAAAACCAACAAATAATTTCATCATATATATGGTATAGCATGTACGGGAATGACATAATTGCATTTCATACGCGACGACATTGCATTAAAATGAGTGCGGTACATGGTCATAACTATTCTTCATTCTCGTGAGTGCGGGTGGTGAGCTCGTACTAAATCATGTCCAATGTGAGTCTCACGGGTGCATTTTATAGCCGGAAGTCAGACAAGACCGCCCAATGCTTTTAAATAAAGCTTCTGCTTATCGAGACTGTCCAATGCCTTTGATTGTAGCGGTCATCGAAGATATCCAATGCTTTCGAATAAAGTTCGCGACGAGACCATTCCAATGTTAACAAAGTTGTTTATCGCATCACCCAACGGCTTTTAATAAAGCTGCCATCTGGAGGGACGCCCAATGAGTTTTAAAACAATGGTGAAACACCAATGACAAGTTTTTACACTTATAACATGTGTGAGGGAGTCAATGAGTAATTCGTGTTAAAGGTGCAAGTGAGGACACTTCATTCATGGCATGGCAGGTAGGTCGAGAGAAACTACGCTTTATTTGGAATGTTTGATCGTGGAAACATGACATTGTGGCGCGGCACTAGGCTCGTAGTAGCCTCCGTAGAAGTTTACCCCCGCTGTGCATTGCTCACCCCGGCCGGGACCCCTTTCAAGCACAGGAGTATGCAAGTGACGACGCCACTCCGAGTCAGAATGCATGGCTATGCCGGCCATGGGCTCAGAATTAATTTTGTAAAGAACCTTGAAACAAACTAGTTCACGCTGTATTCTGTGCAAAGAACTGTAAAAATACTTGGAACAACCTCGTCTAATTGTAGGTAATACTCAAAGAGCGCTGGGTAATTAAACTCGAGGACTTTGGTAATTAGTCCATGATATTTCTCAGAAGAGGATGGTGTGTCTTGCCAGGCCACTTCTGACCTGCAATTGACCTAGTGAGGTCATTGTATTATACTGGGCCATGTCAGCTTCGGTTTTCGTACATGTTGTATTTCAGAGCCCCGTACAAAGGAGACTTTGTCCCGATTTTCGTTAACCTGGTCTCAAAAAAGGGGATACTGGCGGTGTGTGTCAAGCCATTCACATCCACGAGTCTTCCGCGGCTAATGGGTTATCAACGGATTTCTGCCTGGGTGTCATACCAGACGAGCATAGGTATACGTAATACCTGTGGCCTGATGGGCATGGGTCCGACATGCTATGATAGAGCTTAGGTTGTGAATGCCTAGAGCTCGGTGTCTAATATTAGCGTCATAGCTTAGTATCAGGAAATAGGTATGTGATTACCTAGGAAAAGGATACTGGTTTAGACCATTTCATGATTACAAACATTTTCATGTCAAAGCATGATTGTGATTGCATGATTGTGGTGTTAAATATGAATTATATACATGGTAGAATGTATATAAGAAAAATGGAAATACTAGGTTAGATAACATAACCTTAAGAGTTCAAAAATGGAAGGAATGGAATAATCTGTGATGTCATGGCCTATTAGTATTGTACTGTACTGTTAAATAGACAAGGAGAAAATCTCGAGCATGGGCTTGTAGGTCAGAACCTGGAAAAGTAATTGAACGGAATTCTCCCCAGGAAAAGGGTGAGGCACTAAATGCCGGGATTGTGGGTCGAGGATCTCCGAGATTCTTCTCAACACCGTGACCTAATGGTCATGGACATGTTCTGAGTTTGAGGTCATCCTCAGACGGACTAGCCGATTTACACCCGATGATACTTTATATTTCAGGGATATACCATGCGCTACCTCACGTAAGGACTTCTAGATGGCACGGCAATGATGGTCATTAGAAAGCTCCACTGAGGACGAGGTGAGACAGTATTCGAGTTCACTCTCGTAGTTTACGTGCATTAAGATGTTTTTTCTGGACGAAGCATGGGATTACCTCCGCATGTGTGGATGCATACTTCATCATCGAGCTACACCCTCGGCACATTGCCCATTTCATGACTCCACATAGGATGGAATCAGTTGAGTCATAGAACTCAAGGTCCCAGATGAATACAGAATTTGTTTGCACAAAGGGTTTTATTCAATTCTGAGCACTTTACCTTGGGTGCTGTATAGAGGCATGGAATGCATAATCACATTTCATATTCATGTGACATCGTGGATGAATGGGTATGCATGGTCATAATCATTCATCATTCTTGGTGAGTGGGTGGTGAGCTCGTACTTTGGACTATGTCCAATAGAGTCTCACGGGTGCATTTCATAGCTTTGAATAAAGTCGCTTATCGAGATCGCCCAATGCTTTTGAATAAAGCTATAGCGGTGAGACTGGCCCAATGCTTTTTATTAAAGCGCTTATTTTAAACTCGTCCAATGCTTTTGAATAAACTGCTTATCTGAGATTATCCAATGCTTTGAATAAAGCTATTTATCTGAGATTTTCCAATGGCTTAATAAAGCGTTTATCTGAGGATGTCCAATGAGTTTTAAAACAAAAAGTTTTTGTTTTGATAAAGGTCATCGGGTGAAAACCAATGACAAGTTTTTACACTCGCATAAGTACGTGAGGAGCTCTGATGACTCGTGTTAAAGGCATGATGAGTGACACTTCATTCATGGCATGTAGGCATTTCAGAGTAGAAACTGCATTTTACTTGGAATGTTTGATTGTGTGAACATGGCATTGCATGTGCACTTAGGTGGGGAGCGGCCTGCAGTGTTCATCTACTCGGGCATTGCTTACCCCGTCGTGGGACCCCGTTTCAGGTGCAGGGAGTATGTAGGTGGACGATGCTCACTCAAGGCTCTAGTTATGAAGAAAGCCAGTCAGGGCTTGTAATTAATTTTTGTAAAGAGTTTGGAACAACTTAGTTCTAGCTTGTATTTTGTGTAAAAAGAATTGTAAAAATACTTTGGAACAACTTTGTTGCCACGCCCTATTCCCTATTCGACCCGATTGGCGACCAACCGTTTCGGTGCGAAACCATATACCGACTTCTATTTTTTTTCTATTTTTTTTTTTTTTGAGCTGAACTTATATCTGTGGTGTACAAATGATTTTAGTAACTAACAATCATTTACATTTAAAAATGAACTACCACCGGAGTGGTATCCATTAAAATTTATTCACATTTACTAAGTCCCATTTCTTATACAAATACACATATATATACATATCTAATACAAACATCAGAGATCGCGGAACAGTGCTGGTGAGCACCTATCTCTGAGATGGCCCGTACTGCTGGTGTGGAATGTCCTGTCCTCTTTATCTTCTCTGCACTCTACACGGATTGAATTCGTGCTAAGCTTTACGCCTTAGTGGGAACATATAGACAATAACGACCAATAATAATAATCGTTGTCACTGTCTTTTTACATTTACTTTTACTTATGCAATTAACAAAGTCTATTCTTATTTGACTTCTAACTCCTCTCATATTATACATGTAGATTTTATTCTTTTCAGATTCCTTATCATTTTCTTGTTCATATCACTTCCCCGTGTCAAGTTCTTGGCTAAAGTTGTAACTCATATATCTACTACATGTATGGCATATCATATCCTATCATATTCAAACAACGATTCATACAATGGCAATCGAATCCATATCAAGTCATATTAAATAACTACAGTGGTCAAATAAAACTAATACCCATACATATTAGACTCTTACCATTATCACGGTCGGCCATTAATCAACTCCCGTGAATTTAATGCTTCATGATCCGGGATGCCATAAAAAACATTTTGTTTCGTTATATTTAATTTTTATTTTCAAAGGTGTCGCGACCCGAATCCCCTACTTGACCCGGTTGGCGGATCCAAGCTGGAGCTCCTACATTCGACGCTAATCAAAACATTTATTTTGTCTTATTAAATTTTCTTTTCGTGCATCGCGACCGAATCCCCGACTCGGGACCGAAGGCGGATCCGAACCGAGCCCTAAGATTCGACATTTTCAATATCTTCCAAAACATGCAGCTTATGTTATTCCATTAATCTCTCTTAATTACAAAAACACTTCCTTCAATCCCATGACCATTTACAAATTCAAAACACCGTAATATCTACACTTAATACATGCATTTACTAAATGATGCCCTTTTACTATGTCCGTGTAATGTAAAAGATACTTATACAAATACACTTTTTAATACCATCGTTTTCCTTTTTCGGTTTGTGATTCCACATATAGCTATAGAATTCGACATCCACCTACAGATTCACTGTGAATCCCGCCCGTCATTATTCAAGAGTAATGTGATTTCATTATTCATTATTACCGCCTTCACATATGACTATAGAATCTCGACATTCACGACAGATTCGGGCCAGAACTCGTCTCGTTCGTCATTCATTAGCAATGTGATTTCTCGCGATTCAATTATTACCGCCTCACATATGGCTATAGAAGTCGACATTCGCGATGCATCTGGCCGCGAATCATGTCCTCGTCTGTCATTCATTAGCAATGCGATTTCGTGATTCAATTGTCACCGTCCCACATATGGCTATATAGAAGCTTCCACATTCACGATGTATCACAGTTAGTGAATCCGTCCTGCCTCACATTCATTAGCAATGTGATTTCGCATTCAATTATTACCGTCTCACATATGACTATAGAATTCGACATTCACGACAGATTCAGTTGGTGAATCATGTCCTGTCTGTCATTCATTAGCAATGTGATTTCGCATTCAATTATTACCGTCTCACATATGACTATAGAATTCGACATTCACGATGATTCGCTAGAATCCTCGCCCCGTCTGCTATTCATTAGCAATGTGATTTCAGATATTAAATACGCTTACCTTCCCGACGACTCGCCGTGAATCCCACATGTTTCATTATTCATAATGATACATTCTTCAAATCAATTTACTTTATGCAGTAATTCTCGCTTTTATCGTCTAACACATGCACACATGGCAATAGTGTGATGACATTTCAATAACAATCATTCAAATCAATATATATATACATATATCTATTTCACAATTAACATTCATAACCGATCATAATCATTATTTCAATTTAATATCACTTCAGATATCTTTTCAAAGATATACTAGAATCTATGTACACATTTCATATGCTCATTTTACATATTCATTCACGTATACTCATTCATAAATGTTATTCACATGTGTTCATTCACGTATACTCATTCATATACACTCTCGCCTATAATTCATTGACGTATACCATTCATGTATACTTATTCATAAATTCACTATCCACATATTCAATCTGATACTCATTCATATACCCATTTTTACGTATACTCGCTTCATTTGTTATCATTTTCCGGGTTATATGTGATAATAATCATTTATCACTTAATCATTACTATGTGTTCATGACATATTGCCTCGCATGTTCACAATCATGTTTCAATTCGTTTTCATTTTCATTTTCCATAATCATTTTCATGTCTCATGAACACATATTTACATTTTTCATTTTCTACTTTTTCCTTGTTTCATGCCTATTACATATGGCACTTCATATTCTTGTGAAGTATGATGTCTATGAGATCACACCTCATTCATATATTCTCATTCTTTTATGAATCTAGTTTACTTAGGAATTGGAATCAATCCAATCAGATCATCCAAATAAAGTTATGGCATTTTCATGCCAACTAGTCATTTTTTACCCCGATTTTTCTAGTGACAGTTTGTATTACTCATTCTTCTTATAGTCTTAACTTCATATTTGACACTATTTCCTTATACTCATTTAAATCTAAGGTGCTATGGTTCTATTCCAACTGAATCACCCGATCTGAGCACCGAACTCAAGTTACGTCCGAAACAACCTGACTACTTATGTCCAAAGTTGATGCAGGAATTTTTCTTGCACATGGCTCCACTTTGAGTGAATTTTTAGATTACTTAGGATCAGAATTTGACAATGCCTTCTCTTTAAGTTTTGTTCTCCTTGAAGTCTATTTTACTTAGCCACTTGAATCACTCAAATCGGATAAGAAATGAGCAAGTTATGGCCAAAATACAAAAACTGGTCAGAACAGGAAAACCAGAACAAGTTCTACCGGTAGAACTTTGGCCAAAAATGACCAGAATCAAAGTTGTACCGGTAGAACTTAACTTCTACCGGTAGAACTCTCCGAAAAGTGCCCAGAATGTGTGTTTTCTCAACATTTTTCCATATGTTTCAACTCCAATCAACTCTATAATTTCATAAATACTTCAAGACCAATTTCCAAATTCATCTTACATCTCTTTTCTACTCAATTTATCATTCAATCCTTCTTATTTCAAAGACTCTATTATGAATTTCCTTCAAAAAACTATTCTAATATGGGTCTTAACTCCATACACATACTCAAATACACAAATTTATTATTAGGTTTGTTCTAACCCAACCTCTTTTTCTTTTGGGTAATTAAACCAGAATCCAATCCTCAAAGTGGAGGATTCTCCATGTTTTTCTTGTATATTTAGAGTTTTGTTAACCCTAATTCCATTACATCTTTGGTTAGGATGATCCTAACAAACTCCTAGGTTTGGGCACAACAATAACTACAACCAAACAAAACCAAGCAATCCTATACTAAGGTTATGAAGTTCCATACCTTTGGAGCTTGGCCATGCCTTTCCTCTTCTTCTTCCTTCTTCTCTCCTTCTCTTCTCTCTCCTCTCTCACGGTTTTCTCCTTTCAAAATGGCAGACCACTCTTAGTCTTTAATCCTATTTGTTAAGGCCATGTTTGCCAAGACAAGAAACCCCATTTTTGTTTTAAGTTTCCTTTATTTACTTAAGCCCTTCCATTCATTCAAATTTATTCTAACTTTCTAATTGCCTTGCATCCCCAAAAACTTTTTCTATTTACATTCATTTTTTTTAAACATTTCATATATATAACCCTAATCTTCACTTTTATGACCACTAAAGCCCTGGCAGTAATGACCACTTTACCCTTGTCTCTAATTTTCGCTTCTGTCTCAAATTTTATTTTCGAAAATTCATATTTAGCTTATAATATACCCTAAACAAGTCCGAAAACTGCTAGGGTATATTTCGGGGTGTTACACTTGTTCTAATTTGTAATATTTGTAAGAGTAAAGAGACTAAACCTTTCGAGGACTGGTAATTAACTGATATTTTATAAGCAGTGGATGATAGGGGCCTTGCTAGGCCACTTTCACTACACCTCGGACCCAAAGTGGAGGTCATTGTATTATATTGGGTTATGCTGCTGTGTTTTAGGGCGCCCCATTTCCGGGGTCTCTGACCACCGTCAACCTACGTGGAACCCATGGTGTGTCTCATGTCACGAGACCCATGAGCAAAATGGTCAAGCATCGGCCCATACATCCATACTAATCAAAATATAATAAACTCTATTACAATAGTTTCAAGAGTTAATTACACTCTTATACAAACACGTATCAATCATAATGTTTCATACATGTTTTACCAAAATACATAATCAAAGCCAAAAGTCGACTTTCTTCTCAAAAGCGGCCTCTAGTGAGCATCGTCTTCCTGAACACTCCCTGTACCTGAAAGGGGGATCCTATGACGGGGTGAGTAATGCCTAGTAGTGATAATCTCCTACATGGGTTACTCCCCACCTATGTGCTCATGCAAATGGAAAACACATACATTCAAGTGAATTTATGATTCTTACTCGAATGTCTATATGCCCAACCCCATGACTCGAGTCCTCACCGACTCCCTCATACATACTTATGCCATGTATGAAAATCAAGCCCCAAACAAAATATTTGTTTTATTTGTGGGCAACCCTCCGATATAAATATCGCTTGGATCAATCCTCTGAGGTGAATTTGTTGGATAACTCTCCAAAAAATTCATGGGCCTTTCCGACGTGAATTGTTGGACGATTTCCCAACACAATTCTTCAGACAACTTTTCGATATAATTTTATTGTTTTGGACAATCCTCCGATTTGTTTCATGTCATGCACTCACACCTACAGTCTAGGGTGCCCTAATGCATATGAAATGCAATATGCTATTTCCATACAATACATGCTAATATATATCAAGCATGCATATATTAACAGAATTTATACACAATCAACATGTTATTCACTCATAGTAATAACATCAAAATTAACTCACATGGGCTAATAAACAATCCGGAAGTCCATCTTGGAGCTGCCCAAAGAATCACACAAATAGCACGCAACAACACACAAGGTCACGTGAATAGTCCGACCTCGGTCTCAAAACACGGTCATTCAAGCCTCAAAACATCCATATCCATCAAAATGGCAAGGAATAAAACAATTAGGAGAGAACCCTACTTCCGAGTCATTTAAACTCCACAAACCCAGACCCACACGCAGCCCCTCACGTGGGGATCAACTCTTGCTTGTCTCGCCGGATCCAATGCATCGATCACGGAAATTTAAAGAGAAGGTAGATTCTCTCTCTTTAAAATCCTCTTCTTCTTCTCCTCTTTCTTTTATCTCTCTATTTTCCCTCTCTTTTCACCCATCCAATCTGGTTGGGTCAAGACAACTTGTCCTCTCATGCCACTTGTCTAATTCTAAGTGGCTCCTTGGATTCACCTTATCCACTTTATCCATCTAACTTAGATTTCACCCAATAGCATGATGCCATGTGTCTCTCATGGGTCCCACTTGAGCTCATGTTTGACTCATACTATACATGACACGTGGCACCTCTTGAGCCACTCACAATGTGCCAAGTGTCTAGCACTACTCTCGGTGCCTCGAAAAACGTGAAATCCCGATTGTCTCGGAATTTGACAAAATTTGACGTGGTAACTAGATTTTGCGAGACGATCTCAACGGTGAGATCCGTTTCATCATCCGAGATCTAGAAAAATTCCGGATTTTGACCGAAATTACCTGCTTATTTCATTTTTCAAAATTAGAATTTCTCTGGTTTTATTGTGCTTTAGAGAGGTTGTATTTGGGTAGCATTCTTGCATAAAGAAACTCATCTCGATTGCTAAATCCGCGGGTCACCGAAAAGGGGACATGGTGGTGTGGTGTCGGGTTACCCGACATCCACGAGTCTTTCGCGGGTTGACGGGTTGTCAACGGACCCCCGGGTTTTGGGGCGTCACACCATTAGAGACCCGCAAATCAAATCCATTAGGTCTAATCCACTTATAGCCAACTCATTATATTCCAACCTCAGACTCAACCTATTATATTCCAACCCACCTATTTAGACCTAACCGACTTAGGCCCAACTCATTATATCCAAACCTCCCTAGGCCCATTTAGGTCCAACCCATTATATTCCAATCTCGCGTATTTAATTTAACTAATAGTAAAACTCATCTACCTTAGACCCAACCACCCATTATCATGTCACCCCACTACCACATCACACCCTCAAAAATATGATTTTAAATACAACACAATGATCGACGCGCGAACAAAGCTCTTAGCCACTTTTCCCAACCACCAACTATGACATACTCTTATTCTTTTACTTGTATTACTGATTTTAACATCTTTAAAAATGAATTTCAAATTAAAAATTACTTTTTACAAATTTTAAATTTATATTCCTTTTCCCAATTCTCATTCTTTCAATCTCAATTTCACAAAATCTCATATTTTCATTTTCCTAAATTCTTTTTCAAATTATCAATTTCTTTTTTTTTTTTAAAAAGTTCATTCTTCTTTCAAAATTATCAATTCCTAATTTCCAAACTTCAAAATCTTAATTTTTAAAATTCAAATTTCAATTTTCAGAATTTAAGCCCCTTTCTTCAAAATTTCAAATTCAAATTCTCAATTCCTTTAAATCCCCAAATTTTCAAATTCAAATTTAAAATTTAATTTCTAAAATTTAAATCCTAATTTCCAAAACTCAAATACCTACTCTTCAAATATTCAAATTTTAATTTGAAACCCAAATGCAGAGAAGTTTAAAAATTCAAGTCTCAAATTTCAAATTTCTAAGTTCTAATTTTCAAAATTCACTCTAATTCCCAAATTTCAAATTTCAAATTCAAAATCTTAATTTTTAAAAAATTCAATTTTCCAAATCTCCTAAATCAAAACTCAATTTAAAAAAAATCTCTTTTCAAAATAGTTTTTAAAAGTTTAAATCACATGATTAATTTTATAACTCCAATAATAATGAGTCTTATAAGCTTAATTTGTATAATAAATAAATGGGCTTTAGTGGGACCCAACATATCACGTATTCTTTATTAAATAATTTGACACTTAATTTATAATTTGATTTTCTATTTTAATTATAATTTTTTTTATATATGTTATGGGCTAACCATATTTTCTCTTGATAGCACTCTTGGTTCGACATTAAGGTACGTATTCTTTCCCCTATTGCTTTACTTGTTATTTGCTATGTGTTTGATGCACACTTGTATATTATTGATTGTTTGTTATTAGTATTCGTAGTCAATTAGTGAATTGTCACATTTTCCATAACATGATTAATAGATACCTGACTTTAGGGGTGTGCCATTGCTTACTATCATACCTTTTCAATAAATAACATGACCTCTAAATTTAGACTAGGTTTTTTGCAAACTTGTCTTTCCTAAAAAAAAGGAGTCATACTAGGGTTTTATTTCTTATTTTGTTTTCCTTTAAAAAAAAAAAAAAAAAAGTGTCGACTCCAAATCGTTTTCAAAATGGTTTTTCGAAAATATAAAATGAGTCTTACCTTTTAGTGAGAAACGCATCATAGTCAAAATGCAATGTCCACAAGGTGATTTAAACAAGCAAAGTGTATTTGATCAACTACAAGAAATCAAATCAATTGTTGTCAATATGCTGCAACAAAACTTGCAGCATATATATAAGTTGTGTAAGCTCAATCATCAAATGTGTATAGGTTTGAAGTTATTCATTATGCTATTAACCTCAATGGTTTTAAATGATTTAGATTTTATGTTTCATGTATGCATGACTTATTGAATCGTGACGCCCCAAATCTTAGGTTCAAGTGGATTCACCACACCATGGAAACACTCGTGAATGTCGGGTGACCTGACCTCTCTCACGAAAATCGGGCAGAGTCTCCTTTGTACGGGGAGCTCTACCCAAATACAAACCTGTCTCAAACAATCCAATATAATCCAATATGAGTACCAATGGCCACTTGGGCCCATATACCAATATTCATCAAAATACACTAACTATATACCATAGTTTCAAGAGTTAAAAGTTTACTCTTATACAACACATTAAAAGTTAACAACCTTCTAATACATGTATTCTAAACACTAGCCACAACCGCTTCGCAAGATCACTAAGATGAGCCGCCTCTCAGACGCTCCCCGTACCAAATAACATCTCTGATGGTGAGCTACCGCTTAGCAGTGGAAATCACCTAAATGGCTACTCTCCACCTAAGTGCATATGCAATGCTCTAATGCAGAAAACACATATTCGGCAACAAGATCCTACTAAATGTCTACACGACTCAACTCACCCGAGTCCTCGCCGACTCCCTCACACTTGCCTAAGCCACGTATGAGAAATATTATTTTCAAAACAAAGATATTTGTTTTTAATTGTGGACAACCCTCCGATATAAGTAGTGGACCGACTCCGATAGTTTATTTAGTGGACAACCCTCCGATGTATATCAATTTGGGCCGACTCCGACGATTGATATTTTATATGGACTACCCTCCGATGTTGTAATGGACACACTCCGATAATTATTATTATTAGTCAACCTTCCGAAACCACTCTCTCAAGAAATCACCTTATGCACTCACTCCTATTGTTTTAGGGTACCCCAGTGCATATGGAATGCATGATGCCAATTCCAATACATTTTATATAACACATGCAAATATATATATCTCATGATATACATTTACATAATTTAATCACACAAACATGTTATGCAATTTCACAATCCATTACACCAAAAATTAGCTCACGTAGGCTAATTAACAACCACGAGCAATTCGACGGAATTACTCAACCAAACACATTATTTCACAAAATTTATTTCGCGGAACACTGGCTCAATATGAACAAGAAAACCCCGGGGTTACCGTTGCTCACCGCCACTCTCTCAACACCTGCTCCACCTTGTGAACCCGAAATCCAATGGCTATTTCCGGCCTTATGGTTAGCACAACACAATTTAATGCATAATTTCCAACATAACACGCCTCAAAATCCGGACGTCACTAATTGTCCAATAAATCTGGGCAATTGATACATCTGGCCCCAAGTTTTGGGATCGATCAAACTGTACTGCTCAAGGCCCAAACCATCCTAAACATTACAAAACACTTAAATAAAGTGTAAAAACCCAAGAGATAAAACCCCCTACCTCACTGGGAGTTTGTCGAAACTCCAATAAACTCCAGATTCACGCTGGTCGCCTCGTCGCGTAGAACAACTTTCCTTCTTGTCCCGACAAATTCCGACGGTCGGATCGCCCGCAAATCTAGAGAGAAGTGCCTTACTCTCTCTCTAAAATCACAATTTCTCACCTTCTGCATCTCCCCTGTTCTCTTTTCATGTTTTGGCTTCTTTTCAATTTGTAAGAGATGATATTGTTCACTATTTTGGCATTATTATCATTTAAAACAAATTCTATAATGCCATTTATGTCCCCAAGCTTGGATTTTCGACATTTGACACTATCTCGGCCATCAATTTCCATCATCTCTCCACTCATGCAACATGTGTAACATGTGTACATGTTATAGGTGACTTTGTCACCCACATTTCTGCTTTACAAAGACCCCGATACTCTGATGCCCTCGAAAAACTAGGCTCCCGATTGTCTCGAATTTGACTAAATTCGACGGGTAGCTAGATTTCATAGATAATCCAACGTAAGAAACCAAGCTGGCCATCCCGAGATCTAGAGAATAAATTTTGATTTTTACCGAAATTACTATTTGCTATTTTTCCGTAAATTGAAATTTCTCGGGTCTTACAGATTCAATAAAATTATTTTTCTCTTCAAAAAAAAAAAGTATTTTAACCTCCCAAATATATTATTTGATATTTCATTTCAAATCATATAATATATTTGTTTAAAATAATTTTTAGAGTAAAAACAAAATTGTGAGAAAAGTCTAGTCATCTCAAAATAAAAATTCAACCAAATTAAAAAAAAAAAAACTCAACAAGCAATTACCCTCAATTGAAAACGTTTATATCATTTTTCTTAATAAGATTTAAGTCACTTGAAAATGAAATATAAAAAAAACAAATTAATAACTTGTGTTTTAATCAATTATTTGATTTTTTTTAAAAAAAATTTGAATATAAAATGTTAAATTCAAAATTTTAAGTAATGATATAGAAGCTAAAAATATTCAAGGAGAACTCCTTTTTGTTAGTTCATAGAAAAATAAACTAATAATTAAAAATAAAAATTTAATTTTCTATTTTATCTCATATTTTTTTCTACAATAAAAAATAAAATAATAAATATAAAGTGACCCTTTTGTTAAGTTTGCTAAAAAAAGTGATTTTTAATTGAAGGATAATACAACTTTAAATTCAAAATTGTAAATGTTTTTCTATATAAAATAAAACGATATAAGAAAAAGTTTCCACAATTATAAAAACGCTAAAAGAAAATAAAATAAAATAAAGTTATATTTTGATTCATATCATCTTCTAACTTTCTTTTATACCAAAAATAGAAATAAAACACAAAAAATTTATCTCATGGGATTTTCTTTTACTCATTATCATGTATTCTTATTCGAATGGTTTATTTATTTATTTTTAATTTTAATTTTACCAATATTTGAATAGTATTAGGAAGAGCGTATTCAAATAGTATTAGGAAGTGCGAAACATGAAAATTATAAAAATCAATGGTATCTTGTATTCTCTAAATATTATTTAAAAATCATATGTAGTGAATAAAAATAATCAAATATTTATAAGTAGAATGAGGTAAAAAGATTACATAAAAATTGATAAGAATTCTATAACATAAATAACAACTAGAATTGCATTGTCAGATATGGCTCAAAATACGTCATAGTCTCACACACACCAAGCCCAAGAGCAGCTGCCAAAGAAACACAAAAGGCCCACCTGGGCTTGAATTCCAAAGGAGAGGTTTGCCTAATGAGGTATCTCAAGCCTTTTATGCCAAGATTCCACCTTCGGGGGTCACTTAGAAAAGATATCTAATCCGCCCTACTAAAGACTTACGGAAGCTCCCACTGTGCAATAAAATAGAATAGTCCCTAATAATATATCATTCCAAGTCTAGCCAAATCTCACCAATCGCAGAAAGAAAGACAAGATTAGATCATTAAATCGCATTCTAATAAGGAAGGAAGATTAACCCAAATAAACTACTCTTTTCTATATCCTATACCAAATCCGATACTTAACTATAATAAGAAATCCCATCCAATGGGAACTAATCCCACTACCATCCAACCTGAAAATATCTACTATAAATACAAGGTCACCCCATCTGAAAGGCACGCAAAAACATACGCCCTATAAGCGCCTGCGCCTCTTTCTCGTAAAGAACCGACTTAGGCATCTGAGCGCCACGGCGAAGCCCTCGCCGACTCTTCCTTGTGTTTGCGTAGGATCGCACATCCGTGAGCCCGCGATCAACAAGCAGCAGCGATCATACTCAAATTTCGTACAACGCCAAGAGCTCGTGATCCCAACTCGCTAAAGAACTCCAGTCCGATCCAATGATCCCCACACGCCCGCCCAGCCCCGGCTGAAAAGGCATCATCACTACGCCACACTGTGGAACGGCGCCTTTTACAAATATAATCGATTTCGCCACGACGGTATTGACTCAACACAAGGTGAGCAACGCTAATCCTCCATGACAGACCACCAACCAACGCAGACACCACTCCCGCGCCAGAAGCAATGCAAAGCCAACACTGAGGTGTGGAAGCACTTCGCTTCACCAATCAACATCCGATTTAAAAGTTAGAACAACTCACCGTATTATTCTGGCGACCCGGAGGCTGCAACTCAGCAGGCTGTCATGACACCTGGGCCCCCATGAAGGCCGATAAAGACAATGTCGATATTCCCAAAGGGTCGGTAAACCGAGGCAGATCCAGCAAAGCCTGGCACCGACCACATCTAGCCCCGAGAAGAAGGCAACGGCGTACTCTTGAGAGCATTTCCCGCCAGAACGGAGAATTACGCCCATCCTCGCATGAACACTCACGGGAACAGAGGTTTAAGAACTCCAAAGAAGAGCCTACCGCGTGAAGGAGGTGGTGAAAGGACGTGGTTCCTCGACACTATGGACATCTCGGTACAACAACCAGTCACCCTATACAGCCAAGATACCCTAATTTCCCTCTTCCACCCAAGTTCACGCCACTGTGGAAGCTGCTCGATGGTACTAGAGATCCCGTCGATCATCTCAACACCTACAAAAATCAAATGGAGCTGCATGGGTATCAAGATCCAGTGCGATGCAGAGCTTTCGCTATCACCCTAAAAGGCCCAGCCTTGGCATGGTTCAATAGACTCCCACCATCATCAATCTCCTCGTTCAGGGAGCTGTCCATTGCGTTCGTCTCCTCACCCCATCGAGCCAGGACGACAGCCAAGTTACCATCTGCTAACTATCAAACAGGGCACGCAAGAAAGCCTGAGGTCTTATGTCCAGCGATTCAATGCCGAGTCTCTAAAGGTAGATATACTTGACGAGAAGTTCGCGATCACCACGTTCATGGCTGGCTTAGGGATTCAGTCGAAAGACTTAATGTTTTCCATCTCCAAAAATCCCCAAACAAGCATGGCGTAGGGGCCAAAGCGAGAATATATTAATCTGAAGAGGCCCTCATATCTAAGAAAGAGATCTCTCCCATTCACAAAGAAAAGAGCGGGACGGACAAACGACGAGGACGAAGCCCCAAGAGGCAAAGCGACCAGGAAACGTCTCCAAAGAAGAATGGAGAGCTTGCCTAAAAAGCCAGCGTGGCAAACCTTTAGAGATCGCTTGCTCCACCACAACCGATGACGACGTTATTCACCCTAACGCTTCACCCCGACAGCCCGCATCGCCACAGGTCCCGCGCTAGCGGCCAAAACGCATCAGCTCCCCGAGATGGCCAACTCAAATGAAGTCAGACCCTACAACAAGAGACAACTCCAAGTATTGAGAGTTCCATAGGGACTACGGACACCACACGGACGACTGCATACAGCTTAAGAGAGAAATAGAGTACTTGATACGGCGCGAATACATCCGACGCTTTATATCCCCGAAAATCGGGACCCAGTCAAGCTCGTAACTGTTCCGCCCAAAGAACCACCAATTCCTGGGCAGATGATCTACTCAAAGACTAACAACCCCTTGGTGAAACTGTGTAATCTCGTGAGGATTTCAGGAGGAGGAGAATCTAGTTCAAAGACGTAGCGCCCACCCGCGAGCATCGTCAACGTGAGAGCGGGGTAAAATACAAGCGATGCACAAACTACACGACTGACACGCCGATCACTTTCTCTGACTCGTATCGAGGATGCCAACACTCCTCAAGGACGCACTCCACCGGTAGTTCGTGAGCGCCAACAAAATGTACCCATCTGGGTCCCACTGACAACGGAGTTCAAATTTTGACATTATCTTTGGCGTCGGCTCATAAATGGGCATCGGAAGGGGAGAAACTAGGAACCCTGGCCAATGCTCAAGCACAATGGTGGTTCTCTGAGAAAAACGCCCTGTGCCTAATACAACCAGTACTCACCTCGAGATCCCCTCTATGCTAGGCAACGCATCGCAGCTAGCGTTCCTCGTCAGACGCCCACCGCTTACAACATGTTGGCCTGCATCTCTCAATGTAAAGGAAAGCCATCCTCCGCATATCACATGATGATCAAATTCTACCGAAACTGGTAGGAATGGTTCAAGACACCAACAGTGGCTGGGGGAATGCGATCAAAGATCCATGAAATAGAAAACGGTTGACAACATATACCCGGATGAGCTCGACATGCGTGACGAGATGGTCACCCGACCCAAGCCATCAAAAGAACTGGAACCCGTATTATTGACGACGACCTAATATCTCGCCCATCGGGATCCAAGCTAGCTAAGACCAAAAACCTCCATCCATTTTAAAACAAACAAAGACGCCTTCGAATGGAAGCAGCGATACGGGAGGAATTGATCCGTCAGTGAATCACCACAGTACGAACGCCGCCCCATCCTTCAAGCCAATCAAACACAAAAGCAGAGGAGCTTCGCGCCAAAAAGACAGAAAGCCATCAACGAGAAGTCAAGAACTCCTACAAAGGAGCCGCATCAGGAGGTAGAACACCCCGAAAGTGGCTGGGGCCAACGTCGACTACAAAAGGCAAACTATGCGCTCACCAGATCGACTCCCCACCGACATCAGTTACGTCCAAAGGATAAGCTTCTCCGCCGCAAATCGACCTCATCAGATGCCACCGCAGCCATCAACTCCTCGCTTTATGGTTGCCATCTCCTGCTACAACTAGACAAGATGGACCCAAAGACTAAGAAAAGACCTCGGTCACACAGCCAAGCAGTGGAACTCTCGCTATCGTGGTGATGCCAAGCCAGCTTAAAACGCAGGAGCTACATATCAAAGATTAGTGAATCGGATGTTTCAGAACCAATTAGGCACAACTATGGAAGTGTACATAGATGAGCTCCACATAGCTCATCTATCCGAAGCGCTTTCGTGATTCGAAACTACAACATGAACCGACCAGCCTATAGCTACAGATAATGAAATTCCTGGTTTCAGTCAACCACCGAGGAATTGGAAGCAACTACAAGATAAAGGCCGTGCTCGACATGCCATCGCCAACAAGCATGCAGTCTGGCCGTCGACCTGGGAAGGATCGCCGCCTAAGCCTGGCTCAGATCCGGCAAGTGACAAATGCCAATTACTTTCCCAAGTCCCAAGAAGGCATTCCAATGGGATATTAAGTGCGAAGAAGCATTCTCCGCTTTAAAAACATATCTGAGCTCTCCACCCATTCTGGTAAGTCCTATAGAGCTCTCACCCTATACCCGGCGCTACTTCGATCGGGCCGCAGCCCCGCCAGAGACAAGGAACGAGTGCAAAAGATCCAAGTATCATTGCACTTCGGCTTTAAGAGGACAGAGGAGAGATACCTAAGGATAGAAAAATTAATTTTGGCCTTGGTAATCGGTAGCCGAAACTTCACAAGTATTTCCGTGCTCACACCATAAGTCCCAACTAATACCCGATAAAGAAGTGTTACATAAACCAGAAGTTCCTAAGGTCGATGAAATGGGCCATAGAGTCGAACAGTTCGACATCGATACAAGCCAAAACTCGTAATAAAAGGGCAGTCTTAGTCGACTTCGCCATGGAATTCAATTCCTCAGAGTTTACGAGAACGCCTGCAATGAATGACTCCATTTGAAACTCTTGTAGATGGAGCTCTACCGCCAGCAGGAGCGGAGCAGGTCTAATCCCCGACCTCCTTATGGAACATATCAATATGCACTCGTATTCGATTCCAAGCTCAATAATGAGACCAAAGGATGCCATCATAGCAGTCTCAATTCGCTCATTCATTGAAGTTGACTAACAGAGGTCCAAGTAGCCACCCCAGTACTGTGGTAAGACATATAGAAGATACCTATGCGCCGCAAGCTGGGAGGATGATCCTATATCTCCAAAAGGTACGAGATTTATTGAAAAAATTCGTGTTTGGTACAGGTCAAACATGTTCCCAGAACAGAGAACTCTCGAGCCGACGCCTTGGCAAAGTTAGCAATAGCCTTACAGAAGACCCCGCAGTCAACACCGTCGAGTGCACCGGCAAGAGTCTCTCTCATCGATCTCCCACACGTGGAGGTCGCCCGGTCGAGCCTTCAGCCGAACTGGATGGACCTCATTTGGAACTATATAACAGACTTTGACAACCACCCGACAACCCGAAAGAAGCAAATAAATAAGATAGATCCGCTGTGTTCACTAATCATAAAGGAAGTCCAGATAAGCGAGGTTTCTTCACACTCCATCCTCAAATATCAAGGGAAAACATTGAATACTACATAGAAGCACAAGGTATATGAAATCATATTGGAGCTCGAGCATTGGTAGGAAAGGGTCCATATCAAGGATACTACCGGCCTACAATACTCCAAAGACGAACCGACCGAAGGTCAAGAAATGCAAGATCCGCCAGACACGCCAAGATCTCACGCCCCATCGTGAGCCTCCGACGCCGATCACAAGCCCCGGCCTTTCCAACAATTTGGGTTTGACATATCGGGACCTTGCCTGGGAAGGGCTAATGTAAGTTCATCATCGTCATAAAGGGATTACTTCAATTAAATGGGCCGAGGTCGAGCCTCCGCCACAATCACAGAGCAAAAAGATACGCACTCGTGGCTGGCCATTATATGCGTGCTCGGGTATCCCAAGAGCTCCCGAATAGATAATGGGAAACAATTTGATAATCGCGAATTCGTGAGACTTCTGCACGAGCTCTAATTAAAAATTACTACTTGTCCCTGCGACATTCAAGGTAGCCTCTTAACGGACAGCCGGGTCACTTTACCAACCCTTAAAGCTAGCATTAAAGACCAAACCTGAAGATCTCAAAGGAAAGTGGGTAGAATACCTCTCGGGCGCTATGGGCATACGTAATCCATTACGTAAGTCAGCGAACCCGAGAAACCCCTTTCTACCTAGCCTTCTAGCACGAAAGCGCAGCCCCCGTCGAGACGGCTAAAGTCCCAAGGATCGAAGAAGCAGCTGAACACACGACGAGGCTCTTCGTCTAAATTTGGACCTCTTAGACGAAAAGCGAGAGCAGGTTCTAAGGCGTGCAGAAGACTATCAAAGGAAGACAGCAAGGTACTACAACCAAAAAGTCAAACCTTAAGCTGGCCGTGCCTGGGTGCGTGATTGGTTTTAAAAAGCACGTCATTAAAGGAAGAATCCAAAGACATGGGAACAATTCCAACCGGGAAGGCCCCACATCATATCTCGAGTCGTCGTGATCAGCGCTTACGAACCCAAATGTAAGAGGGAAAATTTACAAAGATGCCCGGAATGCGTAACATCTTAAACGCCTATCGCAGCCTCGTTTGTAATCTTAAATGAAAAATTAATCGATTTTCGCTAATGATTCACCATTTAATGTTATGCCAAGTAAGACGCTACACACAACTCGATATATAATGTTCAAGAGTTATATAATAAAAGGAGAAAGCTCAGAGACATAAAAGGGAAAATCTCTTTATTCCAATCATATTACTTAGTTACAATCGTGCCATCGATTACATCTTGAAAGCACTCAAGATGCGCTTCTCGAAAAACCCTTCAAAGAAAAAGGAAAATGAGATGGAAATAAATGGAGGAAGATTAGAAAGGTGGAAAAGAGGAGAAAAGGGATGGAAAGAGTTCGTGACAAAGAGGGAGAAACAGATGTGGAAGAAAAGGAAAAAAAAAGGGTGGAAGGAGTTTGTACGGAAGAAACAAAAAAGGGGAGAATGAGATGGGAAAAAAAGATGAAAAAGAAGGAGAAGGAGGAAGGAGGAAGGAAGAGAAAGAAGAATGTGAATGGAAGGCACAAGAAATGCTGTCAGCTCTTCATGCATTCCCAAGACTTTAGCTGGGACAATATAACACTCCCATAAAGGGAGACTAGGAAAACACAACTCCCCACAAGCACAATCCGACAAAACCGCACCGTAATCTTCGGGCGGATCCCTGAAGATGACCGCACTTCGACGCTCATCTCACCCGTGATTTTGGTTACACAATTTAAAAGCGGTGGATATACGAAATATAAACTCCATAGCAATGAAGTTGCCATTTATAAGAAGGCCAAAGCACTCAAAAATGTCACCCGAACGTTCCAAATTCTCCATAAGTCAGCATTAAAGACGCTCGCACCTTTCCAAGAAAATCGGTTTAATGGTCGACGCAAAGAATTCACTTTGACGAGTTCGTTTACTCGCACCAAAAGTCACGCCTACTCCTGAGGACAGGATCAGCTCAGGCTACATCGCCACTCTGCCATAGCGCCCGGAGCCCAGCAGCTCACTTTGACGTCTGCCCACTCACGTGCCGCTACCCGAGGAGTCGATCACCAGTTACATCGCCTATCTCGGCCATAGCGCCCGGGAGCCCGCAGCCACTTCGACAGTTCGCCACTCACGTGCTCACGCCACCCGAGGAGCGGATCACCAGTTACATCGTCACTCCGACCATAGCGCCCGAGCCCAAGAAATTCACTTCGACGAGTTCGCTCACTCGCACGTCATGCTACCTGAGGAGTCGATCGCTCAGCTACATCGCCACTCTGGGCCACACTGCCACTTGGCCACATCGCCACTGGGCTACATTGCCACTCTGGGCCAAGGCGCTGAGCCCAACAAATTACTTTGACAAGTCTCGTCCCACCTGCACAGTCACGCCACCGAGGATCGACGCCAGCTACATCACCACTTGGCCACATCGCCACTCGGCCATACACCGAGCCCGCCAGCCACTTTGACGAAGGCCTGCCCACTCGCACAAACACGCCACCGAGGAGTCGATCACCAGTTACACGCCACTTGGCCACATCGCCACTCCGCTACATACCACTACGATAGCGCGCCCCGGAGCCCAAAGAGCTCATTGACAAGTTCGTTTACTTGCACAGTCACGCTACTCCGAGGAGTCGATCACCAGTTATCGCCACTGGCCATATCGCCACTGGGCCACACGGAGTTCAACAACTCACTTTGACAGTTCGCCTTACTCGCACAGTCACGCGCCTAAGGAGCCAAACCCACAGTAACCCACTAATGGAGCCCAACAACTCACTCACCAGCCCGCCTTAACCGTTTCAGATCGACGAGCTCTTTCCCATTAGCTTCATCGACGAAGCCCCAAAGAAGCAATATGACGAGCTTCGCCTAATCGCTCGCGACGACGAAGCTCTTCCTAGCAAATTACATGACGAAGCTCACCAACCGCTTCACAGCTGTGACGAGCCTTCCCCAAAGAAGTTCACACCTGACGAAGGCTCGCCCAACCTGTCGGGCACGACGAGCTCTTCCCTGCCAGCTCACAATGGACGAGCTCGCCCAACCGCCCGCACGGGATTGTGTACTCCCAGCACACCCCGCCAGACGAGCTCCTCCCACTCAATTCATTGCGGACGAGCTCGCAAGCAATTTGCAGACGAGCCTCCCCAAAGAAGCCACATGGACGAGCTCGCCGGCCGTTTCCCCGCATGACGAGCTCTCCCAAGAAATTTCTCAACTCACCAGTAACTCAGCCAATAGAGCCCACCAACTCACATTGACGCGCTCAACAATTCATCGCAGGACACGCGGCCTAAGGAGTCAACTCAGCTCAGGCAACTCAGCCGACAGAGCCCAGCAGCTCACATTGACGAGTTCATCCACTCAAGTAAACCACGCTACCAAGGAGTCAACCCACCGTATTAACCCACCGGGACGGCTCAGCGAGCTCACTTTCGACGAAGTTCACCTAATCAGTACAGCCACGCAGCCTATAAAGATAGATCACAGCACCGCCAAGAAGCCCAACACAATTTGAAAGGCTCAACTGATTACCTCGTGCCACGTGGCCCAAGGGACAGTTCAACTCAAAGTGTCTAACCCCTAAGACCTAGAGTTCGTGAAGTTCCTCGGGCCGACGCTTCGAGGAGCTCAACATCTCAACTCAGGCGCTTAATCCAGATCATACATATAAGAAGTAAAGTCAAATCAAGCAGAACATCACGAAGAGCGCAAATAAAGGCGAATGGCAAGATGAATTAATAAATATCTATTGGTGCGGTTACATATATCTCGGTCCTGTGCCTAACAACAACAACAAAAAAAAAAAAAAAAAAAAAAGAAAAGTGTAAAGTCATTGACAGCGGTTACCTATAATGTGAGATCGTGCATCAAGGAGTGAGCAGACGATACAGGGAGTGGACCTCACTCGCGGGGTTCAGACTCTCCGGTATAATCGAGAGAAGGACCCTTCCTCTCCTGCCGTCATTGGGAAGGTCGAGTTAAATCCGGGCCGGGATAGGCATTGATAGCCTTCTTCACGGCCCGAAGCCACCCAATCCATTGATTAGATGCCTCGGCCTCGATCTTCCCGACTTAACTTCGTCCTAGTTGAGCCACCAAAGATATTTCTTGATGAAGATCCCTACATGACCCATAACGCACTCCTCATTCGGGCGTCTGAGGCCGACTACCTCGGTAGCCTCGGGGCGAGCCTCGTCAGCGATTGTCGTCTTGTCACGAGATCGTCTTTGATTACCTTGACTCTTCCTTGACTCGAAGCTCGGCGCTAGGACATGAGAAGCTCGTCCTGGCCATCCCGAAGTTCATGCAGGCGGATGCGGCCCGTCCTAGCCTCCATCAAGTCATTCTGCGACCCTCGATTCTCAGGGCCTCCACAAAGCTCACCTTCGGCCGCCTCGAGCTATTAGGGCCAAGTCTCCTACCCTCGGCCCGAACGGGCGAGTGGTACATGTTTGGTCGACTTGAGAGCCACGGCTTCCTCCGGTCTGCGCTGCATGTCCAGGCCGCGTAGCTCATTAGCTCGGATGTGAGGGCGACCGCCCTCGCCTTATAAGCTCGGGGCGCTTTAGCGCTGACCTTAATTTATTTTGGATTTTAATGACCTTCAAATGGTAGCCACACGGCGCATCCCGACGCAAATCAACATCAAGCATGGCTTTCAAACTCACCACAAAATGAAATTCGAGAAATGAGTACGAGAACTTACGGGCGACCCCACGGAAAGATAGGGTTAACGCCTAAATGACAGACGATCACAAACCAGAGCTCTTAGATTAGAGTCCTAAGAATAAACCCCGAGGCTGCGCCCTCGTAAGCTTCCCGACCTTGTGAAGTAAAGAATCCCAGTCTCCGCCAGCAGGGTTCGGATCTCCTCCTCGCCTCTTCCTCTCTCAGAGAGGCGACTTAACCGTTGAGGCGGGTTCAGACGGTGATAAGGTGTGATGTATTGTGTTGCTCAGGCCCCACTTGAGGACCCTCGCCTCTATGACGGACCCGAATGGGGCCAGCGAGCTTAAAACTATAGGAGCCATAACTTAGTCTTGATTTATGGATATGAGAGGGCAGGAGAAGATAGCTGATACCCTAACTGGAACTTTAACCCTGGCCAGAAACATCCTTTTCAGCGAGTGCGGGTCTTTCGTTTCCTACTCAGGGGCTTAGGGATACCACCTCGGCCCAGACGACATTTCCCCTAGTGGGTTTTAGCGGTAGGAGCTGACGGGAGGAACTTTACAATGGAAGGGCGGCAGCCTCGGAAGCGGCAGTCGAGTGGACTTGAACTCGATGGGCGGGAACATCGACTTAATCGCTCCATGGGACGAGGAGGGCGGAGGGCACTCGTACTAACGCTGTAACGCTGCGGCGTTATCTTGGCGCTCGGATCAATTGAGCACCCGGAAATATGTAGACAAATCTGTGACCGTGAAATGTCCAAATGTAATTCACGCACAAATCAAATCCAAAATGTAATTAATACTAATGAAGATTATCGTAGCCTAAAGCTACCGAACGCCTGTAGTGTCGCCCTTGTCGAAGGATCACTCCTCTAATTACTACCGCTAACAAAAAATAGCGTCCCTTCCATGTTCTACGGGAGGAGGGAAGATCGAATACTGCAGGGGCGCCAACGCCTAGAGAAATAAAGAAAGCCCTCGGATGTCTTCTTCGGGCTGAAAAGATAGTTATAGCAAGGCTAAGGCCGGGAACACCGAAACCCTTGTCCCTAAAGAAAACCAAGAGATTGAACCAAATGCCCCAACCACATCAAGGAGTCAAGGTGATACACATTGAAATACAAAACCCTTTATCAAGGGATGTAAAGGGTTAAGACCAAGTATCAAGGCCACTTCGAAGAAAACACACCATCCTAGGTAACAGACCACATGAGGGTCAAACATCAAGGGATCACACCAAAGCCAAAGGAGGTCGATAACGTCCGCAAAGATGACCCCATGAAGGACCGACCTCAAGGCCCTACGCTTGGGTGCATGCTTAACGGCAGATCTCAGATATTCCGACCCCCTAGGGTATTTAATCAGATTCACTTTCCCCTTGCCCTTGCCCAAGGGAAGAGGAGGAGCCTCGGGGGCACCTCGAAGTCCACCTTCGACCAAACGGTCGGAGACACCACCAGTTCGTCTAGAACCATCAATAGCCGAAGAATCACCATTGATACGCAAAGAAGAAGAACAACCCGGACCCATGATGAAATTAGATAATGAAAACAAAATTTAACCAACCCAAACAACTCGTCTTATCGCCCGAAAAGAAATCAAGAAAACCAACAGAGAAAGACTCTGCACAAAAAGGCTCAGACAGAAGACTAAGAGAGAAGGAAGTCCGAACTCGCTAAAGGCAAATAAAAGATCCCAGGGCAGTGATACACAAGACAAAGGATGTCCGCGAAAGAAACAAAAGGAAACTGAAGAGGATAGAAGAAATAAGCGCGAAAACCGAAGAGTCATCATTATCACAAGACAAATGACGGCGACCAAGCCCTAACTAATCCAAATTTCGAGCGCACAAGTGGAAATTACACCCGATGCGAAATGTTATAGCCTCACCACGACACCGTACACAAGGGTCGGGGCAACTGATAGTGGTTTGCGCCAAGGTTCAAGCCCACACACCAAGCTCCAAGAAAAAGTGCCAGCCCGGCCAAAACACAAAGGCCCACTAGTTGAATCTTTTGTAGCGAGAAGTTTGCCCCCTAAGATTCAAGCCTTTCTTTACGTTAGCATTCCAAACTTTTCGGCCAGCCTAGAAAAGAGGTCCATCCGCCCGCCCAAAGGCCACTTATGGGAAGCTCCTGTGCACGTAAAATAGAATAGTCCCTAATAATATATCATTCAAGTCCAAATGCAATCTCACAAATCAGAAAGAAAGACAGATTAGATCATCAAATCGTATCTCCCAATAAGGAAGGAAGATTTATCCCAAATAAACTACTCTTTCTATATATCCTATACCAAATCCGATACTTAACTATAATAAGAAATCCCATCCAATGGGAAGGAATCCTGATCAACATCCAACTGGAAAAATATATACTATAAATACAAGGTCACCCCATCGCAAGTGAAAGGCAATGCAAAAACATATGTCCTATGCGCCCAAGCAGCTCTTCTCCTCGAAAGAAATCGACTTAGGCATCTGGAGCCCACCCGCGGCTTCTCCTCGCCGACCCCCTTCTTCCTTGTGTTTTGCAGGATCGCTACATCCAGAGCTCCGCGGATCAACAAGCAGGCCGATCATACTCCCACCCTGCATAAACGTCAAGAGCCCTCGCATCCCAACCCGCTAGCAACCTAGGGTCCGATCCAAATATCCCTACATCGTCCTACTTCAGCTCCGAATTGAAAAAGGCATCATCAATGTTAATTAAGGATATTGAAAGCTACATTATAAATAGTATAATTCAAATATACTTTTAACATATAGTAGTTAAAATTATTAGTATGCGATTTTGCTTTAGAACCTATTAAATGATTTGCATTAGAACCTATAGTAAATGATTTTGCATTAGAAACCTATTAAATGAAACATAATTTAATTAGTGGAAATGAATATTATTATTAAATCATGAACAATAATGAAATATTTATATTTTATACCATGTTAACAACACACTCTTTTCCTACTATATTTAAAAATATTCTCTACACACTTTCTTGCCAATTTCTAATTTCCTATGGATTTTTCTTTTCTTTTCAAAAATATTTTTATTTTTTCAAAAAATAATTTATCATTTTTGTTTCAAAAGAAAAGAGGAATACTTGTGAAAAATCAAAAATCATTTTTGATATCCCCAATATATGATATGATATATTGCACTTCAAATCATAGAAAGTATTAATTTGTTTAATATGTTTAATATTTCTATTAAAAGAATAATTTTTATTAAGATGAAATAAAAGAGTGTTCCGAAAATAAGACCTAGCTATATTGGTTAAGAGCCGAGATAGGCATGGGATGGTAGTGGTCTAGGGTTTGAGACTTTATGAGAAACATAATGTAAGACCCGGGAAAAACCTAGAAATTTGAATTTTTGCTAGGAAGGGCAAAATTGTAATTTTATCGAAATTCTTTCTAGATCTTGGATGACGAAACGGAGTTTACCGTTGGAATTGTCTCGTGAAATATAATCACTCAAACGACTGGGCGTGAATTTAGACGCTCGATCACGAATTTCGAGGTGATGGGCGTCGAGTAATCCCTGGTGCTGAGATTTTTAGAAAAATCCTGAAAATTTTTAAATATTAAAAGAATGTCCATTTAAGATAGATAAAACTGAAACCAAGATGAAATAAATTATTTTGGGGCGAGAACGGAACCAAAGAAGTGTGACACGTGGCGTGACGTGAGCCACGTGTCCATAGTATAAATAGCCCAAAATATCTATAATGCCAAAAAAAATCCCATTTTTGTCTAAGAGAAAAACGTGATAGAGAGAGAGAGAGAGAGAGAGAGAGAGAGAGAGAGAGAGAGAGAGAGAGAGAGAGAGAGAGAGAATGTGTTTGTTCTACTCAATCCCTGGACCGATCTGACATGATCCGAACCGAGTCCGGACGACCAAATACTGGACTCTTTACCTCGATTTTTTTTTTTTTTTTAAAAGCCATCGTACCTGTGGGTATGGCCCACATCATATAACATAATCCAAATATCATGTACATATCAAAGACTACCACCGGAGTGGTGTCCATCAAAATCTAAACATCTATAATCAGTCCCATTTACAAATACAAATCAGACTTTACTTATACAAATCGCGAGCGCTTAACCCAACATGTAGTGAACCCTTACAAGTGTGTCGCCCACCGTATGGATGTTTGTCGATGTCTTCTCCTACTCCACACGGATTAAACCGTGCTGTCACATTAGCCAACATTTCTTATAACTTATACGATACACATGCATATACACAATTATAATAAGTGTATAACCATAACAAAATATCGTAAATTTCATGGATTCATATCATGGACTTATACAAGTACTTAAGCTCATAAATAAGTTTATGTTTATTCGTGGCTCCCGTAGGAGTTAAGTACGCTTATTCTATGCAGGACTTATACTTATAAATGTACTTACATTCATTGTGGACTCGTAGGAGTTACGTAACTTATCTTATTCAGACTATAATTTTTACGACTTATGTTTATTCAAGACTCTTAAAGTTACAAAACTTATTCTTTATACAGACTACACTAGTTCGGGAGGTACCCGTAGGTATCGCTGCAGATTTTAAATCCACACCGGCTACGTAACTTGTCCTTATATGAAAGTACCCGTAGGTACTTACAAACTTATAATCGTACTACGCATCTTATACTTGTTCTTACTCTAAGTATATCCCGGTCTTACGGAACTTATACTTGTATTTCTCGGAGTTGTATACTTGTCTTGGCGTAATCCTATACTGTGATACAGACTTATTCTTATCTTACAGATCTTATACTGGGAATATAGAACTTATTACTCGTATTTCTATTACGTATGATCTTTAGGTACTACGTAACATTCCATCGGTACAAAAGTACTTAGGGGCCATGTAACGTATTCCTTATACGGAGGTACTCGTAGGTACCACTGGACTTATACTTATCTTATCTATAATCGGGATTATAAGAGCTTATTGATTTCAGATTCTCGGATACGTATACCCGTAGGTACTACGCGCAACATTTTGTCGGTACAAAAGTACTCGTGAGGGGCCATGCAATCGTATTCCTTACACTAGGTACTGTGAGGGGTACGAACGGACTTATACTTATCTTACGTATTACTCGGAGTACTCGTAGTTACCACCGAATCCTTTGCATTTATTTATCGATACAAGAGTGTTCGTAGGGTAGCTCAAGGTAACTGACCAAATACAAGAGCACCCGTAGGTACTGGCTGTAACTTATCGATACTGTGACTTATCGGGTGGGCAGGAGTACCCAGAGGTAATACAGACTTTATTCAGATACGGACTTATCAGATGCATGAGCAAATTCGCAGTACTAAGGTGACTTATACAAATACGGGACTTATCATATGCAGGAGTACCCGTAAGTACTGGCAGACTTATACGCATACCGGACTTGGTCAGATGCAGGAGGCCCAGAGGTGCCTGGCAGACTGAGGCAAGAGCACGGACTTATCAGACGCAGGAGCACTCGTAGGGTACTACAGACTTATACAGATACTCGGACTTATCGATGCTAGGAGTACCCGTAAGTACTACAAAGACTTATACGCATACTGACATTAGTCCTTCGTGAGGCACGCATCACATTCATTATACGGAAGTAACCGTAGTTACATCGGATTTGTACTTACTTTTCAGAATTTGTACTTATTTGCCGATACGAGCATCTCGTGAGGTACTACCGAGCTTATACTTATTGTACTGATACGAGAGTACCCTTAGGTACTACTAGACTTATACTTGTTTCACCGATACGGGAGTACCCGTAGGTACTACTGGACTTATACTTATTCGGACCTCCCGTAGGAGTTATAGAGTTTCTTCAAATACAGGAGTGACCAAGAGGTACCTATTGCAACTTAAACAGATATAGAGTACCCGCAGTACTACGTAATTAATCGATACAGAGTACCCGTGAGGTACTACATAACAAATACGTAGGCACCAGAGGTACTATTAACATATACGAGGTACCCGTGAGGTACATTCGGGATTCGGCACTACATTCAGCCTTTATTCTTATTCGTAGTCTTATCATATAATCAAGGGGGATTACCTGCACTCAAAGAATAATACTGAACGAGTAGATTGACAAGACAATAAGTACCCGAAGGTACAAGATAGACGTAGAGTGCCGCCGCACTAATCGTAGAGTAATCGAAGTACTAGTGTGCCGAAGCACGGTCAGAGAGTGCCGTAGCACTAATCAGAGAGTACCGAAGTACTACAAAAATAAGACGCACGAGAGTGCCACGCACTAATCAGAGAGTGTCTATGCATCGTGCCAAGACGATCGAGAGTGCCAGGTCATTCAATAACTGGTCTTAGGCAATTTTACAATTATATGAGTTCAATAATCTCATTATCTGATACATACAATACAAAAACATTACACGTCATGATAACATCAGAGCATGTATTAGTTAACACATCCAATCATGGCCTTTTATTCTTCATGCTAACTGAGTTACACTGTGAATGAACCAACCAATGACTGTTCTCAAAATCAAGAAATACTCATGCCAACTGGCTCAAACACTAACAGGATAGTCATCACACTTCCTTTCCAGCAAGACTTCATATCAGACAATGGGTTATTGTGCCCACCCAAGGTTTATATGGTCTGGTCACACCTAACACCTCAAACCCATACTAACTCCCAGACATCCACAAACCTCCCAGCCAGCCCCAGGTCTCCAGGTAAACAAGCTCTGCAATGCACACCCACTGGTTGTAACCTTTGCTACCCAGAGCCGTGAACCCAGAGATGCCCACAAACAGCCTACCTCCTTAAAGTTCCACGGAGCCACTTGAATCACTTTCAAACTGGATAAGAAATGGCAAGCAGGTTGTATACGAAACTGGTCAAAACTGAAAACTAGAATGAGTCATCAGAACTGAACTTCACTGGTAGGACTTGGCCAAAATGACCAGAATCGAGTTCTACCGGTAGAACTTAACTTCTACCGGTAGAAGACACTCGAGAATGCCCAGAATGGGTGTTTTCACATTTTTCCTTCACTTTAATCCATGGATCACTCCCACACTTCCTACACACCTCAAACCATTCCACCACTTTGAATCTCTTTTCTATTCAATTCATCTTTCATTTTCATCTTCTTTCAAACCTTTCCATGAATTCTCCCCAAAATAATTTCTAATATGGGTCTTAACCCATACACAAGCTAAATCAAGGATTTGTTAGGGTTACCTAACCCTAACTCAATTGGTTAATATTTAACCATGAATCCAACTCTCAAAGAGAGGATTCCTACTTTTCTTGTGTGGGATTTAGAGTATTTACCAACCCTACCTTCAATAAATCTTTGATTAGGAAACTAACAAACCCTTAGATTGAAACCCAGAACCTCTCTAGAATCCCATACAAAATCCATGTGATTCCATAATAGAAAGTTCATATCCAAGTTAGATCCATACCTTTTGACTCGATCCTCCTTTTCTTCTCCTTCTTTCTTCCTCTTCTCTTTCTTCTCTTTTCACGATTTTGCTCCTCACAAATGAGACCAATTTGGTCTTTTAAATTCCCATGTTAGCTAAGGCCTTGTTTGGCCATCAAAACCCATTTTTGGGTTACTTTCACTGCCACTTAGCCCTTCAACTTCATTATTATTTGGCTGAACTTTACTATTATTTCATTTTTTGGCCCATAGTCTCTTCAATTTATGACTTTTAAGCCCCTTTTGACCAATTACAATTTTATCCTTAAATCTTGTAACTTCAAGTCCCTTTGTTTCCATGTTTCGCATTTAACTCACGAAACATTTATGCTTACAAAATACCCTAAACATGCTCGAAACTCCAAGAGTGAGGCTTCTGGGTGTTACAGAGAGAGAGAGAGAGAGAAAATCAATCTTTCTCCGGCGATTTCATGGGGTTTTTCCGATGATTTCATGGGGTTTTGCCGGTCACAACTCGGTAGGATGAGAGTTAAAGCTGCTCTACGCGACTAGAGCTACGCGTGGGTACCGGAATCACAAGATTTCACCAAGGTCCAAGGTTTGAGTTTTCACGAAAACCGAGAAAAAAGGCTAAGTGGTCCCAGAAATCACGCACTGGAGGTAGTGGTTTTTATCCTTACTCCTAGCGAATTTATATCTAAGGGCATGTGTGTGTGTGTCAAAGTGGAAAATGTTGTCCAGTTTTTTTTTTCCTCCGACCCCATGACTGTGTTTTGGCCATAACTTGGTCATCCCTCATCCGAATTGAGTGATTCCAATTGCTGGATAAACTAGACTTATAGGAGAACATATCTCCTTGAAATAGATCTATCCAAATTCTGACCCCTTTGGACTCATAAATGCATTCAAAGTGGAGCTATGTTCAGACAGTTTTCCTGTTTTGTTTTGAGACCCCATGATCGAGTTTTGGACATAACTTGGCCACCACACATCTGAATTGAATTTTGATTGCTGGGTAAACTAGACTTATAGGAGAACATATGTTTTTGAAATAGGTCTTTCCAAATTCCAATCCCTTTGGACTCAGAAATGCATTAAAAAAGGAGCTATGTTTAGACAGTTTCTGGTTATGTTTGAAAGCTGAGTAGTCCTAGTTGTTTAGGACATATCTTGATTTTCGATGATCCGATTTGGGTGATTCCAGTTGGAGAAGAACCCTAAGAACCGTATCTTCAAATAAGTACAAAGAACCAGTGTCAAATTATAGATTAAGACCCCTGAAATCGGGTATCACAGACTGTTTCTAGTGTAAGCATAGTAAACTGACCAGTTTTGAATGAAAAGGCCATAATGTCTTCGTCCGAACTCTGTTTCAGGTGTTCTTAGACTCTATGGAAAGCTCATTGAGTCAAGAACCTAGCCATGCCTGTGTAAGGTAATTGGTATTCACAACCTTGCTGAAATTTGGTGTTTGTACCAAGCGTGCAAGTGGGACACAGGGGTCATTTCCTGTTTTGTTTGCCTCCAACTTTGGACAACCATATCTTTCGCGTCCGAACTCCGTTTGGAGTGTTCTTAGACTATATGGAAAACCCATTGAGTCAAGATTCTTTCCATGTGCCTGTGGAAGGCAGTGGGTGTCCACAACCTTGCTGAAAATCTATGTCTTGGTGCAGGTTATTTGGTTGTGTCGATGTGAATAGTCGGGTTTTGACATGACCATCAGATGTCATGTCAGAGTTGTATTGAGTATGAATTTCCATGAGTTAGCCTAAGGAAGGCTATATGACATTACTTGTTTAGTCATGTATTGATGAATGCTAATATGCATGATACTACGATATCTATAAAAATTGGCATGAAATGTATGGAACTTATATGCTTGCGATATATGCTGCATGGTACTTGACATGAAATACGATTGATTAGAATGTTGCATTTAGTGTGCATCATACATGTAACATGAGAATTTGCAGTGACATTAGCATTGCATATGAATAGGGACATTAACATATTGGGTGTGTGTGCATGGATATAGGCATTTATCATAGGTGTTGATGAATGGGTAGTGAGTCAGTATTTCGACGACGTCCAACAGACGCCTCGCTTTAAAACATAAAAAATAAATATAAATAACGTGTGTCAAGTGCAGCATGGGACCGTTAACCCTCCTGAAAAGCCCTCGAAATATGGTGTAAGAGACCCGTGGTGTGATCCAAAAGTTCTCAAGGTTCACGTACATTGACACCTGGCCATGGTTATTACATGACTTCGAAACAGGTGGATGCGAGAGTAGGGATTGACTCGAGATTAGTTGCCCATTGGCACTTGCATTGGGTACTGGTGAGCCAGTAAGGGCTCGGTATATGTGTGTCATTGGTACCACTAGTGACGGTTGTCACACTTGGCATAGACATGTGTGAGGGAGTCGGTGGGTGACTCGAGATCTAGGGCATGAAGACTTTCCATGCATGACATAAGACATTCATGTAGACATTTTCATTTGATGTGTATTGGTTGTTTGATCATTGTATGAGCACTTAGGGTGGGGAGTAACCCTGTAGGAGATTATCACTAATGAGCTTTACTCACTTATCGTGGGACTCCCTTTCTGTGCACAGTCGTGCAAGGCCGACTTCGCACTCGGACCGCACATATGAAGAAAGCTGGATGTGGCTTTAGACCATATTTTGTATATGTATATTAGAACAATCAATTTTGTCGTATATCACTATATAAGAGTGTGTATATAATTGAACTTGTAAACATATCACCAAGATAGTTGCATACGTATAGTATCTCGTGGCATGGTCGAATTCGGCCGAGTGGTCGCTATGACTCAAGAATGACCTGTCAGGCTATATCAACCTCGACGTGGTTATGATGTATTACATAATGTGCTGTATTTCCTGATGCAGCTTCCCGTACAAGAGATACTCTATTCGATTTTTTTTTTTTTTTTTAAATTATGGATCCCGATAAACGGGACATGATGATTTAAGGCCGTTACCCGATATCCACAAGCCTTTGTGTCGACTGTCATTAACGAGACCCTCGGGATAGGGTGCCATGTACTGGGTATAAGAGTATAGGCAATACCAAGATCTGTGGCTCGAGGGACACGGGTTTAGCCATGGTCATTAAGGAGGTCCGATATGAGCATCACACCGATGTCGTGGTCAGGTATGTGATTACTTCCAAATACATGATAGATTAGAAAATTGCATGCATTGTGTTTTTATGTAAAGCCGTATAACATGATGTGTGTCAGACATGGTGTCCCAGATTTACGCATGATTGGATATATATGGAAACAAAGAACACTAGAGTTAGAGTATATGATCATAGGTGTTCGGGAACTACTATTTATTGCTGGTCAGCATCATGCATCACTAATGAAATATGACATAGCGAAATCTAAGATTGGTAGATGGTTGTCGCGACGAGGACGCTAGAGCACGTCTTACTCCGGCATCAAGCCTATCAGCCGTCTGCTGACCCACAAAGCTTTTATAGACTACGGGCGCTACAACCGCCACTATTGTAATCGGCTAGTAAATGGGGTCGTGAGGAATGAGTAACCTCCAGAGGTTGAGGCACATCATCCCCGACATTCAAGGGAGGAGGGGACCCATTGTAGCTGACCATTGTCTTATCCGATCGAGAGGTTGTGAGGCCATGGAGATTACCTCCGCTACTACACGGATCAGGCTAGCAACTTTTCAGTTGTGCGCGAATCCCCTCGATATGGTGGGATTAGCAAGACCTTAAATGTGGAGGCGATGACTCGTAGATTTCGTGAGCCTTTACGAGCAAGTTCTTTCTGTAGTCTCTGGCCAGCATGTCAAGGCCGAGTTCTGTATTCTGCGGCAAGTGAGACATGACAAGATTTGAGTACGTGGCAGGTTTAATGAAGCTAGCCCGCTTTTCAGATGACTAGTGTGGCCACAGATCCGCCAAGGTGAGGAGATTTGAGGATGGTCCGAGATTGTTCATCAAAAGTGCGATCTTCGCAGGGGACTTCACAGGATATGGACTCTGGGCGGTTAGACAACTATGGCCATAGAGAGTGAGAGAGATAGTTACATTTAAGAGTATCCTAGACGCGGGACATCGCAAGTATAAGGAGGGCCGCCTCGAGTTCAAAGCTGTGAGGACTTCTGCTTCCCGAGATTATAGGGACAGGCCGAGGCTATCGAGCCAAGGTTAGGCCTGGCACAAGGCCAAGGCTGTGGTGGGGAGCACGAGCCGTATTAAAGGTGATGTTTTGCTTCCGCAAGAAGCATGGACACTTGAGTAGCGGATTGCCACTTATAAGAGCAAAGTGATCCCAGATTTTGGGATGCCATAGTCCCAGTCATCAGTGGGACCGACACAGACACAATTTGTTCTTACTATGGGTCAGGAATAGGCCTGTGCTCCTGGTGTCGCACAAGCACCTTCGGTTTCATTGTGGTGGCCGAGGAGGCCAAGTTATGGCTTGAGTGATGGGGACGCAGCCCACAGGTCGGATCTGGGGACTCGTGGGCGTGTCTACCCATTACCCCACATATCGAGATAGAAACCGTTTCTGATACAAGGTACTTTCTTGCTCTTCATTTAGGGGCTAGGAGTTTTTATTTGATTATGGTGCATCTCATTCATTCATTGATGCATCAGGCGTGGAAAGAACTCAGCCAGAGGTCGAGACCTCGAAAAGCCATCGCACGTAGAGTCTCCCTGTGGACTGTGGTGAGGATTGATTAGATATGTCCTGGATTTGTGAGTTAGAGATCTTAGGTTTCACTAAGTGAACCTCTGCAAGTTATGTGACATACCTGAGTCTCGATGTCATTCTTAGCATGGATTACACTATGACATCAGTCACATCGATTTATGATCAGAGAGGTTACTCGCTACACACAAGACAAGGAATAAGTATGTTTCAAGGGAATAAGCAGTTGATGTTTTTAACCCAGTTTGTACATTCTAGATGGCACCTGACAGCCTGATGGGTTGGCTAGCGGTGCCTCACTCCTGAGGATGAGGTAGACGGATCTCGCAGTCTACTCTCGTGGTTTGTGAGTACTAAGATGTTTTTACGATGAGTTACTGTGATTACCCTGATAGTGTGACGTAGTTTCCATTATCGAAGTTACACTTCCGGGGTACACGCCCATCTCTATGACTGGCTATAGGATGACGCCGGTTGAGTTGTAGGAACTCAAGGTCCAGATACATTTTGTTAGACAAGGGTTTCATTAGACCGAGCACTTCACCTCAGCGCCCCGCTTGTTTGCTTAAAAAGGAAGGATAAGACCCTTCGCCTGTATATCGACTACCAATAGTTGAACAGGGTTACGATCAAGAATCGGTATCCATTACCGAGGATTGATGATTTGTTTGATGAGTTGGGAGAGGAGGTCCTCAAGGAGTTCCATTGCTCTCGTTTTGCAGTGCATCCAGGTGGTACAAAGATGTATCACACCCACGCCGCTATGACACGGAAATGTGGGATTTAAGAGACACGCTGATTTTGCGCACGATGCCTCACGTGTCAATAGATAAAGGCCGAAAGCATCGAGGCCAAGAGGGCTACTCCGGTACCTATCGGAGGTAGTAGAGTGGAAGTGGGAGCATATCACGATGGATTTTGTGACTCACTTGCCACGGACATCGCAGAGGCATAAGGCGCTTTGGGTGATAGTGGACCGACTAACTACATCGGCACATTTTCTGGTTGTGCAGATGATCTTCACACTGGAGGAATTCTGTAGGTTATACATATGAGAGATCGTCTGGTTACATGGAGTACTAGTGTCTATTGTATAGGACTGGGATCCCAGGTTTATGGCTCACTTTTGGAAGAGTTTCTAGAGAGCCATGGGGACACAGTTAATGATGAGCATTGCTTTATTCATGCATAGACGGTCAATGGAGAAGACCATATAGGCTTCGAGGACATGCCGCGAGCATAGCCCGGATCTCAAGGGTAGCTGGGAAGAGCATTTTCCCGGTCAAGGTTCCCTTATACATCAGCGACGCGAGTATACGGTGATGACACCTGGCGAGGCATTGGCGGGAGGCCATGTCGATCTCTGGTTTGTTGGACTGAGGTGGGAGAGAGCTCAACCACTGGTCCGGATTTGATTAGAGTCACCTTTGAGAAGGTGGATTTGATACTAAGCGCTCTCATGGCTCAGCAGCAGTAAGAGTTACGCCCACCGTACTCCGCGACGCTCCCTCTAGAGCTCGAGGCGGTGATCATGTCTTCTTAAAGGTGATGCCTGAGAAAGGAACGGTCAGTTTGGCAAGCGAGGAAGCTATCAATGAGATATACTAGGCCCTTTCGAGGTACTGAGAGGTGAGTATAGTTGTTTATCTACAGATTAGTGCCCAAAAAGTGCTATTTTGAACCCTATTTATTATAGGTTTTGAGTGCTTTTGTGTGCCTAATCACACTAACCCGACGGTAACATTGCTGTCCCTGCATTATTTTATTGATCGTGATTTTGTGGCAAATTTTGCAGTTTTTGCGAGCTAATTATGCCAAAATTGTTGAGTCGATCCAAGCACGAAGAATTCTAGTCAAACTCAAAGATTTAAAATCAAAGATCAAGGAAGAAAGGCAAAATATGAAGAAAAATATGAAAAAAACACCCTTTGCGGAGAGCTTCTCCTACTTGAGCCTTGTCTCTGACTCCGACCTTTGTGCATCTACGACCCCCTTGTTCTCCTGCATTTGCGCACTTTGTTTTGCTACAATTTTTGGTTTTTCTCCTTTCTACCCTTGTTTATCCACTTATGTTTGGATTAGATTGTATTTAAAGCAGTTTGTAAGGTATATAAGCCATTTGATACCTTTATTGAAGGGGCGAATTTTTCTTAAATAAAATTAGAGGCTCGGATTCTCTGGATTTTAAGCACTCTCTCATTTTCTCTCCCTTTCTTTGTTGCCCGAAGACACCCTCGAGGATGACAACGGGGATGGCGTAAACCTCTTCTCGCCAAAGAGGAAGGCTCTTAGAATAACGATCTTAAAGAGTAACCTCTTGGTTCCTGTTTTCCTTGCGATTTTTCCATTTTTGGTTCCCAAATTTTGCCTCAGGTTTAAAACTTTTTTGATGCACTTTCTTTGGCCCTGTGCCAGAAACTTTTAGGGTTCGGTGTATTCTTAACGTGGGCCTCTGCTTGATATCCATTAGTTATCTTTCTGAGCCTTGGAGTAAGGATTAAGGGTTGAATTCAACTTTTAGATTAAAATCTCTTAAGCATGCTTTCCTAAATGTGTTAACAGAATTTTGGAGTTCGATGGATGCTTTCCTTCAGATTCTTTGATGCTGAGTGGTTGTCTCTTATTAGTTATCGAAGGGTAGGTTTTGGGAACTATCTTTTCATGAGCATAAATGTTAAATAAATGCTTTATCGAAGGAAAATTATTAGGGTTTAGTTTTCAAAGTTAAATGAAGATCCAGGTTCGGGAGAGATGACTATATGTCATGCTCCTGATGCGGAAAATACCAGGGGACATGTGGTTGCCAAACCAACAAGCCGGTCTTTAACACTTCAGGAGTTACATTTTTACAATTTTTTTGTTTTAGTTTCGGTTGCAGCAACCACATCCCCTGTTTTTAACCAAACCCCAAATCCAAATTTAATTCACACCGAGTTTGATTTCACTCGAAATAATTTGTATGAAAACCCGTCCTGTGTTCGACCTTAGACATTATCTTTGCGATATAAGCAACTCACGGTAGGAGGAATATAGGATATAGATTTTGTTTGATTAGGTCACCTACCTAACGTGACGCAGTCAACACCACAAGATTTATTAAGTGTTCACGACATATTCTATGTCTCTATGCTCCGGAAATACACTCCAGATCCGACTCATGTAGTGGATTGGGGAGAGCTTATTGTTGATACAGATAGGACCTTTGAGGCCAGTGCGTATCATGGATAGCTGATTCGTAGCATGGAGGTTATGGGAATCAACAAGGTATACCTATTTCCTCCTCTTTGCTAGGTAGCTGTAACTATGATATATGTAGCTGTTCCCAGTCGAACACATGAACTGTCTTCCTTCACAGTGACTTTAATGAGGTTCAAATGGTGGGTGGTTTAGATACAGGAGTAACAGGGAGTTGTGGCTATTAATGAAATGAGTAAGGAAATGTAAAGAAAGCTCTTGAAGCATCGAGTGTCTTGGGTTTGGGTCCACTTAAGAATAGCGAGGGTTCTCGGGCCCTTTTCTCGTTGGGAGGATGACCTATAGTCATTTCATGGGATTTCTCCCATTTGGCTAACTAGACCCCAATAATTTCCTTGAAAGATGAATTTACTTGAGCATTAATGGTGCACCAGACGGTGAAAACCCTATCTCTTTGGCCGCTACATTAACTAATAGTGTGTGTGAATCTCGATGAATCCACAACAATAAGCATCCACTTAAACCCTAAAAGATTGCTAAGTCTGGTCATTGAAGATTGTCTCTAAGGGATTTGAACTGAGAGTTTGGAAGGAGGGAGACATAAATGACAATAAATACTGCATTATTTGTGTGTGAAACCTTGACCCTTGGAGACCCTCACAGTAACCTTATGCTCTTGCTTCAAGGACGAGAGAGGTTTAGCCCTCATCCTCAGTTGTGATCCTCTGAGGTGGCGGTGAGAAAAATGAGAGAAAGTGAGGGAAAATGAGAGAAAATGAAAGAGGCGGAAGGACCCACTCGAAAATGTATCCTTCGTCAAGTTAAGATACTCCTTCTGAAAGTCTTGTTGGGGCTTATATACGCCCAAACAATAAGATTACAAAAATGTATGAGCGCCCACTATTACATGAAGGGTAATTCGAGAAAATTACAAAATGATATGAGAGTAAAGCGGAGATTCGAAGTGTGATGATAGCCAGCGGCTGTGAAAATTTGCAGTCATTGTGAAATTTCGCAGCCACTTTGAAATTTCGCAGCCACTGCGAAATTTCGTAGGGCTCTCTTCTTCTTGCTCTTTCTACTCTTCTCTTCTTCTTGTTTCTAAAATGCAGCTTTGAATTCAACTTAACTTCTTCGTGCTAGAGCTGACTTAATCAACTTGGCATGAATAGCTTGTGAAAACTACAAAAGTTGCCACAAAATGTAATTAGTAGTAAAGCTAGGACCTTAATGTACTGGGTTAATTCATTTGATTAATACACAAAAAGTGCTCAAAACACAGCAATAAACGGGGCACAAAACAACACTTTTGGGTGTCCTCCCCATTCGACACATTGGGTCACCCAAGTAATGAAAGAGAGGAAACGAACAAAACAATATCAAAATTATGTTCACAAAATATGAAATTTCAAAAGAATGTGAATGGTAATGCCCAGCCCTCAGTAGAATCACTAAAACCACTTGATATACATCTTGGGAGAGTGATACCATGCGAAGTCAAGTATCAAGGGGCTTCCTTCTCTAGAGGATCAACTTGGACCCACGAAACACAAGTGTTAGTTTGATGGAAGCTTTGAACAATGATGCCTTGTTGCACTCTACTAACCTAGCTAATTGCCAAAACCTAACAAGCTAACCAACCTAAATAGACTAGGACCTCTCTTATTTCACAACTCTTTTTTTGTGTTGTAGGTGCAATCAAGTATCGACTTCACGGAATGTCCATGTAGCGGGGATCACGGAGTGACTCTCGACGATTAAGGCAGGGCATCGAGTCATGGAATTTTTCAGCCACAAACTCTTCAGGTTTCACTATGGACTTTTAATGATTTCGAGACTCAGCACCTCTGACTTGCTAAGCTACGCCTATTCCTCCATTATAACGAACACAAAGTTGAGCGGCTCTCGACCCCGATTAATCGGGGCCTGACTTTAAAGACTTTCGCCATATACCCCTCGGGTCTTGCTCGGGTTTAAAAAAAAAGCGTCGCAATTTGTTTCTTTTCTTTTCTTTTACTTTTTCTTTTTCTTTTCTTTTCTTGAAAGACTCATTGGTCCTTTTCAGGGGGGTCCTACTTATTAAGGGAGGTAAGAAGTACAAGGCTGGGCCTTTGTGGGTTTAGGAGGCTAAGCAGTCTTTCAACATATCATTGAAACCTAATGTGCACGGTGTGTGGTTAGCTCAAGGTGGAAGAAAAAGGTTGAAGACAATAGGAATTCAACTGATCATCAACTTAAATAAGCATGGAACCAATTTAACATCCTTGCTTGACATTGGGGCGATGTTTGACTTTCTTACACCTTAAGTTAAACGATATAAAAAAAAAAAACGAATACAATTTTAAAGCGTAATTGTAAAATTTGTATGGTATATATATATAGATATGACTATATTTTCACATTTACAAAAAGAACTACTGACTTCTGCAAAAACTAGTAACAAGTCATTTGAACTACCGCAAAAAATTGACTTGCTCAAAATTAACAAAACATAAATGTAGAGCCCACTTTTACGCCGCCCTTTCTCCCTGACCATTCGCATTATACCAATGGGGTTCGGATTGGAAAGCTAGGGAAGGAAGTGCTACCTCCTCAGGGGTGTGTAGTTGGTGGGATGTCATCACTCGGCAGGTAATTTGAGGCTGGCGAGAAGCTGGAGGGGGGTGTCTAGCATTTGCGATTCTTTGCAAAGATGTCCCGGTGGCCCCAACGGAGGAGAATTTGGATAAGGCTGGCGGAGGGATGAGTTGGGGAGGCCTGGGCAAGCACTGATGAAGGGATCTGAGGTAAGCCCAGGTGACTATGTATTTGCACTAGGATGGCGTTGTTCTGAGCGAAGACGACCTCGATGCGTGCCATCATCTCTGCTAAGGCAGTATGGGCAGCCACAAAAGATGCTAACATGGCTAAAAGTATGATTGCATCCATAATAGCCCGAATCCCGAGGGGGATAGAGATATCTTTGGAGTGGGCGGTCTTGCGGCGTATTAGGTTCAATTGAATCTAAAGGAGATGGAGGCAGAGTGGAGAGAGGAGAGCGGTGATGTGGGTAGTGGGGTGAGTATTTCTTTGAATTTGTGAATCTTTGGAATGCGGGGCTCCTCGGGCATTACGGAAGGTGGTGATCCTCGAGTAAGATGGTCATCTGGCGGGCGATCCTCAGCCGGATGGAGTGGGAGATGAGGAGTATCAGGCATAGACTGCCATTTCTCTACGGTGAAAGTGGTCTCGCAATCCTGACAGCGCTCTAATCGGGGCTCGGCAGGAAAACCAAGGTGCTCCAACACTTGAGATAGCAGCCTCGGAAATAGGAGGGGTATGGACTTAGCCCGGCTAAGGCTCTTGCAATGGACCTTGTCCTCGAAGTGGAATAAGGAGGTCATGATAAGCTCAGTAGGGTTGAACCAAAAACCCTCAAAGATACAATAGAGAGCCTCCAGAATGGCTCCTCTTCTCTATACCAGATGATGTAGTGGGGTCGTTGGACCTGATGTAGTGATAGAAGCGTACTCGGGAGGAAGTGCCTCACAGATATGATGGATCCTGTTTGTCGCATCCTTGGATAGGCGAACCATCTCTCGAGGTGAGGATGGGGCCCATCTACTCAATGCACGAGTTGTAAGGACAATTGGAAGATTGAATGTAGATGCAATATCAGTGGCCCGAAGTATCCCCTCACGGCCATTAATAGAGAAGTGTATGGAAGTAGGATGGGAGTCTCGCCTGGATGTCATAGTTTGATAAAACTCGATGATCACACGGGGGCAGAAAAATCGGCATGGAGTCATGAAAGGCACCGAGGAGTGCAGGTGCCTGGTGCATGGAGTCACGGGCTGGAAGGCGACGGGATGTGTCATACGCGGATCTCATTGTGCAGGTCCTTAGCACTATAATCCGAATTGCCTGGAATAGGGCCATAGTGTAGGATAGGCCTTCGAATGAGAGAGCCAGGAGACAGGTCTTGTGACTGCTGGTGGGCCCAAGCATATGGGAGTGAGGATCCTAGGTGGCCAGGGGTTGGAGGAGGGCTCACCGGTAGTCGGGCCCTCTTTGGAGCGGAGGCCTCTGGATGTGAAAATGTGAGGGATGAAGTGGGCCCTATCTTTGTCTCATACGTCTTTGGGCAAGAAACGGGGAGCGGGGAAGGCGGAACATCAGCCGGCCCCCTTGACGACGGGATGGAAGCAGTAGGTGGCGGGGAGGGTGAGGTGAGAAGGACTAAGGCAGGCTATTAGGAAGAATTGTGCTTAGTGGGTCTTCGCCATGGTATTTGGATTAAGTGGGGAAGAATGGAGGAAATGGTTTCTCCGGAGAGAACTTCTTTAATGATTTGAAAGGAAGTAGAGTGGAGGTTAGGGATATTATAGGGTTAGGGGAAGGTGAAAGGTTTGGGATGGGCACTAAAAACTAGGGTTTGGAAATTTGGGGAGACATAAATAAGAGTTGCAGGATTCGAAGAGTCGCGAGAAGACGAAGGGGTAAGAATGCAAGAATGCAGGGCGGCAAGTTCGCACCTTGCGAAATTTCGTAGTGGCTGCGAAATTTCGCAGACTTGCTAAAATTCGCACCCCTCTGTGAAACTCTTCCTATTGTAACTCCAGCTTCCCAACTCAGTTACGCCTGTAAAACAGAACACCAAAATTTATGAATAGGAGCACAGGAAAGTGAAAAACTATAATTAAAACTAAGCCAAGACTAGGGAAAGCATGAAAGAATGAATATGAAATTTGAAAGAAATTAAACGGGGAATCAATAATGAGTGGCTTTGAGTCTACACTTGAAAGCTCACTTAAGGTGGTTCTTTAGACTTGTGGAGGATCAAGGAGGGGGAGCTCCTCCTTGTTTGCTATGAAATGGGCTGCATAAGGCTTGAGCCTCTGGCCATTGACTTTGAATATTCTCTTGTCCTTAGTTTTGGCCGGAGTGTACTCCATTTGGATAAACTTGATGGATAGCGAATGGGCCGTTATCTCGACTTGAGCTTACCCAGAAAAAGGTGGGGTTTGAGGGTCATGCGACCGCGGTCTCGCGCTAAGGGCTGCGGCTATGGCGATAGCGCTATTTCTTTAATTACGTCGCTCTGATCTTCGAGTTCAGTAGGAATCATTTCGCCGGCTCTTCCCGGCTCATTGATGTCGAGAAACTTTTGAGGCGGCTCTTCCCAGTCTAGGTTCAACACGATTGCCCGCGTACGCTTTATTCAGAAATCTCCATTGGAGGTGACATGCCTTGCCATAAACTAGGCGATAAGGGAGACATACGAGTGTGAAGATTAGTGCGCCTTTCAGTGAATCTAAGCGGTTGAGAGACCAATCCTTCCTATTGGAGTTCACCACTTTCATCAAAATAGTCTTGATTTCTCTGTTGGCGAGCTCAACCTGACCACTAGTCTGAGGATGGTAAGGGGTAGCCACTTTGTGTTTTACACCATACTTAGCTAGGAGGTTTTCAAAAGGCTTGTTGCAAAAGTGTGAACCTCCATCACTAATTATGGCCTTTGGAACCCTAAATCTGGAAAAAATGTTTTCCTTGAACTTCAATACCACCACGTACAGATGTTGCTTTTGCATGGAAATGCTTCAACCCAGCAGACATAGTCAACCCCCGCGATATGTATATATCCAAAGAGAAACAATGGCCCAATGTCGTGCCCCAAACATCGAATAAATTAATCACTAAAATTGGGTTTAGAGGCATCATATGTTGGAGAGAGATCTTCCCTAGTCTTTGGCATTTATCACTTCTACGACATATGTTGTGGGCATCCTTGAAGAGAGAAGGCCAATAAAACCCTGATTGGAGCTGCCATGTGATCTTGACAAAGTGACCTCCTGAAACTCTCATGGAGTGGCCAGAATTCCCTTCTTTGCTACTTTTGGGCACACACAACCGATAATCGATCATTGTGATATTTGAACAAGAAAGGCTCGCCCAATAATAGGAATGAATGTCTTACATGAAATATTTCACTTTGGCACTTCCAGGTGGTTAGGTTTCAGTGTGGCCAAGAAATTGGCAATGTGAGCGTACCATGGAGCATTTTCCACTAGTAGCAGGGACTCCTCAGGAAACTCATCATTAATTGGAGGATTGTGTGTGTTGTGGGTTATGGTTAGTCTTGAGAGATGGTTTGCAACAACATTCTCTACCCAGTTTTACTATCTTGCAATCCATTTGGTTGAATTCTTGGAGGCGAAGGGACCCATCTAATAAGCCCTAGCCTGGAATCTTGGTGAGGAGGTATGACATTTGAATGATCTATGAAGTATGATGTCGCCCGCAAGAGTACGAAATTTATCTAAGGCATGAAGCTACTAGTTAGCGACTCTTTCTGTGTTAGTGTAATTCCTGCATGCTTCAGTCAAGTTTGCTTGCATAGTAGACCACATATGGTTTATATTCTATAACATTAAGGAAGCGCTCAGATAGCGAGATCGCTTGCATGCACATGACACGATGGGTGGCGCGGGTTGGGGGCCTGCTTTGGGTGCGTGGTCGAGTGGGACAAGGCCTCTTAAAGCTCCTTTGGCAGTCTTCATCCCAGGTAAATTTAACATCCTTTTCCAACATCTTGTAGAGAGGCTTTGCAATCTTCGAAAAGTCCTTGATGAACCTCCTTTAGAAGCCTGCATGTCCAAGGAATTGTCTCACAGCTTTCACATTTGTGGGAGAAGGAAGTTTGGAAATAAGCTCAATTTTTGCCTTGTCAACCTCAATCCCCCTGTTGAGATATGACATGTCCCAACTGATTCCTTGGTTTACCACAAAATGGCACTTTTCCCGATTAGCACCAAAATTTTCTCTATATGCCTATGCGAAGGTGGTTTGAGGTTGCACAGGGATTCTTTGAAACACGTATCTGTGATGTCATCCATGTAGACATCCATAATGCGCTCCACCATATCTCTAAAAATACCGAGCATGCATCTCTGGAATGTGGCAGGGGCATTGCATAGACCAAAGGGCATTCTGCTATAAGCATAAGTCCCAAACAGACAAGTGAAAGTAGTCTTCTCTTGGTCTTCTTTGAATCTCTATCTAAGTAGCCCAGAATAACCATCAACTTGATCAGAATGGGTTCCCGAAAATTCTCTCAAGGAGATCAATGAAGGGTAATGGGAAGTGATCTTTCCTTGTCACTTCATTCAACCTCCTATAATCAATGCATACCCTCTAACCTGTGGCAAGGCGGGTGGGCACATCCTCTCCTTTTTCATTTTGAACAATGGTTACCCCTGATTTCTTTGGAACAACCTGAGTTGGGCTCACCTAGGTGCTATCAGAAATGGGGTAAATGATGCCGGCTTGTAGCAACTTGAGAACTTCTGCATGAACCACTTCTTGCATATGAGGATTCAATCTCCTCTATGGTTGTCTTATTGGTTTGGCTTCCTCTTCCAAGTAGATGTGATGGAGTGCGACCAGGGGCTAATCCCTTCAAATAAGAATTTTCCATATTAGCCTTCTTGTTCTTCTGAGGACATCAATAGACTGTTCCTTTGAAGCATTGAAGCGGAGTGAAGAGATTACAATGGGAGTGGTCGTCCCTAACTACAAATATGCATATTTCAATTCCACGGAGTAGAGGCTTGAGGTTCGGTTACGAGGCTCGATGGTTTTCCTGTAATTAAGCGGGGGCATAATTTCTTCATTTTTTCATGGCCCATGTACAACGTACACACACAAGCTCTTAGGTTTCTTGTAGTTCTTCCATGAAAATCTTGCCACCTCTTCAATTAGAGGGCGATCCTGCAACTCTTTTGTTGCTCGACTTGCTCCTCCAAATAGTGTCAATCAAGCATACTTCTTCTGGACCTTCTTCCACTACATGCTTATGCTTTTTGCTCAAGTGGAAAATGTTGAGTTCCAAAGTCATATTTTAGAATGTAAGTTGCATAACTCCATTTCGGTAGTTGATGATCGCATTGGAGGTGGGCAAGAATGGTCTTCAGAATAATGAGTGCGTAGTTGGCTTACACTTGTCATTGGTTAGTGTCAAGAACAACAAAATCTGTAGGATAGTAGAATTTGTCCACATGTATCAAAACATCCTCAACAATTCCTTTTGGAATATTTATGGACCTTTGTCTGGCAGGAACTTGATTGCGTGGTGAGCTGACTCTCGAACCCGGTACCTTGTGGCCTGAATGGGGCGGCCGAGGTTGACAACGGCCCCCAGTCTAATGGGGCCTTCTCCCGCACTAGTCCCATCGATGTTCCTTAGAGATGGTTGAATGACTTTCCAGGTCTTTGTACTTCACTGGGGTTTTGCATTGAATAATCGCACTAACATTCTGTCGGGAAGACCTTCTTATGTATTGACCCTCACTTCCTTTGTGCCTGGTACTTTAGAATTTGGCATATGTAGGAACTTGTTTAATCATGTCTAACAAAGCGATGTTGACCTTCACCTGCCTCAGCACTTCTAGAATTTCAGCCTGGTTGTTAGCCTTCTTCTTGCCTTTTAGTGCTTGAGGAAAATATGGGGGTTGGTTCTTTGTCACTGCATCATCTTTGATCTCAATTTTCTGGGTTGACTTCAGCGCCTGCCCTGTGTCTTCTTGGTTTGGGCAGTTGCTTTCGACCTTCACCACTCCTCAGTGATAGCGCCCCTTGACCTCATCTATCTTGGAGTTGGTTCCTTTGGAAGGCTTAGTCGTACTCCTTAGGATTAGGCGTATGCGGGAAGGGAAATTTTCCTTTTCCTAAACTAGCTGGCACAGTTGGTGCTTTAGAAATTGAATCTTGTAGGTTATCAAATTTTGGGCAATATCGGGCTAGGGTTCCTACTCCAATCTTCTTCTGTTCAGTGCTTTCCACGATTAGTTCTACGGTTGCTTTGGGCGTTCAACGCTTTTTGCTCTTACACATTGAGTGTTGCCAGTTGTTGCCTTACGCTCATCTACAAAATTACCTTTTCACCTTACTACGACTTCATTATAGCCTGTTCGACTGGAGATGATGATGGTGGTGGCCGTGTTTGAGATGAGGAATCATACTGTTGCTGTGCAGCAGTGGGTACATATGTTGGAGGCTTCGGTTTCCAAGAGAGGTTATGATGGTTCCTCCAATTAGGATTGTATGTGTTGCTTTGTATGGGGCATTGGCTGGTGGTTTGTATTGACCCACAACATTGGCTTGTTCAGCTATCATATCCCTCATTGAAGGAACAGTTGGACAATGCTCTCTTAGGTGTTCAATAGAATGACAAATGAAACAAAGGTTATTGGGCACAGGTGTCTCAGCCACTGTTCGCACCTCATGTTGATTTCTCATTTCTAGCTCCTCCAACCTTCTAGTTAAGGTTGACAATTTTGCCTTCATTTCCATGTCTTTCGGGAGGGAATACATGCCTCCCCTGTGTTTGATTCTGGCGGTCTCATTCTCTACTTCTCTTAGGTTTGGACCATCCCAGAGCTTTAGATGTCTACGCCACATAGTTCGGGAAGTCATGGCTTCTTAGTTCTTGCTTTCGAAGTCTCCTTCACATTGTTTCAAACAATTGTTTCATGGCCGAGACATTCCACCCATCGCAAAAATGGATGACTAGCGGTAGTGTCAAAATCATGGTGAGACGAGCGTACGAGGATTTCAGTATCTTTCCAGTATTGGTAGAATTTTCATTTTCATGGGGCTGCGAAAGTGAAGATTGCCCTCTTACCCCGATTTGTTGGTTCGTGTGTGGAAATTTTAGAATTTCGGCCTGCGTCTCGGTTCAATTTCGAGATAGTCCTTGGCCTCGGTTAGGCGAATCTTGGCCATGCCAGTCGGAGGAAAATTTTAGCCTAGGCTAAGTCAAATTGGTAGCATCCTCCTTTTCAGAGGGTGTTGTAGACCTCCTCAGGAGTCGGGATATGCGGATCACAGTTCTCCTCTCCATGCCATGGAAGGTGGGGAGTAGTGACAAAATGTAAGGTCTGACAATCATGTCCTCAGTGGAAGGCACAATGCATGAGGGTGCACTCACTCTTGGAGGGTGTATGTGGTCCCTAAATGGACATACTAATACGTGAGGTTCCTCTTGGTTTCCTACCTTGCTTTGCCATTCTCGGGTGGGGGCTCCATTTCTGATGCAGGATCAATTCCTGACCTTGTTCCTAGGAATAGATTCTCAGCAACACCTTGTTGTATTCCTATCCCTTTAGAACATAAACCTACCGTAAAACCTGAAGCGCAGCCAGAAACAAAACAAAGCTACCAACAAGAGGTTATTGTTAGCTAAAAGAAAAATGTAAATGGACAGTAAAATTAATTGATTTAACCTAGCAGTTAACTGTTAGAAAGAATGAAGTTAAGATAAATTCACCAGTACTTGTGATGATGATCACAAGTGTTTAACAGTTCATTATTTGCACTAAGGCAGCATCCCTAGCAACGACGCCATTTGATTCGTAGCACGGAGGGTTATCCAGAATTAACAAAATTTATACCTATTTCCTCCTACTGCCGTAGCATGGCTACTACGTATAGGCGGCTTTAAATTAGTGAGAGGATAGGTTTTCTTACGCCTGAAATGACTTACAGTGAGGTTCAAAATTGTGAATTTGATTTGGATTGCGGTTTTTGTAAAAACGAGGGGGTTTGATGATTAGCTGCGAAAATGAAATGAAGTAAAATGTAAAAGAAGGCTCCTTGAAGCATTAGGCTATCGGGTTTGGGTCCTTAAGGTAACTGAGAGGTTCTCGGGCCCTTTTCCTCGCGTTAGGGAGGATGACCTATAGTCATTTCTGAACTGGATCTCCATTTGGCTATAAAAACTAGACCCCAAAAATTTTCCTTTTGAAAGATGGCATTTACTGAGCATTAATGGTCTCAGACAGTGAAAACCTATCTCCTTGTTACCTTGTTAACTAATAAATGGTAACTTAATCAATATCGCGGTGGATCTAACAATAAGCTTCGCCATTGAACCTAAAGATTGCAAGTCTGGTCGTGAGATGCATCTAAGGGATTTGAACCTGAGGTTGGAAGGAGACACATAAATGACAATAAATACTTGCGTTAAAGCTGTGAGAAACCTCAAAACCCTTGGAACCCTTCCCCAATAACCTTCCTTTTCAAGGACGAAGGGGGTTTAGCCATTCATTCTCTGAGTTGTCATCTTCAGGGGGTGCTTGGCAGGTGAGCATTCCTGGTTCAATCAAGTATTAGAAAGACTACCTAACGGGGTAATTGGTTTGGTGGTAATCAAGGAGGCATGGGAGAAAAGCGATGAGCTAAGTTTCTTGAATTGTTACACTGCTATTCTTTTGTTTATGCTTAGGCTAGGCAACTATTAGTGATTCTCTAATAGCCACATGATGCGACCGGTAACTACGATAGTACTTCTGCTTTTTTGTTTGTTGAAAGAACATAACGTCACCATAACGAAGTTTCAGTGGTGTAGGATAGGAGGAAGAGAAAGTGAGGGAAAATGAGAGAAAATGAAAGAAGCGGGAAAGTTCCCGCTCAGAAAAATGTATCCTTCATCTAGAAGTTAAGATCTCCTTTACAAAGTCTTGTTGGGGCTTATATACTGCCAAAAATAGCCAAAATTACAAAAATGTATGAACTGCCCACTATTACATGAAAGGCAATTTAGGAAAATTACAAAAATGTCTCAAAAAGGTAAAATCGGAGGTCAAAAAGTGGGACTGACTTAGTAGAGTGAAAATTCGCGACCATTCTGCATTGCAACCTTCTGCAATTTTATAACCTTTGCGAGAATTTTGCAACCTAACGAGTTTCGTGAACTCTTTTCTTCTTGCTCTTTTACGCTCTCTCTTAGATGGAGTTTCTAAATGCATTTCCCAGATTCAACTTGACTTCTTCGTGCTAGAGTTGACTTAATCTGGCTTGGCATAGACAAGCTTGTGAAAACTACAAATTGCTTACAAAATGTGATTAATGATGACTAGGACCTTAATGTGCCAACCGGGTTAATTCGGCTGATTAACACACAAAAGTGCTCCAAAACACATAATAAACGGGGCCTGAAAACAGCACTTTTTGGGTAGTAATCAATGGCGAGACCAATTTTACGACCTGAAGGCGTGAGGCTAGTGAAGAGGTGTATGGTGGCGCAGTGGAGGAGGCAAATGGGGCGATGTGAGGACACGATGCGTGCAGCCTACCTCTTCTGACGGGATGAAGGAATACGTTCTTTAGCCATTTGGTAGCGTTCATTGATGTTTTACTGTATGCACGTGATTGCATATGGTTGCGTGTAGGAATTTCGGGACGAGGGTAATTCTTTTAAAGAGGGAGAATGTAAGACCAGGGAAAACACAGAAATTTGAATTTTTGATAGGAAGGCAGATGAAGTAATTTTTTCTATTTGGGAAGACGAATGGTGAATTTTTGCAGGTTGCTTTCTAGATTCTCGGATGATGTGGAACTTCACCATTAGAATGGTCTCATGAATCCCCAGCCGCAGGTGAATTTCGTTGAATTCAAAAGACAATCGAATTTTCATGAATTTCGAGACGATAAGCGTCGAGTGGACCCTAAAAGCGAGATTTTTAGGAAAAACCTGAAAAATGTCAAATATTTAAAGAATGTCCATTTAAGATAGATGGCGAAGTAGGAATGAAATAAATTGTTTAGCGAAAACGGGCGAAAATTGTGACATCTTGTGGCAGTAAACCACCTGATGTCCCTGCTATAAATGGCACAAATATCTATAATGCCCGAAAAGATCTCATTTTGTCTAAGAGAAAAAACGCATTGAGAGAGAGAGAGAGAGAGAGAGAGAGAGAGAGAGAGAGAGAGAGAGAGGAGGAAGAAAAGTAACTGCTTCGATTTCGCGGGGTTTGAGTTGGAACTCGGTGGGACGAGAGTTAAACTTTCTCTGTGACGAGGCTCACGTGTGGTGCCGAAATCCTGAGATTTCGTCAGGTCAAGGTTTGGGTTTCACGAAAATCGAGAAAGGCGGTGTCAAAGTAAGCTAATTGAGGTGGGGTTTTATTCTACTCGGTTTAATTTCTATCCTAAGGGCATGTGTGTGTGTCAAAGTGGAAAATGCTGTCTAGTTTTTTTCCTCCAACCCCTTGACTGTGTTTTAGCCATAACTTGGCCATCCCTCATATGAATTGAGTGATTCAAATTGCTGGATAAACTAGACGTATAGTAGAACATATCTCCTTGCAATAGGCTATCAAGTCGATTACTTTGGACTCATAAATGCATTCAAAGTGGGTATGTTCGAGCGATTTTCTGTACATTTTGAGACCCATGGCGAGTTTTGGCCATAACTTGGCCATCACACATTTGAATTGAGTGATTCTAATTGATGGGTAAACTAAAATTGTAGGAGAACATATTTTCTTGAAATAAGTCTATCCAAATTCCGATCCCTTTGGACTCAGAAATGCATTCAAAGGGGAGCTATGTTCATCTGATTTAGGTTACATTTGAAGGCGAGTAGTCTGATTGTTTAGGACATATCTTGAGACCCGATCAGATTTGGGTGCTTCTAGTTGGAGAACCTAAGAACCATTATCTTTAAATGAGTGCAAAGAACTAGTGTCGAATTATGGATTAAGAGGCCCTGAAATTGGGTATCACGGAGGCATTTCTAGTGTAAGCGATGTTGACCAATTTTGGAATAGAAAAGGCCATAATGTCTTCGTCAGAGACTCCATTTGGTGTTCTTGGACTCTATGGAAAGCCATTGAGTTAGAACTACAGACATATGCCTGTGGAGGGGGTAATTGGTATCCACAACCTTGTTGAAAGATGGTGTTTATTGCCAAGTGTGCGGTGGGACACATGGGTCATTTCTTTTATTTTGTTTGCCTCGACTTTAGGCGACCATATCTTTAGTCAGACTCAGTTTGGGGTGTTCTTAGATATGGAAACCCCATTAGGTCAAGATTCCTTTCCTCTTAACCTTTGGAATGTAGTGGTGTGTCCAAAACCTTGCTAATCTATGTCTTAGTGGAATTTATTTGGATTATGTACGATGTGAATAATAGGGTTTGACATGACCATTGCATGTAGCATCTTCTGTCTTATTGTATTAGGTTGCCATGAGTTAGCTAAGAGGAAGGCTATATGACATTACTTGTTTAGTCATGTATATGAATGCTAATATGCATGATGCTACGATATCTATAAAGATTGACATGAAATGTATGGAACTTATATGCCACGATATATGTTGCATGGTATGACATGAAATACGATTATTAGAATGTTCATGTAGTGCATCATACATGTAACATGAAATTTCTGATGACATTAGCATTGCATATGCCTGGGGACATCTAACATATTGGGTGTGTGTGCATGGGATATAGACGACCGTACATTAGTGTTGATGAATGGAGTAGTGAAGGCTCGTACTTTGGACGACGTCCGATAGATGTCTCACGGGTTTAAATATAAAAATAAATATAAATAATGTGTGTTGGCGGAGCAAGAGGATCGTTAACTTCAGGTGAAAAGCTTCAGGTTTTATGGTGTAAAGACCCGTGGTGTGATCAGAAAAGGTTTTGTAACATGGGTGCAGGGCCACGGTGTGATGCGAAGGATGCATTTGCGAAAAGAAGACCTGCGGTCGACGATTATCACATAGACTTAAAGTTGTGTGATAAGTCGAGGATTGACTATGAGGGCCGTTTGCCCATTGGCGCACGTGGAAATAGCGGTATTGAGCGGTGAGCACCGGTATATGTGTGTCGTGGTACCACCAATAACGGTTGTCCTTGGCTGCGCCAGCATGTGAGGGGAGTCGGTGACTCGGGATATGGGCATGAAGACATTCCATGCATATACGACTATTCATGTAGACATTTCTGCTTGTATGTGTATTGGTTGGTTTGATCATTGTATGAGCACTTGGGAGTAACCACTTTGTAGGAGATTATTACTGCGGGCTTTGCTAAAGCTCGTCGTGGGACCCCCACTTTCGAATTATAGGTCGGTGCGAGACGGCTGACCCTCATTCGGGACCGCACATTTGAAGAAAGTCGGATGTGGCTTTAGACCATATTTTGTATATATATATTAGAACAATCAATTTTAATATATCATTTTGTATAAGAGTGTATAATTGAACTCTTGTAAACATATCACTACATAGTTGCATGTATGGTATTTAGGGTATGGTTGAATGGGGTCGAGTGGTCGCTGTGACTCATGAATGACTCGATGTGGTATATTGAGCCCGGATAGGTTATGTGATGTATTGTTATACAAGTTGTATTTTGGATAGAACTTCCCGTACATATGAGACTTTGTCCAATTTTTTTGTTAAATTATGGATCCCGATAAATGAGACAGCATGATGAGTATAATGCATTGGGGTTACCCAGAGCATATCCCCTGGGTTTTGCATGAAGTTGACAGTTGTCAACGGGACCTAGGAGAGGGGTGTCACAATTATTATGTTGTAATGCAAAGAAAATAGTTGTAAAAAAAAAAAAGTGTTTGAATAAAATCCTAAATGTCAATGAGGAGATTTAAATAGTATATATATATATATATATATATATATATTATAAGACTCAAGTCATAAATATTAGTTAAAAATAAAATTTAAAAGAACAAGAAAATCACATTTATTAGATTATAAATAAAAAACTGAGATGTACAATTCTTTTGGAATTATAAAGATAAAGAAAAACAAAAATTACAGAAAATAGATGAAATTAAAGATTAGTAAAATTTTGTATATTTTAAAAATATTATTTTATGTAGAAAAGAAATAAGAGAATTAAGTTGATTGGATCATATAAAAAATATTTATGGATTATAAATATTTTTTTATTTTGACATCTATTTACTTTGCTATACATTACACAAACATGTTCCTTCACAAATTTGTCCACGAGACTCTAACCAATATTCTGCATATGCTTCCTTGAGCTCTTAACCACTTGAGGTATGTCTTATTATTAACTATGAAATACTTATTTTAAAATATTTTATTTTCAAAATATAATAGATGTATAATATTTATTTTCAAAATATTTATGGGTCTAAAAATACACCCTCATGATCTTATGAAAATCATGATTTAATGTTGGATATTCAATAATTTTGATATTTATTATGAAAATATAAAAAATATGTAATATTTCTTTTATTATGTAACCATCATACAACTTTCCTATTTTAAAGAAATGTATGAGGTACAGATAATTCATTAATTATCTTATTGAACAATTTTCCTATTTGGTAAGAAAATATAAGGGTATGTAATAGCCTTTTTGATTACCTTTTCCCCAAGCTGTATTTATAAATAAATTCTTTTATACACTTTCCTTATGGGTTTAATTTCATAAATAGTTTTCATCTCCCGAATATATTATTTGATATTCCCACTTCAAATCATAGAAAATAATATTTTTAATATTTCTATAAAAATAATAATTTTATTCAGATAAAGTGAAATAATAAAATTTGTCTCAAAATGAAGATTGAACTAAATTATATATAACTCAATAAATAATTATCTTAATGTTTTTGAAAATAACTAATTCTATTTTTTTAGTTATAAGATTCAAGTAAAAATAAAGTCAAAAATAAAATTGGAAAAAATAACACAAGAAAATCAAATTTATTAGATTATAAAATAAAAAACTGTGATGTCCAATTCTTTTGGAATGATAAAGATATAAAAAATATAAAAAAATTAAATGATTATAACTCCCTTATATAGTTATATTTTTGGCTTTAGAAGGTAATAAATATGGTTTTACTATCTAAAATTGAAAAACATATATGATGATTAAGATTAATTAAAATTTTGTGTACTTTAAAAGTATTAGTTTTATGTAGAAAATGTATGAATCATATAAAAATACTTATGGATTATAAATATTTTTATTTTCAAAATATAAGAGATATGTAATATTTATTTTCAAAAATAGTTTGAATGAGCCTCCTGCATTCTTCATGCCTTTGTTGTTGACTGATAATTTGCAGTAATGAAGCTGTCATTTTTCTCTCAAAAAAAATATTTATGGGTCCAAGCATGGTCTTATCAATCATTTTGTTTAACGAAAAATGGGATTTAATGTTGGGTATGGACTAATTTTTCTATTTAGAATGATAATATAAGAAGTATATAATATTTCCTCATATAGCCATTATTTCTTTGATTATGTAGCTATTATTTCTTTGATTATGTAGCCATTATATAAATTTCTTATTTATTAAATACGAAAATATAAGAGATATGTATTAATTGATTGATTATCTTATTGTTGAAATTTTCCTCTTTGGTAATAAAATATGAGAGTGTGTAATATGCTGATTATGGGTCTGAAAAGTAAATCATCCACGATATTATCAATCATTTTCTTTAACGGAAAAATGAGATTTAATGTTGGGTGACTAATTTTCCTATTTATTATAAAATTTAAGAGGTATGTAATATTTTTATTGATTATGTGGCTGTTATTTCTTTGATTTTATAGTCGTTATACAACTTTTTATATTTTTAAATAGGAAAATATAAGAGTATGCAATAATTGATTGATTATCTTGTTAAATAATTTTCCTTAGTAATATTTAGAGGTATGTAACCTTAGATTATGTTGCCCTTATACTGCCTACTATTTTATTAATTATATATAAAATGAGATACTTTAAGAAATGCTTTTTATTTTATAAATATGATAAAATATCATAAAATGCCAAAAAAGAGGTAGTTGATTATGTTATGGATTTTCCTCTTCTCCCATGTCCAACACCCATATTTGTTATTTTGCCTCCTTTAGTAAATAAAATCATATAAAAATATAATATTACTGAACTTTTTTTCCTGATAATTAAAAAAAATGATGTCGATGTCATATGTGAATTATTTTTTTGTAAGACTTTTTAATAAGAGAAGTTGTCTTGATGTTTAGAAGTTGGTTTTTTTCTTTTAGCATATTTTATAAGTAAATGGGTAACATGTACTATGATTTTGGAGGGATTCATTAATTAGTAAGACTTTTTGTTTACTTTTTGCCATCCACTAACCAAAATCTCAAGAAAGCTTGAATTATGATTTTGAATATTTTTACTTATTGTTACTAAATATGGGTTTTAATTAAATATAGGTCACAAAGTCTCAAACTTTATAGAGTCAAATTTAGAAAAGAAAAATATTATTTATATTCTAAAATCCTGAATTTTATCATTATAAAATTTTGAGTGATATTCTAAACACGAAGACCAAAAAATGAAACCACTTTTCCTTTTGAAATCATGAAATGACGACTCAATTTCACTCTTTCAAGTTTACAAATTTAAGTGAATCTCGATAAAATTTGGTTTGTAAATGTTCAAATATGAAGTAATTGAAAAGCGAATGAGCTTATCAAATGCGTAAAAAGTATAATACAATTTCCACATAGCTCAATTGAGAAAAAGACACTAAAATGAAATTACGCTGGGTATGTAAGAATAATAGTCCCTTTGTTGAACAGAACAAATGCTTGTACTAAGAAAAATAATGAAAGAACAACAAAATATGTATTAAGACTAAGATGGTGCTTTGTTTTTATATCTTAACTTTTTTTTTTTAAGAAATTTGAATAGTATAATAACATTAAGTATTAGAGTTGTTTGTTTTAACGTTTGGTAATGAGTAGAGAGAGATAATAGAAGCGGATTCTTTGGATTCTGTCAGCCTCATGCTTAATGGCCCAGTTTTGTTTAATTATAATGCAGTTTTAAGCGGGTTTGAGTTTATTTTATCCAAATCGAGACAGGTTCGGGCGGGTTCATGTATTGTTACTCAGCCCCTTGCGATTATATTTTAAAATAAATTTTAATATTTTATTTTATATCAATATAAATAATAATAATAATTAAATTTTTTTTAATAAATAATTTATAAAATTTATAATATTTTATTTTTATGAATATTAATTTTAATATAATAAAAATAAAAAGCAAATATAAAAAATTAAAATTAAAAAAATAAAAGCAAAAATAAAATGTAAACGAAGACGAGTTTGAGAATTTTTTACGTCTAGCAAGTGCATTAATTTTAAATGAGACAAGTTTGGAATTGAAAAAAAGAAGAAATAAACAGGGTCGGGATGGAGATGGCCATCCCAAACCTCGTATTGTCCTAATAGTGTGTATTGTTAAATGCCTTGCTTGTTGATAAATAATTGAGTTTCTTATTTTGAGTAGAAATGAGCTTACAAATAGAAAAAGCCAAATATTTTCACTTTTATATTCAAATTTTAAAATTTCGACAATTAGTCATGAAAATTTTAAAAAACAAGCAGAACATCTTTATTTATTTAACTACGGCATTGATTAAAAAACAAAAAACCCGTTAGAATAAAAAAAAGTTATAACAAAGATGAAACAGAATGTAGATGATGAACTATTAAAAAACTTTGTTGGGAATTATATATATATATATATATATATATATATATATATATATATATATATATATATATATATATATATATATATTGGTGTGAATGAAATGAGGGGTTTGTTATCGGCATTGGTCAACTCACGGCAATTTTGCAAGCTTTTCAATTTGCGCCAGTTTACATAAATTCGACCCCACTCGCGTTTATAAAAACTGCATTTTTCGATGCGTTTGAAAAATCGAGACGTTGTATTTTAAACTTCTCATAACCCAAATTTCTTGGTCGTGTGATTCACTCCACTCTTTTGCGTTCGAGAATTCTGGGCGTTTGAAGTGCGCTACCGTGGAGTTCTAAACAGTTCTATCATGGGAGGTATTCTTAACCTTAGATAGAGAGAATAAAATTCCTTAAAGGGCTGGCAGTGGTCTGTTGGCCTCGGTTTGTGTCTATTGCATTTATCTTATGATATTTATTTTATTTGTTAAAACTTTATTATTTTTAATTGCTTTAACTTTTATTTAATTTTTTTGTTACTCTTTTTATTGTTTTTAATTGCTTTCAGTGTATGAGATTATAATATTATTTAATTGCTATAAATTAATATAAGTATTCTTAAGGAAATAACAATCTTAAGAATTTTATTTCATTTATTTATTTTAGTCTACTTATTTTAATTCTTCCCAGAATAAGCCTTTGTGGTTTTCTACTTGGAATTATTATTTGTTTCTTTATTTTAAATTGTTTCCAAGACTAAAACCTTTGTGGTTTTCTACTTGGATTTATTTATTCATTTATTTAATTTCGGTTCTATTATTATTATTATTTTGTTGGAGACTAAAATCTTTGTGATTTTCTACTCCTACCGAGATTAAAACCTTAATGGTTTTCTACTCAAAATTTAGGAGACTAAAATTTTTGTGATTTTCTCCTCTAAATTAAAACCTTCGTGGTTTTTCTGTCAGGTAGGAGACTAAAATCTTCGATTTCTCTCTATTGAGATTAAAACCTTTGTGGTTTTTTACTTTCGATGGGATTTCATATAAGGAGATTAAAATCTTTGTGATTTTCTACTCCAAGTTGATACTAGTAATTTTTACTAATAAAGTATTGGTTTAATTTTGAGGAAATGGGATGCAGGAAATGAACACTTGTTGTTCCCAGAGCCAAGTTGCTACGCCTCTTTATAGACGGAATGACACAGCAAGTTTTCGGTGTAGACTTCAGATGGCAACAAAGATGTTCTTGTCTAGCGACTCTAAGTCTGGTTCATCGAAAGAGAGGTTAGGGCAGAGATGAGCAGTGCGAAAAGATAGATTTCTTGTGATTGAAGGCACGGAAACGTGACTTCCCTTTGCGGGAATTATATTTTGAGGCGGGTTAGATGATATTCTATATATAATGTCTACAACAATATTAATACTTCAAGAATTATGGGAAGCACTTGAGAAAAGTACTAAAGAGTGAAGGCGTTGGTTTAAAGAAATTTGTGGCTGACCAATTTCTTGATTATAAAATGGTTGATACGAGGTTGTTGTGGCCTTAGTCAAGAACTGAAGTAATAATTCACGCGATATTCTTAACGAGAAGAAGATGATTATTAATAGGCGTTTCAAGTGGTACGCATTTTATAGAAAAGTTACCTCTCGCATGAAAGGTTTTTAAAATTACTTGAAACACAATGTAAGGAGATGGCGGCTTGAAGACTTGAATGTCAGATTAAAAATTGAAGAGAACGACGGGCATCTTTGAGCGCGGCTTGATGAAGCGATCATCCATATCGAGGGCAAATATAGTTAAATGCTCTAATGCAAGACATGGTCGAAGAACCACGATAATAGCAATAAAAATTCAAGAAAGTTATTATAATTGTGGTAAATCGAACATAGGTCCTCGATCTTAGATGCACCTAAAAATAAAAATAGAATAAAGGTCGAGCCAATATTGTCGGCTTAGATGATATGGATAATGAATTTGTGTGCTTTTCTTTCAGAGTGCAACTTGGTAGAAACCGAAGGAATGGTGGTTGACTCTGTAACTGTACATACGTGTTTGTGCTATCGAAAGGATGTTTTTCTTCTATGCTAGTAGGACGAGGAAAGTGCATATGGAAATTCTTCAACTTCAAGATAGAAGAAGCTGGAAATATTCTCTGAAAATGACAATCGGGCAAAAACTTTTGACACTAAAGGAATGTCCCTCCATGTGCACGAAATCAGTGGAATTTGGTGACATCACTTCCCTAGTCAAAACGAGGTGGAGTTGTATTTGTTTCGATAAAGTTGTAATAAGTAAAATGATAATATGTATGTTGGAAAGGGAGTTATCTTAGCGATGGCCTTTTTCAAGCTCAATGTAATGACAATCAATAATAATAGTAGAATAATGATTGTACCTTATTTACTTAGGTGAGATAATTTATGGCATGCACGTTTGGGACATGTTAGTACAAATCTTCTGAGAAAATGATAAACATGGAAATATTGTGTCAAGATTTGAATATAGCCATCAAATGTCAAGTATATGTTGAATCAAAATTTGCAAAACATCTATAATTGGAGTTGAAAAGATTACGAACCTTTGGACTTGATTCATCGGGACATTTGCGATATGAAATTAATACCATCTGATTGGGAAAAAAAAGAGTATTTTCATAACTTTTATTGACGATTGCACTAGATATTGTTATGTATATTTACTTAATAGCGAATGAAATAATTGATACATTCAAACAATATAAAGTGAAGTTGAAAATCAACTTAATAAAGATTAAAATGATCGGAAGTGATAGAATTGGTGAATATGAATTTTCATTTCAAGAAATATGTCTAGAAAATGGAATTATTCATCAAATGACAACTCATTATACACCACAACGAGAATGGAGTTCTTTGAAAGGAAGAATCGAACATTGAAAGAGAAATGATAGATGCTTTGCTACTAAGTTAAGTTTACCTCGAACTTGTGGGGAAGGCGACCTTCTGACTACACATATACTCAATAGAGTACCCTACAATTAAGGCGGAAATCATTCCATGTAGAAGAAGGAGTGAAAACCAAACTTGGAATTACTTCCAAAGTGTGGGGGTGTCTAGCAAAAATCTGATTTAAACGGCAATTTAAAATAGGATTCGAAAAGCAATAGATTGTATTTTTATTGGATATGCTAACAATAACTAAAACATAATAAGTTTTAGTTTATAATCGAGAAATTCCCGATATTGTTCTAATACAATAATAAAATCGAGCAAATCTTGAATTCTTTGAAGACATTTTCAGGTAGGCTGAAGGCAAACACTTGGTGAAAGTTCCCAGCGACCTCGAGAAGTGCAGGGAAAATGTGCCTAATATTGAGGGAACCACGACGTGTAGCGCGTCCAAAGGGCACCTAAATCTTTTGGTCCAGTTTTCTAGCATTTCATTAGAAAATGAAGCCTCGAGACTTAAGGAAGCAATGAAGTCTTACGAAGCTTAATATTGGAAAGAACGTCCAATATTGAAGTTGAATCCATATTGAATAATAACCATACGTGGAATTGGTTGTTCTCGAGGAAACAAGCCGACTAGGATATAAATGGATTTTAAGAAAATTGAAAGATGATGGTACTATTGACAAGTATAGGCAAGACTAGTTATCGAGGTTTAGACAAAAGAAGGTCTTGGTACTTTGTCCCCATTACTCGCCGTGTGAGTACATCTATTCGATTGTTAATTGCTTTGGCTCTTGTGTATGATCTTAAATCCATCAAATGGGATGTGAAAACAGCCTTTTAAATGAGAATTGGAGGAAGAAATTTATATGGAACAACACGAAGGGTTGTGTCGGACCAAGAAAATAAAGTCTGTCGACTGTTAAGTCTTTGTATGGACAAACAAGCACCTAAACAATGGCATACAAATTGGCAAAGTAATGTTGTCAAATGGATTCGGAGTAATGAAGTGCGATAAATGTGTATATATAAAAAATACTCCTAATCATGATGTCATTGTTTGTCTATATGTGGATGACATGTTAATAATAAGCAAAATATTATTGACATAAATGCTTAAAGCTTGAATGCTATCGAATGTTTGATATGAAAGACTTAGGAGTTGCGATTTTATTCTAGGTATAAAGAATCTAGAACTCCCTCCAGGGTTTAGAGCTATCACGGAGTCTCATATATTGTGAGAATTACTTGACAAATTCAAGTATTTAGAATTTCAAAAGTGAAAGCATATTAGACTTAAACCTTGCTCTTGCGAGAACAAAGGTGAGAAAGTGAGTCTCGAGTGGATTAAGTTAAAGTTTTGAGATCTTAATGGCACATCATAGATTGTACTCGACGGATATAAACGTGCGATAAAGTAAACTTAATTCGATACGGTAATCCCAAATAAAGCAGCATTGGATATGCTTGAATGAGACGTGTTTTGAGATATTTAAAACATGCAATTTTGCTTTGCGTACAAAATTATCGAGTGATTGAAGGTTATAGTGATGTGAGTGGATCACGGTTCAATCGAAAGGCAAATCACTAGTGGATGTGTTTTACGGTTGGTGGGAAGCGAGTGTCTTGGAAATCTTCTAAGCAAACTTGCATCGTGGATTTCTCTGATAGGCGAATTAGCTTTGGATAGTAGGTGAAGAAAATTTGAATGGCTTCAATTTCTTAGAAGATATTAGTTACGGCTGAACCGTTAACTCAGATAGACATACATTGTGATAGTCGGCGACTATCGGAAGGAGGCGGGAAGGAAATTCAGAGTGTTGCCTGACCAATGGAAAATCTGCGTCATCTGACGAGACATAGCACATTAGGCAGTGTCTCTAGTGGAGTTATCTCAATTGATGCGTGGTCAGATAACGTGTGTCGGATCATTAACAAAAAGGCCTATCTGAGTTAGTTGAAAATCATGTCGAGGGGAATGGGGCTGTGGCCTAGGACAAATCATCATGGCGGTAACTCTACCTAGTGGCCCGGAGATCCCGAATGCAGGTTGAGAGAAAACAAAGTTGTGTTGATGGTCCAACATTGTCAAATTTATTAAATCCATTCTCGCATGATGAGACAATGTTCGAGAAATAAGGATAAACCTAAAATGAGAGTTTTTTAATGATTTCCTAAGTTTGACATAAAATTGATCAAATGGTGTATTTACGAGGAATACACGTTTAGGAATCACTGTGTGAGTGTGAAGTGTGGTAAACTGGGAAAATAAAGAGGCCGGAGTTCTCTAAGCACTCATGAGACCGGGCGGTGTTCATAAGCTAAAACAAACACAACAATGAGAACCAAACGGATAAAGGAGTTAGTTGTGTGACTTATATTGTGCTTGGTAACACGCCAGAAATTCGATTGAATGTCGCATCTGGAGTCAGTATACTCGATATATATTCACTACGGAAAGTTGAAGCACCTTATTCGAATCTGCTAATTCTTAGTTGTGAATCACACGGAGTTTATGCATAGTTTTCCAAAACTTGGCGTTCTCTCTCACATTCACGTGAGATTCTTGGGAATTATGTATATATAATATATATATTTATTAGTGTGAATGGAAATGAGGGGTTTGTTATCCCACATTGGTCAACTACACTCGAACCATTGCAACTTTCAAGTTGCCTTGCACTTAGTTTTAATTGCGGCTTTTGAGTTGCGGCACTGATTTCACATAAATTCTCACTTACATCCCCACATTTTATAAAAACTCACATTTTCGTGCATTTGAAAAATCAGACATTGCATTTTCCTTTCTCCTCTTAAATTCTTCGAGTCGTGATTCACTCGCTTCATTCGAAATTTACCTATTAGCACCGCACACCTAAGGTTCTAAACCGTTCTATCATGCGAGGAATTATTCTATTAACTTTGGGTACCGAGAGGGTAAATTCCTAAGGCTAAACAAAGGAATTCGTTGGCTCGGCTTTATTTATTGCATTTGTTATGGATATTTATTTTATTTGTTAAAGCTTTATTATTTTTAATTGCTTAACTTTTATTTAATTTTTTTGGTTATAACTTTATTCATTTTAATTGTTTTCTAATTAATATAAGTTATAATATTATTTAATTGCTATAAATTAATATAAGTATTATGGAAATAATAAACTTTTCATTGCGTTATTGTCCAAAATAATAATTAAGAGTCAAAAACTAAAATTTTTTGTGTTTGGCCATTCACAACCGCTATAATCCATCGATCATATGCCATGTAAGAGTCCCTTGTCAATCATTTGTTGTATCAGAGTCCTCGTCGTTATCCCCATTGATCATATTTCTCGTTGATCATTTGTTGTTAGTAAAGAAGATAAAGAAAAATGAAATAACAATAAAATATGTATAAAAATAAGAATAAAGCAAAGCTGCGAAGATGAAATAAAATTTAGATAACGTAGGTTAACAACCTTTTCGTTAGACGAATAATCAATTAGAGAAGACAAATAATCAATTAGGAAAGACAAATAATAAGTTGGTTTTTTTAGAAAAAGGATAAAAATGGGATTACTTTAACAACAAAGGTAGTTTTGGAAGAAAAAATTTAAAACACTTGGTACTTTTATAAGTAGTATAGATAGATTTTATTGCGTGATTTTGCATTTTGTTTTTGTTTTTTTGAAGAAATTAAATGTGATGAAAATTATATTGCAGGATTTGTTTTTTTTTCTTTATTTTAAGAAATTAAATGAAAATAATAAAAGAATTAATTATTAGATTAATTTATTAATCATAGACTAAACATAATCATATTACAATTTTTATCGTGTATGCTAATTATGAGCCATTTATAGGATGATTTAATATTAACTACTTTAGTCTATGGTTCTATCTTTCTTCTTGATTTGCAGCTCATTGAAAGAAAAGGTTCTAATTGTCAATCAAGCGCTTTCTCTATATAAAGAATAACTCTGTAATTATAAAAGAGCTGATAGTAACACACTTATAGAGAAAGAAGTTTTTATCTTTAACCCTCGCCTTTCTTTGATATCATCCCTTATAAATTTGGAAGACTAATGACAACTAATAATTCTGGATCCATATCATATATGTTATCTACTTAGTACGAATTATTATGCTTCATTGTTTCAATAAAATTATTATTTTATAATATATTTATTGAGTATTTTGATTATTGATCAATTATTTTTAAGATTAATAAATACTTTTGATTTTAAAAAAATAATTAATAATTAGTATCAGAGCAACTTTAATTGATATTCAAACTGTCAATTTTTTATTTTTTATTTATCTTCTGGGTTTGTTCGGGTTTATTCCCGTGATCAACCATATTGGAAAAATTTTAGAAAGAGTTCTTTATTTTTTACCGAACTGTTTTCGGAAGAAACTGTTTTCCTAGAATTTTCTTTTCTTCCCCTTTCTCGATTCCAATCGCACAAATGATTTTATTGACTGAAATTTCACCACAGTCTGTAACTTTTTTGTCAAGACGATCATGTTTCATATGACGACGTTTTTACCAAAATCAAGGAATTGAAAATATTTTGAAATATGGAATTTGTATTTTGATTAGATTGATTATGTCACACCGATTGACGTTTGAAATTGAAAAGCATAAAGAATTGAGACCACTTACATTTTGATCCCTATTTGCTATAGAAACCCAAACATGTCTCCCATAATGATGGGTTTGACTTTTGATAATTTGGTTGGGACCCACATATTTTCCTTCAACCACTTATTTTTTATATCTGAAAATTAAAGAATATTTAACAATAAAATGAAAATCAATACGATTTAAAAAATTATATGTAATAATAATAAATAAAGGAAGGAAATTTAAGTATTATGAGACAAGCACATAAATATATATATATATATATATATATATATATATATATATATATATATATATATGAATGAAATGGTAAATCAATATTAGTGGGTTGCATTTCAAGTTTCAAAAATTTTCAAAAATCAAACATTTTGGAAAAATTTTACCCCATTAAAACATTAAATTTGATATGGGGACAAAATTGAATATTTTACCAAATTTTACAATAATTTAATTTTTTTTTTTCACATATTGCTTTTGCAATTTATGTTCATGTTATTTGGGTTCTTTATAGCATTATGTTGTGAATAAAATTATTTTATTACGTTTGGGTAAGATTGAGAAATATTGAGTGCTTATAAACTTGCCTCTCGTGAGTTTGAGCATATCGGATATTTTAAAATTGATGTTGCAACTGTTATTTCTCCCATCTTGCGCATCAATTTTGCTAAGATCCATACGGATAGTGAAGTTGTCATATCGATGACTTTATTATTTGGTAAAATGCTTAGTTTGGGGAAGAGATTTTATTAAGTGTCATGAACCGCGTAATTTTACTACCTTATCGATAAGAAATTGAGATTCGTCAGCGATTTACCATGACCGCTATTACCTATGTATGAGTCTTTTGTATTTTATAGACTCTTAACATTTGATGACCACTTCAGGGGTCATTCGTGTTAGAATGATAATTTATGTCTTTGTTTTACATGTATTTTCGATTGTCTTCTTTGCTTATTCTTCGCCTTGAGCTTTCCCTAATTCTTTGCAATCACGAAACTTAATGGGACTAATTACAAGTAATGGGTTAAATCTTTCATGATGAATTTGACGATTATGAAATCGAACTTGACTTTGAAAGTTGAAGCTCGTCCAAAACCCACTGCTGAGAGTTCTGCAAGTGAAAAAAAGCCTTATGAGGACTGAGAGTATTCTAACACTTGTTGAGAACCATATGGAGGACTCTATTTATGAAAGCATTCCTAAGACTGAGAATGCAAAGGAGTTCTTGGATGTTGTTGATAAGAAATACACAAAGTTTTCGAAGAATGAGCTTCTGAATACTCTTCACTTTACTTTCTATGATGGGACAAGTGGGGTACAAGGACACATTGATAAAATATTAGCTTGTTACAACAAGATTAAGACCACTGGTATGGATTTTGACTCAAATTATGTTGTTTGGCTTATCAAGGAGACTTTGCCTTCGCAGTTTGACAATATTAGGTTCAATTATAATTCTCAGAAGGAGTAATGGACCATTGTAGAGATGACTGCAATCCTTGCTAAGGAGGAGGATATGAAGAAGGGAAGGTCCAAGAGTATTTCTATGGTGACTACCCAAGGCAGTGGGGATCAAAAGAGAAAGTATCCTTATAATACAGCTTCTAATGAGAAGAAGTATGTCAAGAAGCAGAATAATGGTGTCAAGGGTAATGACAAGAATGTACCTTCTACTTCTAATGGCCCCAAGAATGATGTCTTTAAGGGAAAATGCAACTATTGTCACAAGTTTGGACATAAGAAGATAGATTGCAGGAAGTTGAAGGCCGTTCAGGAAAATAAAGGTGATGATAAGCAGGAGTCTAACTAGTCAGGAGCAGTATGTGTTCATGGGAAATGACACAAGAATTCAAGTTATTTCTTTAGGAATTATTAGATTGCATCTTAATATAGAAAAAAAAAATTATTTTTTTGCAAAATGTGGCGTTCATACCCTCTATTAGAAGACATTTAATATATGTATTTATTTTGGATATACTTGGATATAATTTTCTTTTGGAACTGGAAAAGTTAATTTATATCGAGACTCTTTATTGATTGGCAATGGAACACTGTATGAGAATATTTACTGATTAGAGTTGTATAGTTTGCTTTCTTTTTCTCTCCCATCACACACAGCTAGCAGACCAAGCATTTGAGATTGAAAGAAAAGTTTTCTATTCTTTGACACAAGCAGTGAGTCATATTTCCAGAAGAATGGAGAGATTAGTTGAGGGTGAGATTCTTTCGGATCTTGATTTCTCAATTTTTGACACCTGTGCCTAGTAAGTCTGCTTCGAAGACTCCATATGAGCTATGGTCAACATAAGAAGTTTAGTCTTCATCACTTCCATGTTTGAGGCTTCAAGGTAGAAGTGAGACCGTACAACCACCAATTTAGGAAACTTGATCCAAAGACCATAAGTGGGTACTTTATTGATTATTGTGTGGGATTAAGAGGTTTTAGGTTTTATTACCCGTCGCACACCACCAAAGTGATTGAGCTATCTATTTTGGGGATGATATTGGTACAAGCCAAGGGCCAAAACAAATTGTGTTGAAGGAATATCCAGTTTTTATTCTTGTGCCTATTGCTTCCACTTTGATCTCTAGCCCTGTTGTTTACTAGCATCTAATAGCCACTCCTGATAATGAACAAATTGAGGAAGTAAACCTAGAAGCTCCAAAATTCGGCCCATAGTGTAAAAGCAGTTTCCGCACAAAGGGTATCTCAAGTTTGATGAAGTTGCCACCGCCAATGGTTTTATGAGAACATCTTCGATCAATGATTTATATGAAGGTCATGGAGAGAAAATACATGAGCCTGGTTTTATATATATTGATGATATTTTACTCTCGCAGCCAATGATACTCGAATTCGTTGGTTGAGAATAAAACATATGTTGTTTAAATATTTTTAATATGAAGGATCTGGAAGCATCTTACGCCTACAAGATACATATACTTTCATGATGTGACTGGTGGCATTATGATTGTCTCAACAGATTTATATCAACGCCGCTTCTAAAAGGTTCAACATTTTCACCATAAATTCTTTTGGTAAGACACCGATTGTAAAGGGTGACATATTTTCCAAAGGCCAATGTCCTCATAATGATATTGAGAAAGATAAGATGAAAGCAGTCTCTTATTCTTCAATTGTGGGCAACCTGATGTACGCTCAAGTATGCACACACCCTGATATTTCTTTTGTTGTTAGCGTGTTGGGTTGGTACTTGGGTGATCCTAGTTAAATCCATTGGAAAGCGTGTAAGAAAGTTTTGAGGTATCTTCAGGGTAACAAGGATCTCATGTTGACATATCGACATACCGACACTTTTGAGGTGGTTGGTTTTAGTGATTCCAATTATGCAGGCTATGTGGATGATAAAAGGTCCACTTCTGGTTATATCTTTATGATGATTGAAGGAGTTGTTTCGTGGAAAAATGTCAAGTAGACATTTACAACTTCTTCTACTACGGAGGCAGAGTATGTGAAGTGTTATGAGGCTACTTGTCATGCAATATGGTTGCGAAACTTCATTTTAGCTTAGGAGGTTGTTCACTCCATTTCTAGATTGCTGAAATTGTTTTGTGATAATTCTGCAGTTGTATATTTCTCTAGGAACACTAGGAGCACTTCTTGCTCCAAACACATTATTGTGAAGTTTTTTTTTTTTGTTAAAGAGAAAGTTGCAAAATCCTTAATTTCAATTGAGCACATGCCTATGACTAGCATGTTGACAGACCCACTAACCAAAGGCTTACCTATTTGTGTGTTTCAAGAACACGTCACTCGTATGTGATTGTTAAGAGTCTCGACTCTTTGTTTTAGTTGGAGTTTTGCCTTTCCATGTATTTTGTAAGGAAAGCTCATGTGTTTCATTCTTACATGCACATTTTGACATTTGTCATTATCTTATGATTTTGTATCATTTTAACCAAATAAATGACAGAATGATGTTTTTCTTTCAATTGAATAAATGCTCTTGTCATTGTAATGCTTCTAGATTAGTCTTGCCTAATTATGTACAATAAATGCGTCAATTCGGTGTATTAATTGTACGTGATTGGTTATGACTATGTAAGTCTTTTGTGAAAGCATTTGAGTTATGATTTTTATTAATAGCATCTTTGATTATGCCACTCTATATATCCTCTCGGTATGTTAATTGTATATGATTGGTTTTGGCTATGTAAATCTATTGAGAAAGAATTTGAGTTATAATTATGCTGTCCAAGTGGGAGAATGTTAGATTAATTTATTAATCATGACTAAGTATAATCATATTACAATTTTAATTGTGTAATTGTGCATGCTAATTATGGGCCATTTATGAGATGGTTTAATATTAACTACCTTTGGACCTATGGTTTTATTTTCTCCCTTGCTTTGGTAAGCCCATTAGATCAAAGCCCAATTGTTCCCATGGTTTTATCTTATTCCTTGCTTTGGTAAGCCCATTAGATCAAAGTCCAATTATTCCCTTGTGCTCTATATATACGAGAAAATAGAGTCCTAGAATTATAAAAGAGTTTGGTAGAACACACTTTGGGGAGAAGGAAATATTCATCTTCAATCCTATCATTTCTTTGATTTCGCATCTTGCAGATTTAGGAGACTAATGACAACCAACAATTATAGATCCATGCCATATATGTTATCTACCTAGTATGAATTGATATGCTTCATTGTTTCAATAAAGTTATTATTTTGTAGTATTTTTATTGGGTCCTTTGATTATTGATCAATTGATCAATAAATACTCATGGTTTTTAGAAAATAATTTAGCATTAATATCATGATTTTTTTGTGTATTTTTTTTTAGAATATGGAATTGTGTTACAAGGTTGATGGATTTTGAGGTTTATCATGATTTATGGTTTTACCTCGAATGCCAACCTAGCCACATTCGCTAAACCATAGGAAAAATCATGATAAATTAAACAAAATTCTCAACTAACCTCATGTGTACAATTCCATATTCTAAAAAAATATATAAAAAAAAGCCAATAAGACCTATCTCAAGTAGTTAAGAGCTTGTACGAGTATAGGGGTGGGAGGGGTCTAAGATTTGAGTTTCAATGAAGACAAATTTATGAGTATAGAGTACTATGATGTCAAAAAATAAAATACACAAAAAATAAATAATAAAACAAAAAAATTCATGATATTAATTCTTTTATAATTTTTCGTTACATTTAATGTTTTAAAATAAAGAAAAAAAATCCTGCAATATAATTTTCATTACATATAATTTCTTAAAAAAAACATGGCAATATAAGTTTCCTTGCATTTAATTTCTTTATTTAAAAAAAAAAAAAACCAAGCCGTGACAACCAACAGCCCCCTTTCTCCCCAACCCAACTGCAGTTTCCCCTTTCTCCCTCTTCAGTCTACACCCCCCATTTCCCACAAAATCCATGGAACTCATCTCTAAAAAACAAACAAAATCCAAAGTCACGACAATGAAAGGAAAACAAAACGAACTTGTATGGTCAATAATAGAGATGGGTAAAGGGTCGAATTTGGGTAGGATTTTAGATTTCCCATCTTAATTTCCATTTATTATTTCTATCTCCATTTCTATTAAATTTACATTTTTTTTTATCACCATCCCTATTTTCATCATCAGTGGGAGTACCATGGTTTTTAAACCCATTACTCAATGGGATTAGGGCTCGTTTGGCCCAAGTCCCATTGGCCCGCGATGTGAAGCGGTCTAAGCCCACCTACCATATTAAAACCAAGGGACACTACTAGACGGGAAAATCCAAAAGCCCATCTGTGAAAGTCGGGGTGTCTCCTCAAATGCCGGATTCGGGATGTCCCGTCTAGAGTTTTTAGTCGCCCAGCCGGTCATCCTTTTGTATATGACAAGTTCGTTATTGATAAATGGATAAAGGCTGGATATACACAAAAGGTATTTATCCGCAAATTTCCTAGTTTTCAAATCCCATACTTCTCGGAGGAATAATATTTGAAAAGAAAGAATTAGTTCTTGATAAGGGAAAATCAGTCCTATATAAGGAAAAAAATGATTTATCCCTAAAAATAGGAGATTCCTTCCTGAGATAGGAGGGAGATTCGGTAACAAATTTATATAAATCATGAAGATCCCTCACGAGGGAGAGGTATGCAATTCCTACTGCGCGAACTCCCTTTTTTTTCTTCTCCATCATTTTTCTAACTTAATCATCAGAGAGGTGGCCGGCACACCGTCGTTGGATTGCTTATTTTTCAGGTTCACATGTGCCTCTGATGCCCCGGAGGTCAGACGATCAAGGTAACAACAATTAGCATCGTCTGTGGGAAACGAACAGAAAGTCTCGTCTATAGGCTATAAGGGCTTGGCTTCAACGACTATCTAGCAGCCCTTCACCACCGACAGCTTTGTTAATTCCCCCTCCCACGTCTGACTCGTCCAAGGCAGTCGCGATGTCAAACAACCTGATGATCCAATAGCCAGAAGATCATTTCCTCCATTGGCACTAGGAAATGGAGAAGAAACAGGAGGAACATGCGAGGCAGATGAAGAAGTTATAGGATCAGGCTGAATGCCTGCAGCATGAGAACGACTGGTTGCGGGCCCAAATAGAAAAAAAAACGCGATCTTGGTGGAAGAGATGTGTAAGATAGCGGTTGAGCTTTGCATCCAGTCCCTAGCAACCGAGGGAAGGAGCCTATTGAGCCAGACGAGGTCGATGCCCCAACAGATGACGAGTTATCCTCAGGTAGTTCCCCACCTTTGGGTCTCTCACTAACAAAGAACACAAGGGCCAAATCGCGTAAGAGGACCTCGCATTGCCCTACCTTTAGCGATGCCGTTAAAACATCGCCAAGATTGCCTGCGGGCATGCCATCAACGCCGTTGCACATCTCGCTCTTCTCGGCATCGGGGCCGACATTTACAGCCGGCCAGCCTACAATTCGGGGACCCGATGTCATGCTCTCCTCGCCCTTAGGGCAACACATTCTTGACTACGAGCCACCTCGCAGTTCACCATACCCACTTTTTCCATGTTTGACGACTCTGCTGACCCTTACGATCGCATGCTCCACTATAATCAAGCAATGATACTAAACATTGGCAATGACCTTCTGTTGTGTAAAGTGTTCCCGGCTAGCTTGCGGGGGCCCGCATTAGCCTGGTTGCATAAGCTCCTACATAACTCAATAAACCCATTCAATGACTTGTGGGCGGCATTCGTATCGCAGTACCTTTGTTCAGTGTGACAAAAAAGGAACATTAGCTCCTTATAGGCTATTCTCAAGAAGAATCAGAATCTATTCGAGACTTCACGAGAGACTGGGTAAGTCATGAGCAAAGTAGAATCTACAAAGATGGATGCCGGCCCTCCGTAACTTTAGAGGGGCTGGGGCCATCCACTCCATTCTTCTAGTTGCTATCTTTAGACCCACTAGAGACAATGGAGGAACTATATAGGAGGGCTGATAAGTACTGATGCCGGCGACAACGCTCGGTGTGCAAAGAACCCAAACCGGCCATGATTACTAGTCTCTTGGTCGAGGGGGACATAAGTCGCTTGGGAAGAATCAACTGAAGCTCCAAAGAAGGGTCGAGTAGAGACCGAAAGAGATCACGTGATCAATCACAAAAAAAAAAAAGAGCCCCTGCAGTTCACCCCACTGAACATCTCGTATGAAAGGCTATTATCCATCATTCGTGATTTGCTAGAATTTAAATGGCTTGCACCGATTCAAGCAGATCCTTCCCAAAGAAACAAATCCTTGTGATGCGATTATCATAAAGATCATGGGCATGAGATCGACAAGTGTCGAAGCTTAAAGTTCTTAGTGGAAAAACTAGTCAAAGCTAGACACCTCAAGAGGTATATCAAAGAAGCAAACCATAGAGAGGAGTCAAGGCCGACAGACACATAATCGCGCTCCTGAGCCGCAACCCGCCGTGTACCTAGACCAGTCATGTTCCAGAGGCTGAGCGGCCCATCAGATGACAAGTATAAGTCGAAGCACCAATAGAAGAAGATCTTAAGAGCTGCCATAGTCAAAGCTAAGGTAAATGCTATCCACACAAAAGGCAACCATGATGAAACCAGGCCATAGATGGCCCCATATCCCTCCCTCCTGTCAACCCGAACAGGATTATTGATCCTCACTATGATGCATTGGTACTCACCCTCTGTTTTAGCGGTTTTGATGTGCATAAAGGCTGGTGGATCTGGTAGCGCAGCGATTTGCTGCACCACCGCCTTCAACCGCATCGAGGCTTTCCTTACGTGTCAATTCAACCGGCGACTCTTCTCCGCTTAATGGTGCGACTACCGCAACATCGGGTGATGTCACGCTCCCCGTAAAGGGTCGGCCCGGGCCACCGCCAGCTCCTCGCGTCTCGACAGCTAGGAGACTTGGGCCCTTACAATGCCATAATGGGGCGGGCCTAGCTGCACTCGATGAAAGCTGTTCCTTTGACCTACCACTAAATGGTCAGTTATTTAACTAAAATTGGTCAGGTTGACCTTTTGGAACTGCCACAAGGTAGTGTTATTAGTTATCTATGCAGGAACAAAGAGGGGAGAAGAGTCTCGAAAGTCCTCCCCTCAAGGATCAAACCCCCGCGTAGTAATCACAGTTCACCGCCTAGATCAGGGTGGAGGAAAAGGATCCGCTGGCCATGGACCCACTAGAAAAAGTAATGCTGGACAGGTCGGAGAAGTTCACTTATGCCAGTTCTCTTCTAACTGATAACGAAAAAGAATAGTTACGACTCACGCTATTGAATAACATAGATGTGTTTACTGAGCCACCTCGATATGGTCGAATTTAACCAATCCAAGTGGGCCTCTCATGTTAAACATCATCTCCACCCGCTAAAAACCGTGAGACCATATAAGGCTGCTTTCCACCTAGATCGCCATCGATCATCCGCATTCGCGAGGTAGACAACTTACCAAGGGCGTGCCCCATCAGAAGTAAAAGTGCTCTAATGGCTAGCCAAAGTAAGGGTGGTTCCAAAGAAGGGCTTAATGCTACGAGTATGTATATAGATTACACCGACCTCACGAAAGCGTGCCCAAAAGATATTCTTTCTTCAAGGCGTAGATCAAATGAAGACTCCAATAACCGGGCACGTGATATTGTCGCTTCGACGCTTTCTCCGGATATCATCAAATTCCTATGCACCCGCATGACGTAAAGAAAATGGCATTCATCACACCACAAGGGCTATGTTGTTACAATGTGATGCCTTTTGGATTGAAGAATGTTAGGGAAACCTATCAAAGATTGGTACTGAGATATTTAATCGTCGCAAGAACACCATGGAAGCCTATATCGACTGACGCCTCTAAAGCCCTCCTCTCGCCCTTCCTCTCCTGTAAAACCAGAGAACAAAGCTGAACACATCCAAAGATCTACGTGAGGCCTTTAAGCTATCATAAGGTATGACATGAAACTTAACCATTTGAAATGCAATGCTCGAGTTAGTTCAGCAAGTTTTTGAAGCTTTTATGGTGACCTGGGAGATAGGAATATAAAGCCAACCCCGTGCAACTCAAAGCTATAATGGACTCTCAGGCTCCTACCTCCAAGAAAGGAGTACAATGAACATCGTCGACTAGCGTACTTCTGGGCTTAATTCCATAACCGCTTCACGATTGGCTAAATCCTTTTTTTTTTTTTTTTTTTTTTGTCACTCTAAAGGGAGCTAAGACGACTGGTTGGAATGAGGAATGCGACAAAACTTTCATGGCGATCAAACAAGATTTTACCGAATCCACCAATTCTCGGGCTACCTCTATAAGGACACATCGGGCAGCCAATGGTCGCGATCCATCCCAATAAAAGAAATCTATATTTTCCACCTCACCATCCCATCGCCGTGATAATAGAGTCAGCCCACAGTTCAAGGTCCAAGTCTAGGCAAATGAGATTCTTCCTCGTGAACGTGTAATTATACGAGCGGTCTGATTCCGGCCGTATCTTTAACCGGCTCCCACCATATGGGACAATATATATTAGCTCGAACTCCATGAAGGTATATACAAACCATCCCTGCAACTGAAGTCACAGGCCTATACATAAGGGTATTATTGGCCAACTATGAAAGCCGATGAGGCCGCCTACGTTAAGAAGTGCGACCTCTGCCAACGACAAGCCCTCATGTAAAGGAGGTTGGCTCAAGACCTAACCACCATCTGCCCCGCTTCGGGGAATTGGATATAGTCGGGAACTTTCCACCGCCCTAACTCGTAAAAAAATCGCTGTTACTTGCCATCGACTATTTTAGTAAATGGATAAAAGCTGAAGCCTTCACCTCCATCAAAGATAAGGATGTCGTCCGATTTGTGTGGAAGAATATCGTCTGCCGGTTCGGAATACCCAAGTCGATTGTAATTGACAATGGGCCACAGTTTGACAACGACTATATAAAAATTTATGCTAGGAGCTAAAGATCTTAAATTTATGCTCAACACTACAGTACCCACAGAGCAATGGCCAAAGCGTAAGCATCTAAAAACCCTATATAACAAAGTAGTAAGGCCAGATAATGCCCGAAATGAGACCCAGTTTCTAAAAAAGGGCTCAAAACACTCCGCCGACCCGTAACCGCAAGTTCCAACCCACCGAAGGGGCCATACATGATAGTGAAAGTGGGGGCAGCCGACTCATACGCACTTAATAAATTAGATGGGACTCTAGTACCTAGGATGTGGAATGCTACGCATCTTAAGAGGTATTATCAATAAAGTTCTCTTATTTAAATAAAATCTTCCCAAGTGCTTTCTTCTCGCCTTTGGTAACTACCCCATGCAAAAGACCAGACTTAGGTTTCTAAGTCACCGGCACTTTCAAAAGACCAGAGATGTAGCTCTAATCCCACCGGCAAAAGACTAGCCTTGTGGCTCTAAGCCTACTGGCACTTTCAAAAGACCAGATTTATGGCTTTAAGCCTACTGGCACTTTCAAAAGACCAGAGATGTGGCTCTAAGCCTACTGACACTTTCAAAAGACCAGACTTGTGGCTCTAAGCCTACTGGCACTTTCAAAAGACTAGAGATGTGGCTCTAAGCCCATTGGCTAAAGCCCAAGAATAGGCCTGCCTGTCGCCCAAACAAAATCCTTACCAGCTCCTAGCTCTTAAAAGACTTAACTATCCTAGCCAATGTTCATAGAAAGGATGAGAAATAGTAGGAATTCATTGCATGAGCGTACCTAAAATCATATTTCATTAAAATACGCCAATAAGCATCAGCGACTACAAAAATATGTATATCTTGGTGGCTAAACGGGGCCCCTTACAGAAATTTCAAAAAAAAAAAAAAAAAAAATAAATGGGGAAAGAGAAGTAAGAAGAGCAAAATTAACTCTGATCCCTAATGGTGGCATTCTCCTCAAGATACTTGGTCGGCTCTGTGACTCCCCAATTTCCAAGGGTCCCGTTGACAACCTGTTAACCCGCAAAATTCCTGTAGATTTCAAGTGACCCAATACCACACTATAGTGTCTCATTTATCGGGATCCAAATTTTCAAAAAAATCAGGCAAAGTCTCCTTTGTTCGGGGAGCTCTACCCAACATACAACCTATATAACAGTATAATCATAACCCATCCATGGTCGTAAGTAGATAACCACAGGTCCATCTGTCCATATCCCCAATATACATCCTATTACCGGGACCCATTCATTCACATTTAATTCTAAAATATGAGAATAAAACACTTAATTACAGTCTGTAAGAGTCCGATCACAGCCCTCTTACCATAATTACATACCCGACTATTTATAGAATAGTCATCAAAGAATTTAGTTACAATTCTTTTATACAACATACTTTCTACAAAGGAAATATCAAGGCCACACATCGGCCTCCTTCATAATCACGCACTGCCTGGTTAATCGCCTCTCCCGTACACCCCGCACCGAAAGGTCCCACGACGGTGAGCAATGCCCAGTAGAAAATTTCTCCTACAAGGGCTACTCCCAACTTAAACGCACACGCACCCGCCAAGTACATAAACATCCAATCATATTCCATATAATTAATGCAATCCTATACGAATGAGCCAGGTGTCATGCATGAGATGAGACTCTTCATGCCCATAACCCTAGTCCTAATCGACTCTCACACATTCAAATGCTGTGAAAAACCAAATAATGGTGTTCACCCAATGACTTAACCCATCGACAACCCTCCAATATTCATTTTAATTTATCTAACTCGGTGGCTTATTTGGGTCGTGGTTCCCACCGCATGCTTCTCGCATGCTCGCACTTTGCGAATTCTCACGCTCGATACATATGTCCGACTAAGAATGTACTCGTCTTTCACCCCGGGTGGGGATTCGCCCATCCTCGCTCCACCCAAACACACGAAATTTATTATTATTATTTTATAACCCGTGAAAGTTCACTTCGTGGACGTTGTCCCAATTTCTCCGAAGTCATCATTAACATTCACCAAGAATGGTGAATAACCAATACCATGCACATCTCTGACTTGGAAGCTATGTTAATGCATATGAAATGCAATATGCCATTTCATGCTGTCATATTACATACAGAATAAGAGCTACATGCAACATTGATAAATTCCGAATAATTATATTTTCTACATATAATTTCCATTCATCACAATTTCCATGTTAATACATCAAGCAAGTATATATTAACATCACTTTCACACAAAACAACATGTTATTTATTTATTTATTTAGCAATAACACACAAAATGGCCCAAATCTCAGACCAACATAAACAGGGCACCTCTCGGTCCCTTCACGGCCATGAACCATTTTTTGTTTCATTCATCAACAAATTACCGGGTGGATAAATGGGGTACAATAACAAACCCGAAGACATCGTCTTCTGATCAAAACCAACTCAACATAGTTCTGACGCCCGTAACAAATCCTAAAATTTCCAATATTCGCCTCAAAAATCTGGGATTCAAAACACACCCACCGCTGGGCTCCCTCGAAGAACGCCCATGCCATTAAATGACCTTTAGGCTAAAAATAATCTAAGTAGGAAAATTTCCTATCTCATGGAGTTTGACGAAACTCTAAGATTTTGGTACCCACGCGTAGCTCTTGATGCGTGGATCAAATTTTCTTCTCGCTCCGACGAAAACCGACTACCCGATTTTCGTAGATCTTAGAGAGAAGTGAAAAACCTAATTTTCCTTTTTCTCTCTCCCTCTTTCTCGCTTTCACTTTGTCCGTCTGTTTATTTTTCCTTTCCTTTTGACTTTTTATACTTTTCTTTCCTTTTTTTTTTTATTTAAATTTTGTGATACATGGCTCACATTGTGCCATGTGTCCATCATTTAAATAATTTCACCTCCTCTAAACCATTTACTTCTTTTTAGTACAATCTCCTATTTTAAACGAACTTAGCTTAAGCCATTTCGACTTCCGAGATTTTCATAAAAATTTGCCTTTTGATTCGCAAGCACATCATCTACAAAATCATTAAAATATTCTCGACCGCTCCTGTACTTAACTTAAACTTTTCGGTCATTGATTCTCGGCATCTAACTAAACTGTGCATTCATTTCGTCATCCGAGATCTAGAGAATTTTTTAAGCTTCCCTGAACCATTATGAAAATTTATTATTATTATTATTATTATTATTATCATTTTGTCATTTTTGAAAATTTCTAATTTTCCAAAGCTCTGTACATCTTCCAAAACAGCTCTCACCCTCTGTAGTTCTCACACATACTAGCACACACAAACACATGCATTCTCGCAATAGTTATTCTAGTTCCAATATTAGACTTCCAATATTAGACAAACCCACTTCATTCTCAAATAAAGAAAGGATAGGGTGGTTTCATTGTGTCCTCGCTCCCGTTGCCTCCTCCACTCCGGTAAGCTGTTACCAACACTTTCACTAGCCGCACGATCTTGCGTCGCAAAACCTAATCCCGACTATTCAAGATAAGCAATGGTCCCTTCTCGAAGGTCCCATCGCATCAACGCATCTCTCCCCAATCCAATTACACGAAGCCGGATCCGAGTATATCTCTGAGCATGCAGAAGTGGAACACCCCGCTGACACCTGATAAACTCGGTGGTAGTGCCAATCGATATGCAACCGGTGGCCCACCCTCTCTCGAGTACCGAAGGGCTCAATATACCCCACACAGCTCCCTCGCCACGACCCACCATCATCTCTTGTAAGCAACTCCAACCATGCTCTCTATTTTTTACGAAGGCAAATAGCTGTGGTAGTGCTATTTTAGAGCCACCTTTTCAAAATAAGCTCCAACCATGCTCTCTACTTTATTAAGACATGAATATTTTATTACTTTATATTAAAATATATTTTAACAATATATCATAATGCATCATATTTAACTATTTAAAAAATATTACCAAGCAGATAACAAGAAAAAACCGTTTTGGACTAAAAAAAGAGCAAACTTTTAAAGGTTAAAATATAACCGCGAAAAAAAAAAACGTAAACATTGAAACCAAAAATATAACCAAGCAAATACGGGCGTTGAAACCGAAAAAAAATTGCCACTAATGAACGGAGACACCGCAATGCTAAGTGCCGACCGTAAAAAATAATATTATATTACTTAGGAGCCGCACAAAGAACTCCTAAATCTAGAGAGCCACCAACCCTTACAAAGTGGGAGTCAAATATGGAGTCAGCTGGGAGTTTAGAGCCGGCTCGCGCCTACAATATGTGGGCGAGCGGACCGTTGGAGATGCTCTAAAAGATCACCTTCAAAGAAGCACGCGATCACCCACCTCAAACCCCGTGAGGTCGACGCCGGTCTATCGCATGCCTCTTCGCTTCCGCCCGAAGCGCCAGGAGGCGCTTCCGAATCACCACCTTCTGGGAGGTGTCTCTTTAATCGTATCTAAAACCGTTGACGGAACTCTCCCACCTCTCGTCCAACAACGGGATCGAAGACAGCTCCCATATGCTCATAGGTGCCATCCGTATACCGCCCGACAACTACCGGTTATAGGTGAATTCCACTAAGGGTAAGTGCTCCTCCCAGCTACCCTTAAGATCTAGGATGCATGCTCGCAGCATGTTCTCTAAAATCTGTATGGTCCACTCCGACTGACCATCTGTCTGCGGATGAACCGTAGTGCTCATCATCAACTGTGTCCCCATGGCCTTTTGGAAACTCATCTAAAAAAGTCATACTCCCGGTCCCTGTCCGGGATAATTATGAGACCGGCAACCCATGTAGCCTGACAATTTCTCCAATATACAACCGGTGCATTCCTGGGGTGAAGGTTATCCACACCGCGAAAATGTGTCGACTTATGAGCTCTGGCCCACACCCCACCATACCGCATTTCCGTCTCTCGCGGTGTCCGTGGCAAGTGGGTCACAAAGTCCATCGTGACATGCACCCATTTCCACTCTGCTACCTTTAATGGCTGAAGTAGCCCTGCTGGCTTCTGATGCTCAACCTTGACCTACTGACACGTGAGACATCGTCGAACAAAATCTCCAACGTCTCACTTCATCTCGCTCCAATAATATCAGAGACAAAGATAATGGTACATCTTCGTGCCACCTGGATGCACATCAAATCGAGAGTAGTGGAACTCCCTGAGAATCTCCTCTCGCAAAGCAGTCAACTGGGGGACCACAACCCATCCCCCCCATACCGAAGACTGTCGTGACGGCCCGCCGTCACCCCGTACTCGTCGTACCGGTCCTCATGGACACCATCTCGTGGCCCCGCCCCGGGACTCAATCACTGCCGCAGGAGATGGCGTAGCCACCAAACTCCCTAATGCTCCTTGAGCCTGATCACTGTACTGCGCCTAAACTGTCCCACAGTCTCGAGCATCTCGCCACTTCGAGAAACAACATCTGGGCTAGCTACACTCCCACCCACTTCCACCGAGCGTGCATCGCCCACCACAATTGCCTTACCAAGATGGTAATTCAACGTGAAGTCATAATCCTCCATATACTCCATCCATCCGAGTTTCCTCATGTTGAGGTCCCGTTGTGTGAAAATATACTTCAGACTCTTGTGGTATGAAAATACTTCAAACTGCTCACCATACAAGTAGTGGCGCTAAATCTTTAAGGCAAAGACAATGGCCTCCAACTCCAAGTCATGTGTAGGGTAATTATGCTCATGATTCTTTAGCTATCTGGAATCATAAGCTACAACCCTCCTGGACTGCATCAAGACACATCCCGCCCGTCCCGCATGCATCACAAGACACCGTGTACCCCTCGGCCCGGTTCGGACTATCGAATAGGAGCCGTAGTGGGGCATCCTTCCTGGGAATGCCTTCTCACACAGGTCATCCCACTGGGCCTTGACCCGGTCACCTAGTCATATAGGTGCCGCTAGCTGAGAAATCCCACGAACCTCCCGTAGTACCCCGCCAGTCCTGCCAGGCAGATTCAAAAACCGGCCGCCTCCCAAACTCGCAATAGTCTCAACCTTCTCGTATCTACCGACACACCTTCGAAGCCGACACTCCACACGCCCCAAGAATTCACCTCACAAGCCAAAATTTACGCTTATCGAACTTCGCAAACAACTAATGGTTCTTGAGTGCCTAGAGAACAATCCGCAAATGATCCTCATGCTCGCCCTCGACCGAGTAGATCAAATGTCGCTAACAAAGACCACAACAAACGATGGGCAAAGGTTAGAATACCCTATGCATGAGATCCATGAATGCCGCTGGAGCATTCGTTAACCCCTGAAAGGCATCACTGTGAACTCGAAATGCCCATACCGCGTTCTAAACGCTGTCTTAGGGATATCAGTCTCCCTAACCCTTAACTGATGATAACCGGTGTGAAGGTCTATCTTGGAGTAGACTCGCGCCCCTTTCAACTGATCAAACAAATGATCAATCATCGGTAATGGATATCGATTCTTAGCAAACAAAACCGGAGTGCCCCATGGTGAAGTGTTCGGTCTAATAAAACCCTCGTCTAACAATTCCTACGTTGGACCTTGAGTTCATGCAACTCAACCGGTGCCATTCTATGAGGAGTCATAGAAATGGGCGACGCACTGCGCGTAACCTCAATGACAAAAGTCCACATCCTCGTGGGCGGAGGTGGTAATCCCACGCTCTCGTCTCGAAAAAAAGGTCCTCATACCTGCAAACTTCACCCAAGGTAGACCCAATCCTCGCTCTCCCCATCCTCAGGGTAAGGCTTGCTAGCCAACCCATCAATTGCCACTCCACCCGGGTCGGCAGCACGTCCGGGGGCAAAGCATCATGCTTCTCCCCTTAAAAAGTCACACGGATACTGTCCCCGTGTGTAGGCAGTAATCCTCCTACTATCACAATCAATGAAGACCCGATGTGATGTCAACCAATCCATGCCAAGAATGACATCAAAATCTTATATGTCCATTACCCAAAGGTCCACCGTGAGTAGAATCCCTGAGATCTCTAACTCACAATCCCGACATATCTGATCAATCCTCACCCTAGTCCCTAGGGGAGAACTCACATGTAACGGCTCATCCAAGGTCTCCACTCCTAAGCTCAAAACATTCACACTAGATGCAAAGAACAAAAGAATGTGATGCAAATCTGGGCCCTAAAAACACTATATCGAGAAGTGTGAGAGTCGAAATATACCCTGTATATCAAACTGATCTATAAGCTTAGTCTAGCATCAATGTCATTGCCCTAGGGTCCCAAAAAAGCAGTTCGAAGTCTTGGTCTAGACCTATACCCTGGCCTCTATGTCCCGTCTGTGTAGCAGAAGGCACTTGTGCAACACCCCTCGAATCGATACCGTCCTTTGCCTGCATTAGGTGAGAAGAAACAAACCACTGCGCTATCCCACTGATGACTAGTACTACGTCGGTCCCATAATTCCCGTGATCCTACCAATAATCTCGTTCATGTGCCCAGGCCGATGGCAATGATAACATGTCATCTCGCCCTTCTCGGGTTAGAAGCTTCCCGACCGGGGCCTTTGGCCCTAATAGCCGCCCCATCCTTGAAATCCCCCGTGAATAGAATTCTTCCGCTCCTTCTTGAATGAAGAAAAATTGGATTCTCCTTTCTTAAGCATTCAAGACTCATATCTCTGATGCTCCGTGGTGTCATCTACTACTTTCCCAATGGCTAAGGTTGTCCTGACAATCGAGTCCCCTTCTCCCATGTATGTCGGAGGATGATGTGCCTGAAACCCTTGGAGGTTACTCATCCCTCCTTGGCCCACCGTTGCACTAGTCCATGCAGTGGTAGCAGCCACCGCGCTTATCTGTGCAATGATGATGACTGTAGCGCCCGTATCATTTCCGACTAATCGAAAATAATGACCCGCCACCATAGGGTCTCCTCCTCCCTTGAGGGCCGGAGGATCATGTTCCTTGAACCTCTGGAGGTTACTTTACCTCCCTTGGTTCCTAATTGCACCAGCTTGTGCGATGGTGGCAGCAATAACACCTGCCTGCATAAGGGTAGCAGTCGCAGCAACAACAGCCTCTACGAAGGTCTGTTAGTCTAAAGCCGGTGGTCGTGGGTTATTACTCCGCCCACCGCCTCGGCGTCCTCTTCCTCTGCTAGCCATCTACACGTGTCAAATAATAATAGAGTTCTCAAATATCTATCTCAATCTACCTATAGTGTAAGTGCCAACCACTAATACTTTAACATCATGAACTACACCGTTCATCCCCTTTTCCTTAGTGGAGCATAATGCCAACCACTAATACAAATTAGTTCCCGAATTATCATGTTCATTTTGTTTTCCGAACCCCTAAGGTTATCTTTTCTAACCTTAGTGTTCCATATACAATCTACCATGTATATTATTCATGCAAATCACCACACATATCACACAACATGTTAAGCACAAAACACGTAACACACAACAATGCAAGATCTAGACCCATGCACATCAGCCCTCGGTACTCGTGTACCTAGACTCTTGATACCTTGATGAGACGAGCCAGTATCAGGACCATACTTGCGAATACCCACATTCAAGCTCCCTATGTAATCGTTTACCTAAGCTTTGATACCAAGCTGTGACGCCCCAATTTTCGAGGGTCCCATTGACAACCCGTCAACTCGCAGAATTGAGGTGGGGTGACCCGATACCACACTGTTGTGTCCTATTTATCGAGATCCATATTTTCAAAAAAATCTAGCAAAGTCTCCTTTGTTTGGGGAGCTCTACCGAACATACAACCTGTATAACAGTATAATCATAACCCATCCAGGGTTTCAACAGAAGTAGTATTGACCACACAGGGTCCATATGTCCATATCCCAAATATATATCCCATTACTGGGACCCATTCATTCACATTTAATTCTAAAATACGAGAATAAAACACTTAATTACAGTCTGTAAGAGTTCAATCACAACCCTCTTACCATAATTATATACCGGACTATTTATATAATAGTCCCAAAAGAATGTAGTTACAATTCTTTTATACAAAGGAAATATCAAGGCCACACATGGGCCTCCTTCATAATCACGACCTTATCTGAGCTGCTGTCTCCGTACACACCCCCCGTATCTCGAAAGTGGGTCCCACGACCTGGTGAAAGCAATGCCCGCAGGAAAATTCTTCCCACAAGGGCTACTCCCACCTAAACTGCACATGCAATGGCGTACATAAAACATCCAATCATATTCCATATAAATAATGCAATCCTATATGAAATATTATGTGTCATACATGAGATGAGACGGCTCATGCCCATAACCCGAGTCCTGAACGACTCCCTCACACATGCAAATGCCAAGTGTGAAAACTAGTCATTGGTGTTTCACCCAATGACTTAACCCATTGGACAACCCTCCAATATTCATTTTAATTTATACAATCCCGTGTATTTATTTGGGTTGCGAATTTTCGGGGTCTCACCGTAGGCTTTGCTCGCCTTCCGACACTTTCGCGAACTTTCATTGCTGGATACATATGTTTGACCAAAAATAAAATTTGGTTCTTTCACCCTTGAGGGGAATCTGCCCCATCTTGCTTTACCCAAACACACGAAATTTATTATAATTATTTTATGCACCCGTGAGTCTCAATTTTGGACGTTATCCTAATTTCCGAGCTCACTACACATTCACCAAGAATGGTGAATAACCAATACCATGCACACACACCCGACTTGACGTGATGTTACCGTGCATATGAAATGAAATTATGCCATTTCATGCTATGTCATATAACATACACAATAAGAGCTACATGCAACATTGATAAATTCTGGATAATTATATTTTCTACATATAATTTCCATTCATCACAAATTCCATGTTAATACATCAAGTAAGTATATATTAACATGATTTTTACACACAACAACATGTTATTTTTTTTTCCAGCAATAACACACAAAATGGCTAAAATCTCGAACCCACATAAACAGGGCACCTCTCGGTCTCTTCACGGCCATGAACCATTTTTTGTTCCATTCATCAACAAATTACTGTGATACCAAAAAACTCAACAAAACCCAAAGACATCGGTCTAGGGATCAAAACCAAACTCAACATAGTGCGGGACCGTCGAACTAATCCTGTATCTTTCAATATTCACCTGAAAATCTAGGGACTAAACACACACCAGCTTTTGGGTCTCCTCCGAAGAATGCCCATGCCATTAAATGACCTTTAGGCTAAAAATAATTCAAGTAGGAAAATTCCCTATGTAGTGGAGTTTGACGAAATTCCAAGATTTTGGTACCCACACGTAGCTCTCGAAGCATGGATCAACTTTTCTTCTCGCTCCGACGAAAACCGATGGCCCGATTTCTGTAGATCATAGAGAGAAGCGAAAAACCTATTTTTCTTTTTTCTCTCTCCCTTTTTCTCGCTCCCACTTTTGTTCATTTTTCATTTCCTTTTGACTTTTTATCCTTTTCTTTCCTTTTCTTTTTATTTTTTTTATTTTTTATTTTATTTTTAAATTTTTAGATACATGGCTCACATTGTGCCATGTGTCCATCTCTCATTCGGGTCTATTTCTACACCGAAACAATTTATTTCTTTTCTGTTGAATTTATTTTAAATGAACTTAGCTCAAGCCATTTCCTGACTTTCGAGATTTTCATAAAAATCTCGTCCTTGGAGTCACCGTCGATTTATCGCCTTAAAATCGTGAAAATATTCCTGACTGGCCTTAATTCGACGAAACTTTTCGAAATAATTGGATTTCTGCGGAGACGAATCCAACTACACAAATTGGCTTCATTATTTGAAATCTAGAGAATTTTTTAGGCTTCCCTAAACCATTATGACAATTTATTATTATTATTATTATTATAATTTTGTCATTTTTGAAAATTTCTAATTTTTCCGGGTTTTACATGCTCAATCATATCCACCTCAGCTACTGCCGCCTTAGTAACTCAAGCCGGGACCGATGTGGCACCCGAGGCTCAGAAGAACCTGCAGGCAAGCAGTTGAGGAGCCGCATGCTCGCCTAGGAACCTCCGGTCAAGCTTTCACAGATGTTGTGTTTGAACATACAACATCCGTAGCCATAGGCAAAGATCACTTCCAAGGCCTTCTAGTAGCCTTCCTCCATGGCTTCTTTATCTTTACCTGCTTGAGACTGAAGGGAGGACACTTCATCTTTTTCCGCCCTAAGCTTTAGTAGAAAGGACGTCCGTTCAACCTTTAAGCGGGCGGTCTCAGCCTCGGCCTTGCGCTTGGCTTCCTCCGTAACCGCCAGGGCTTCTTGGTCACTTCCTAAGTCGTCTTCTACCCATGCCTTTGCATCACCCGTTGCAACGACAGCTAGCTGGGAAATTTGAGCTTCCTCCTTAGCCTCATCCCTCTCCTTCTCTGCGCCTATGGCCCTTTTAGTGGCCTCCTTTGCCTTCCGCTCCCAATACCTAGACTTAGGCTTGGCCTTGCCGAGGGAGTCATCTAGGGCATTGTCCTTGGAGACGACAGATTGAGCGTAGTGTCGTAGTTGCTCTAAGACGTCCAAATAGAGATGTGTTCCCTATGTTGGCGCGCCATATTCCTGACAAGAATAACCTGCAAAAGAGGTGCCAATATGAAGTCATAAAAAAAAATGATGACGACACAAGAATTTGCTTTCAAGCAAAAAAAGGGGGTGTGGACTGAGAAGTCGTAACATACCAGCTCCACCGACCGCTGGGAAGTTTATCATGCGATGTGTATTCTCGTCCTCGACCAGCGCCCGCATGACTTGTTGTCCAAATAGCCGCGGGAAGGGATGAATACCTTTTCTCGAAGTGCCACCACTGGTATAAGATGGCTGGTGGGGTAAAGGTCGCGCATGTTAGCGACAAAAGTATCCCTTTGGTTGAAGGGGCTCCATGGTCGATGATAGACTAGGTGGTATCGAGGCAGAGACAAGCGCCCGTCGAAAGCTGCTCCCATTTCATCGGGATGATGGGTGAGTTGGGCACCAACTTGTTAGGACCCTTTAGCCTACGGAGGCCGGAATTTGCAAGCTTAGCCGAGAACGACAACTTGGCATGTAACACCCCAAATTATACCCTAACGGTTTGATAACATGTTTAGGGTATAATAAAAGTAATAGTATATTTGTCCGGAATAAAATAAAGATAAAAACAAAGGTAGGAATATGCATAAGTTAAAGTACAAATAATAAAGAAGATTTGAGGCTATTGTAAAATAACATAAATTGATTTGCAAATATTATAAGAGTTTGAGGACCAAAGTGAAATAAAAAGGGATAAGATCAATATGATAAGACCAAAATAAATATCTTACTTTGGCCCTGGGAGAAAGGGAGAGCAAACACTTTATGCGAGAGAAGAGAGGAAGAAAGGAAGAAGAAGAAGAAAAAGAAAAAGATCACAGGTATGGATACATGTCTTGGATTATATGGAACTATGAGTATTTGTAGGATTTTGTATAGAAAATTATGGAACTTATTAAGTTTTGTATGGAAAAGTATCGATTTTAGTACAACTAGTATGGAAACTATGTGTGTGTGTATGGAAGTCTAGTTTTGGTCTAGAAAGTTTAGATACATGGTTTGAAACCCTTTCTTTTGAGTATGGTTTGGGTTTGGAAACTCCCAAATCCTACTAAAGAGGGTTTAGTTGAGAAGAGCTCTAAGGATCCTATATATGTGTTTTGGGAAGGGTCTAGTTTCAAGTTGAATCAAGAAAATTTCCCTATTTTTGTTCATACTCAATAGCCGGACCTTAGAACGGGTTTTGCAATGTGAAGAAGGGAATTTGGAAGTGTCCTTCTGGTAAATGGTAGCCACATCAATGAAATTGGATGTTAGGATTTTGAATTTCAATTGGGACCCCCATGTAATTGCTATGGTCTTTACCTGAATATTCAATGGGGCGAGAGGTCGCACGTAGACCTCATCCCGAAGAGGCTCGCAGACCTCATCCTGGCAGGTCAGCAGACCTCATCCTCGTAGGAGGCCAGCGGATCTCATCCTGAAGAGGTCAAGATACCTCATCCCCAGGCCGCAGGCTGGACCCGTAGACCCCATCCCGCAAATGCGCCGCTCAAAGTAAGCTCAAGGTCTCAGGGTTGACTACATATGAACTCCAACTTCTGGGGCGTCATAACTCCTCATTCAACTCCGCTTCGGGTGTTCTTCTAAATTTCTACGTAGAAGTTCTTATCAAGGCCATAATCCATTCATACGACCGAGAGGATGTAAGGTGCCAAATTGAGTTTACCGAGGTCAGTCGTCGCCTAGCTTCTCAGCCGCCTCGTTCGGAGTTGACTACATATGACCTCCAACTTCGGAAGGTCATAACTCCTTCGTCCGGACTCCGTTTCGGGTGTTATTAGACTCTATGGAAAGCCCATTGAGTCAAGAATCCATTAATATGACTGAGGAGGATAGAAGGTGTCAGACCAAGGTGTTAACTGAGTTTACTGAGTCACCAGCTCTCGCTGAAGTCTCGTGTCATTTGTCTGGTTGACTACATATGACTCCTCAGCCTAAGGTCATGCAACTCCTTCGGTCCGAACCTGCTTTGTGTTTCTAGACTCAATGGAAAGCCCATTGAGTCAAGAATCGATTCATATGCCTGAGGAGGATAGAAGGTTTCCAGAACGAGGTGTTAGGACCTGAGTTTACTGAGGTCAGGTCAGCTTGCTTAGTCGGGCTCAGTCACTGGCTGGTGTGGCACGTATGACCTCCAACTTCTAAGGTCATAACTCCTTCGTCCGAACCCTGCTTTCGGGTGTTCTGGACTCCCCTATGGAAATCCCATTGAGTCAAGAATTCATCCATAGACAGTTTGATAAAATTGAACTCATATTAGTTCCGAAATCACAAAATCAGAGTCACTACAGTAACCATGCTTATTCATATTATGAACGCCTATTATGAATTCATAAATAGATCATAAGCATACATGGTAAGCATAGTTATTTATGCATATAATGAGATATGAAAAATGTAAAGATATGAATAAATGATTGTATACATATCACATATGATTAACGAATGATAATAATTATTCGGGAATATGAGATATATACTGAACATAAAATACACATTGATTGTTTGCTTAGAACCTGGTAGAGGGATAGATGGGCATGCCTATTAAGGAAAACAAGTCTTACAGTTCTATTATCGAGGCCCCGTTTGGTGATGATAGATCCCGCGTTTGATCACTTGCAACCCCGGTGTCACAATAAATACTTCGCCCTTATAGATGGTCATTGTCTCTGCATAATGATAATGGCCGCCTTCGCCCTTATAGACCATCGCTTTCGCATAGTGAGTACAGCGCCTTCGAGCCCTTATTGTTTTCTGTATCCACTTCTAAGGTTTATACAGACATGAAACATGTGTGCTGTTTGATGTGTATATGTAAAATGAAATGTAGAGAATATATGACATGGTACGAGAAGCACAAGACTGCTATGCGATGATAAGATACGCTATTTCCAAGATCTAAAGGTATCAGGTTTCCGAGACGACAGATCGAAAGGTAGTTGTCGTGAGTTGCTCGGGCATCGTCGAGTCAGAGATGTTCCTAAGTGTTGGCGCGCCATATTCCGGATGGCAGTAACAACCTGCAAAAGAGGAAGCAAATATGAAGCGTTAAAAAAAAAATGATGACGACACAAGAATTTGCTTTCGCCGTGCGGGACGAGGAAGTCAGAATATGCCAAACAAACTGACTTGTCAAGCCATGGTCATGCATGTATTCCGTCCTCGACCATGCTCTGGTATGACTTATTGTCCAAATAGCTGGGAAAGGGGATGAAGTACTCTTCTGAAAGTGCCACCACTGGTATAAGATGGTCGGGCGGGTAAAAGGTCATGCGATGTTAGCGATAAAAAGTATTCTTTTGGTCAAGGGGGGATCCAACGGTCGCGATGATCGACTAGGTGGTATCGTGGTGGCCGGTGACAAGCGCCCGTCGGCCGCCTCCCACTTTACTCCGATGACGTGAGTCGGGCACCAACCGTTAAGACCCTTAAATTCTATGGAGGCCGGAATTTGCAAGCTTAGCCGAGAACGACAACTTGGCATGTAACACCCCAAATTATACCCTAACGGTTTGATAACATGTTTAGGGTATAATAAAAGTAATAGTATATTTTTCCGGAATAAAATAAAGATAAAAACAAAGGTAGGAATATGCATAAGTTAGAGTACAATAATAAAGAAGATTCGAGGCTATCAAAAATATCATAAATTGATTTGCAAACATTATAAGAGTTGAGGACCAAAGTGAAATAAAAAGGGGATAAGATCAAATAAGGATAAGACCAAAAGAAATATCTTATTTTGGTCTTGGAGAAAGGGAGAGCAAACACGGATAAGAGAGAAGAGAGAAGAAAGGAAGAAGAAGAAGAAGAAGAAGATCACAGGTATGGATACATGTCTTGGGTTGTATGGAACTATGAGTATTTGTAGGATTTTGTATAGAAAATTATGGAACTTGTTAAGTTCTGTATGGAAAAGTATCGATTTTGCATTAAATCAGTATGCAAGGGAAACCATGTGTGTATGGAAGTCTAGTTTTGGTTCTAGAAAGTTTAGATACATGGCTCGGGAACCCTTTCTTTGAGTATGGTTTGGGCTCGAAACTCCCAACTCATTTCTGCTAGGTTGAGTTGAGAAGAGCTCTAAGGATCCTATATATGTGTTTTGGGAAGGGTCTAGTTTCAAGTTGAACCAAGGGCGTATTAGTTTGATAAAATTGGAACTCATATTAGTTCTGGAAATCACGAAAAATTGTAGGCACTAAAGGTAACCATAGTTATTCATATTATGAACGCCTATTATGAATTCATAACAATTCTATAAGCATACATGGTAAGCATAGTTATTTATGCATATAATGAGATATGAAAAATGCAAAGATATGAATAAATGATTGTATACATATCACATATGATTAACGAATGATAATAATTATTCGAGAATATGAGATATATACTGAACATAAAATACACATTGATCGGGCTCCCGCTGTAACCCGGTAGTAGGGATAGGGATTTCGCATGCCTATTAAGGAAAACAAGTCTGGCAAAGATGTTCTGATATCGAGGCCCCGTTTGGGTCGATGAGATAGATCCCGTTTGGATCACGGTGGCCCCGAAGAACAACACAACATTCTTCTGGTTCTTTTATAGACCACTGCTTTCGCACAAGGAGGCCAATGGGCTTTTCAAGCTCTTATAGTTTCATGTATCCACTTCTAAGGTTTATGCAGACATGAAACATAAAAGAAAATGACAGTATATGCAAATGAAATGTAGAGAATATATGACATGATATGTTAAGCATAACATCTATGAGATGATAGCATACGCTGCGTTAACAAGAAGTAAAGTACAAGATGATATGAAAAGCATATGGAAGATGATGAGAAATGATAAGAATCAGAATGTTACAAGTGTAAGAGATGATTTGTATAGAAGTGTGGGGCGACTTTAATAGGTCATCCATGTGTATTAATTCCCACTAAGCATAAAGCTTAGCACGGGTGTTCAATCCGTGTAGGTACAGAAGAGGAAACCAGAGGACCGGGCAATCCACATCAGCAGTCAAAGGCCACGCATCAATAGGTGCCCACTGGAAGACCTTTAGGTCTATTTTGTATATAAAATTTTGTAAACCAATGTAAATATTGTAAATGTTGAACATTTCCATATAGGGAGCTTGTAAATATATTTTGTAACCATTGCACGTAATATAATACAAGTTAAATATTTAACATTATATGAATGAACTATTTAAAGTTTATACGTGAAAAACGACCCCCTCACTGACACACTTATGCCGAGTCAGTCACATAGTAGCTATCTCCAATATGGAGCCTCCCATAACTCTATTAGCACTCAGAGGTGCCCCCCCCTCCCGTCCGAACCCCATCCTCCAGCGATGTGCAAGCTTCCTTAGGAGCCTCCTAGGCGGCACCCTCCAAAGCTCAAGTAGGAATCCCCGAGGCCTGCTTCTCGAAATCCATAAAGGATAACAAATGAGTCGCTTTCTGAGCCTCTCCATCGTGGCTAGAGTTACTGGGGTGCTTGTCGCCCGGTACTTCAGGAGTTTGATAGCCTCCTAAAAGCTCGTAGCTTGCTTACGCATCCGTGCAGCAAACCCAGCAACAAGGCTCGACATATTGTTCTCCCTCTCCTCGTCGGCCTACTAAGAGTTTGGATCACCAATCCACAAAGCCCCCTTAGTCCCGTGATGGCAAATTTCTTTAGTCCCGGCCCACCCTTCTTTGCTTTCTTCTTCTTATTCTTCGCCACTTGGGAGGCAAGTTGTGGATCTTGCTTGACCAAAGGAAATTGGTCAGGTCGAACAAATTTTACCAAGGCTCCTTCAATGACCTCAGCTTGAGCAAAACCCGCTTCCAAAGAGCTGCTCAGGATCGACTTCAAAAGGTCAGAAAGAACAAAGTGCTCTCCCTTAATAGGCTTTGTCGACAGATGGACTGAGGATGACCGGGGACAATGTGTAATGAAGGGGCTAGCACCCTAACTCCCAAGCTCAAATAATAAGAGGAGCTCGTGATCGCTCTCCACCTTAGTAATCTCGAGCGCCGCCCTGATACGCCAGAATCAGCTCCTCTTCACCAATTGACTAGCCGGCCTCGCTTGCGCTTATTTGCAAAGTCCGAAGAAAAGGGCCACATCAGAATATGGGAGATCTTAAAAAAAAAACGAGCCCCATCAAGATGAGACAAACTTGGGAAGAAGAGAGACTGGTTCAGGTCAAAGGGAAGCCCTAGAGAGTTCGGCGTCTCGTACCATGGACCCTTAACCAAAACGACCCATTTTGCTCCGGTCTTAGGGAAGTCCAGGAGCCCAGTTATGAATTGTAGATGGGGACTATGGGCAGACATAAATAGCAGCCCCAATCCTAAGCTTCAAAGTGTAAATGAATCAAATCTCTACCAGTGAGATATCCAACAAGTAGAGAGAGTTTAGCACACTAAAACCCATAAGAATCCGAAAGACTTTCGGATGAATGAGAGCGTAGGAGGTGCCTTGGTAAAGTGAAGGAACCATTTCACCAACGACGTGATGGGAAAGAGAAGTCTCGCAGCAAATTGCTCCCGAGTGTAGACTGCGATATCGCTTCATCCTACTGGCATGTGCACTCGTCTAACAACCTAGAATTAATGTCGGCTTGGAACAAAGGTAAAAGAATCTCAACTCTTCCATATACATAATGTTGAACAAGTAGGTTGTTAGGGGTGATTCCCGAGGCTCCCTCCTATGCCCGGCTCGACCGGGTAGAAGCCCTTCGACCCTCGCCATACTACAAAGAAACAAAAAAAAAAAAAGAAAAAAAAAGAGGAAAATAAAAGGATCATCTTGAGGACCTTAAAGGAGTGAAGGCGTCAAAACCCGAGAGGGATAAAAGGAGTCCTCTTGAAGGTTTGGAACAAAGACACTAACAACTAAACCTAAGTGGATGACCCTAACTCAACTTTAAACCGCCATAGCTGTTTACTGTAGCCCCACCGGCTTAACGAAGTGACCTAACCTTTAAAACCCAAATCAAATAAATTCATAACCGAATTTGCGATTTGTCGGAAATAACAATAGGAAAGATAAAGTTCTCACAATAGCATTCATATAATGGAAGTCGGGTTCCTTGATTACCTAAATTACACGCAAGATTCTCCATCATAAGAATAATCAGATTTCAAACCGATAACCGAATTCCAGAAAATTTGTCTGAACTTCAACTTTCCAGGCAGTAATTTGAAAGCAAAATTAAATTCTGTATTCAGCTTCTTCGCGAAACGATTACATCCACCTTAAAATGAAGTAAAAAATAATTGGGTATGAAAAACTAATCTACTCTAAAAACGACGGAAAACATAAAATAAAGGAAGAAAACAAAAGAAAACTGGGGTGGCTGAGCATGCGCCTATCCGCATCTCTCGTCTGCGGGTCAGCCAAGCTACTTTTCCGAAATGGATAGCCGCGGTATTTATGTGGTTCCTAAATCGCCCTAATCCCAATGTACATCGCCGTGGATTTCAGCAACCGTGCCCAAGTCATCATCTCAAGTCGCAATCTAGCTTCCTTTGTCAGTGATGACATTGAGGTCGCGACCGATCCCACGTCGCGACTTCGCCGTACACTATATAGCCTTGATTTGGCCAGATTTTCGATGTCGCCGACACCATCATCTGTCGCGACATCTTCTCAATGCACGCCTTAGCGTGTTTCAATTGTTCTTCCTCGCGTCGCATTGCCGATATCTTTTGTCGGCAAATCTCACTTTAAGGCCTTTGCGCCTTCAATCGATGTTCGGATGTCGCTGGACTTGATCTTCATGTCGCGTACATCATCTTATGGAACTCGCAGCTTCAATCGGTCGCCATGTCGTCGCGACATCAATACGTCTTGTCGCGACATCCCCGGCGGCTCGCATCTTTGATCTGGTCGTTCCTGATGTCGCGACTTCGATCTCATGTCGCGACATCAACTTATGGCTTGCAGTCTTCACTTGATGGTTTTTGATGTCGCGATCTCACCATACCCTCTCGTCGGCACAATTGGTCAGACATGTCGCGACATCGTATCGATGTCGCGACCTTGCTTTATGACTCGCAGCCTTGATCTATTCGCCCTCGATGTCAATGCATATTCATCTTGTCGCGACATCACATCATGCCTCACAAGCTCACTCGCCCTGCTCTTTGATGTCACGACTGATCTCACGTCGCGACACGCCTCATTTCTTTCGCCTTCATGTGCGCTTCATGTCGCTACTTATAGTTTGTTATCCCTGCCGCGACTCTCAACTCCGGGCCGTGTAACTCCCAAAACCGTGATCAATGACTTAGCGCCATTTTTCCTTTCGCTTCCGCTAATCGGCCGCGACTTTATCCACTCATTTCCGTGATTTTTCTCGCTTTTTCTTCTTTCGCTTCCTCTCGCTAATGACAAATCGTGAGTTTCTTCATAATTTCAGATATTAAATATTCAATTTAACCGAAAAATCAAACAGAAAAAATGGACTAAAAAGAGATGACTTTTAAGCTCATCAAACTCCCCCCAAACTTACAAGTTTTGCTTGTCCTCAAGCAAAGAAAAGAAAGAATTGTCGCCCTCAAACAAAATACTTTTAAGGACATTTTTCTCGTGATCTGCCTCAGCTTCATTCAATTGACGGTAACGCAAGGTATGCAAAATTTTCTGTACATTTAGCTTTAAGTCCAGTTCAAGGTTGGTATCTACTCTTTATGTTATGCAAACTATCATGTTGAAATTGTTTTACAAACAATATACTCATTGATCCATGAATAATGAATTAAATTCCTTTCACTTATGGTCGAAGCCATTTAACTCCTAAAGTTCTTCATAATTTTGATTGTTTCCTTTCTTCCAAATTCATAGGCTTGTTTTTCATATTGATCTCCACTAATGTAGAGCAATTCTTCCAGCATCAATCGTCTTTCAGTTTATATTGTGAGGCTAGCTTGGGTAATAATGGGTAGGATGGAAGGAATTTTTAGGTTAAGATCACCCCCTAACATTTTCTTCTCTCTACCACTTCTTCTTATAGTTTCTCTAGTAAACTCCCTAAACTCTTTATGTTTGGATATCTCTTTGATTTCTTCGTTTTCGTAAATCAGATTCCCTATTTTACTCTTATAATTTCACCGAGGAATTTCCTTAGTTTGCTACCACTAAGGATAGTGCAATGTTTTAACTTTTAGGCTTTCTAAACAATTCTTAGCTTAACTTTGGTTAGTAACCCTACATGAATGTGATGGCATTAGGTACTGTGTGTTGAAACACCCCTAAGAAACTTAATTGTTCAAGAGAGTTAGGCCACAAGATAAAACTTATCCCTAGAAGCCTTCTTTCTGGCCGCATTTTCGCTTCCTTTGCCTTTTCTTTCATTCCCTTTGAGTTCCCTTCAAAATATAAACTCCCCAAACTTACATTTCTTTCCTCTTTGAATTCCAGTAATCGTAGGTTCTTACTCAAGGATTGATGTCTTAAGATGAGTCAGTTTTACTGGTCTATTTTTTAAAAAATGCTTGTCAGCTCACTGAACTACCGTGATATGCCTCAGCATATGAATAGGGATGGCTGGAATGGCTCAAACTATCCAAGAATGGCCTGCATCATTTCTTGTCAGTCAGAGATCACCTAGGATTTCACTAATCAATAATCTAACAAATTCTAGAATCGGATTTATCACCGCGACTAACTATAAGGAGTATTCCTGACTCCATTTTTGATTAAGGAGTAAAGGTTAATTGATATTCACCAGGTTCCTTGACTTACTGTTCATACCAATACAAACTCAAAAATATGTTTGTTCCATCTGTCAGATACCTTCCCTCTCTAATCTGGACTTATCAGTTAAATATAAGTAATTTTTTTTTTACCTTGTTTTTCAATTAAACTAGATGCATTTTGTCCTTATTCTGCAATTTTTTTCTCATTTCAGCTTACTCCTACTCTAACTGCTTCATTCAATTTAGATAATGTCCTCTCAGCAGTTTTTATTCTGGAACTATTTCCTACTTTGATTTCCTAATCATTCAACCACAAAGCAACACAACATTGAACAATCAAATGCAAATAGTACACAACAATTCCATTTAACTTTCTCATTTTATTTCTGATTGATTTTCAACTGTTGGATACACAGTATGGGAGGAGGATGGTACTGAAAGGTTAGGTAAGGAGAATGTCTATTTCTTCTTTTTGGACGAGGTGGCAAAAATATCAGGGGGATCTAGGTCTAAAGTGTTCAAATGAGTTTCGGGAATGAAGGGAATTTCATTTCCTTCTTTCTTTCTCTTAGTTTCCCTCTCAAGCCGTTTCTTCAATGACAATCCTATTAGAGAGATCAACTTTCTTGTTCAGCATCTTGTCTTTCCCCAAGCCATTCATTGTGTTCTCCATTTCGTCGTGACTTCCAAGAATTTAGAAAGATTGTTGTTAATCAAATCTAAATTTTCCAGCCATTCCTTCTGCCTGTAGGATTCAGCCTCCCATTGCTTTTTGTCTCTCTCATTCAGTTTGTTTTCTAGCTCCTTCTGTAGAGATTTGTATAGTAATTTGAAACTTTTATCTCAAGCCCTCAAATTTGGTGTCATGTTCCTTATCTCTTTTCTCCTTAGCAATGCTAGGAGTCGAAAGTATCTGGACAACCGCTTGTTATAGAAAGCTTCATGACTCAAGTTTGAGTTTCAAGAAAAGATCTCGATCTCTTTCCTTCATTTCAACTCCTCTCCTTGCTGCTTCAACATTTTCCCTGATCCGTTCCTCTTCTTCTCGTTCGCCTTCCTTCCCACCGTTGTTCTCTCTTCGATCTCCACCTCATGCCTCCCTTTCTTTCCTGCTTAATTCTTCTTCCCACTGGTCAAGTCTCTTCTTTCAATTCTTTTCATACATCTCTTCGAATTCTCGCTTAGTTCCATTCCCTCTTTCTTCTGGCCTCTTTCTCTCGCATCAAATTGAGCTCTGCACTGAATTGTCCTCTGTGCTCCCTGAGCTTTCTCCTCGTGTTGGAAATTTCTCGCTTTGTACAGATAGGAACCGGCTGGGCGGGATAGAGAGAAGCTCCATTTGGTCGCCTCTCATCCCGCCCTTCATTATCTCGCAAACATGTAATCATTGTGGTCAGTGATGCCACCGTGCCTCGCTCCTTGATCGCGGGCCTCCGGGTCTCCTTTTTCGTTCTTCACTGGTTTCACCCCTCTCAGTTCTACCAAAGACTTCCTTTTCCTCTGATTTCTGGTCCCTTACTAACTCCCGTCAAGTGAGGTGGTAGCTGAAGCTCTTGGACTTCTTCTTCTCGACTTAAACTCCTTTCACTCCAGCCTTCAAGCAAAGAACCGTGGATTGTTGTCGGGTGAGTGGAAGGCAATCCTTCTCTGCTCTTCCATATATCCTTCATGATAGAGTTCTCCAATGATAACTCCTATATCGACCTTGTATCCCTTAGTACGGCATACGTAGTGCCTTCTTGTTCTCACCGGTGCATAAATGTCTTGTTGGAACCAAAATGCACGCCGTGAAGTAAACCACCTTTGCTTCTTCGTAAGGCCCCCGCTCTCGCAGTTCTCGGCTTTCCTTCTTTCTCGGTCTAATCGCGCCCTTCCACTGGGAGCTTTCAAGAATCTTTCTAAGATTCTATTTTCAAAATTTTCTTGAATTTGGAGCCATGCTTGTGCGTTGTCATGCCATAGGGCTTCGTTTGATGGCCTTCGCTCGTATGAGACCCGCATCTAACAAAAAATAGCTCCATCCTTCCTTCCTACCATGTTGAATAAAACTCTCTCACCCAAGCATCAGATATCCCGCTTGTGCGCGCAAAGACTCTCCCATCCTCTCCGTTCTATCATCTCCTTGAAAGGAGTCACAGGGTTTTTGAATCTCCTCTCTGTAATAAAACCCTTGTTAGCGTAATACTTTTTCCACTGAGAATAAGCTTCACGTAGACGAATTTCTACTTTTTCTTCTCTCCTTTTCCCTTCCCTTTCGCCTTTCTCAGAAGTCCCTGGAGCCTCGTGCTTCCGATGGCGTCTCCCGCTTATTCCCCCGACGACCTCATCTAACCGGTTTCTCCTTGATGAGTTTCTTCTTCTTCGATTGTCTCGTGGTTCCTCATTATCTCGTCGAGGTTGGGGGACCAAGCAGGGGAATTTCACCATCGGGAAGCAAGAGAAAGCTTTTCTCGATGGTCAGGGACCGGCAGGTTTTCTGGAGGTCGATTCAAAGGGAAGACAAAGGGGCGAATGGTTATGTGGGGTTGGAGTGAATGAAATGCATCCAACAGTTGCAACTAATCAATGTTCTGCGGGCCTGATTAATGCTTCATTTATGACTTGTCGCGACTTCAATTCCGGGCCTCATTTGGAGATCATTAAATTTGTGGCTTTCGAATGAGTATCGCATGTGTCGCATTTTTTATATCACAAGGACATACCCGTGGATGTCGCCACATGTCCTGGTTTCGTGAATTATCGGATGTGGCGAAATGCCTTTCAAATTTGAAATCTGATTCATCACGCGATATCACAAAGCAGGTCGCGACATGAATCTCCTTTCCTTACTACCTACTAACTGTTCTTTACAAACTGGTCACGACATCAATGTTATGTATGGACATTAGCTAATGTTGCGACATAACCCTTTTGTTGTGACCAAAGCCTTTAATTCAATGATTTCAAAAACTTGGAATTTTGTTCTTGTTTCTAACACATTTAGACATCTATCCAGGTATATTTCGTGCAAATCGCATTTTAAATAATTAGTTCAATCATAATCAAGTGATTTGGTTAAAGAGAAGGTTACTCCCTTTTTCATGTTGCGACTCCTTTGCAAGTTAATGAATCATTCCCTATAATTGCACTCCTTATTCACGTTCGAACCCTCAAGGGTAAGATCACCGCAATAATCCGTAAGATTCTAGCTTAAAATACACCAATTTCTAAAAAAAAAAATTAAATCTATCCTTCTAGAAAACATATTCGACTTAATTCATCAGCAACTAAAAGAAAAGAAAAAAAAATTCAAAATTTAAAATCAGCATTGAAATCCTCCTGGGTTGCCTCCCATTAGCCGCTTCGCTGAGTCCTTAGCCTGACTCAGCTGCAGGTACTTCTTCTTTTTCCTTAAGAACCACTGAGTTCTTCAACTTCCTCCCCTCCCCGTTGATAATGCTTTAACCTTTGTCCATTGACCTGAATTCTTCACCGCAGCGCCTTCAGTGTCACCGCTCCAAATGTAGTACTTTGCTACTACCGTAGCCGCCCGCCTCCAATCGGATTTTAATTTCCCCGAAATACTCTCAGTCTAGAAAGTTGGGGTCAATCGAACCTGCTTCCCTGCTCTGAACTCTTTTCTCAAGATTCTCTGATCATGCCATTTCTTTGTTTTTATTAGATATTCGAAAGATTGTCATAAGCTTCATTTCGCTTCTTCCACTCCGTGCATAAATGAGCAGCTCTCTTCCTCACTTTAAAATCGAAGTTTAACTCGATGGCCTGGCTACTGCCTTGTATTCTAATTCAAGAGGTAGATGACATGGTTTGCCAAAAACAACTCAGATGGGGACATTCCAATGGAGTTTTGTATGCAAATTCGTAGCCCAAAGTGCATCATCAAGTTTGGAAGACCAATCCTTCCTCGCTGAGCTCACAAATTTTTCAAGTATTCTTCGATCTCCCCGTGGAAATTTCGCTTGTCCATTGGTCTGGGGATGATAAGCTAAACTCATTATATGCTTCATCCCATATATGCTCATGAGTTTTGCAAATATTTTGTTCGCAAAATGGGTTCCCCCATCACTAATAATGGTTCTAGGGGTTCCAAACCTGCTCAAAATATTCTTTCAAGTAAGAAACTCACAACCGTGTTAGCATCATTCCTGACAAGAATGCTTCACCCATTTGGAGACATAATCTACCATCGGCTAGCAAGATATAAATGTTTCCAAATGATGGTGGGAAGGGTCCCATAAAAATCTATCTCAAACATCAAAAATTTGTATCACCCATAATACCTTTAGGGGCATTTTATCCCGCGCCGATATTTCCTAATCCTTTGGCATCGATCACACAATTTCACCCATCTCCGCACAATCTCCTCGAAGATAGTGGGCCAATAAAACCCTCGATCGAGTGATCTAGGAGCCCGCTTCTTTCTCCCGAAAAAGTGTCCCCATATGATGCATGGCATTCATTTAAAATGTTGGGCCTTTGCTCTCCTTCTCTCGCACACATCTTCTTATTATCATGTCAGCACCTCTTGAATAATAGTGGGTCATCCCAAAATATAATATCTCGTTTATCGCCTGAAGCCTTCATAGAGTCACTCGAAGGCATTACTCCACAAGCCAGAGTAATTCACAATATCGCATACCATGGAAGTCGAAGAAACCTTAAACAATTGCTCATCTGGGAAGTTCGTTAACTGCATTGTCTTCTTTCATCACTGCTTTCTTTCTACTCGGGATGTGTGGGTCGGCTATCACATTGTCACAAATTTCTTTATCTCTTTATTTCAAATCAAACTTCAGAATAAAGCAGCACCCATCTTATCAATCTGGCTTCATTTCCTTTTCGACATCAAGTATTCGATTGTCGCATGATCTGTGTGAATTACCACATGGATCCCAAAATGTATTGTCAAATTTTCACAAGCAAATACCACAAATTCTAGCATCTCCTTTTCGCTTGTTGAGTAGTTCTTCAGGTTTCATCAAGGTCTTACTAGCATAGCATATGACCCGAATACTTTCTCCTTTCTTTCGCTCTTAACACAAATCCCATCGCAAAATCACCGGCATCACACATTACTTCAAATCCTCGGAGGCTCCATTCCCTGGTGCAACATTATAGGTGCCTGCACTAACTGGATCTTGATTTCATCGGTTAATCCTTGCAGAATCATCAAAATTGAACCTCAGATCTTTTTCCAAGAATTCAGATAAATGGGTCTGGCTATTTTTGAAAAGTCTTTTTGACCAAATCTTCAAAATCCAAAGATGCCCCAAGAAACTTCTTACCCTCTTTATCGTGATAGGTGGTGCAAAGAGTCTTGATAATGGATACCTTTGACCGGTCAACTTCAGTCCAAGAGCTGAAATTTTATACCCAAGAACAATACCTTCGCTACCATAAATGGCATTTTTCCCAATTCGCTAATAGTCCGCTTGTCTCTCGCATCTTGAAGCATCAAGCCTGCATTGTTTAGACATTGATCAAAGCCGATCCATAGCACAGAAAATCATCCATGAAAATCTCCATCACTTCTTCAACAAAATCCGAGAAAATAGACATCATGCACCTCGGAATGGGGCCGAGTGACATAACCCAAATGGCATCCTTCAAGGCAAAGGCACCATGGGGCGCGCGAACGTGGTCTTCTTTGATCCTCCTCGTGCAATAGCAATCTGATTGTACCGAGTACCCCATCCAGAAACAAAAGCGGGAGGGTGTCCTCGCAACCTATCCAACATCCGATCAATGAAAGGCAAAGGGAAATGATCTTTTCCTGTCGCCGAATTCAACTTCCTCAGAATCAATACATACCCTTCATCCCGTCACCTGCCTTTTGTTGGAATCAATTCATTTTTTCATTTCTGATCATGGGTAAACCCTCCTTTCTTAGAACCACATGGACTGGCTCACCTACACCGATCCGAAATAGCATAGATAAACCGTGATTCAACAATTTGAGTACCTCTTTTCGACTTACTTCCTTCATCACCGATTCGGGCCTTCTCCTCTGGACAAGTTCTGCCAGATGGTTTTGAAGTCTCTTCAAGCAGAATCTTATGCATGCAACCGTTGACTAATACCCTCGCTCCTCAATGGACCAAGCTAAAGATTCCTTATGCTTTCCTTAATATTTTCAAAGACCTTTGTTCCTCAAGATCACCGAATCGTCGAATAATCACTCGGGTTTTTTCCTTGGTAATTCTAAGTATGATACTTTAAATGACATGGCAACTCTTTCAAAACTAGCCTCTTCTGTACTGGTTCTGATGATTTTCCTCTTTTCACTATTTTCCCATTATCTTTCTCATTGTGTTAAGTTCAACACGCTTATAATGAAAAATCACAGATGGAAATTGCACAGACATCTTCAAGATAATGAATTCATCTCTTTTTCATTGATAAAAACTGGAGTGTTACAATCATTTATAACATCAGAGTTGGAAGTAGAGACAAAATCAGCTGCATTGCAACCTTCCTTGTCCCTATCTATATTTGTCATACTTTTGATCAAGTTAAATGTAGCAACTTCTTCTCCAACCCTCAAGACAAGAACTCCTTTCTCGCATGTCAATCAGTAGCTCAAGAGGCTGTGAATGGTCTTCCCTAATAGTAGGGGGTACTGTGAATCTTCTTCCATGTCCAGAATGATGAAGTCTACTGGAATACAAACTTCAACAAGCTGACCAACACATTCGGGTCATCCTCCACTGAATGAGTTCAACTCATCACACGCCACAGAAGTCCCAAAACTATCCGCAGAGAGAGGCATTCAGATTTGACATTGCTCCCCACACTCACAAACAATCTTCCCCATTCAAACCAACACATATGGCATACCAGAAACTCCTCCATCTTCATTTTGTCGTGTTCTTTCGACATCGGCAGACCGCAAGTGGCAAAGAGATTCACTATTCCTCTTCTAATATTTTCTTTCGCTTCAGTATGTCCTTCTGTGAAATTTTGCATAAAGTGGCATCTAGCTACCACTCTCGCAAAAAGGCATACTCGATCTCTAGCTCGGAAAGTTCTCAAGAACCTTGCAAACCGCTCCCTCCATCTCTTTGATTTCGTGCTTGTGGAATGGACCGCAGCTTTGATCCTTGGATGTTCTTCCTTTCTACTCCTTCTTTATCATTCTCCATTGTCTCTTCCCCTCCTGGTATTGCTACTTCCTTGTTGCTGTCATCTTTTCTTTTCCTCTCTTCTAACTCCTTCCCACTCCTGTCGCACAAACATGCAGCCTGGGTTCTCCTCGTATCACTGGGAAGGCATCTTTCCTCTGCTTTGCGGTTGGGGTGGCCACCAGCCTCTATCAGGTCTCTGTGTTCTTCGTGGATGCATTGGTAGTGTTCTAAAATTTTAGAATTGGTAGTACCGGCTCCAATTCTCCAAATTTTTGTTCATGGAGGTTCAACAACTTTTTATTGTCCCCCCATAAACTGGCAAAGAGATCTGCTCCTCGAAAGCTGGGGCCCTCCTCTGGCCCTGTATTCATTCCTGTGCTCATTTCCGTCTCGTTGTCATTGAACCTAGGTGGTCAGCCGATAAATTTTGATGAGGGTTCTCTGGGCCCCTCGCCTTGGCTCGGAAGCCCCTCCACCATACGAGAAGTTCTCATGGTCTCCCGAAAGTCAGATAATGTAGCCGAAGGTTGTATTTGGGTTTAAATGATAAGCTCGCTCACCCACACTGGACTCCTCCGCAGCCTCATAGAATTCTTCACTTACCCTCTCAAAGACTTCCCCACATTAACTCCTTCGATTGCTCCTATTTCATGGAGCGTGTGTGTCTTTCTTTCTCGCTTATCTAACTCAGGCATAATGGCATCCAATTTTGGCCCCATGGTCAGCCATCTCGCTTCAGCTCCATGATTCCCTTTCCTCTCGTTGTTTCCTCTCAAAGCCTGTATGAGTTTTCATGTTACATTTCCGCCGCATCTTCAATCCACTTCCTTTGCCTCTTCAAGATTCTTTGAATGTCTAATAAAGATGAAGCATCAATGATCCTCGATATATCATTCATGATATACAATGTCCATTTGTGTCTTCGGGATCTATCCCATGCATTGGACATCTTCTCAAAGAACCGGCTTAAATCTTTCCTGGTTACATACAGGCTTTCATCTTCCCCTTGCTGAACACAATGATTTCTCTCCTTCTTTCTGTGGTTAGGTCAGGGAAAGAATCTACACCTCCCAAGTATCAACAGAACCATAAGGTAATGATTCATACCATGTATTCTTGTATCTCTTAGGAGAATAGAGACAGGTGGGTTTTTATGACTTACGGTCTCACGTTAAACATGATGTCGCCATCTGAAAGGAATCTTCCCGGTGTTCGTTTGGATCTTCGAGTGGAATGACCGATGCGCGATGCTCTTTGGACCATTATGTCGATCTTTGACTTCAATTCAAAATTATTAACATCCAGCTCTTGTTTGTCACGATCGGCCCGAGTATTCTTCTGTATAATTGGTCTCCCGAAAATCCTCCATTGTATCGATGGTAGAGGCCTTCTAGCCTCGATACGTATGTATTTCAACCTGATCTGCCTTTCTTCTTCCATGGTTGAGTTTTACGCCCTTCTTGGTCTTCCTCAAACCACGTCCTTTCTGTTTTACGTAATGGTGGAATCGGATCGGTGTTTTGTTTCATCGTCAAAGTTTTAAAGCAAAACACACTTCCATTAATAAGTTAGTCAAATTAATAATCATTTTCAATATGGCTTGTTTAAAGATGGTGGCTAGAAACTAGTCAACATAAACGCTATTTTGGTCCTTTACATTTTAAAATGTCCAAAGTGTTATTTCCTTGCTCATCGAATATTGATTTATGAAATTCTTCCGATCGAACAACGAGCGCCATAAAACTTGTTGTGGACCATACATGTACAAAATTTACAACACTTGCTGCAAGGACTATTAATTAATCGACAACCTTGCTGCCATTTGTTGAAATTATAATATGTAAAACAAAATCTCTTAGAATGAGTCATTTTCAAAGCTCGGTTTTGATTTGCTATTACGTAAGTGGGTGACTAGTAATAAAATGGATTTAAGTCGGATATGATCCCGAGATCTCAAAATTTTAAATCCAGCACCCTTACCACTACTCCGCTCCATACTATTTGGATATAAAATGATAATTAGGTCCGACGGTAGGTGCGGGAAAGTTTAAATGAACGCCGAAAATAGCTGGTATGAAAAATAAACTTGAATATAAAGAACTAAAGAATAAGTGATAGTTAGGAAAATGATCATCAATTGAATAGTAATCGTTTAGAGAACACATTAAGATCAATGCTATTGTGAAGAATCAATTCTGGCAGCAAGCATGGGGTACTGCATGAATTTTAATTTTGAATCGTCGAGCTACACAGTAGATGTTTGGATCTCTCACGAGCTTCACACTGCGCATTACCTAATTTTGACTTTGATTCTCACAGATCTGAGTGAATCTTCTGCTCTGGACATCACATACAGGTATTTTCTTTTAATGCTAATACCCATTTTGTGGTATAAACAGCTCCCCAGAGTTATCGGTCAAGCAGGATATACAATTTCAGGGTTGCTCTTCCTCGAAATTAGAATAGATCACCGCGTGATTGGATCTCGTGGCTGCGGAATGGCATCACTGTCGGGTGGGGTGAACTCTTTGTTTAAATCTGGATAACTCGTTCGACTCGGTCTTGATTTCAAGCGAAGAGGATTTATCGGAGAGGCTCACAAAGCAACCGATCAAAAATAGCGAGGTTAATACACCTTTAAGAAGATGTTCCATAGCTCCCGGGAATGTCTTCTCAGTGTCACTCGGAGGACCTCATGAAATCAGGCTTATTACCAAACAAATCTTGAGCGTTATAAGAAAGCTGATATTCAAATGAGGAAACTAAACCAAAGCGTAAATAAATTCATCTTGAAATTTGCGATTCTTTGGAAATAACAATAGGAAAGATAAGTTCGACAATAGCATTCATATAATGGAAGTGGGTTCATGATTCTTGAATTATGACTGTGATATTCCTCTGATCATAAGAATAACTGCATTTCGAAACTGGATAAACCGAATTCCAGAAAATTTGCTACGAACTTCAACCAGCGTGGTGAAAGCGAAAAATTAAAATTACGTATTCGACTGTGTGGCTTGATTACATCGATTCAGAAAATGAAGCAAAAATAATTGGTATGAAAACTAATCTACTCTAAAAAAAGCAAACGGAAAACATAAAATAAAGGAAGAAAAACAAAAAACCTAAAAAAAAATGAAGCCTGCGACTATCACGGACCTCTCGTGCGTAGCGTAAGCTAACTGCGGTTGGATAATTTGTGTATTTATAGGGTTCCTAAATTGATTTAATCCCAATGCTGAAGCTGTGGCGATTTTAAAATGTGTAACCGGGCCAGTCTGGCATTCGAAATCGCGACCCAGTTTCCTTGTCATTGACATCATTGGTCGCGACCCTGCGATCCCCGCATCGCGACCAGTGTACTATATATGATTTAGTCATTCTTGATGTGTGACACCATCGTCTTGTCGCGACATCTTCTCACGTCTTGGGGTTTCAATTGTTCTCTCGATGTCGCTGACGTCACGATATCTTAATCGCGACTGCAAGCAGGCCTTTAAGTCTTTAGCGATGTCTCCGGATGTCGACCGATCATGGCATCATCTTATGGAAGCTATGACTTCAGCGGCCGCTCATGTTGCCGCTGACATCAATGTCTTGTCGCGACGCGCTCCGCTTCTGACTCACGCATCGCGATCACGAGTCGTTCGATGTAGCGACTTGATCTCATGGCGACATCAGCTTATAACTGCGATCTTCGCGATGGTTTTGATGGCCGTGAACCGGCCGTAATTCTCTGCCGTTATCAATTGGTTGGCCGCGTGTGAGCGCCAGTTGATCATCGCGCTGCGCTTTATGACTCGCAGCTTTGATCTGCCGTTCCTGATGTCCGCGACGCCGATATCTTGTCGCGACATCATCGTACGCCGCCGATCTCCGGTCTGTTCTTGATGTCACGACCCGATCTCACGTCTAGCGGCATCGGCTCATTTCTTTACCGGTCTTTCTCGTAATGTGCAGTTTCATGTCGCGACTTCTATAGCTTGTTATCCCTGTCGCGACCTCAACTGGGCTGTGTAACCCCCAAAACTGCATCAATGACTTAGCCATTTCTTTTCCTTTCTGCTCTGCCAATTGGCTGCACCTTTATCCACTTATTTATGCATTTTTCTACTGCTTTTTCTTCTTTCTTGCTTCCTCCTGCTAATGACAAATTGGTGTTTCTTCATGGTAAGTATATTTAAATATTCAGTTTAACTGAAAAATCAAACGAAAAAATGGACTAAAGAGATGACTTTTAAGCTCATCACTTTCATGCACAAACGAAGGCAGTACAAGCGAAGTTTGTAAACTTACCAAATTGAAAGACATCGAAGAGCTCATTGATGTCTTTGAAACAGCGATTCGCGAAAGCCTGAAGAAGAAGTTGCAACAGCGAAAGCCTTTTGTGAAATGGTAAAGCGTGTCGTAACCTTTATGCCACAGGGGTGAAATATCCAACATTTGCATTAATTGTGCGACCCGGTGTGCATGTGTTGTAGACATATTGGGAGATGTGCACTGCTCACACGCTTTGTGACCCAACACGTTTCACCTTTCGATGCGTTTGAGGTACACATAAATTTTCCAGTCTTTTCAACCTCTCACACCTGAGATTTACATACGTGTACCCCTGCGAAAAAGCTGGGACCATGGAGAAAGGGGGCGTGGCAAGTACCATGGTCTTTAGACCCACTCCTCAATGGGCCCAGGGCCCTGTTTGACCCAAGGCCCACCTTGCCCACGATGTGAAGCGGCCTAAGCCCACCTACCATATTAAAACCGGGGGGCACTACTAAACGGGAGAATTCGAAAGATCATATGTGAAAGCAGGGGTGTTTCCCCAAATGCCAAATTTAGGGTGTCCTGTCGTCCCCCAACCGACCATCATTTCGTATATGGAAAGTTCGTTATTGATAAATAAATAAAGACTGGAAATACGCAAAAGGTATTTATCCGCAAATTTCCTAGTTTCCAAATCCCATACTTCTCGGAGGAATAATATTTGATAAGGAAGAATTAGTTCTTGATAAGGGAAAATCAATCCTAAATAAGGAAAAACATATTTATCCCTAAAAATAGGAGATTCCTTCCTAAGATAGGAGGGAGATTTGACAATAAATTTCTATAAATCAGGAAGATCCTCCACGAGGGAGAGGTATGCAATTTCTTGCCCAATTTCCCTTCTTTTCTTTTCCATCATTTGTGACTTAATCATTAGGGTGTTTGGTATGGTCGCCGAATCGCCTTCTTGAGTTCACATTATCTTAGGCGTGCCACGAAGGTCAAACAATCAAAGTAACAACAATCAAGATATATATATATATATATATATATATTATATTTAATTGGAGATAGGTAGGATCCCCATTCTCAAATCCAAAATTCATTGAATCTGATTATCCATATATTTAATTAAGTTTAAAATGTTTTTCCATACCCTCCTCAATTAGTATCATATATCGAATTCTTTGTCGAGTTTGTGGTATCCGGAATTCTCTAAGTTATTGGACCATCGGGACGTTGCATCGGTCTATGCCGGCACGCAGCGGATGTCTAAAGAGAGTGGCGGGGAGGTCTCGCTTCGCCATGCTTTCCGGCCGCTCAAGTTAGATCTCTGCCGTCTTCTTTCAAAGATTGAGAGTTTTGAGCCTTTCGTCCATACCTTATTCCGTGTCATGGCTTCCTTTTATCATGGAGGAAGGGGATCCACTCTTCGTGGTAAGTGGATGATTTCCTTCCAAATCGGAAGGAAAAGGTGGCGCATATCTCGCGGACGGAGACTAATTCTTCCTTTTAGACGGGAGAGGAGAGAGCATTAGGCGCATATCTACATGGACGGAGACAAGATTCTTTTAGACAAGAAGGGAAAATGGGCGCATTTCCCGAATGCAGGACCTCGAAGGGGTTTGTCCATCTTGAATTCATGGCAAGGCATGGGATGGTGCACTCTCCCTCCGGGGGAGCCTATTCATCAACCCTTATTAGATAAAGCCTCTCCGAAAAATGGCAGACGGGGAGTGCCAACCCTTCTTCGGCTATAGGAGGGTATCCGGATCTAGGCTCCAAAGTTGGGCTTGTGGGCCAGACATGATGGACAGGCCCAACCATAGCCTCTAGTCGATAGGGGCCTGCTGGGGGCTTTGGGTGAGGCCCAGGGGCGCCACGATACCCCCTTTTTCCTATTGGGGAGGGCGATCGTCCTCGGCTAGAAAAAGAGGACATGCTTGACAGTCATATCATGGGAACGGGTAGGCAATCAATGCATTTGAATTTCAATGTGAATTTTACGGCTTTTTGAAAATGCATTGGAGTGCTATCTGAACAAGCGGGACGATCCTGAGGCCTGGAGGCTACTATAAAAGGCTAGAGGGTGACAAGGTTCGTCGTCCCACTTGGTTATTCCACGTTCTCGGCAAAGGATAATTGAACATTCTTTGAGAATGAGATTGGTGGATTGCGAGATGAGGATGATTGTGATCGATTATTTAAGCGTGCTTTCAAGCATGAATCGGACCGGAAGAATGCATGGTTTGTAGTCGGGAATTGTTCTAGATGACCTTTGGGTGGTTCGACGAATGGAATCCCTGCGCATTGAGGACACCCCCATCCAAATCAGCGGGGCTTTTACTCTTCTTCAGCCTCCTTTCCATTTTTTTTTTTTTTGTAGCGATTTTGCTATTGCTTCTTGTTATTGTTCTTCTTCTTTGACTCACACTCTTTGCTTAACTGCTTTGAGTGCGCTCTGTATCGATTCGGACGAGCGATGCCGTATGCTTTAATATGATCGCTTGGTTGTCAATTGTAATGAATGTAATGATGGATGCCGTTTTGCGCAACCAATAAAATCGTACTTTTTTGACATTTATGTACTATGTTCTACTTCGGAAATCTTGCACCTTATTTTACATTTTGAGCGAGGCGGTCGAGCCATCGCTAGAATACTTAGTGATCGATTAATGAAAGCGGTTTTGGATGGGGCTGCGGTCGGGACGAATGGGCCCACTAAAGCGCCCGTATTTGATTATTACCCAAGAGTGGACATCGTCGGGAGCTTGAAATGGCGGAGGTGATGGACTGACGTCGTTTAATGCGCTGTGGGTCACTAGCGGTTGAGTATATAGAGGTCATTATTAGATTTTCCTTTTCCTTTCACACTTGATTAGTATTCCCTCAGCGGTTTGACACATGCGTATTATACCTTTATTCACGACTTGCATTTGGTTGCGAACCGCTCTTTCAAGCGTCTACTCAGTTTTCAGTTTACAAGTAATCATTATTTCCCTGACTAATGCATTGAATCTTCTTCATCAGCCTTCTTTCGGCCGTGGAAAGTCCTAAGGTGAGGTTAGGTTTAGGGCTTATTAGACCCGGGCGGTTTTCGCCCAGGTTTAGTGGTTTTGCCTTTCTACCCGTTTGGTGTACGGCTTGGGGCTGATACTCGCTCTTTCGCCTGCCGATACATTTGTAGCATGAGAGGTGAAAGGAACTTCCACCAATCAAGCAGGTTGCAGACGAGGGCCTGTGCGAGGGACGCGTTCTACAAGTCATATCGTCTCGTCCTTTACAATGGAGGAATTGAGATCCTATTGTGAAATCCTCGAGGACATTGACTTGAAGTTAATGGGCCAATTTGGATGAGTCCGCTCTGAGTGGGTAACGATGTGTGTTTTACCCTAGAGCAACTGCGATCGGGCTTCGTTTCCAGTGCGCCGCGGTAAACCGTTTTTGCATTTTACCGAGCGCCATGAGCCCTTATTCATCAACATAATCCATTATTCTCGACGGAACAATTGTTGCGGCTTGTATACTAACGACCTTTGTTGGTTGAGATTTGCTTCACCTACTCTCTATTATTATTAAGGAGAAGTAGGTTTATCCTTCTCGATCTTTGGACTCCTGCTTTGGTCGTGAATGGGCTCCCGTTTATACAAAAGGAGGCAAGGGGTTATCCTAGTAAGGGCCTTGGGACGGGGACTTGAGCTCTCTGACCTACCGTTTATATTAACCGATCCGCAGTAACTTCCTAGGTGTGTGTAGGAACTAGAAATGGGCCAAATTTAGACTCATACATATGACTTTTCTGTATGTTGATTGGATTACGCCGAGTGCAAGGAAAAATTGGAGAGGTAGGTTGGTGCAGTGGGTAGAGAAGGCAAGCCTTGAGAAGATTCATAAACGTGGAGGTTTCGAGCAGGGAGCACCATTGTGAGTTCTTCACAACTGAAGAATCTGCGGCGTGTGTGCAGACTCGGCTCCCTATAGTCTCTCGATTATTCCTCGCTCACTGCCATAAGAGATTATGGGTGAAGAACACTTCATTACCACTGATCTGTTAGATTTGCTTGCTGGCCGTGCGCCATCACCCGGGGATCCAAAGGCCTAAGCATTGAGCCGAGAATAAATGTTACGGGCCTTGTTTGCCCCCTCGATGTCCACTAGTCGGGGTTCCAGTTCTGCCCTACCCATACCCGATCTAGAGGCAGGAAGTATTTGTCCGATGGGGCTTCCCTTGCCAAGAAAGAGGATTGGTCCTGTACAGAGTGGCTTGATCAAAAAGAAGGACCAGGAGAGAGGTGCTGTGAAGCTGGGTGGAGATTTGCCTTGCAGGTTCATTAAGGCCAGTCGGCCCTCTCTCTCAAAGGAGGAAGAAGAGGAGGAAGAGATGACGGGATTGTTAGATCGCTATCTCAGTGAAGCTGGCCGACGGGAGGAAAATTTGAGGCGGGAGGCCGAATGGGCCGAAGGGTCGGTCCACCCCCCTATGGATGGGGGTTTAGAGATACAAACAATCGTGATCCTGGCCTCTCCTAAAATGGGGTCTAATGATCAACCGGGCTCGGGGGACATTGCCCGTGAAGAGCCAAGGGAGGAAGCTCCAATTCCTCACGCACTGATCCATCTCGAGCGGCCGAGAAGTCTCCCAGTCTTTGCTAGCTCGGCGCTAACGAGGGCATAAGGAAGGCGTTTGCCGCCCGGCCAGGATCTTGCTCAGCTCTGGCGCCTCGGCCCGGCTCCGGTGATGGGAAGTAGCAGTACCCGGACCCGACAATATCAAGTCCATCCTCCACCGTTGGAAGCCTTTCAATCGGGGTGAGTCACATGTGTCGTCTGAGCGATTTGTACGAGAGCATTCTGGGTTGCCGTGAGCGGGACGGGACGGTGTGAGAGTATTGGTGGCTGTTCCCGTCGGTACTATAGGGAGGATATTTGTCGAAATAGTTGAAGGCAGGATGCAAATTCTATGGAACTTAGATGGTAGATTTGAGTGAAATGATACGGCTTATATATATATATACTTATATACTTATATATATATATATATATATATATATATCTCGAATGCGAGTTGCTATTGTCAACATTTTTGATTAAACACGCTCTTTCTTTTATGAGGCCATTACTTGTCGTTTACAGCATGTCCTCTAGCGCATGTGAATTCATCACTTTCGAGTTGAGGGGATCTTGGCGGCTTTGGCTATTGTTGAGTCGGGCTTTCCGCTGAAGAAGCGGAGCACCTCTTTGAAGAGGCCAGATTGACCTCGGTGGTTTGGAGTTGGAGGCTAAGGAAGCCGCGGATAGGGAGGCTTGAGGCGGGCGGAAGGATGTCGCCCAGGCACGAGGTAGCGATGCGGTTTGGAATTGAGGCAGGGGCTTTGGGCGCGGGTTGGCTGGAGCGTCCCGGGTCCAAGTGCTCGACCACCTCGAAGCGGCCGGTGAAGTCAGTCTGAACTTGCTCCGTTCAACAAGCCTTATTGGTACCGAGGCTTTAGAGGTAGAGGAAGAGAACGGTAGCCTAACGGATGAGCGACTATCTCTACTCGTGGAGCTGGAAGCCACGAGGATGACCGCGGCTTTTTTCGGAGAAGAGTTTTCTTGGGAGATTCTGAGCCTTTGGAGCGAGGCGTGCGATAAGCGACGTGATTTTCCCTTCTGGTTCTGAATTTGTTATTGTGCCTTTGCGCCGCGATATCATGAGAGCAAACCTAAATCCCTGCACGGGATGCGGATACATCTCTCACGACCTAGAATTTTTATTGAATCACCGATACCCCGGAGCTCTTCATTTCTTGTCACTTCATTGAGCCCGTCGAGGCTCTTGGCTTTGTGACAAAGGCCTCCAGTGCAGGGAAGGTTGACTATACCTCTTGGAGCCCCGGTTGGGCGGGTAAGGGCTAACGAGGTTAAGACCAAAAGAATCATCAAATGTATTTTGCATGACGATACTGGCACCTGCAGCATTATTTAGACATTTTATTTCTTGTTTTTTAGATAAAGTGCTTTTTTCCGGCTTAGCCGGGTTACATAGAGCTATAATTGCCCTAGTCAGACAGAATATCTTATTTTGCAGTCCCAAATTTGGGGCGTGTTGGAAATGAGTGATATCTTCGGGGCCCTTGGCTGCGAGGAATTAGATGGAATTCATCGAGCCAAAGGGCACTTTACGCCGTCGGGTTGATTAGGCAAATATTATTTATCTTTGAGCGGATGGATCATTTTCTGCCATACGGACTTTGGGTGTTATTGGGTTGGGGTTTTATCCATACAGTCGGATAAAGTCATTCTTGCCCGTCCCAGACTTTTGAGTTCTGCAGCTAGAAGTTATCTATACCGGGCCGGACAAGTCATTTTATTGCGTCGTCCGGACTTTTAAGTTTACCGGCTTGAAGTTATCTATATCGGGCCGGACATATCATTTTACTGCGCCGTTCGGACTTTTAAGTTTATCGGCTAGAAGTTATCTATAAGTGGGACATATCATTTCTTGCGTCGATACCGGACTTTTAGTGGACAGTAGAAGTTATCTTCTGAGTGGTTAGATCATTTGCTGCCATCGGACTTGCAGTTGACCAAGTTCAGTTATCTTCACCGGGCTGGACATGTCATTTTCTTCTTGTAAATTCGGGACTTTTAAGTTGGCCAAACCCAGTTTATCTTCATAGGAGCCGGATGGTCATTTGATCATGGGACTTTTAAGTTAATGGCTAGAAGTTATCTTCATCGGGCCAAACAGATCATTTTACTACGCCATCTGGACTTTTAAGTGGCCGACTAGAAGTTATCTTCACCCGAAATTTAAATAGGTCATTTCTTGCTGTCAGGACTTTTAAGTTGATCACATTTAGAAGTTATCTTCATAGGGCGGACAAATCATTTTGTGCGCCATCCAGGACTTGAAGTTGTGGGCTAGAAGTTATCTTCTTAAGATCCGGACGGTCATTCACTACGCCCGTCCGGGACACTAAGTTGGTCGACTAGGATTGTCTTGTGAGTAGGACATGTGTCATTTACTAATATCACGAACTTTTTTAGTGTTGATCATAAGAGGAGAAAAAATGAACATCACGTGCGTTGATATTGAATTATTCTTTGTGATAATACCTCTTAAGATGTGTTGCATTCCATTCTAGATGGGGTCACATCGAAGCTTATGCAAAGGTGTAAGCCGAGTTCTGGCTGTGTGCAGATATGGTCAGCACCGGTTGGGTTCTGGAGCTTTCCTGCGGTTGGGTCAGTCATATTCTCAAATACTCTTCTTAGCACCAGGTCACCAGTTTGGAATGCTTGAAACGACCAGTTTATTGAATCTTTCCAATGGGTGCTAAGTGGGGATGCTACTCTGTGGATGGATGATGACTCTGTGATTCCGCCGGCGTATTGTCAGCTCACTTGATCATTAATTACGGCCTCCCTTGCTTTCGGGGTGTTTATGCAGGATGGTAGGCATACCAATTCCATGGGGATGATGGCTTCCATTTCATACGTGATTGTGACGAGGAGACATGCGGTGGGTTTGCGGGTAGTGGTGTAGCTGAAGTACCTGGGAGTTCATCCACCCATTTGCGCTAGAATCAATGGGTTTGAGTCGTTAACGGGGTTTTGTTGGAGGCGCTGCGGGCCATTGCTTTGCCGGGTAAGCGCGGGGTGGAGTATAGATTTTTATCTTCAATTCTTGGCCAGTTTGATAGACTCATTGTCAAGTGGGAGTGCCCGTTGGCGGAGCGATTGATCTGGGGATCTTGAGATCGGCACACAATATTCTTCGGATACGTGGGTGACATCAGATCTTTGTCGGGAGGGAATGCTTGAGCCTCGAATGCACTTTGCCCAAAAAGTAATCCTTGGCCACCAATAGTAACTTCTTTTGGGCTGGAGCAGTAGGTAGTGGTCCAGTATATGATCCCCAGATTGTGCGAGGAATGAGGGCTGAAGATAGAGATTAGGTCTTGCAGGTGATTTTGGATAGGGGGCAAAGTCATGGCGGCGATCCACACTTTACGGTATAATTGTGCTTGGCTTTCATGGTGTTCCCGTAGTACCCTTGAGTTTGGGCGATGGGCTAGAGTTACCGGGGTGATTTACATATTCTTCGTAGCTCAACTAGCATGTCTTGGCTGCGTTCGGGTGTAGGGGACTTTGAATCTTTGACCGCCCAAGGGACCGTTTGAACAAGTTCCCATAGTCAAGGAATCTGGTTGCCCAGGTTTTGAGCTTGGGCCTTGTCCTGCTTTGGGTGCTCTTTGTGCTTCAATTATAGTGTGATGGGGCCCATCAGGGATGGGAGGGTCCCTTGTCTATGATTTTGTGAGGATGCAATTGATGAACTTTAGCTTTGATAGTAAATAGGCGATATGGTTTGGTGATTTAGTAGAAAGCGACTCACTTGAAGAGGCAATGCGTGCCTTTTCATTAGAATCCTGAGTGCTCGATTTCCAAACGGAAATCTTTTTGTTCATGGTGTTTGCAGAGGCGTATTTCGCCATTCGGTCTTGGGACTGAGTAACGGTAACATCAGACCACCAATTGGAGTCGCTCCCGTCGAGGTTTGTTGGCGAACGAGGCGGTACGGGTCCGGCTTCGGCGGATGGCGTATATTCGACTCCTTGTTGAAGGCGAACTGCGAGCTGGATTGCCTACTCAATCTTGTCCTCGAATGGAGTTCTCAACTACAAACCAATGCCACTTCTGGTTGCCACAGACACCCCGTCAACGTGAGTCCGCAATGTAAATTGAGGCATGTTTTGTTGGGGGATGCGCTTTATGAAATCAACTACTTACCTTTTAAAACTCTTGCAGTGTGGATCTGTACTCACTTAGTTCGACTGCCCAATGGGCCATTCTTCCCGATAAGTCGGGCTTGCTGTAGTGCTCACGAAGGAGTCGGTTAATATCACGACAAATGGGGTGCACACAGAGTAAGTATTTTTTGCCATATCAGGAGGCTAAGCTGCTCAGATAGCTATACTGGTTCTGCATCCGGACCAGGATTTGCGGCGAAGAACCACGAGGTCTTTGCTTCTCGTCTTCATTCTCTTTAAACGGTCACGACACTAACTACTTGTATACGAATTTGCGAGGTAGAAGAACATAGTTCCCAAATCGGTGTGGACTACGAGGATCGGGGTTCTAAGCTAAGTGCGCGATGAGTAAAGGCTCGATCACACTCTTCGTTCCATACCGCTAGATTAAGCTCCTCTTGGGAGCGTGAAAAGGGCTTTAAAGTGCGTGAAGGCGGAAATCATCGTCCCAGGTAATAGGCGTCAGTTGTTATACTTTCTTTCTAGAGCTCGGGGCTGGAGACTCTAGAATGGCTTTAAGTTGGGAAGGGTTAGCCTCTATCCCTTCCATATGTCATGAAGCCCGAGGGCCATCTGGCAGGCCACGAATACACTGCGAGAGGGTTAAATTTCGCCTTCCATGGGTTGCTTGAGAGGTCAAATGCCTATTAGATGGTTGGCGTGATCAGCGCTCCTTAGAATTTATCAGCTCATCATATATACTTCCGCAGTTTTCTGAAGCGATGGTGAACATGCTGATTACAAATATTGATAGGTGGCTCGACATTCTTTGTAACGAAGGTGTGATTTCGGCAGAAGAGCCCATAAGGGGTGATGAAAGATGTTTTCTCCGCGTCAGGCGGGTACATGGGGATCCGGTGATGGCCAGGAGTATACGAATGACGACATTCCATGCCCGGCCGTCTTTAACAATCTGATCAATGGAGTAGGAGAAGCTATCACCCGGGATACATCAATCGTTAATTCCTGATCCACACACGCGCCGCCTCTTTACGAACTTCTACCACATTAACGACAAACATTTCTTTACTTTAATAATCATTGACCTTTAAAAGATTGTCTGCCCGGCCTGGGCTGATCAAGTAGGCGGTGGGTGGAAACGCGTACTACGCTGTCGTTGGCGGATGGGAGGGCGATTTTAGCATGGGGCGTTCACGGGGTTTACCTGTGCTCCGCTGGTTTCCGGGCGAATACGTCGGCCGTTCTCCATCAGTACATTTACGGCGCATTCTCTTTCTTGATTAGGAGGGAACTAACATAGAGTACACACTGTCTGGTCTCTGCTTGGCGACTATGAAGTTTGCGAAGTGCATAACCCGGTGTTCACTGTCTTTGGCGGCTTTGGGCGGCGGCACTTATTGCTATGAAGATGGGTGAGCTTGCGGCGGACGAGCTTCTCGAGTTCTTTATCTTTTGCGGGTGATGACGTAAATAACATTGATGAGCCGCTAATTGCAGTTAGATAGATGATAGTTTGGTGGTAGGTTGAGGGAATTGCTTTCATGACATGCAGCCAGGTTCGGCCCACAATAGCATTATATGAGCCCAAGTCTTCGACCTTGGCTTAACACTTACTTTGAATTTTCAGATCCACGCCTTGGCCCGGAGAAGGCATCTATCACCCGTGTTAGCGTGGTGGACCATTGAGCCACGAATAAAAGCTCATCGGTCGATGCGAGATGGTAGCGGGACTTTCATACGTGAAATTTGGGAGGTCGATAATTCATTACTTGTTGCCCCGGATCGGCGAAAGGACTATGTACATCAAAATTGTTAATACATAAGGTGGCTGGTGCATCATAATGAGAATGTGACCAGTCAAGTCTACTAGAAGAAGGATAAGGCATCGATCGGCTGAAGCGTTGTGCTGCTCTCTAGGGTATTTATGGTGTTTATTCCGGCTTTGATTGAGGCCGCGCCGGAAACATTTTGTCTGCCTCTTGTTGGTATTGATCATCGATGTTGGACTTTCGATTATAAAGTTGATGGTGAGTCACGGGCTCACGAAAAATGCTTTCGTGGCGACAACAACTCTATTAGGCGGTGCGATTTAATTTGTCGCGGGTTGGCTCGAGAATGAACGCCGAAATTTTGCTTCGGTTAATCTCTCGTGCGAACTTCCAAGCCTTGGCATTGATTTGTTTCATGGTAGGCTGGTCCCCAATGGTAGTCACCTGGTGACACGTGCGTTGATGCAGGTTTGCCGCATGGGCGGAGGCCGCAAACTGGGGTGATCCGGGATGAAATGTCGATTAGTAGGAGATGTTAAGGGGGGAGATTAGGGAGGATCTTTTTCTTTAGTTTACTCTTGGGGCGCTTTTTGGTTCTTGCCACAGCTTCGCTGCCTTGGGCGACTCTTTGTAGTTGGTTTGCAGCTCTGCGCCAGTTATCGTGCAGATTTCTTGGCGGCTCGGATATTATCCTCCCGGAGTGATATTGTTTGCCCGTAGATACGGTTCTTCCCATGGTGGCCGGTGGGTCGAGAAGGGGCTGGAAGAAAGGGTGATCGACCCAAGCTTCTTCGGAAGTTTTGTAGGCTAAATCCATACCCCCGCCGGAGTATCGGGTGCGCGACTTGTCGAATCTTAGGTTAAGTCGAATGGATTTCGTCGTCCGCTTGAAGATGGAATGGGCGAGCTGATGTTTCCCTTACGTCGAGCAGACACAAATGCGAGTGACCGAATCGGCCCATAATTTCTTAGAATGAGTTTAGAGTTTATGGAACCAAGCCAAAGCGGGACCTTCCAGTAGTGGGAATACTTTACACATGGTCGGTCGTTCGGAGCTTTAAGGATCATTGCCTGGTTAAAGTGCAACATATGATCATACGGATCAAAGGAGCCGTCGTACATAGCAAACGATGGAATGACAAATCGCGAGGAGGCTCATAGTCCAAAATATGCTGGCGAGAACTGGCATGTCATCGGCCCCGGACGGGAGGATAAAATGTTGCATGCAAGGCGGGAGTGCGAGCGGGTGTGTGCTTTCGGGAGGCTTTGGGGGCCATGCCCTCCAGATCGAAGGTAGATATATTCCGGGGCCAATTTCGAACGGGGCTTATCTCTGCTGGCCTCTCTTCGCATTGGTGCGTCGCGACACTAATGCCACCAGTTGAATTTAGCGAGGAGGTCTCTTCACCGGATTTGGCGCATTGAGGTGGGGAGCGGCGAGTGGGGAGCTATCTGGGTGGAGTTCGTCATCTTTCGGATGATCATTGTGGTCAGGTAGGGTGGGCCCTTTGCCCTTATCTGCGAGTTAGAAGTGGGTTGGCGGCGCGCACAGCGGGTTTTTCGACCAGTTGGTCTGCGGGCCCATAGGCGCTCGTTCTCCTATTGTAAACGGTTTGCATGTTCACGCAATTCGACCATTTGTCTGGTCTGCTCTTCTTGCTTAGCCTCCATTTCTTGAAACCAGCGAAGAAACGGGTCTTCGATGGGCTGATTCGCTGGGTTGTTAGACATGGTGACATACTCTGACGGTCCGGTGGGATGAGCGGGAACTACCAAAACCTTGTGTAACGGGAGATCACTGGGGAGTGGATGAACCCAGGCTCTCGCGTATCGTCTTTGAGATTTCCTACTAGGCGTTTCCCACAGACGGCGCCAATTGTGGTCTCCGGAATTCTCTAAGTCACTGGACCGTCGGAACATGCATCGATCTATGCGACACAAGCGGGTAGCTAGAGCGAGGGAGGGTCTCGTGTCGCCTCCGGCACTCAAGTTAGATCTCTGCCATCTTCTTTCAAAGATTGAGAGTTTTGAGCCTTTCGTCCGTACCTTATTCCTTGTCGTGGCTTCCTTTTATCAGGGAGGAAGGGGATCCACTCTTCGTGGTAAGTGGATGATTTCCTTCCAAATCGGAAGGAAAAGGTGGCGCATATCTCGCGGACGGAGACTAATTCTTCACAGACGGGAGAGGAGAACGTGGGGCGCATATCTGTGGACCGGAGACTAATTCTTCCTTTAGACGGAAGAGAGGGAGAAAGTGGGGTGCATTTCCGAATCACGGGGACCCGAAGGGGGGTTTGTCCATCTTGAATTCATGGCAAGACATGGGATGGTGCACTCTCTCTTCAGGGGAGCTTATTCATCAACCCTTGTTAGATAAAGCCTCTCCGAAAAATGGCATCCGGGGAGTTCCAACCCCTTCTTCGGCTATAGAAGGGTATCCGGATCTAGGCTCCTAAGTTGGGCTTGTGGGTGGACGGGATGGAGCCAGATGACAGCCTCTAGTTGAAGGGGTCTTCTAGCTAGAGAGATGCAGATTGAGCTCAAGGCACCCAGAAAGTTGAAAAGAAACTACCATTCCTAACCATTAGAAAGAAATTGCCATCCCTAACCATCCCTAACCAATATCAATGCTTGGACGAGGAATGAGAGAATACTTAGGTCTTGAGAGAATACACATTTGTGATTGAGTTAGAGTATCAAAACTCTCTTTCTACCATCTACGTCAGTGTAATCCCATGTGGATAAAACTATGATAAATTTGGAATTTTTTCCAAGACATAATTTTATTATAATTATTTTTAATCTTTATATATTTTTCTCAAAAAATCACGTGAAAGTGTAGAAAAAGAACTCCTCATATATAGTAATTAAAAGTGTTTAGTTGTAAAAAAAAGTCTCCCACGTAATAACTACATCCCCATAGATAATTTGTCCCATCCCTAATATTATAACTAAATTTTTAAAGGAGCCTAAAAAAAACTATATCTTAAGGGTATTTTTATCTAAAAATATATATATTGTTGAAAGATAAAGAAGAGAGAAAAGAGATAATTCAAGAAGAAAAACTATATTTTTATTCTTCCAGAGACCCATATATATAGTGTTACGATGAGTATCTGTATGGTATTCATAGGATTCTGATCATTAAGCGTAATAATTATTCATCGGTTACAATCATTAATATCGTAATAATTATTCACCGATTCTGATCATTAGCATGGTATTCCACCGATAAATGTGTGGTCATTTCACCGATTATCGATGAATCATTTATACTTGCTCCCCCTTGAATGACCATCACTATATTGTTAGTACTGCCTCATTAAATACCTTGCCAGTAAAACCCAGTGGGACAAAACCTGGACGAAGGGAAAAAGAGTACATTATCTAACATCTTTATTCATACTCCCCCTAGTAGTGACATGACTATATTGTCTTCAACTTTTCAATTTGAAGTTCTTTAAGATGGCGCATGCCAACTTGCCGTACAAGTTTCTTGAATGTTGCAGAAGGCAAGGCTTTAGTAAATAAATCTGCTAGATTATCTTTGGACCTTATTTGTTGCACATCAATTTCACCATCTTTTTGAAGTTCATGAGTGTAGAAGAACTTTGTGAAATGTGCTTAGTTCGATCACCTTAATATATCATAAACTGGTTGCTGATACATGCGGCATTGTCTTCATATAATACTGTTGGATTATTCTTAATAGAAGATAATCACATGATTCTCGATGTGTTGTATCATGGATCTCAACCAAACACATTCTCTACTAGCTTCATGCATCGCAAGTATTTTTGAATGATTAGAGGAGGTGGCCACCATCGTTTGTTTTTGATCTCCAGGATATTGCAATATTTCCATAAATAAATATATATCCTATTTGTGATTGAGCTTTGTGAGGTCGAAAGATTTCACCATCTGCATAGCGAAATAGTGGTTCACATTGCTTTGGAATATAAATCCCATGTCACTTATCCAGAGATATCTCGATATATGTTTGATTCCATTCCGGTGCCTTTTAGTTGGGTTAATTTTATATCTTGCCTAATAAATTAGCGAAAGCAATGTACGGTTGAGTGCGTAATTTACCAAAGATACATTAGTGCACCAATTGTGTGAGCCCCGAATCTGAAATTAGTTGACTACCGTGACTTCTTGAAACACTCGTGAATGTTGGGTGACGGGCGACTCTCACGAATCGACGAGTCTCCTTTATCTGAAGAGCTCTACCGGGATGCATAACATATAACTTTGTCCCTGACAATCCAATATAACAATCCATAATTAAAAGCATTACACTTAGGCCTAAAATAACATCTCAGCCTAATAATTCCCAACTATATACAATAGTTTCTAGAGTTAAGAAGTACTCTTATACGAACATATATTAAAATGAAAAACATTCTAATACATGTATACATAATAAAACCAAAGCCACAAACGGCTTTCTTCTCGGATAGCCTCAGGACAATGTCTCCTACATGCGCTCCCTACACCTGAAAATGATATCCCTCGACAGGGTGAGCTAATGCTCAGTAGTGGAATCACCCTACATGGGCTACTCTCCACCTAAGTGCATATGCAATGCTCCAAAGAAAACACACATTCAAGTAAATGCATGATCCTACTTGAATGTCTACTGTTCAACTCATACCAGGAGTCCTCAGGCTCCTCACCTTGCTAAGCCCACATTATGAAACATTATTTTCAACAAAGATATTTGTTTTATTTGTGGACTACCCTCGATATAAGTATTAGACCAACTCCGATGTTATATTTAGTGGACTACCCTCAGTGTATATCAATTGGCGACTCAGCCAATTGATGTTTTTATATGGACTACCCTCAGAGTAATTATTATTATTATTAGTCGACCCTCCAGAAACCACTCTTCGATAAACCACCTCATGCACTCACTCCCCATTAAACAAGGTGTCCCGGTGCATATGGAATGCATGATGCCAATTCAATTCAATTCTACTTAACACGTACTTAAATATATAATCATGCATATATTCACATAATTAAATCACACAGAAAGATCATGTAATTTCACACAATCCATTACATCCAAAAAATTAGCTCACATGGGCAATGATCAGAAGCACGAAACAATTCAACTTGAATTACTTTCGACCAAACATTTTCACACAAAAATTTATTTTCGTGTCACTATTCACATGAACAGTGAAACCCTCGGGTCACTGTTCACATCAAATACTGTCTCGGTTTCATCTTGTGAAAGCCTGGGTGCTATTTTCGGCCTCATACACATGATAACACAAATTGTTTCACAATTTATACAATTTACAACCCAACAACCCATGCACAGTCACGGACGGCATAAATGGGTTTCAAAATTTCCTAACAATTCGGTTCCAAGCTTTGGGACCGATCAAACGGCCACTCACGGTCTCAATCAACTAAAACATCGTAAATACACTTAAACAAAGTGTAAAACTCAAGTAGGATGAAACCCCTACATCACAGAGTTTGTCAAAAACTCCTAAGCAAGACCCAGCGTTGTCTCAGCGTAGAATAGTTTTCCTTCTTGTGAAGGATTTTATTGGTCGGATCGCGTAAACTTAGAGAGAAGTCTCTCTCTCTCTCATTAAAAACTCAAAATTTCAGGCTCACCAAGTTTTTTCCTCTTTTCAGGATTTGTCTTTGATTTGAAGGAAGGAGACAACACTATTCGGTAATTCGTCTTATTATCATTTAATTAAATTTAATAATGTCCATCATGTCCCCAAGCTTTGGATTTTCGACATTTGGCACTACCTCGGCCGTCCATTTCCATCATCTCTCTGCTCATGCGCCTTGTGTAACATGAGTACATGTTATATGTGACTTTTGTCACATCACAAATCGTTTTTCGGCACCCAGATGCTCGTGCCTCAGCGATGCAAATTACGGCTATCTCGATTCTCTGAGGTCGCGTGTTATTAGATTCGCGAGATTATTCAAACCGATGAAATCAGTTTCTTAAATACGAGATCCCAGAGAATAAATTTTGGATTTTGATCGAAGTACGATTTTGCCCTTTTGAGAAAAATTGGATTTTCTCGAATCTTGATCTCCCTCATAAGGAATTTCGTCGAGTGGACAATCACATCCACTTTCGCATGCATATGCGCGTGCATTTTACCATCATGTAAGCTTGTCATTTAATTATTAAGCGACTAATCGCGTGCGCCGTCTAAGCAGAAGGGATATGTGGCGCATCGTGTCCTCGCGTTCCCCGCGTTGACTCCTCCACTCCATGAAGTGCGCTATAGCACCCTCACTAGCCTCACGGTCTTTATGACGCCAAGAGCACGATCCGCGACTATCAAAACACACAACGGTCCCTCCTCGAAGGTCCACATTCGATGTCGACCTCGTGCGTCACGTCCAGCTACGCCAGGCTGGATTTACAGGCGTATACTTCGAGCATGGAGGCGTGAAACACCTCGTGGACACGACATCTTTGGGCGGTAAAATATCGATGCGCGGCTCGCGCTATCACGCCACCAGTATACCGAAAGAGCGTCATCTCGGCGATAAGCTTACCGGCGTTCGCGCGAAGCGACCACTCCTCTCTTAGGCATGCGCGAAGCGTGGTCACGGCGCCGGCTTCCCCGGGGTCGGCGTTGTACATCGACCTCCAGCTCTTTGCCCGGCTACGGTAGGTGGCTTATTTGTCGTGTCAATTCACCTTCTCGGAGGTGTCTGTCGGTCCGGGACCGGTGATGGAACTCTCTCCCACCTCGGTCCAATAACGGTGATCTGTGGTCTAAAGTATAATGCCTCATATGGTGCCATCCCCCGTATACTCGCAGTAGCTGTTGTTGTAGCGAATTCCACTAAAGGGCAAATGCTCTTCAAGCTACCCTTATGATGGGACGCATGCTGCGACATGTCCTCCCCAACACTGTATAGTCCTCTCGGGTTGACCATGCGAGGTGAAAAGTTATATCATCGTCGACCATGTGCCCAGCCTTTTGGAAACTCTTCCAAAAGTGCGCGAAGTAAACCTCGGTCCCTTTATCGGACACTATGGATGCGGTGCGCCATGTAAGCGGGACCTCTCGAATGTCTGGCCGGTGGGAATCTCTCGATGAGGAAGGTCGTCCACACGGTACAGAAAATGTCTGCTTGAAGCCGTGAGTCACATCCTTTATCACCCATGTCGTATCATGTCTCTGCGATTGTCAGGTGGCAGAGTGGATCACCAAAATCCCGTATTGGCGTGCTCTTCCCGCTCGACTACCTCCGGCCAATTTGAGTAGCCTGCTTTGTCTTCTAGTGTTTGCCTTTACCTGTGACACGTGGGGCATCGTCGCCTAAAGTCCCTACGTGTCTCTTCATCCCGCTCGATGTACGACGAGCGAAGATCTGGTACATCTTAATTGCCACACAGATTCTGCGACAAATCGAGAAGCGAGTGAAACTCCACGAGAATCTCCTTTCTCAAATGCGGTAGATTGGGAACAAGCTACCGAGTCCTACATCTCAGAAGACTACCATCGGCGTGGACGGTTAAGCCCTCGTCACCGTACGTATACACAGTCCAACGATGGACACTATCTCTCGATCACGCCACTAGGACTCAATCACTCTGCTTCAGCGGGGACCGGTGTAGCCACTAAACTCCCAGGTACCACAGTGCGCTTCTTTGTGTGTAGCCCAATTGTCCCACGGTCTCGAAACTCAGCCAGCTCCCAGCTATCAGCGGCTCCTCGTGACTTAGGCGAGTGCATCAGCCACCACATTTGCCACCCGGGATGGTAATGCAAAGTGAAGTCATAATCCTCTAGGAACTCCATCCGTGCGTTGCTCATGTTGGGGTCCGTGCGTGAAATATACTTGAACATGGTATGAGTACACCTGAACTCCTCGTGAGTATAAGTAATGGCGCCCGAATCTTCAAGGTGAAGACTACGACCCTCGGTAACTCCATGTCGTGTGTGGGGTAATTCTGCTCATAATTATTCAACTAACGAGAACCATGAGCTACTACTCTCCGGTTTGCATCAAAACCACATCCCGGTCCAGGCCCTCGAGGCATCCTGATACATTGTGTACCCACGTCCCACTGTCTGGGACTGTCAGATGGGAGTTGAGTGGCTCCTCTTCAGCTCTGGAATGCCTCCTCTCATCTGTCATCCCAATCCAAACTTGACCTCCTTAGGGTCAATCGTCATAAGTCTTCTTTGGTAGGAGAAATCCTCGTGAATCTCTGTAGTACCCGACCCGATCCCGAACTGTATCTCGAAGGCGACTTCAGTCTCTCCCGACTCATTACCGGCTACGACCTTCTCTTGGGTGTTGACACTCTGATGCTAACACCACGTGTCCTAAAAATCTCACCTCAGTAAGCCAAAACTCGCACTTACTGAATTTGGCGTCTGTGATGGTCTCTCGGCAAGCGTAAAATGATCCTCAGTGATACTCATTAGCCGCTCTGGAGTAGATCAAAATGTCATCCACGAAGACTAAACAAAGCCCGATCTAAATAGGGTTGGAATATCTATGCGTAGAGATTCATGAATATCTTCTTCAGGCGCATTCGTCAATCCAAAAGGCATCACCAGTGGCTTCAGAAGTGCCATAGCAGCGTCTGCTTATTTGTCTTAGGAGATATTTGTCTCCCAACCTGGTGATGTGGTAACGGTGCGAAGGTACATCTTGGAGTAGACTCGCGCTCTCTCAAATGATCAAAAAAATGCGTCAATCCTCAACAATGGTACAGATTCTTGTCGTAGCCTGTTCAATGTCGATAATCAATGCACGGTCGAAGGGTTTGTCCTTCTTCTTCGCAAATAGAGGCAGGAGGCCCCGTGGGTGAAGTGCTCGGTCTAATGAACCCCCTTATCCATTAACTCTGTGTTTGGACTCGAGTTCATGCAACTCAACGGGTGCCATCCTATGCGGAGTCATAGAGATGGGTGAAGTACCAGGGTGTAACTCGTCTGAGAGTCTGACCCTCATGGAGCGATTCGAGTGCTTATGCGGAAAAACATCTTATACTCACACCTTTACTCGAGGTAAATCTAAGTACGGTCTCTCCTGGAGTCCTCACAGGTGGGCTTTCATTGTGACCATGCTTGTCCACGACACACGGACTCGTATACTATACGGGGCAAAATGTCATGCTTGTCCCCACTAAATACAACATAGTCTTGTCACAACGTGTGGCGGTAACCTCGTACACTCCTGATCGATAACGACCACATGGTTTGTCGGCTGATCCATCCCAGGGATGACATCGAACTTCGACATGTCCTTGATCCTCGGGTCCCTTTGTGAGTAGAGTCCCAGAGATCTCCGCTACGCAACCTCACATATCATCCACATTCTAGCCACTAATCCATAGGGAACTCACGTCTGAGGCTCATACAGGTCTCGACCTCCCCAGCCCTGACTCGATCACAATGATGCGGGGATGAATGAATCTGACACCATAATCAAATAACACTCTTGCTATCGCGAGATGTAGCGTGCCTGTATAGCGTGATCTGTGACTTCGGCTGCGGTGTGATGGCGTAGACACGCCTGAACCTGATTTCCCACGTGGTCCTCGTCTCTGCCTCTGCCGGTACTGCGGCATCCGGGCTGCTGTGAAATGGGAGGTGCCGGTCTTAGCTCCACGAAACTATATTGGCTCCCTGGCACATGCCGTCTTTGTGGAGGAGCGTGCTATATCCTCACGTCACGCTCACGGGGCGGGGCTTGTCTTTGTCGAAACCACAGGATCCCTGTCTGCAGGGACGATCCCTGCGTCATGTGTCCATTTCACCCGCCAGTGGTAGCATACCATCTGCTCACTTTGGCCGTGACTCTCGTCTGTCACCCCCGGCAGGATGGCGCGAGCCTACCGGAATCCTTCGTGGCCGGCTCTGCCTCTTTCTGAACTAGAAGTGGCTATCCTTCCTCTTTGCTGCCCGCTTTTTCGCATCCCGAGTGCTGCGACATCCTACATCTCTCTCTCATGGTCGGGCTGTCCCGACCTTAGGTCCATATCCTGTGGCGAAGGCTGATCCCGACTGAATGGACAGCCCGGCCCATTCTCGAGCCTCAACCTTGGCCCGTATGCGTGGCCCGTAATCATCAGAAAATCGGATAGCTCGTGAACTGGCCACGTAATCCATTAAGTCATCGCCTGGCCCGGCTACGGAACTCTTGAGCCTTCGCATGCCACCATGTTAACTAGAAAGTACCCGTGAAACGACTCACGAAACTACGCCCATGTCACTTAGCCTCTAGATCACTGAGTTCTTGCCCATCTCCATCATACTTGGGCCTCACCCTCGTTTGATAACTACTTGCACGATCTGGTCGCGTCGGTAATCTGCTGGCCTCTAACACCTTCTCGTCTGCGTAAACAATGATGCCGCTGCCATCGGATCTCCTCCCCCTATGAATGTTGGAGGATGATGCTCCCTAAACCTCTGGAGGTTACTAGGACCTCCCTGACTACCTGATATACCAGCATGTGCTATAGTTGCCGCCCACCAGTACCTCTGACCTGCGAAGGCTGGCGATAAAATACTAGTGGTGGTCGATTCGGTGGTCTCCCCAGCCTTGATTACCTCGTGGACGCCCTCTACGTCCTCACCCTCTAGCCATCTACCGCGAGTCGAATGGCGGGTTAAATACAATGCGGCATCTACAGGCGTAAACCGCGGCCAGGAGACCTTTATTCATACGGAAAAATATTTTCACATACTACGTCAATGCATTCCTAGGAAAAGCAACATAAATATTCCATATATTAAATCATACACAAGAAAAATTTTAAAATTTTTGTATTTTTTTTTTTTGAAAAACCTTTTGAAACCAGTCAAACGATGACTGAGAAAGCGTGTTAGTGGCCCGGGTGGCGGAGTCGGGTGAGCACCTTTGGCCCGGCCCGGTGCGACGCGCCTGCGGTAGGTATAGTGGCTTTGTTTGCGCGGCGGTGTATCGCGGGCCCGGTGGGTGGGTGTCGCGGTGCCGGTGATTGTATGTCGTGGCGCGAGTACGGCGTGTGCGTGGCTTGGCCTCCTGGCGGGTGTCAGCGTTTTCTGTTTACTGCTGACCTGACGCATCATTCTGCGAGGTGTATTGCGTCTAACCAGTGACCGGTCCTTTGTCCGCAATCTGATAAGCGTGACGATCTGAACCTCTTGGCCAGGTAGCCATGTCGATACAATTTATTTGTATCGATAACGGCGAAGCCCGACCCTTCCTTGTCACAATACACTCACCGGTGTATTCGCGACACAAATTCATTGACCTTCTCTTTTTGTCACGATACACTCAGTGTATTGTGATACAATCCTTGCCAACCTGCACTCCCAAGGTTGCAATACAATTAAGTGTATTGCAATACAATTTTTGCTGACCTTTCAGCCTAGCCTCTTTGCCGATACAGTTTCCTCTCTTTGTCTGATCTGATATTCAAACCATATCAAATGCATCACTTTGGCCCCATTATCTTTTATGTTGATACACCTCAACTGTACTGTCTGAAAACCCCTTAAGCTAGCCACCTTCCAGCCCCACCAGGTCACGATACAATGGCTGTATCGTGACCTAGTGCTCATGTTAAAATGGGCAGTAGCCCATTCAGTTTGCACTTTTTTTTTTTTCGTTTTTCTTCCTGATACTGGAAAACACAAAAATACATACCTATTTTTTTTTCTCATTTTCCAGAATACTCAAATAAATTTGTAAAAATTTATTTAATTCATTTTCTTTAGTTTTACACATTACTAAAACCTTAGAAAATGATTTTTCTTCATCTTTTTTTTTCATTTCTATCAGTAGCCTTTTTTGCTACTTCCCTACATCTGATAACGAATCACGCATCATATAATAAAAAATTTATTAAAATTTTATTTTGTCATCAATAAATAAATAAATTGATTAAAATTTATTTCATTTGTATGCTCTGATTTCAGTTTACTGTAAGCTCTCTCAAAAGTTTTTTTCTATGTCTTTATCTACTGGCTTTAAACCATACAAATACATGATCACACATCATTCATGTTCTGTATATTTTCACCTGAAACAAATTTATCAAATCACACAAAACACACGAACACATGCATGCGGTGTCTAGTTTTGCCCATGATTTCCTAGTAATCTCTTCTACCTAAACTCAACAGAGACCACACCCTAGTTGTGATGTTCTTACACCTCAAAGACTATAATCTATTGAAATCCCCTCGAAGCCTAAGTAGTTGTATACTGGAGCTACGATGGCTGTAGCGCCTCGAATCGAGGGGTGGGTTGACTGCCCCCCGTCGGCCGCGGGCCTTGTGAATGTCGGGTGACTCAACATTTCTCACAAAAATCGGGCAGAGTCTCCTTTGTATGGAGAGCTCTACTCGGGATGCATGCATGTCTCTTTTGTCAATGATCAATATAACGATCCATGAGTAAAACGGCCACTTGGGCCCTTAGTAATACTCATCACACAATAATTCCCAACTATATACAATAGTTTCTAGAGTTAAGAAATTACTCTTATACAAACATATATTAAATAGAAACATTCCTAATACATGTATACATAATAAAACGAAAACCCGCAGTGAAACATTCTCAGAGCTTCGGCCTCTAGGATGGCCGAGTCTCCCTCGTGCGCTCCACACACACGAAAATGATATCCCTCGACAGGGTGAGCTAATGCTCAATAGTGGAATCACCCTACATGGGCTACTCTCCACCTAAGTGCATATGCAATGCTCCAAAGAAAACACACATTCAAGTAAATGCATGATCCTACTTGAATGTCTACCGAACAAACTCATACCACAGGAGTCCTCACTGAAACTCCCTCACACTTGCAAGCCACGTATGAAACATTATTTTCAACAAAGATATTTGTTTTTTGTTGGACTACCCTCCGATATAAGTAGTAGACCAACTCCGATGTTATATTTAGTGGACTACCCTCCGATGTATATCAATTGGGCCGACTCCGACGATTGATATTTTATATGGACTACCCTCCGATAATTATTATTATTATTAGTCAACCCTCCGAAACCACTCTTTCAATAAACCACCTCATGCACTCACTCCTATCGCTCTAAGGTGTCCCAGTGCATATGGAATGCATGATGTAATTCAATTCAATTCTATATACATGTAAATATATAATCATGTGCATATATTCACGAGAATTAAATCCACCTGAGAACATGTCATGTAATTTCACAATCCATTACATCAAAAAATTAGCTCACATGGGCTAATGATCAAGCACGAGCAATTCAACTTGAATTACTCGACCAAACACGTTTTCACACAAAAATTTATTTTCGTGTCACTATTCCACATAACGCAGTGAAACCACCGGGTCCTTTGTTCACGTCAATACCCGATATTGGTTTAGCCTTGTGGCTTAAAAATTTATATAAGCCACATTCAGGCCTCATACGCATCTGCTTGCAAATTGTTTATGAATTTAGCCACATTCCGACCCAGCGGCCCGTGCAGTCACGGGACGGCATAAATAGGTTTCAAAATTTTCTAACAATTTGGTTCGAAGCTTTGGGTCAGCGGCCACTGCGACCTCAATCGGCTGAGCATCGTAAATGCACTTAAACAAAGTGTAAAACTCAAGTAGGATGAAACCCCTACCTCACGGAGTTTGTCGAAAACTCCTAAAACTGGAGCCCACGCATTGTCCTCTCCGCGTAGAATAGCTTTCCTTCTTGGCCCAAAGGATTTCGATGGTCGGATCGCCCGTAAACTTAGAGAGAAGTCTCTCTCTCTCTCATTAAAAACTCAAAATTTCAGCTCCTGCAAGTTTTTATCTCTCTTTTCACATTTTGTCTTTGATTTGAAGGAATGAGACAACACTATTCGGTAATTCGTCTTATTATCATTTAATCAAATTTAATAATGCCCATCATGTCCCCAAGCTTTGGATTTTCGACATTTGGCACTACCTCGGCCGTCCATTTCCATCATCTCTCTGCCCATGCGCCTTATGTAACATGAGTACATGTTATATGTGACTTTTGTCACATCACAAGTCGTTTTCCGGCACTCGATACTCGATGCCTCAGCGTCTGAAGTCCGTATCTCGGGTCGACGTGTTAAATTTGTTTAGCGAGGCGGTTTCAAGCGGTGAAATCAGTTTTAAGTCATCCGAGATCTAGAGAATAAATTTCGGATTTTTGACCAAAATTAGGATTTTGCCCTTTTTGAGAAAAATTGGATTTTCTCGGGTCTTACAAATTGCACTAAGATATGGTACTTCAGGACAGTGCTCTTCATTTTCTTATTGGCGGAATGGATCTTTAGTTACTTAGTGACTAACAACCATGGGGGAACTAAGGGGAGTGTAATTATCCATATAAACACTTGAAAATTTTACGTATATGATGATTGATGAATCAATACATTATTCAAACAATACTACGATCTATATCTTGAGACAATATCTTGTTTTTCTAGATCTTTCATCTCGAATTCCTTCTTGAAATAGTTATTTGTTTTGATGAGCTCTTGAGTCCCAAATCAAATTTAAATCATCTACATATCTTGCTATTATTAAATCCATTTTACTGTTTTTCTTGATGAAAACACATGGAAAAATTGAATTATTCACATATCCTTCTTTGAGTAAATATGAAAACTACTTGATTATACCACATTCATTGAAACTGTTTTAATCCATATAGAATCTTTGCAACTTGATTGAATACATGCTCAGTGGTTTTGAATTCATTGCTTCGGTAATGTAGATCAACCGAGGGATTTTTCATATATACATTAGCATCTAGAATCCATATAAGTATGTTGTGACTACATCTATAAGAGCGCATATCGATCCTTACGAGGCTGTTAAACTTATCAAATATCGAATGTGATTGCGTCCATTACGAGAATATGTCTCCTCGCTGAGTCGATTCCAGGTCTTTGTGAAATGACCTGAGTACGAGGCGTGCTTTATATCATGATTATTTCATTTTTTCTCATTTCGTTTTGGTACAAGACCCATCGATATCCAACGAGTTGTATATTTGTATGTTTGAACTCTTGGTCAAATACCTCTCGTTTAATAGTGATCTTAATCTTGTTTTGATTGCTTCTTTTTCCATTTGTCCCGATCATTCGTTGTCGACATTCATTCACATTTTGCGACTCTTGATCTTCATCATTTCTTATGATGTCCATAGCCTTGGAAAGAAAAGCATCATTTATATGGGTAGTATTTTGATCCCATTCTTCCTCATGTATATAATTGATAGAGATCTCTTCATTGTTATGTAGGTACATCGATAAGAATAACTCTTTGGCTAGTGCCTCTGTAGGGGCTACTTGTTCATCGACCTGAACCAAGGATGATTATATGTAGGAGTCATAGATATAGCACTGTTTTACAAGATTTTGTCTTTGGAGCCAATAGGTCTTCCACGTTTTAATCGTGGCTTAAGTTCATTTTTCATGCTGCTTTGTAATTTTCCTGTTGGGATTTCAATCCTCGTTGGGATATTTGTAGCTGGGATATGTGATTTTGTAACTTTTGTTGAATCAATAAAAGCATCAGGCAATTGATTCGCAAGACCTTGTAAATGAATTATTTTCTAAACTTCTAGTTTAGATTGCTTTGTACGGGGATTAAGGTGAGATAAAGATGACTCATTCCATGTAATTTCGCCATTCATACGGAGATTAGCTTATCTCCTGATAGGCGGGAAAAAGATTTTCATCAAAGTGACAATATGCAAATTGGTATTAAAAACTTCCCAGTAGAGGCTCGATATAATTTATAATAGATGCGATTAAGCTTGTATAAATACCAAGGCGGCGTTGAGGACCTAACTTAGGTCGAATTAATGTGAAGCGATAGAACATAGCAGCACAACCAAAATTCGCAAATGCAAAATGATGGAACGATAACCTTTAGCAAGGTATGATGGTGATAAATCGTGATTGTTTTGTGAGACAAAATTGAATTAAATGTGCACGACATGTATAATAGCATGTCCACTATCTTGCCGATAGGCAATTTGGTTTTCAAAAAGTAATGGTCAACAATCAATTGTAGGCGTTTGATAAAAGATTGACCAACCCGTTACGAAAATGAACATGAACAGCGAAGTGTTGAACATCTATCTGATAGACATCTGATAATCGGAATGTTTGAGATGAGAATTCTGACATTATCAAGATGGTGTCTTGATAGGGTGATCGAGTGTGTTAAAGGTCGAATTATTTGAGCGATAATCTAGCAAAGGTAACATTTCTGCTAGAAAGAAGGCATACATGAGACCATCAGTGGACGCGTCGATTAAAACCATAAAATAACGAAAAGGTCTTGAAGGTGGGTGAATAGGCCCACAAATATCCCCTTGAATACGTTCTAGAAAAGCGGGGGATTCAAATGTAACCTTTGTAAAGATGGTTTAATAATTAATTTGCCTTTGGAACAAGCAACACAAGTATAACCACTAGTTACTAAAATTTGTCTGCTTGTTAATGGATGCCCATTAGAATTTTGAACGATACGGTGCATCGCAAAATTCTGGATACTTGAGTCACATTCGTTGCCCAGTATAAATGCATTGGAGTCATTGAACTTCTAGTTCATGACAGCATAAGATTCAATAGATCTAATACATTTTTGCCCAGAAATAATAGAAGTAATGAGTAAATACTCATTTTCATCATGATTCATAGTTTCAATATGATATCCATTTCGGCGAATATCTTTGAATCTGAGTAAATTTCTATTAGATTTAGCATAATAAAGGGCATCTTCAATTTAGAATTTAGTGCCTTTGGTAGAATAATAAGGTGGCTTTACTTAGAACCTTTAATCGGGTGCAAGGACTGAGATAGTATGAACATTAGATTGAGTTAATGTGAAGTTTGAAAGATATTTCTTATCATGCAAGATCGTGTGGGTTGTGGCACAGTCAACAAGACATGCATCACCAACAAATGACATATAATTGATCAATTATGAGGAGGGATCCATATATCTTCAAAATAAAAACGAAATTTAAATAGAAAATCAAAGTTCGCATTATAGATAACTGTATTGAAAAACAGTATGAAAAAGAAAATAACATAGAAAAGTAACAGGATAATCATATGTTGCAATCATAGCACACATTGACATCCCCAATCAAATGGTCAATTTTTTCACTTGAATCTTCAAAAAAATCAGAAACATCAAAATGTTTCAAAGGTACTATACCATCATCATAAAAGAAATGATCATCAGGATTCATAGTGTCTTTTTCGTCAATAAAATTTGTTTAAATTTGCTTGTCTTTTCCTTTCATGGAGGCTTGATAAAGGTTAACCAAATGCTTGGGCATGCAGCAGTGCAAGACGATGACCTTTCATTCCACATTTGTAACATTGGTTCATAAACCTTTTTTGTTATGTGTACAGTACCCTTTACATATAATTTTTACGACGATTAGCAAGTTTGTTGCAAGAGTGTGTTCTTTCAAACAAATGCAGGGATCGATAGATCATGATCGTTAGATATTCACTTTTCAGGCCTTCATCAATATGATGGCGAAGGAATATTAAGACCTTAACGCGATCCTACAGGGATGCGGTATTTCCTCCTTTGATTGTGTTTATGATATTCATAGCATTGATGGATTTAAACATCGAGATCGAAGATAAATAATTCTTTGCAGAAATATCGGGTAGCAAGTTCGAGTTTGGTGATATTGGACATTTTACATGCAAATAATTAACACTATATTAATAAGTAATATATATATATATATATATATATATATATATATATATATATATATATATATATATATATATATATATATATATAAGAAAATTATAATTTAATATTAAATAATAATGATAGGAATTTGTATAGGTATACGTTAAGGAAAATAGTAATGACAGGAATTTGTATACCTAGGTATACGTTAGGGAAAATAATTAATGACAGGAACTTGTATAGGTATTCGTTAGGGAAAATAATTAATTAATTAATTTAATGAAAGAGGGGTAATGAAAAACAAAATAACAAAAAAAAAACTTTTGTTTTTGCTTCTTCTTCAAGCTTCAGGCTTGAACATTCCACTCTGTGAGGCTTTAGTAGGTTTCGAGAAAAGAAAAGATTTTCTGCGTCTCGAGCATCGGCTTGAATATTTCAAACGTGAAGCCCCGGTGGTTTTACAACAAAGTTCAAGTTTCAGACTTTTCACTTTGAAATTGAAAATCTGAAAAAAAACAAATTTCAGACTATAAATTTTTTTTCTTAATATCATAGCTTTAGGCTATGATTATTTCACAGCAGATAGATCAGTACAAAGGTAATTAAAGGGTAAAATGAAATGGACCTTTCTTGTTTTATGGTTTTGTAATATCGTTTGAGGTCTGAATTCCCTAGGTTTGAGCTTTCTGACTTTGTGATTGTTCGAGCTCTCGTGCTGATAACGTGTTGAAAGATGAGGAAGAGAGAAAAGAGATAATTCAAGAAGAAAAACTATAAACCCATATATATATTGTTACAGTAATTAATACCGTAATAATTATTCAGATTCTGATCATTAGTAATAATTATTCATCGATTCTGATCGATATCACGAAGTAATAGTGACTAACTTTAGTTTATAGTCATTAACCGTAATAATTATTCACCGGTAAATATATAGTCATTATCAATGAATAATTTACTAACATATATATATATATATATATATATATATATATATATATATATATATATATATATATATATATATATATATATATGCTATATATATATATATATATATATGATGCTTTTTCTTAGGGTAAGGAATTTGCAGGCGTATTGGGGTCGTTGGGTAGGACTGAACTCTTGATGGGTTGGTTTACACGAGGCTTGGATCGTCGGGCTGAGTAGGGTTGCCAGCGTGCTTTGATGCGTAGCATTTAGCGTTGCTCTCCTCTGCAAAAACCTGCGAAAGAAGGGGTGTGAGGGCCGCGGGTGGTAGCTCCGATACCTAAGTCCGGTTTCTTTACGAGAAAGAGGCGCTTAGAGGGCTAATGTGTTGCTTATGTTTGCGTATCAGTATGCGTACCTTTCATCGATGGGGTGGCCTTGTATTTATAGTAGATGTTCTGCCAACCAGTTGGATGGTGATTAGGATTCATTCCCATTGGATGGGATATTTCTGTCGTTATCGATTATCAGTTGATAAAGGATATAGAAAGAATGGTTTATTTGGGATAATCTTCCTTCCTTATTGGGGGATCGGTTTGATGATGAGGCGTATTATCTTTCTTTCCTTATTAATGAGATTTGGTTGGATTTGCAGGATAATATATTATTGGGGTTATTCTATTTCCCGCCTTTGGAGACTTCTCCTGTCAGCCTTTGGGCTGACGGATGGACCTTCGATGCAGAATTTGAGGTACGAAAAGGCTTGAATCTTTGGCGTGAAAAGGCGAATGCTTGATGGGCATGTATCTCCTTAGGGGTTTAGTGAGAGGTGGGCTGCGTGTTTCATTGGTGACTTCTTTCTTGGGCTGGCTGATGGGCTGTGGGCCTTATTTTTAAACCTGTCGGTTGCCCTGACCCTTGTGTGCCGATTGTACGTGAAGTGAGGCTATGCGTTCGCATCGGGTGTAGTTTCACGTGTGCGCTCGGAATTTGGATTAGTTAGGGCTTGGTCGTTGTCATTTGTCTTGTGATAATGATGACTCTTCGGTTTTTAATCTGTTTCTCCCACTTCTTCCAGTTCCTTTTTAATTTCCTTTTTGTGGAAACCCATCCCTCTGTCTTGTGTATACGATCTGAGACCTTTTCTTTACCCTTTAGCGAGTTCGGACTTCCCTTCTCTCTTAGTCTTACATGCGAGCCTTTTGTGCGAGAATCTTTCTGCGCGTCTTTCTTGGGATAGCCTTTTGTTGTATTCGCTCCTTCGTCTTTGTCTCCTTGGTCTCTGTTCGACGATCGACGAAGCCCCAGGGTTGGGTTGGCCCGAATTTTATTTTCATCATGGAGTGGCGGTCGTTCTTTTCTTTGGCATTATGGCGATGACTCTTCGGTTTATTCTGGGTTTAGTGATTGGCGATGTCTCAAGCAGATTCGGCGGGAGTTGAACCGAGATGCGGGCGCCTCCCCGCTTCCTTTAGACAGGGAGTAAGAAAAGTAAACACAGATTAAATACCGGGGTTATAATACCTAAGATCTGGCAGATTCGGCGTACTTTAGCGTAGGACTGGCAAGTTCGGTCCCTCATACGGGCCACCTTTTCCAGACTTTACCAGGCCTCCCTTTGGCGTTCGGGTGTGGTCCCCTGACATTTTGACCCTCTATGTGGTTTTCGTGCCTAAGATGGTGTGCTTCTTTGAAGTGGCCTTCGATAATGGTCTTCGCTTTCCTCTGCATCCCTTCATAAAAGGGGTTTGCAGCACTTCAATGTTTGTCCTTCTCAACTCGCGCCCGATGGTTGGGAGTATCTTGGTTAGTGCATTAGTTTTTAGGAGACGGGGGCTGGTGTCCCGGCCTCTTGCGCTCCTTTATCTTTTTAGCGAAGGAGACCTGGGGGCTTCACTATTTTCTAGGCGTTCTGGCGCTCTCTTATGATTTTCAATCTTCCACTCTTCCCCACAGTGTGGAAGGCTACTCTTCGTTTGTGGTCGTAATTGGGAATATGACCCTCTTGACAAGGACGACACCCTGGGCGTTCCGGTAGCTTGGACCACCCCCGAGAATCTTCGTGAGTGTTCGTTCTGTTTTTGGTTATAACTTGTGTGTGGTCATTGGGTATTTCTTATTCTGTACTGTCTACATGCTTCTCAGGTGCTAAAATTGATCTCAGCGCTGAAGATAACGTCATAGCGCTGGCGTTGGCTGAGTGTCCTCCTCGTCCTTACGCGGAGCTGATCAAGTCGGACATTCCTGGCCCTTCGAGCTCGAGGTCTGCTTGCTCTGCTGCTTTGAGGCCTTCGCCTCCTCCTACTTGTAAAAAGTTTCTCATTGGGCCCTCATTCTTGCTTTGAGGCCTTCGCCTCCTTCCATCATGAAAGTTTACGCCATTGGGCCCTCCCGTGCCAAACCCGCTGGGGGCGACCTGCGCTCAGTTGGAGACGTTGTCCTGGAAGCCTCGGAGAGTGAAACGAAAAACCTCAGACTCTGTTGAGAAAGATCGGTTGGCTTCGATCAAAGTTCCGAAGTTGGGGGCATCTTCATCTTCTCTGTCTACTCATGTCGATGGCGGATGGGTCTGCGTCGCCTCTAGTTAAGGTTCCTACAGGTCTTGGGCATGATCCCATTAAGGTCTGGCGCGGAGCGAGAGGTCCGCGGGTGGGGAAATGGATTGAAGCGGCCGTTGGCGGTCGCGCCCGGTACCGTGCGCGGAACCGCCAGCGAGAGGTTAAGGTCACCCGCTCTCGAAGATTTGAAGAGTTGAGGGAGGAAAGATCAGGAATCCGAGTGGCGGAGGCAGAGTTCTTTGCTTCTCGTCTGGGAACTCGCGGCGGTATGATCGTCATTCTTAAGTTACGACAAGAGGTCGGGCAAGTACGCCCGTTGATGAGAACTAGCCCTATCTCTCTAGGGGTCGCCTTCGTAAGTTCTCATACCTTGTCGTGTCTGATTCCATTTTGAGTTGACTGTTGGATTTGCATTGGGTGTTGATTTGTCTTTGGGTGCGTGGGGTGGGCCTCATTTTGAGGGTTTGGCGAGCCCAGGCTAAGCGAAAGTCTCATGCGCGGCCCGGGCTGGCGGGTGGCTTCCTCACATCTGACGAGGTGGTGGGGATCGGGTGTAGCGTATGTGGAGGCTGGTGAAGCTGAATCAGGTTGAAACTGCCACGTCGACATCGCTCGGTAGAAGGTGGGAGACGAGGCCCGGAACAGCTTGAGAGCGGCCGAAGGCGAGCTTCGGGAGGTTCGGGATGATTTGCGGGCTGCACAAAATGACTTGCTAGAGGCTAGGGACGGGCTGCGATGCGCGATATAGACTTGGATGGTTAGGGATGAGCTTCTCCACGTCGAGGCGAGCCGGGTCCCCAAAGGAAGAGTTGTGCGTCAGGGCGACTGCGTGATAAAACGGCGTTGTTAATTCCGGGGCTCGTCGCGAGAGGCTAATGAGGGCAAGCTCGGAGGAAACGCCCCAGTGAGGAAGTCTTGGGGCTGCGTGGGGACCTTCGTCAGTGAGTAACTTTGGTGGCTCGAGCGGGGCGAAGTTATTGGAAGGCGGTAGAGGCTTGTGCTGATGGGTTCTGGGTGGCTTGCGCTGAGGAAGAGAAATTTATTAATGCCTATTAGGCTGGATTTCAACTTTGACCTTCACAGCGACGGAGGATGGGGATCCTTCTCTGGCTGATTGTCGGAGAATCGGGCGCCCCTGGCGGGGCAGCTCCCCTTCTTCGCGTCTGCTCCTCGCCGATGCGATCTCACGTACCGTCTTCGTGCCGTGTCGATTTTTACCCTTTTATTTATTTTATATATATATATATATATATATATATATATATATATATATATATATATATATATATATATATATATATATTTTTTTTTTTTTTTTTTTTTTTTTTTTTTTTTTTGTTGGGCTGGGACGAAGATATACATAGCCTTTTCCTTAATGAATACTCTTTTTTTTCACCTTATTTCTTTCGCCTCTACTTGTGCTATTGTTACGCGGTTGAATTGACTTCTTGTATGCGCATGGTCGGATTAAGCGCTGAGTGAGATCTTGAGGCTTCTCAAAGCGGTCGTAAGGCTCCACGGGCTCTGAGGCCTTATGGGATGAATAGCTTTAGTTGAACTGACCTTTGGGCTACATGGCCTGAGGTAAGTAGTTGAGCTTTTCAAATTGTGTTGTTAGGCTCCTTGACGCGTAATCTGGTGATCGACTTCGTGGGTGCATCTTTATCTGGTAGTTGAGCTTGTCGATGTGAGTTCTTTGGGCTCCGGATTGGGCGGTTACTGGTCGAGCCCGATTTCTAGAGTACGCATGGCACCGTGTAGAATGGTTGAGCTCTTCAATGTGAGTTCTTTGGAGCTCAGTCGGCCGATTGCTGAGTCGAGGGCGGTTCTAAGTGCATGGCTGTGTAGAATGGTTGAGCTCTTCAATGTGAGCTGTTGGGCTCCGTCGGCCGATTTGCTTGAGTCGAGGCGGATTCTAGAGTGCATGGCTGTGTAAGGTAGATGAACTCGTCAAAAGTGCAGGCTACTAGGCCGGGCGTTGAGGCCTTGGTGGCGATCGGCTGGTGATATGACCGTAAGGCGTGTGGCTGTCTTTGATGAATAAACTGTCGAAATTAATTTCTTGGGCTCGGTGAGGGCCTTGGTGGCGATCATCGAGGCGTCGACTCGATAGGTTGTGTGGCTGTGCGAGTAGATGAACTCGTCAAAGTGTTTCTTGACTCCGGTAGAGGCAGCGGTGGCGATCGACTGGTGATCGACTCGATAAATTTGCGTGCTTGTCTTGAGTAGATGAACTCGTCAGAAGTGAGCTCTTGCGGGCTTGGTATTTGAGGCCTTGGTGGCGATCCGACTGGCGATCGACTCGATAGAGGCTGCGTGGCTGTCTTTGAGTAGATGAGCTGCGTTAAAGTGAAATTTCTTGGGCTCGGCGGGGCGCGGTGGCGATCGGCTGAGCGTCGACTCAATGGGTTCGCGTGGCTGTGCGAGTAGATGAACTTCGTCAAAGTGAGCTCTTGGGCTCGGTATTTGAGGCCTTGGTGGCGATCCCGGCTGGTGATGCGACTCGATAGGATCGTGGCTGTCTTTGAGTGGGTGAACTTCGTCGAAGTGAAATTTCTTGTTTGGGCTCTAGGTATTTGAGGCCTTGGTGGCGATCGACTGGCGTCGACTCAATGAAGCTGCGTGGCTGTGCGGAAGTAGATGAACTCGTCAAGTGAGCTACTAGGCTCCGGCTGAGGGCCTTAGTGGCGATCCGACTGGTGATCACGACTCCGATAGGTTGCGTGGCACGTGCGAGTAGATGAACTCGTCCCGAAGTGAGCTCTGCGGGCTCGGGGCGCTGAGGCCTTGGTGGCGATCCGACTGGTGATTTGACTCGATAGAGGCTGCGTGGCTGTCTTGATAGATGAACTCGTCGAAAGTGGTATTGCGTGTGGCCATTAAACCGATTTTCTCGGAAAGGTGCGAGCGTCTTTAATGCTGATTTATGGAGAATTTGAAACGTTTGTGTGAATTTTCGAGTGCTTTGGCCTTCTTATAAATGGCGACTTCATTGCTATGGAGTTTATACTTTGGATATTTTGCCTCTTCTGGTGCGAGATGAAGCGTCGAAGTTTGATCGTCTTCGTAGGGATCCACTGAAGATCTTGGATTCGATTTTGTTGGACTTACGCATTGGGAGTTGTGTTTTCCCTAGTCTCCTTTGTGGGGCATATTTATTCCCTGGCCAGCTGGGAATGTGTCTGGAGAGGGCGGCGCATTTCTTGTGCCGCCTTCTCCATTTTCTGTTCTTCTTTCTCTTCCTCTCATTTCGTCTCTTTCTCCTTCTCCTTCATTCTCTCTTTCTTCCTTTCTTCTTTTTTTCCACATCTCATTCTCCCCTTTTTTGTTTCTTCTTTTCTTCCACATCTGTTTCTCCTGCCGCTAAACTCCTTCCATCCCTTTTTTCTTCTTCTCCTCTTTTCCACCTCGTTTTCCTTTCCTCTTTTCTTCCTGAAGTTTTTTTTTTTTTTTTTTTTTTTTTTTGAGGAGCTGTATGCGCCATACTTCAGATGTCGATGACCTCTGGGTGTAATTGAATGTAATCGATTGGAATAAAGAGATACCTTTTTTCCTTTATTGTTATGAGTTTTTCATTATATTGCATATAATTTTAAGGCATTATATGTTTGGCTGTGTCCCAACGAAAATAACCCCGGTAAATGGTTGAATCGTTAGCGAAAATTAATAAATCTCCATTTAAGATTACAAACCAGGTCTCTTGATAAAAGCGTTTAAGATGTTCGCATTCAAGGCATCTTTGTAAAATTTTCCCCTCCTACATTTAGAGCCGTAATTGCACAGTACGGCGACTCGAGATATGATGTGGGGCCTTCGGTTGGACGATTTCAATGTGCTGGATTCTTCCTTGCTGGCAGGAGCTTTTTTAAGACTAAATCACCCGGCATGTAGCTCCTGGGTTTGACTTTTTGGTTGTAGTACCTCGCCGTCTTCCTTTGGTAGTCTTCTGTACGCCTTAGAACCTGCTCACGTTTTTCATCTAAGAGATCCAAATTTAGACGGAGAGCCTCGTCATTGTGCTCCAACATTTGTTAACTTTCGATCGCGGGGACTTTTAATCGACCTCGACGGGACTCTGCCTTCAGTCTTAGAAGGCTAGGGCGAATGGGGTTTCTCGGGTTGCTGACTTCTGTGTTGTCCTGTAGGCCCATAGTACCTCGGGGAGGTATTCTACCCATTTTCCTTTAAGATCTTCCAATTTGGTCTTCTGCGGCCTTAGGGTTCGATGGTGACGGCTGTCAGATTGGGGCTGGATGTCTTTGGAGGCAGTAATAGTGTAATTAGAGGCTCGGCATAGAAATCTCCCAATTTGAGGCGTTGTCAAATTGCTGGATTGTCAGGCCACCGGGAGCTCTTTGGGATGCAGTGCGTATGATGGCTCGCCACACAAAAATTCGCGTATCTTAATTTCTATGATTGTGGCTAAGGCTCGGCCTTTGCCCAGTCAGTAATCTACCACGACGATGATGAATTTACATTGGCCCTTCCCAAAGGCCGAGAGGTCGACATGTCGAACCCGTTGTTAGAAGGGCGGGGCTTGTGATTGACGTCAAGGGCTCTGATGGGAGGCGTGAGATCTTGGCGTGCTCCTGGAAGATCTTGCATTTCTTGACTAGGTCGGTTGCGTCTTTGGTATTGTAGGCCGGTAGTATCCGCGTCTTAAGACCTTGCGATGCTCGAGCTCCGTCTTGATTTACTTATATACCTTCGTGTACTTCTCTTAGCACGTATTTGGTGTCTTTCATGATGCGCAAGGATTGGTGTGAAGAAACCTGGCTTATGCGAACTTCCCTTATGATTAGTGAATCTGGCTAACCTCGTCCTTATTTTAGGCACATGCTTTCGGTCGTCGGGTGGCGTTGTCTATTATAATCCCAAATGGGGTCCATCTAACTCGGCTCGGACCAGGCTGAGGCGACCTCACGTCGCGAGAGATCGATGGGGGCTGCAGTATTCGACAGTGTTGACTCTTGAGAGTCTTCTGTAAGAAATTGTTCTTAACTACTTGAGCGTCGACTCGGAAGTTCTGCTTTGGGGACATGTGTGGAACGACCTGGACTCAATAAATCTCGTACCTTTTGGAGATATAGGATCATCCTTCCACTTTTGGCCTCATAGGTGTCTTCTATTTGTCTTACTACCAGCTAGGAGTCGCTATAGACCTCTAGCTGGTCAACTTCCAATGAATGGGCGAGGTTGAGGCCCGCTATGACGGCCTCATACTCGGCCTCGTTATTGGAGGCTTGAAATCCAGGTCGAGTGCGTACTCAGTAATACATTCATACGGAGAGGTCGAGGATTAGACATGCTCCGCTCCCTTGTGCATTTGAGGCTCCATCTACAGAGAGTTTCCAGATGGAGAGGTCATTTATTGTTTGAGCGTTTTCAACAGGTTCCGCTGAGGTGAATTCCATGATGAAGTCGGCTAAGACACCTTGCTGTGTAGTTTTTGGCTTGTATCGATGTCGAACTGGCTCATTTCTATGGCGAGATTTCATCTCGGCCTTCAGGAGTCTACGGTTTATGTAACACTTGCTTCATCAGGTATTTTGTCGGAACTCCTATGGTATGAGCTTGGAAGTAAGGCGGAGTTTAAGACTGCGATTACCAACGTAAAATTAGTTTCTCCATCCTTAGGTACCTCTCCTCCGGCTCCTCTCGAAGCGAGAACGATAGTAAGCTAGTGTACTTTCGTTCTTTGTCTCGGCGAGGGCAATGGTTGAGAAATGCGATGCGACTAAGTATAGAGTGAGGAGCTCCCCTTCAGTGGGACTTACTAGAATGGGAGGAGGGAACTCAAATCGTTTTCAAGATGAGAATGCCTATTCATGGCCCATCAGTTCATTATGGGACTTGGAAGAAAGGTGGCATTGTCTTGCCTGGATACGAGCAGAAACCCAAGCGATCCTTCTAGATCGGGTCTTGAACTTCCTTTATACCTAATGGTGAAGGCATGTCGAGCACAGCCTTTATCTTGTCTGGATTTGCCTCAATTCCTCGGTGGTTGACTATGAAACCCGGGGAATTTAAATTTTACTCGAAGGCACACTTAGGCTGATTCGAGTTTCATGTTGTAATTCCTCAAAATCTGGAACGCCTCGGATATATGGTATGTGGAGCTTTGGCCCGTGGTGGATACACCAACATGTCATCTATATCACCTCCATAGTTGTGCCCTATCCCAGCCACCGGAACATCAGGTTCTGACCTCAATATGTAGCTCCTGGTTCTTGGCGACGGCGTCACACGATAGCAATGGGTTCCACTTGTGACGAGCGAGGTCTTTTCTTGATGTCCATCGACCGTCAGAATGAGAAGGCATCCATAAAACCGAGGAGTTCTTGGGCCGCTATTAGCATCTACGATAGAGGTCGACTACGGCAGGGAAAGTGTCCTTGGCACGCTTTGTTGATGTCAATGAAGTCGATGCGTAGTCGCCACTCTGCCGCTTGTTTTTCGACGAGTACGACGTCGGGCTAGCCACTGTGATATTCTACCTCCTCGATCGCTTCCCGGCCAGCTATTTGTCAATTTCCTTGTTGATGGCTTTTTGTCTTTCTTCCGACGAAGCTCCTCTTTGTCTGGATTGGCTTAATGGCACGGGCCGACGTCACCGTGAGTGATTATAATGAAATCAATTCCTCCCATGTCCGCTTGCTTCCATGCGAAGACGTCTTTGTTCTGTCTTAAAAAATGGATAAGGAGGTTTTTGAGGTCTTCCGCTAGCTTGGAGCCGATATAGGCGAGATGTTCAAGGTCGTCGTCCAACAACACCGGCTCCAGTTCTTCTAAGGGCTCAGGACGAGTGAGCACCTCGTCACGCATGTCGAGCTCATCCGTATGTTGTCGATCAAGCTCGTTTTCATGGATGCCGAGGCATTCCCTGATCCCCTCGAACCATTCCTACTCCGTTCACAGTAGGGAACTTGATCATCATATGGTACACGGAGGATGGCTTTTATCAAGATTGAGAGAGTAGTCCGCCTAGCAACATGTTGTAAGTGCACGTATCTAATACGATGAGGAATCTTTGTCAGAAGCCGTCGCCCTCGGGCATGGGGAATCTCCTACAGTACTAGCCAGGCTGGAGCCCAAAGGTTGCAATACCTTTCCGCAGAACCCCGCAGGTGCTGACGGGTTCCAATTTCTCCCTTTCGATGCCTTATTTATCAAGGCCGATAAGATGATATCAGCCAACTCCCGCTGTCAATTAGAACCCGATGAACCTTTGTTGGCCACAACCGCACGAACCACCAGTGGGTCGTCATGAGGGTGTTGCATCCTCCCGTATCCGAGCAAGAGAATGATGGACGGTCACCAACACAGAGTTTAGACACCGCTGTGGCTTTCACTATCTCCGTCGACTGGCTCGCGTACGGGCTCCGAGCCGAAATGCCGGGATTCCCTCCTCCCGCTAACTTCGAGATTACCCGATCACCTGGGTTGTTGGTGCCGAGTCGTCGTCTGCCGAGGTGGTGGCTTGCTGCTGAGGTGGGCCTAGCTCGAGCTTGACTCCGGTAGCCCGATTTTCGGGCGGATATGAAGCGTCGGAGGTACCCGCCGTATTAAGTACTCTATTTCTCTCTTGAGTTGTATGCAGTCGTCCGTGCGGTGTTCGTAGTCCCTATGGAACTCGCAGTACTTGGAGTTGTCTCTTGTCAAGGGCTGACACTTCATTCAGCCGCCACCTCAAGAATCGTTTTCGCTGTGACACTTCTCGTGCGTGACCCGGTGATACCAGGCCGCTATGGGTGAAACGCTGAGGCGAATAACGCCGTCGCCATTTGGATTGGCGGTGGACCTGCACATCTCTTAAGGTTCCTAGTTTTTCGACCGCTCTCCATCCTTCTTCGGCATCTTTCTGGCCGTTGCTGGCTGGGCTTCGCCCCGCCGTCATTCGTCCCGCTTTTCTTATGAGTGGAAGAGCCTTTCGATATGAGGGCTTCTTCACCATAATATACTTCTCCGCTTTGCAATCACTCACCATGCTTGCTGGGGATTTTGGAGATGGAAAACATCAAGTCTTTCGATCGCACTCTAAGCCGCTATTAATGAATGCAAAGGATCGCGAACTTCCTCACTCCGCATATCTACCTTTAGAGACTCTTAAGACAATCTTGGACATAAGACCTCGTGCTTTTCATAGCTCGCTTGATGGTCACAGATGATAACTTACGGCATAACCCGGCCCCAATGAAGTGAGAGACGAATGCAATGGACAGCTCCCTGAAAGACGAGATCGAGGACGGTGGAAGCCTATTAAACTAGGCCAGTGCTGGGCCTTTTGTGTGGTGATAACGAATGACGCATCGATCGATCTTGATACCCATGCACTCCATTTGGTTTTCGTATGCTGGGAGATGATCGACTGATCTAACGCCATCAAAACACTTCCACTCAGGGCATCCCGAATTTTGGTCGGGAGAGGGAAGTGAAGCACCCTCTACTGTGAAGGTGATTCCGCTTGTCAGTGCACTAAGGCATCCATAGTGTCATGAGTGCGTCCTTACTACCTCCTTCATACTACACGAGCTCTTGCCGGAGGCCTGAACCGTCTACGATAGTTCTCCCGCTCCCGGGCCGAGGGCTGCGTAGTTCTTCGCTCCTGATACGCCCCGGAAGGCAGTCATGTCCCTCTTCAGGCCAGGGTCCACACCCCCGGCTCCTGCTAGGACTCGCTTCTTCTTCGCACTGGAATGTCGAGATTGTGTCAGCTTCCTCGTGGGAGGGAAGAAACCTTCCCGAGCTCGTCTGGCCTCAGGCGCTTGTAGACATCCGCTCAAGTTGCTCTAACTCTTCTATCAAAGGCCTACAGGAGGGCAGCAGCCCCACCTCGCTCGTTGGCTTGCATTGCTTCTAACGCGCCGGAGGCCTGGCTTGTCTCTGCGTTCTGCTGGCCGCATCCTCGGGAGGATTAGCTTGTTCTGCCAGGTTCCGAAAGTCGATACCATCAAGAATCGATGAATCGCTTATATCTATATAGGAACCGGCCGCCCCTACGCATCGGCGCCAACCGATAGATGCTTTTCAACCGGACTGGCCGGAGCGACAGGGTCGCGGGGCCAATTGACCGGCCGTGGGTTGGTTTTGCGTTTCCCGGATCGCCGCAAGGCCCGAGGCAGGCTGCCACCGTGGCCGATCCGCGGAGCCGGGCGTCGCCTCCTCCGCGCAAAAACACGAAAGAAGGTCGGGCGAGGGTTCGCCTGCGGCCGCCCGGCGCCTAAGCCGCTTCAGAGAAAAGAGACCGCCAGAGGGCGTAACGTGTCATGTATGCTCGCGCACGCATGCATACCACCGATTTGGTGGCCTCAGATTTATAGTAGATGTTCTACCAAAGCAGATGGTGATTAGGATTCATTCCTATTGATGGGATATTTCCCACATTATCTGGGTGATCTGGATTTGATAAAGGATATAGTCGGAGCGCTTATTTGGGATAATTCTTCCTTATTTGGGATCCTGATGATGAGATGTTATTATCTTTCTTCCTTATTGATGAGATTTGGCTGGATTTGCAGGATAATATATTATCAGGGGATTATTCTATTTCCCTTATCTGGAGACTTCCCATAATCGGCCTGGGCCAGCTGATTGGACCTTCATTCAATACAAAGGCTTCAGAATGCCGGTGTGAAGGCCTAAATGCTTCAATGGGCATGTCTCTCCTCTGGTTTATGAGTGGTCCGCGTGTTTCATTGGGCTGGTCTCTTTCGGGCCCTCCATGAAAATTCGCGAAATCTTATTTTAAACCCTATCAATATATATATATATATATATATACCTATTTTTGCATTTTAAAGAAAAAGGTTATTCTTGTAAATAAGTTTTGAAAAACCCTTGGTTATCCCGAAAAAAGGAGTTTTGTACGAAAATACCCTATTTAAAAAAATAATAATAAAATTATCAAGCATGCACAAAAATATTTCCCAAAGTAGAGCTTAATGTCAAGAACTAAGTTGATTTATGTATTTGAACCGAGACAAATAGCCATTGGAATTAAGGTTAATTGCCGTCGTTGTGCATTTGAATTAGTCAATTGCCGTCGTCCACAACGACGACATTTGACTTAATACAAATTCCCACTCCTCGTCTGTCAGCCGCGCCGCCGTCGTAATGCTGTAAAAACCGTGAGAAGCTACAGCCAGATGGATAGGAGAGCAGTGGAACCTCCCCCAAACGCTCCTCCCTTCCATTCTTACCACCTCCTCTTCGTGAGAAGTTCGACTGCCAGGTTGAACCTACAGCTTTGAACAGTTCTTCAATCGTATGAATATCCTCAGTGATCTCATACCTTGACAGAGAAGCTAAGAAGCACCTGACACTGACATACGACCACTGTGGATAATGATATGATTACTCATTAAATTTTAAAATCAGATATCGGATACGTAAGGACACGTACATAATACGATAAATAAAAATAATTATCCTTACAAAGAATTAATAATTATACTAATAAATTAATAATAAATGGATGAATTTTTATGTCATTATTTGTATTTATAAAAGAGAATTTTAAACTTACAAAAGAGAATTATATTGATTCATATTCTCTCTTATCAAATTTAATTATTTATCAAATATAATTTAATTATTATCCTTATAATTAAGCATACACATTAAAAACATATTAAACTTATAAACCCAATTATCCAAAAACACCCCCAAAATTCCTTTGACCCCCCCTTCCCTACACCCCGCCACCCCCACCCACCCACGCCCTACCCCTACCCCCCCCTTCTTTGAATCCCCCCCTCTACCCCACCCACCCCCCACTCCCTACCCCTACTCCCCGCCATCCCCACCCACTCCCGCTCCCTCTTCCCCCCTCCCCTTCCCACCCCCCTCCCCCACCACACGCACCCAACCCCCATTTGACTCCAACAACCATCCCCTCGTTTCCTCCCCTTCCCCTCCTCACCGCTCCCATCTTCTCTCCTTCCCTTTCTACGCCGATTGGATCATCGTAACCGAGTCGGTTCTCATCTTTCCCTCTTCCCCTTCCGAACTGGACTCCACCGCTCCCATCCTCTCCTTCCCTTTCTACGCTTGCCGATCAATCACCGATCAAGAATCGAGCCGTGGCTGCCGCGGTCCCGAAGTCAGACGATCCGGGTCGTTGACCTATTACAGGTAAACGATACGCCACGCGGGCGATCTGGACACGATCCGACGTGTATCCGGTGTGTGTCCACGTGTTCACGTGTCCGAAACACGGACACCCCACGAGTTGCCGTATCCGTGCTTCAGAGCAGAGAAGAAAGGCTCGGCAATACGTCCCTTTGGAAGTCCTTCCGCCGCTTCCCTTCTCCTTCCGCCTCCTTCGACTCGTCTCATTTTTCTTCATCTTGGTCGCTTCCTCCAAACCCCGAGGTCAGAATCGAAACGGTACTCTACCGTTTATGTCAAATTCGTCATGACCTCAAAGTAATCAAGCCCATCGTCGAGCACACAAAAATTCCCATCCTCACTCGAACCGCCTCCAACCTCCTTCTCTGGGTCTCCCTTGCACAGTGACATTACATCTGCAAGCCAATGGAGAGAGCCCTTCATCTGCAAATCTGTGACTCCCTGGCCTCTAACTGTGAACTGAGGCAAACACCATTTTGATCGGATACTTTTACCAAACTCCTGGGCTCAATCTTTGCATTGCGCAACATGTGACCGTTAGGAGCAAGAGTTTTCATGAATTGATATCGGGCTCTGGCTCAAGCAACTTGGAAGCTTACTCCAAGAGGAAATAGAAGACGACTCAGAATGGAGTACATCACATTGGGCCACAGGCGCGAGCAGAATAGATCCATGGGAAGCTGAGACAGATACATCATGATTTCTTTCAGAGATTTCTACACCAAAAATTGTCCTTTTTCTCCTTTCTTCAGTCTTTTTCTGTTCAGATGGAAGAAAAGTCCTAAGCTCATGGCCTTTCCTAGCCTCGACTTGTGATGAATCAGATGGTGCCGGCAAATCATCCACACAGAAAGCTCCGTGGCAAGAATTTCTGCTGCTTCTAGTTTGTCCTGTAAAAGGAGGAATAACCAAATCAAACATCAATTTGGAAGAATCCTTCTCAATAAACTACCACTCACTTCCTTTTACAATAACAGAAATCACAATGACATGTTTGGTGGTGAACAGTAGAAGGCCCAGAAAATGGATTCCATGTGAATCCTAGCTCGACAGAATTGCTCTTAAATTCAAACGCCACATCCTGTAATACGGTTTCCTACTTAAATCAAATGCCTAAGGCTCCCGCGTCTGCAAGATTAAGTTCTACTTTAAATATTTCAGATACCAAGAATTTGTTCTTATTTTTTTTAAATGCGATTCGCATAAACTAAAAGTCTCAAACCTATCTTCTAATTCATTTAATGATTGGTATGCGAAAAACCCAGTCAATTAGTATACCAGATCCTTCCGTTATAATAGACCATATTCCTTTAATAAAAAATCAATTAGTTAAGGCATAAAGTAATTTCAAAAGGTAATTTTTATTTACATTTAGATTTAAAAAAAAATTATTTTTACATGTAAAGGGGAAGCTATTTTGTCTAAATAAGGTAAAAATAATAAAGAGTTAAATTTGTATGATGTGCCACGTAGGAAACACGATCCACCTCGGACAATTAAAAAAAAAGGAATAATAATCTTAAATTATTCCACAAAAAGACGCACCGGAAAACTACTTAAAAAGAGATCCGTCTACTCTGCTCGCGAATTTGAAATCGCTTCTGAGAAATTATTCTTTGTTCTGTAAAGAAAGAAACCCAAAGAAAGTGCCGGAAAATCGAAAATCGCCTTTCGGTATTCCTACGAAAGGGTTTAAATCTTCCCGTAACGTTTATCAAACAGTGTTTCCTTTTCTCTGTTTCTGTTTTCCGCGAAAACCATCGAAGCTTTTCTCGTTTTCTTTTTTTTTCTTTATGTTTCTTGCTTTTGTTTCTCAGTACAGTTTGTTGTGCTGAGTGTGTGTTTGGTTATCTGGTATTAGGTTTACGGTTAGGGTTATGGTTTTCTCTCATTTTCAGGGTTTCTTTAAGTTACGTATGTAAGCGCGGTTGAAGCTTTTTGATATTGCTGTGACTGTTAGGTTTTTCATAGGAAGCAATGCGGGGGAAAAGGTTTCGGGACATTGGAGTCCAGTCTCCTACTCGGAAGTCCCATCATAATGTGAAAGTTTTGCGGAATCCTCGGAGACAGGATTTGAGAGGAGTGGTAATGGTTCAGGGGGAATTAGATTTTTTGACGGTTGCTTGGATGGAGATAGAGATGAGCATTATCAGGGATTTTCGTTTAGCCAGGGCTTGCCATTAATCGAGTCTCCTTCCATGAAATTCCAGTGGGAAAATCTCTTGGAGAAACCTGCAAATTTGGGTGGTAATGGGAAACTTACCATGGATGTTGCCAGTGGTTATGGCGCTGATGTTTATAGAATGGAAACTGAAAAGGGTTATACCCAAAGTGGCTTTATGGGGACGGTCCCGAAGTCCATGTCAATGGTAAATAAGAGGGCAAGAGCCTTCGACTTTTCGCCATGCCCATCAAATTTTGGCCCTACTAATATTTCTGACGACATTGATGGCAGATTCTCATCTCCGCAGGGGAATTTGAATATTGAGTTTCACAAGGAAAATATTGAGTGATTCCCATCCCCAAATATGGGGTCTTACATGGAGTCTGTTCCAATGAGAAAGTATTTATTCGAAACTAAGTTACTGGGAGCAGAAGTTGATGAAGATATCCGTATTCCAGATTCCCTTCCTGTAGATGAGTTCTCAGCAAGAAAAGCGCATGGCGATCTACGAATCCAAGGTCATTCACTTGCTGTAGATATTGAAATTCAAGGTCACCGGCCTGTGTATAAGCTATCAGCTACAGAATCATGTGAAAGTATTCAAATTCAAGATCATCTGATTGTAGATAAAACATTGGCAAGAGGATTATGCAAGAAAGAAGAGAAGGATGGGTTCTATCCTAGTCATTGGGATACTTATCATCGCTGTAATGAAGAAGGCAAGCCAAACTTTTATCCAATGGATACTTCTCATCACATAATGCCGGCGGTTCAGCCCAAGGCCTTCTCCAACATTTCAAAGGATGATTCCCATGGGCCTTATAAGAACGGTCCAACCTTTTCTTCTGGATTCAATTGTGAAACTAATACTGAACCTTTTGGTTGGGATGGGGATGGTCAAATGTCAGGTTTCAGATCTCCAAAACCAGAACTTGGACCAAAGAAGCAGGTTCAGTTTATCCCAGCGGAGCGCAAATCTTCGAATTATCCTTGCCCTGAATTATGGAAAAGTGAGAAGGGTGATCTGGGTACAGTATCTGATGAATTTTATGAAAAGATAGAAAATGTTAGGCAAGGCTGGGACCATCAAGATTTAGTGAGAGGTGGCATTGTTGGTTCTGTTGTAGATGGAATTGATGAGTCCGAAAGCTCATATAGCAATCATACAAGAGACACTAGACTATTGGAATATCTCAATTCTTTACAAGAACCACCAATCCACAACTACCTGGATGCAAGCAAAACACGACATGGAATAAGGCTAGATGGGAAGGTTTTGTGTTCTAGAGGTACTGGTCTCAAGTTTGAAACAGAAGTATATCAAGACTGCGAAAGCATCCACCAAGGAAGTGGTTATGATCTTGAAAGAAATGCTGATCCTTGGCCCTATGAAGAAAGATCACCAGCTTTAGATCATGATCCAGGCTTTGATGTTTGTCCCCAACTAAGTTTGGCATTAGAGGAGCCGGGCATGCTTGACCTCTCTGAATATAGTCTTAAAAAAAAACACAGTATGGACAAGGAAATAAGCATGCATAATCCCAAAAGCAAATTATCAAGCAAACAGAGAATATCTACCAAGATCTGTAACCTGAGCAACAAAAATGAAGGATGGGCCAGTGAAGATATTGGTGACATTTTTTTGTCAAAAAAGTCTGTCTGGAGTCACTCATCACACAATCCCTCAGGCATTCGGAATCGCACAAGTCAATGCTATAAGCCTGGTGGTACAAATATAAAGAAGCGATTGGGGCCTGTCTCCAAAATGATCATGTTTCACACCCTGTGGTTAGAAAACATAAACCACACAAGTTCCCGAAGAGAAGTTTAGATGGTTCCTACGGAAGTCCTCATATTGCAGGGGTTCCTCTGAAGACTAAGGTGAGTGCTGCAAGCAGTGAACTTGAAGACTCTGAAGAATTCAAGCATCAGGTAAATAGCATGTTTCTTAAGTTTGTCAAACTGCTGAATGAGAACCCCGCTCAACGAAGAATATACACAGACCAAGGAAAAGATGGTAATTTGAAGTGCAGCATTTGTGGCAGGTCTGTCTTCTACACCATGACATGTGTTTAAAAGTGGAACAATCTTTGCCTCGTTTTAATTGAAAGTATTCTTACTCTTCTGCTGCAACCAAATGAACACCCTCTAACTTGAATATATCTGGTCTTGCTAGAATTTATTTGGCAAGTCTTTTCTTCAATACTTGCTGTTAATGAATATGGGAAGGTGACTGAAAAATTAAGGGTAAATCTACTGCCTTAACTCTATCTTCTGGTGTAATGTAACTTCACTATAATATATAGAAGCTTTCAGGATGTGAGAACATATCTGATTCATTGTTCCTGCCATTATTCAGTAATTCCATTCTCGTGGATGATGATAACTTATCAATCAAAGGGTAGGTCGGTGATGAATGTGATGGTTTGGGTTTTTTTGTTCAATTTGGAGTTTTCAAGTGGTTTTTCATGACTGATTTTCATTGGACTGCTGGGAAAGTGGGAGAAAGAAGTATGGAAAAAGGAAAAGAAGGAAAGGACAAGAATGTAGAGAAGTATATAGAGAGATCCATCCATCAGAAGAAGAAAAAGAAAGGGAAGAGAGGTGCCAGAAGAAGTGGCAAGATGGTGATGGTGTTGTGCCAGTTCACAACATTGGGGTGGTAGTGTTGAGGACAATTGAGAGGAAAAAAAACAACTCTGCACCATTTTAAAGAGAACTAAGAAGTTTGTTTCTGATTTATTTTTACCTCTGATAATCTTGCACAGCCACCAGCTAAAGGAAAATGTCTTCGTTGGTTGTTTGGTCCTTAGCTATTTCAAAGGGTAAAAATGTCATATGGATAGATTGAGGGAGGTTGATTGAAATATAATGAAAGTATTGGCCTTTAGGCAATGGAATTGCAAGAGAAATATACTTCCTAATCTTGACAATAAGAATTGATCATGCCCTTGGAAGCGTTTCTCCTAAATTTTGATTAGAAGGTGAGAATATCTTTTGGAGCATTTGGATTGGAAATTAGGACTGTATAGAGATATCTTTTTCGTTACTAAGATGATATGTTGAACTTCATGATGAGTTCATAGAAGAGTGTCTATATATATAATTTTTTGATAGGTAGAAGAGTGTCTATATGAAACTCCTTTGCTCTAATACTTCTCTTTGGTGGAAGAATTTAAGTAGTTGTATAACATTGTAATGTTAATTGTCAATTCCCACCCTTTACTGGGACCTTTCTTTTTGGTTGACAGATGCTTCCAATTTTTCGACCTTGGGACGTTTCAATAAATCGAACCATTATTCGTTCATCTTTTTACTTAATCATGCTTCAACAATTTTAAACAGTTTCTTCAGCTTTTTTGCAGGACTAGATAGATTTATTTTTTGATAGGCAGGAATGGATAGATTTATATTCCTAGGGGAGTGTTACTGCCTTGTGAAACGAAGCCTAATACTTGAAGTACTATATAATTGACTATCTAGAGATTTATTCTAAATAATTATTTACTTTTGATATTTTGAAGTTCCTCATTCTTGTTCCTCTACTTGTCTAAGATGAAGTTACTCTTTCATTTTTCCACCATGCTATTGATTTTGGTTTTCATATATTCTTTTAAAGGCTCACTTTATCTGCATGTTGTTTCAGAAACTCCGAAGAGTTCATGAATACACTAGGCTTGGTGATGCATACCATCATGTTTCCCAAGGTTGGTCTCAGAGCACATCACTTGGGTTTATTCAAAGCACTTTGTTTGTTGATGGGGTGGAACAGTGAAGTGACACCTAATAAGCCATGGGTTCAACAGGCATTGCCTGCTGCTGAATCCTTGGCTCTGAAGGAGGATCTGATTATCTGGCCACCTGTTGTCATTGTCCACAACAGTTCCATAGGAAACAATAATCCAGATGAGCGGATTATTGTGACCATTGACAAGCTTGAGACCATTCTAAGAGGTAAACCCAATTGCATAAAGAAATCCTTTATTTTCTCCTCAAAATTTTGTGCTTAGATTTTATATTTAGTTCTTTTGAAATTCCTTCTGAATTCCTTCACTGTGCTAAAACGAGGATGCTATGGGATTTATTTTTCTCTTTATTTGGCACTACTTGGGTGATCCTGGATTCAGTGCGAGGTACTCTATGAAGTGGGACAGTTTTAAGGTGGGTAAGAAGTGGAAGAAGGTGTGGCAAGCTGGGCCATTTTGCTTATTCTAGACAATCTGGAAGATTAGAAACGGAATGGCTTTTAGGGATGATCCTTTGTCCAAACAGAAATTCAAAATTTCTTTTGTTTCGCATCTTTGGTAGGAGACTAAGATGTTTATTGAGGATAGTCCCTTGACCTTTGCGGCTTTCATTGATTGGTTGGGGTATAGGTGAGAGGGAGGTTGGTTGTATAGTGGGATTTTTTGTGCAGTTTTGAGGGGCTTTGCTCTTCTTCTTTGTTTCTCTTTTTGGTCTCGTTTTTTGCGACTTTATAAAATTTCTTTCTTACTTATCAAAAAAAATTTTTAGTGCTTAGATTTTCTTTTTAATTCTTTTGAAATTCCTTCTGAATTTCTGCTAGCATCATTCTAGAAGCAAATGACTCCCAACTTCCAACCTGTCCTCTTAATGATATAACTCAATGGGATATGGGTGCTTTTAATTGGTAACTGAGGCTGGTGCTCCTATAATTTGGCTGGAAACTTGGACATATAATTCTATCTACGACATGCTTTCTTTTCCATATCATACTATAAATTCTTGGGTCCTAGTTGTACTTACTTTTCTTTTTGCTTAATCTGTTATTCTTTTTCTCTTTCTCCATTTTCACCCATCAATTGCAGATATGGGATTTGAAGGGGGAAAGACCAAGATTTGCCGGGGCAAACCTGCAAATCAGAGTATCATGGTGGTGAGGTTCCATGGAACCTTTTCTGGGTTGCAGAAGGCAGAGAAGTTGCACCATATTTATGCTGAGAACCAACATGGAAGAGCTGAGTTTGATCAGATCAAATCCAACAATGGCAAAACAGGCAGTTGCAGAGAAAATCAGAAGGCGCAGGCCGACAAGGTGGAACATGTTCTATATGGCCACTTGGGAATCGCAGGTGATTTGGATAAACTTGATTTTGAGGCAAAGGAACGATGTGTGGTGAAAAGCAAGAAGGAGATCATGGCCATTGCAGAAGCCTCTCTTGTAAATGAATAAATGACGAGCAGCTGCTTGTATCCATATGCAAACTCACATAGGTTTCTGTTTTCTTGCATACCAAATTTACCTTACTGTTTCCTATGTAATTAACAAGAAGCTCTCGTTGTTGCATTTGAGCTGGCCTATTTTTGGTATTCATTGTATGTACTTGGTGGCTAAGATCCGATGCAGACACACAAGACTGACCACACAAATTAACTTGGTTTCCACTTAAAATTAAGGCTTGACCTTTTGGTTTCTCTTGTTATATGTCTCATTTAATTTCAAATTTGTCTGTTTATTTGAATTCCAGCTTACCATTATGCATTCATACATCTAATCCTAGTAGAACTATCTTGAGCCTGATTGCATGTTAATATGAATTGACCTTTATTAGATGCGTAGTATCATTGGGTATATATGAGAACCGATCATCAGAATCTCATCTTTAAGGATTAAATCTTTAAATGTTGAAAGTGTTTCACTCTGGGATGAGGTTCTATAAAAGCATGGTAATTCGGCATCATGAACCCTTCTTAAATATGCTAATTTACTTGCTTTCTTAGACCATGGTGCTGTTGCCTGTATATATTTTTTCATAAATTAAGCATTCATGGTAGTTATTAAATGTTCAATACTCAGGTTGAATTTGGATTAAGTTTTCTGAACTCAAACTCAATTTGGGTGGAGTCCAGGCAAATATTAAAACAACCCAAGCTTAATCCAAACTTGACTTCAAGTTTTTATAATATTTTTGATATTGATTATCATATATAACTTTTTATTTTCTACTTTTCTATTCTTTAATTTCCTAAAATTTTCTTATTTACTATCTAAATTTCATTATATGTATATGGATTATTTTATCCTTTTTTAATCAGGCAACTCAATTTAGGTCCAATTTGACCATCCAAGCTTAGTATGACCAACTTATATTTAACTTGACCCATGAAAATGAGATTATGTTGAGCTTAAACTAAGAACCTCGGATTGAGTTGAACTTGGGTTGATTGTATCTTAATTTAAACTCACCTCGAGTTAGGTGGTGTTTGTTTTTTTTACTTAATGCTAAATATAACTTTTTCGAGTTTAACATCGAATAGTATTTAATAACACAAGATGTTATCTGCTTTTTAACAAAGAGCGAGCAGTAAACGACAATGGGACACTATTTTGATTCTCGTCCCGCCGCTCTTAATGACACAAGCTTAATTTAGAATTTGAATCCATTTTTTTAACTGGGTTTAAGCCATTTTCAAATCCGAGACAAAATTCAGTATTGTTACTCGTAGAAACCCTAGTAAAATTAAAATTTCAAATATGACAAATGCGAATAAAAATAATAAATTGCCATAAAGGTTCAGTGAAGCTTAAAATTCTCTAGATCTTTGATGATGAAATGGATCAGGCCGTTAAATTCATCTCAAGAACGAGCGACCCGTAGTGCTATCGACTCGAGACAAGCCAAATTTTTTCGATTTTCTGGTGATAAGTTGCCACGACTTCTAATATGAGTATTTTACAAAATCTCGAAAGTCGAAATGTCTTGGGCTAAGTTCATTTAAAATAAAGTGAACTCGAAAAGTTAATAAATTGTTTCAAGGTAAAACGAACTCGAATAAAGCAATATGAACCATGTATTCAAAATAATAATACAAGCCCTACTCGATTATATTTTAAAAAATAAATTTTTATTATTTTATTTTTATACTTTAAATATAAATAGTTAATTATTAGAATGTTTTTTAATGTAAATAATTTATAAAAATTCATAATATTTTTATTTTTATGAAAAATATTAATTTTAATATAATAAAATGAAAAAGCAAATATAAAAATTAAAATTAAAATTAAAACGAAAAATAAAATGTAAACTGTATGAGTTTGGGAATTTTTCCATCTCCACCTCGGGCCCCGCTTTTATTTTTAAACGGCATGTTTCGAATCGAAAAATAAACGGCTGAGAACGGACCCCGTCCCAAACCCTCCCTTCAAGCACACATCCATGTGAGCGTGTATTACTAAATCTTCTTGTCGGACAACGATTTAGCTTTTTCTTATTTTCGAAATGACTTTTCTCTCGAATAGAAAAAGCCAAATATTTTCACTTTTTCTATTCAGAACTTTTTTAAAAAATTTCAGCAATAAGTCCTGAAAATTTAAAAAAAACAAACAGTTTAATGCTAAAAACTATTTAGCTTCAGTATTAAGTCAAAAAACAAACGCCACCTTGTCACTAACCTGAATGATCCATCCAAATTGTAGTCCTTTGTATAAGTTATGACATGGAAATCGCGATTAAGAGTTAAATAAAAAATTTCTTTCAAGATGACTAAGAGAAATCAATTTGGGCCAAATCGAATAAGTCTATTTTTTATTTCTCCTTTCATTTTCTTTGATACAAACAATTGAGTGAGGCTTATGCTCAAAGGCTTTGCCATTCAAAGAAGATCTCTTTGAATTTCATCAAGCATCCAACTCACTTTTCTTGGGATAAAAAGTAAATTAGCAAGCTTTGGCAAATAGTGTGGAACCAAAAAATAAGTTGAGGAGAGCGGGGCAAAAACGCTAGGTTATTTTATGTGGGGGCAAAATAAGGTACATGTCAACCTTGAGGGGTAACTCAATTGGTCTCAGGCCTTAAAGCTTAATTAACTCAATGGTCTTCAGTTCAAGTCTTCTTAGAACTATTGGAGATTTACCCAATCGTTAATTTCAAGACCCCGTGGATTAATCAAGATGTAAGCAAACTGGCTTGAACATCCATAATTATAAAAAAAAAAAAATACAAATCTCATCTATTAACAAGAGATAAAACCCCAATTGGTTGGGACTTTGAATTCACAAACTCTATAATTGAATGAAAAGTGTGTCCCTACATCGAATAGGAAACAAGAAGGGAGATGGGTTTAAATAGTCGAGCCTCTCAATGGCTCAGTCCTAAGGGGCATCCCCACTTTGTGGAAGGGCGGAGAGGACTCGCTGCTTCAGGCTGGTTTCACGCGCGCAAGACCGCCGCCGTTCGTTCGACGTATGTCCCAAGACAGCCCGAGTCCACCCTATCGAGATTTCTATTTTTTCAAACAGATATGTTGTTCCAAATTTTTTAACGAAAATTCTCACTTCCATCATCATCTTCCAGGCGTATTGTTTTGCAAACAAGGAGTCTGCTGAGTCCGACTACGTACACCATCCCGAGACGATCATTCCACTCATCCCCAGACTAATTGAGGGGGCCAAATTCGCCTTAAGGACAAGCACGCGCCTCAAGGCGCCGCTTTCTCGCTTACTTCTCAGAGCAAATATCCGTTACGCTTTTCGCTTATGCTCAGATTCAAATTTTGAACAAACGCTTCGCTTACGCATTCTTTCGTGAAATGTTCATTTTATATTGCGTAAATGGCTTAGCCTTCGAATTCTAAGTAACTGCTTATTCTGAATCCATGGAGAGTTTTCAAAAAGTTCAATGGTACCGATTTCCAATAGATATAACAAAAGTTGTTCTATCTCATAACCTTGACTTTGGCAAGATTCCTCAATGAGGATGGTCCTAAATTGGATGTTGGAGAGACAGATAAAGAAAAGTTGGTTGTTGTGGATGCATGAAATCATTCTGACTTCCTGTGTCGCAACTATGTCCTCAACGGTCTAGAAAATACTCTCTATAACGTCTATAGTCCGTTGAAATCGGCTAAGGAGTTATGGGATAGTCTCGACGGGCAAGCAAGCATGTAAATCAAGATGCCGGATCAATAGCCCATTAATAAAATTTCTGACTTCAAGATGGTTGATTCAAAGACCGCCTAAGTCAGTTCAAGAACTTCAAGTGGTTAGTGCATGATATTCATGCCAAGGAATGACTTTATGAGACATTTTATGTCACACCCCGAACCTTGCATTCGACCTGACATGGATCCGAACAGAGTCTCTGGGAAGAGACCATATATCGACTCTTTACCTGATTTTTTTTTTTAAAAGCAGAACTTGTACCCACAGGGGTATGGCTCCATCTTATAATGTAATCAAAATATCATATACATTTACCGAGTCCCATTTAATTACAAAACTCAGACTTACATTTACAAATCGAGCACGAAACTACATGGTAGTGAACCTCATAAGTGTAGTTGCCAACAGATGGATGTTTGGTCGACATCTTCTCATGTGTACTCTACACGGATTAAACCCGTGCTAAGCTTTACGCTTAGTGGGAAACATTTCTTATATACGTAAAACATAAATAGCGTATAACAAAGAATAAGTATCGTAACACTGTGCATTCACATAATGAACTTATACAATTACTTAGGCTTATACAGACTTATGCTTATTTAGACTTATACTTATCACATCCTTACTTATGGTAGACTTATTCTTATTCCTATCTCCCGTAGGACACATATTTATACTTATCTCCGTAGGGCACATACTGATACTTATCTCTCGTAGGACATATATTTACACTTATCTCCCGTGGGACACATACTTATTCAGATTCCTCGTATACGGTACTGAACTTATACTTTTACTTAGACGGAGGTACTTATCATGTACTCATACTCCTATCTATCTCATACTTGTTCAAATCTCCCGTAGGAGTTACAGAGCTTATGCTTATACAGAGGTTATGCTTATTCAGAGATACTTATAACGTAATGGTACTTATATTTATCTCATATCTCCCGGAGGAGTTCACAGAACTTATGCTATTACAGAGGTACCATTAGGTACTACAAGGCTCATACTTATACCATAGAGCTTATACTTATACGACGGAGTTTACACTTGTTCGGAGGTACCCGTAGGTACTATAGAGATATTACGGAACACATACTGGTATTGCGGAACTTATTCTTATACGGAAGTACTCGTAAGTACTACTTATTCAAATGTCCCAAAAGATACGTACTTATGCTTATATCAAACTTATAATTAATTAAAAGTACCCGTAGGTACTACTCGACTTATACATATACGTGGGGTACTACAGTACTACATCGAAGTTTATCCTTATCCAGAGTTTATAATGTAAAATTCCGTAGGTACTATTAAATGATTCAGATACGAGGTACCCGTAGGTACTACAGGTAACTTATATTTATTCTTGTACACATCTTATTCTTGTATTTCAAATCTTATAATTTTATTTCGATCTTATACGTATTACTTGAACTTATACTTGTCTTAATGAACTTATACTTGTATTACAGAGAGTTTATTCCTTATATTACTGATCTTATTCTTCTTGTATTGAGTTTATACTTGTACAAAAGCACTAGAGGTACTATACATATTCATTATAATGAGGCACCCGTAGGTACTACCGGACTTATACTTTGTACATGTGAACTTGTACTTATTTTACCGATACGGAAGTACCCGTAGGTACTACAGAAATTTTATTTGTACAAAAGTACCCGCAGGTACTACATAACAAATACAGAGGTACTCGTAGGTACTACAGAACATATACAGAGGTACCCGTAGGTACATTCAGATCTTTACCATATTCAATTCTTTATTCTTATTCTTTATTCAGAGTCTTATCATATAACTGTTTGATTGCCTAGACCAGTACTACGGAATGAGTAGGACACAACACAGTTTGGTACCAAGGTACAAGATGCATCGAGGTAATCAGAGCACAGCTGTGAGTGTCAAGCACCGACAGAGAGTACCACGCACTAATCGCAGAGCACCGGGCACACGAGCCAGCACTACTGGGAGTGTCGTCGCACCAATCGTGAGAGCACCGAAGTAATAATCGTATACTAATGTGCCACACGATTAGAGAGTGTCGCCGCACTAATCGTAGAGCCGGCACTATACGTGCCTCGCCTAATGCACACATAGGTGCCATGTCATTCAATAACTCGGTCTTAGGCAATTTGTACAATTATTTTAGTTCAAGAACTTACTATCTTATAATAGGGCCTCTAGCCACATTATGTTTTTATGACATATTATTGTCATTTCATGTCTATGTTCATGTTCATATTTCAATTGCTTATGTTTCATACATCATCAAATTCATGTTTCCCATGAAAATATTTATCATATTGCATTTCCTATATTTCTTTCCTTTATCATGCCTCTTACATATGTGGCATTTCATATACTTATACTTATACAGAATACTTACGTATTCACACACACATCATTCATGGTATTCTTTGCTCCTCTATGAATCAACTTTACTTAGAAATCGGACCATTCCAATCGGATCATCCAACTCGTTACATTTTCATGCCAACTAGTCGGGCTTTACATTTTACCGAGGGATAATAGTTTGCAATATTCATTTTCCAAATGCCTATTCCATATTTGACACTGATTCTTTGTAACTTTAAAGCCTAAGGCTAAGGTTCATCTCTCCAATTGGAATCACCCAAATCGAAGCACCTAACTCGTTATGCTCAAACAATTCGGACTACTCTATGATCAAAGCTGATGCAGGAATTGGCTTGCACGTGGCCCCACTTTGAGTGAATTTTAAGACCACTTAGAGTCAGAATTTGACGATGTCTATTTATTTATGTTTGATTCTCCTTGAAGTCTATTTTAATTGGCCACTTGAATCACTCAAATCGATAAGAACAGCAAAGTTACGAATTCAAAATACGAAAAATGGTCGAAATAGGAAAAGCAGAATAGGGTGTACCGGTACACCCCTAACGGTACGGTACATTGGCCAAATGATAACCTGAAAGTGTACCGTACAGTTCAAGGTGTAACGGCATAATCACCAAATGCCCGTAATGTGTGTTTTTGTTACATTTTTCCATATTTTGATAATACTCAAACTCATCCTCTACACTTCAAACACACATTAAAACCATTTCAAATTCACCTTGTAATCTCTTTTGGTCCAAATCCTCTTCCATTTATCTTCTTTCAAAACTTTCCATGAATTCTCCAAATATCATTCTAATATGGGTTGGTGACCTCTTACACAAACTACACTAAGATTTGTTAGGATTTGTTCTAAACCCTAACTCAATTTCTTTCCATTTCACCATGAATCCAACAACAAAGGGAGGATTCCATACTTATCTTGTTCCTTGTGGGTTTTACCAACCTTAATTTCAAGAAATCTAAGGTTAGGATGCAATTCTATCAAAACCCTAGATTTAGAGACAAGATATTAACCACATACCAAGCCTTAAAATTCCATGATCCATACAAAATCCATACTCAAAGTAGTTTCCTATACTCTTTTGCTTGGCTCTCCTCTTCTTTCTCTCCTCTTCTTTCTTCTCTTCCTCTTCCTCTTTCTCTCCTTCCTCCCATCCGGCTCTCCCTCTTTTTGGAGACCAATTTGGTCTTAAATCATGGATTTGTTAAGGCCATGTTTGGCCTTCCAAAAACCCATTTTTGGGTTAAGTTTCATTATTTGCTTTTTGGTCCTCCAAATCTTGACCATTTGTATTTCAAGTTTCCTTTATTTCATTTTGGCCTCAAATCTTCTAGGAATTACACCACAATTCCTATTATTTATACTTTGGCCTCAATTCTTGTTAACTTTTGACTTTATCCTTTTGGACAATTTACATATTCGTCTCGTGTCTTTAAAATTTCCGGGTCTCTCGTTTCCATGTTTCGCATTTAACTCACGAAACATTCAACTTACGCTTACAAAATACCCTAAACATGTCAAAAACTACTAGGGTACATTTTGGGGTGTTACATTTCAAGTGGCTGCATTCATTGAAAAACTGCTACCATCCTGGAGGGATTTCAAAAATTATCTCAAACACAAGAGAAAGAAGTTGTCACTTGAAGACTTGATTGTTTGGTTGAGGATTGAGGAAGACAATAGGCCATTCGAGAAGAGTTGGGAAGCACCTAGAAGTTTCCAAAGGCCAATGTTGTCAAGAAGGATCGAAACCTAAACAAGAAGAGGAAAATGCCGAAGTCTCGAGAGTGGATTCAAACTAAGGCTCAAGAATTTGTTGGCAAGTGTTTCAACTCGTGGCAAGTCTCACATCAAGCTAAAGACCGTAGGAGCCAAGAAAAGATTTAAAACGCAGCTAATGTGGTGGAAAAGATCTCCAATGGTGTTGATGATATCAACTGACCGCTATGATATCCGAAAGTGTAATATGGCAAACCCAAGGAGTGGTGGATTGATATCGAGCAACTGTTTACATCCGTAAACAGATCGATGTTTTCATCCTACACAACAAGTGGGGGTGGTGAAAACTTTATATGGGTAATTCTCAACCTCTAAGGTTGAAGGTGTCGGGAAAGATTGCTCAAAGATGACATTTGGAAAGATTAGACACTAATTAATGTCTCCCGCATGTGCCGGGATGTTCGCAAGAATTTAGTGTCGTGGATCTCTCCTTAGCAAGAATGGCTTCAAGTCAGTTTTTGTATTCGATGTTTAATTTCTCAAAAAATGAGATGTATGGTGGAAAGGGGTTATATGAGTGATGGTTTGTCTAAGCCGAATGTAATGAATCTGTAACCAAGGATGATTTGAATAAAGTTGCTTCTTCTTATGTGCTTGAGTCTTCTAACATTTCCGCATGCTAGACTAGTGACAAGTTAACTATAAGTCAATAAAGAAATTAATGAATATGGACTGCTTGCCGACTTAATCGCCCAAGTGAGAAATGCTATGTTGAATCTAAATTTCTAAGCCCTTCCACTGTAGATAATAGAGTTCCGTAACTCCTTAGATTTAATACACACAAATATATGATATATGAAATCAATACTGCCAAGAGGTGGTAAGGCATTTTATTACTTTGTAGATGCCTCGTTTCGCGGTATTGTTATGTTTATTTGCTTAGTAGCAAAGATGAGGCTGTGAATGCTTTTAAAACTTATAAGGCCAAAGTTGAAACTCAGTTGAAAAAGAAAATTAAAATAATAATGAGTGACAGAGGAGGTGAATATGAATTTCCGTTTGAGGAAATTTGTACCAAGTTTGGTATCGTTCACCAAATGACTGCTCCTTATACACCACAATCAATGTGCGAGTGGCGGAAAGAAAAAGCGGTCTTTAAAGGAAACAATAGAGATGCATTGTTGAATAGTTAGGTTACCATGAATTTATGGGAAGTGGTGGCCAGTGAATTTTATTTTAAATGAGTACCCCGTAGAAGAACCTGACAAACTCTTTATGAAATGGAAGGCATAATGCCTAACTTGGAATTATCTCAAAGTGTGGGGGTGTTTGGCTAAGGTTGAGTTCTTCAGCTAAAGGTTAAGAGTAGGACCAAAGGCGTGGCTTGTGTTTTTATCGGATATGCTCGGAGATAAAAAGTACATATCGTTTTCTTGTTCCTGGTCGAGAGATCCCAAATATACATGTCAATACGATCATTGAATCAAGGGACGCTTCGTTCTTTGAAAATATATTTCCGTATAACATAGTATATGAGTCAATTAATAATAATAAGAGGTCTCGAGATACTATATCTAGAAGTGATCCAATGGAGGATGAACCTAGACGTAGTAAAAGGCAAAAAGGACTTCCACGTCTTTTGGACTGATTTATAACGTATCTGTTGGAGAATGAGCCTCGGACATTCAAAGAGAAAATTTGTGAGCCGCGAAGCCCGGGTTCACGGAAAGAAGCTATTAATAGTGAAGTTGAATCCATCTTGTCAAATCATACATGGAAATTGGTTGACCTTCTCCACAGTAATAAACCCTTTACAATGTAAGTGGATTTTCAAAGAGGAAAATGAGACGCGGATGGTGCTATTGATAAATATAAGGCTAGGCTTGTAGTAAAAGGATACAAGCAACGAGAAGGTCTTGATTATTTGATACTTATTCACCTGTGCTAGAATTACATCTATAGGATGCTAATTGCTATAGCAGCGGTGTATAAGCTTGAAATCCATTAAATGGATGTGAAAACGACCTTCTTAAATGGAGATTTGGAAGAAGAAATATATTTGGAACAACTCAAAGGGTTCATTGTTCAGGGACAAGAGCAGAAATTATGTCGACTTATCAAGTTACTCTATGGATTGAAACAAGCACCAAAACAATGGCATGCTAAATTCGATGAAGTCATGTTGTCGAATGGTTTCAAGATTAATGAGTGCGATAAATGTGTATATGTTAAGCAAACTGAATTGCTTTGCCATTTATGTCTATATGTAGATGATATGTATAACGACGGTGATGGCAGGGTACATTAAGAAAAATCAAATGCTTGCTTGCAAGTAAATTTGAAATGAAAGATATGAAATTCGTGATGTTATTTTAGGAGTTAAAATCCATAAGACATGCGGAGGATTAGCTCATCGCAGTCAAACCCATATTGAGATTCTGAGCAGTCTATGAATATTATTCTGAGTGCAGGACTCAGATGGATGTTAATTTACATCTTTCTAAAATCTTTGGTGAAAACAAAGCTCCAAAATGAGTATGCTAGTATCTTAGGTAGTTTAATGTATGTCATGTTGTACTAGGCGGACATAAGCTTGTGCGGTTAGCAAGCTAAATCGATTCTGATTAGTCAAATGAAAATCATTGGAAAGCTATGGAAACGTTTATTAGGCTACTTAAAGCATACTCAAGATTATGCTTTGCATTACATAGAATATCTGGCGGTACTTGGGGATCTTTTGTAGTCTGGAGTGGATAAATGGCACTAAAGACACAAAATCGACAAGTGGATATGTATATTCCTGCTTGGTGGGGCGACCAGTGTCTAGGTAATCATCAAAACAAACTTGTATTTCTAGATCCACTATGGAATCATAATTTATTGCTTTGGATAAAGCCAGTGAAGAAGCCGAGTGACTTCGAAATTTTTTGGAAGATATTCCTAATTGGCCTAAACCAGTGCTCGTTGTATGTATACATTGTGATAGTCAATGGCGATAGGAAGGGGCGAGGAATGTCATGTATAATGGTAAGGAATCTCGGCACATCTCGTCGAAGATGACATAATGTAAGACAACTTTTTCTAATGGAATTATCACCATTGACTATGTGAAGTCAAAAGATAATGTGCGGATCCGTTAACAAAGGCCTAACTAGAGAGATGGTTGCGAAAACATCAAGGGGAATGGGTTTAAGGCAGCTAAACAAGTCATCATAGCGGACACCCTACCTAGTTATTTGAAGTCCCGGGATCTAGGTTCAAGGGACAACTAAGTTATGAAGACGATTAGCCAGAGTCTTTGTCAAATTTGTTTACCCATTCGGGATAAGTGGCAGTATTAATATGTGAAGGTTAAGCAAAGCTTTTTTAATGATTGTAAACTATATGTTAGAAATCACCTATGTGAGTGTGAAGTGAGGCCGCTTCTGTGAGAATTGCAAAGGCCGAATTCTCTAAAACACTGATGAGACCGGGCGGTGTTCATGGCCAGCGAACACAACGGTGAGACCAATTTTGTTAAGCGGTTGTGATTTCTATTATCTAGGCTTACGAAGGTCGACCAGGTTCAAAGACATCAAGTCTTGATTGGCCAAGGTAAGCCCGATAGGTTTCACTAAAGAAAGTTCAAAGTCTCAGACTACTTATCCCGATGCAACGTTTTCTCATGGAACAATAGCACTTTGCATCTCATGCATACGGTGAGTATTGATATAAGAACTTTCATTCATGTGGGGATTGTTTGGACTGGAATCTAAGAAAACCCATAGTGAATGACGTGTGTCCCATCGAATAGAAACAAGAAGGAGATGGGTTTAAATAGTTGAGCCTCTCAAATGGGTTTTATTTAAGGGACTTCATCTGTGGAAGGGAGGACTGCGTGACCGTCATTTCCCATGTGGGCACCTTCCTCTGTCCGGCCGGCTCGGCTCGGCTCGGTTTCGGGTCCACCCTCTATCGATTTCTATTTTTTCAAACAGACACGTTGTTTAGATCATTTTTTTTTGTACAAACATGTTTGTTCGTGGAGACACTTCATGGCATATTTATACTCCCTTTTTTCCAATTTTTTTTTAACGAAAATTCTCACTTCCATTATCATTCATTTGTGCGATTGTTATAATATGGTGAGTTAAATCAGTCCTCCGACTATGCATGCACAGCTTTGGAGGAACGAGTCCGTTCTATCACGGGAGGCGATTGTCCACTATCTGATGCGATTGAGGGTCAAATTAGTGCAGAATGACGTTGACCCCGTTGGGCTCGGGATCAACATTACGATTGTTTTGTTTATGCTAGCATTCGATTGTTTGTTTGTACTGCAAGTTTGTTTCCTTCACATTTTAGTTTCTATTTCTAATATACGAACATCACCGATTACATACCCATCATCACTGACCCTTCCTTTGCACCATAAAACATGAAACATGACCGTCTTCTTATCCTCTTTTTGAGATATAAATGAGTGACTCCATTAGTAATACAATTGAATAAAAAGACATAGGGTCCTCTTCTCTAAAGCCTTTGTAACTTTAAAAGAAGTTTGTGGGAGCACTATTCACTAGCAGCGAGAACTTGACTATAGAATGCATCATTTAATTTTATTCTACTCAATCCATTTCAAAACAATGTGTTTTGGGTGATTTTGTGATTTTCACTCTAACATACACAATGAAAGCATATGGGTGCGTGCGTGCCAGGAAATTAAAGTGTTTCCAAACTAAGATTGCGCTTATAAATCAAACTTCTTAATTAGATAAAGCAAGTTCCTTGGTTTCTTTGACAATTCCCCAAAATTTAAGTAGATAATACCGTAAAAATGTAAAGATTGTTGGAATAAAAGATGAAGGAAATGTTAAACTACACTAGTAATGAATGAAACGATACAATGCTAAAGAATTGAAAGAAACTTAACTGGAACTTGAGAATAGAATGTTGGAATTGATGAAAGCTAATTAGAAAGCTAAGAAATGTTGAAGTAGATTGTCATTGTTACTTGTTGAGTTGATTGGTTGATTTATTCATCCCTTCTTGATGAGAGCTCTCCTTTTATAGCCGTTCTTGAATAACTGCCCAAATCCTGTTTTTTTTCCACACTCCCCATTTCCTTAAGGAACTACCCATGTCTCCATTAGGGAGGATTGCTCCTCAAGTTTTTTCCACCACCTCAAGTAATTGCCCACATCCTCTTGTCATCTTTTGATTTTGAGTAAAAGTCTCACTATCCTTCGTTGGCCAATCTTTAAAAAATTTTAAACTTTCAAAAATACTCTAAGCTTTTTACATGGGTTTTTCAACTGGGTTTAGACTTATTTCACTTGGGTTTTTAATCCTGGGCTTGGGTTCAAGCCTGAATAAACATTGGGCCAAATTAAATTTACTTTGGGTTAAAAAATTGCTCCCCGCATACATTATAGTGTGAAGGCCACATTGTATGTATAAAATGTTAGTAATAGTGCTTTAGGCCTATTGTATGGACATGGTATTTTGACTATTTATGAGAATTTATTATTACGATGATTTGCATGTTTATTATATATAATGTCCTTGAATAATATTATTAATTATTAAATGTCCACTAATCGGTTATTGTTATGGAAATATGATGAATTAAAATTAGTATAAAGTTTGATTGATATTCATGGATGTGAATATGTGTATGAGATACAAATCAAATTTATATCTATTTGGTGAGAACAAATATTGAATGAGACCGAATCTTGAGATTAATACATGGATGAAAGTCATAAAGTTAATCTCTAATAGTTATTAATCATTGTCTTTGACACGAGATCGTATATTTCTAACATAAGAATATTGTGTTTGATGTAATCAAGCGTTGTCTTTAATGGATGACTATAAGGTTATACTTGAACATAATGAATTATGTAGTGAGATATGAAGCGTTAAGATGGAATTTGTCCCTCTTATTATAAGAGAGATATCTGGGTCCCCTTGACAATTGAGGCCCGAAATGCATATTAGTGTTCAAATGAATTAGTGAGGAGATCAATGTCATTTGTTTAGTCAGTCTAACTGGGTTTCAATTAATCAAAGATAGAACGATATAAGGTTGGCTGACTTTGTCCATGCCTTATATTCTATCAAGATATCATGAGACAAAAAGGATTGGTGTCATTAGCTATATTAAGGTTGTCTCGAATCATGAGCTTTTCATTTAACTCGTAGAGTCGCATGTCTTGCTAGAGGTCACTTATGACTTGTAGAATCAAATGATTTAAGCTTCACGCCAATGTTAATTGAACCTATATAGGGCCTATTAATAAGAACTTAATAATAACGGTTACGGTTTTTCACTGTAGAGTAATTTAAAATGATGAGATTATTTTAAATTACAAATAACAATTAGTTGTTATTTAAATTGACTTAATTTTGAGAAAGTTTAAATTATGATTTAAATTATAACAAATAATTAATTTGTTATATTTATTGGATAAGGAAATAATTCAGAAAGGGTTTTTTAAAAGGAGTTTTAAATATATAATAATAATATAAATTGCTTCTTATCTCGACAAGGATTTGAATTTAAATTGTTATTATTTAAAGAGTTTTAAATATATATTAATAATATAAATAATTCGTTTTTTTATTTGATAAGTGATTTGAATTTAAATTATTATTATTTCTGGGGTGAGTTTTTCAAATATATAATAATATAAATTGCTTCCTATTCAATAAGAATTTGAATTTAAATTGTTATTATTTAAAAGAGTTTTAAATATATAGCCAATATAAAATTCGCTTTTGACTGTGTGTCCCTATGCACTTATATATATATATATATATATATATATATATATATATATATATATATATATATATATATATATATATATAAGTATGTGAGACATATACTTGAAGCTGTGGCTGCTTTTACTCTAAGAACAACCAAAATAGAGAAAACCCCACTCTCGCTTTGAGAAAAACGAATCCGAACTAGCATCTCAACAAGATCGCTCATTATTTGTTCGTGTGTGGATACTTGTAGAGGGTGGCGCTTTCGTAAAGGCAAAGACCTTTTAAGATCCGAATAAACTAAGACGCAGACTTTGAAGGTCACGAATCTATCTACAAGAGGTAAGTTTCATGCATCTCTCTTCCTTCGGTTTTTTATGAAACGCATGTGATCCTTGGTGGGTTAAGGGATAAAAATTTTAAATTCCGCTGCAATTATGTTCCAACTAGATTGGATATTCTGCCCGTAACCCAACATAAAAAGCCTAAAAAATATTTTTCTTGGGCCTATCTCCAACATAAGACCTAAAGTCTAAGTCTCGGCTCATGATTTGGAGTTCCAATAGTAAGAACGAGCCAGGATGGATCGAATGAGAAGGCAACGATTGATTTCCCAAGAAAAACTCCCACCACCTTTAGTTTCAAACCTCCTACCTTCATCATTTCATCGAAAACTTGTGAACATCTCGAAATCACTTTTCTATCTTCCTCTTTGAATTTGGTTATGTTCCAAGAAAACCTTTATTTTAAGAGTTTAATGCCAAGGCAAGCTCTTTTGGTTTAAACAAAAGAAACATTCTCAATATCCTAGCTTCCCTTCAACCCCTAGTGGAAACCTTCCCCTCTCCTCCTAAAATTGCTAATGACGGCTCAAGGTCCACCGTGTGAGTACCATGGCTTTTGGGCCCAAAATCCACTATCCAATAGGCCCAGCATCCGCACTACAACGCCTAATTCAAACCCTAATATGGACTAAAACAGCCTGTTACCTCAAAACCATACGGGAGTTACTCGATAAGAAAGACTCGCATCCCGTCCGGTTTAAGTCCCCTAGCCTACTGGCCCCGCCACATAAGGTATCTATATCCACTGGACTTTAATTCATCACGCCTCAAAACAATAATCCTAAATGAGGAGAATTGCCTTTATTAAGGAGCCAAATTCTTATCACTAAGTTGGTGATATTATATCTCTAAAAATCAAGGAGAATTGGTCTCTGATAAGGAAGGAGAGATTCTACCACTGAAATCCCAAGATTATATTTCCAAGAATCAAGGAGAAATTCAAGTATAAAACAAAAACTCCCCACAAGGGAAAGGTAGGTAACCTTAACTGTCCTACTTTCTTTTCCTTCTTCTCCATCCTTTTGCTAACTTAAGCAAGAGGCGGCCGGTACACTTCCACTGGATCCCTTGTTTTTTTGCAGGTTTATATTAGGCCGCTAATGCCCTGGAGGTCAGACGAACCAGGTACCGACAATTGGCGTCGTCTGTGGGAATCGAACAAAAAGTCTCATCATTGATGTGTAAGGGCTTGGCTCCGACAGTTATCCGATAGCCCTCCAAGGGCCAAAAGAGCTTCGACGTTCCCTCCCACGTCTGATCTGCCTCACGGTGCAATGACTAGCAACCTAGGGCGATCCAAACAGGCGTAAGATCAAATTCTCTACCTACGCCAAGGATATGGAGAAGAACAGAGAAGCAAGCAACATAAACGAAGGAATCAGAGGAACGCATTGAGCACCCCATGCTGTGAAAACAATCGTCTACAGGCCCAAGTAAAGAAAAGGCGTGATCTTGACGAGAGAGATGCACAAGATAGTGGTCAAACAAAGCATCTAGTCGTTCGCTATAAAGGAAAGAAGGCCATTGCCCTCAACGATGTAGATACCCTGGCAAACTACGAGCTATCCTCAAGCAGTTCACAAAATCCCTCCCCAGTAAAAAGCAAAAGCAACAAAGATAGATCGCGCTAGAACACTCACATCACCCTACATTCAGCAATTCCAATGGTGGTACGTTCCGTCGGGCAACATGCCAAGGTCAGAATAAGCCAAACAAAGCACCAAGAGAACGCATTTACTTTACCTACGGGCGCAATGCCTATGCAACCGCTTTACCCCGTCTTCGGAACAAGGCTCGTGCTCTACATGCCGCCCATATTAGCGATCCAACGTCCTAATGACATACTCTCTTCACCCCTAGGGCAACACATCCTTGATTACGAGCCACCACGAGGGTTCATCATGCCAACCTTTGCTATTTTCGACGGCTCCAGTGACCCTTATGACCACATGCTTCACTACAATCAGGCAATGACTCTAAACCCCGGAAATGATCACTTGTTGTGCAAAGTCTTCTCGGCTAGTCTCCAAGGGCTGGTGTTAGCTTGGTTCCACAGGCTCCCACGTAATTAAGTGAATTCGTTCAGCGAGATCTGGACCGTATTCATCTCCTAGTACCTTTGCTCAGTGCGGTAGAAGAGGAATATTAGTTCTTTACATACCATAATAAAGTAAGAAGAGGAAACCATACGGGACTTCACTAAGAGATTCGGGCAAGCCGTCCAGTAGGTAGAAGTTTACAGCATAGACGCAGTCCTATAGAACTTCAGGAATAGCTTCACGCCGTCTACTCCATTCTTCCACTCATTGTCTTTGTAATCATCACTTCAATGGAAGAGTTGTACACAAGTAGACAACATTCAACCTGGAAGATAAATTATACGCGGCAACAACTCAAGTCAAATATGATCACGAGCAAGCCGACTAGAAACAGCAAGCCGGAGGGGAAGAAGCCGCATGAGTCGACTAAAGGCAAGGCAAAAATCGAAAGTGACCCCGAGACCAACCTCAGAAGAAGAGGGAGCCCCCGATGTTCACTCCTCTGAATATCCCCTATGAAAGGCTGCGGCCCCTCATGTGCAACTTGCCAGATTTCAAATGGCCCGAGTCGATCCAGACGGACCCTCTTAGAGAAACTTGTCCATGTGATGCGATTATTACATGGATCATGGGCATGGGACCAACAGGTGTCGAAGCCTAAAATTCATGGTAGAAAGATTAATTCAAAGCGGCAATCTTTTAGGAGATATATCAGAAGCTGATCACAGGAAGAATCCACACCCGCAATGTGCAGAATCACAAACTGACACGCACAAGACTGTACCAAAATGCCATAAACTATATACTGGGAGGGCCGCTTGACGACTAGTACCAGTCAAAACGCCAACAAAAGAAGCTCTTAAGAGTAGCCACGGTAAAAGCCCGAGTGAACATTGTCCACACAAGCGGTAGCCGGGAAGAGACCTAGCCTATAGACGGCCCCATATCCTTTCCCCTAGTAAACCCCAATAGGGTAATTGTGCCCCATTACAATGCACTTGTACTCACCCTTTGTATTAATGGTTTTTATGTGCACAGGGTGCTAGTAGATCCTGGTAGCGCAGCAGATTTGTTGCAGCTGCTCGCTTTCAACCAGATGAAGCTTTCCCCACAAATGCTGAATTCGGTCGGGCGAATCCTCTTTGGTTTCAACGACGCAACAACCTCGACATTGGGAGATATCACACTTCCTGTACAAGCAGGGTCGGTAGCCTAACAAGTTTTATTCTTAGTTTTCGATGATCTAGGACCATACAATTGCATAGTAGGTAGGGCCTAGTTGCACTCGATGAAGGCCATCCCTTTAACATATCATCAGATGGTCAGTTATTTAACTAGTGCGAGCCAGGTCGATCTTCTAAGCAACCAGCTGGCCGCACGACAATGCTACCAATTATCCTTGTGAGAGCAAATAGAGGAAAAAGTTTCAAGCGTTCTTCCCCTCGGGGATTTCATTTCAGCATAGCAGCTACAGCTCACCGCCCAAGTAAGGGCGGAAGACTAGGATCCGTTAGCTGTGGATCCTCTGGAGGAAGTAACGCTGGACGAGCCGAAGAAACTCACATGTGTCTACACTCTGTTATCCAATGAAGAAAAATAACAGCTATGACACATATTGTTGGGGAACGCAGATATATTCTCTTGGAGTCACTCAGACATGGCCGGGATCGACCCAACATTGGCCTCTCATAAATTGAACATGATTGCCACGGCAAAGCCAGTGAGGCAGAAAATATGGCATTTCCACCCAGATCGCCATTAGATTATTCAAACAAAGGTGGACAACCTGCTGAGTGTAGGTTTTATCAGAGAGGTGAAGTATCCCGAATGGCTTGCAAATGTAGTAGTCATCCCGAAGAAGGGCGGTAAATGGAGGGTATGCATGGACTACATGGACCTTAATGAATCATGCCCAATGCATGCCTTCCCCGCTACCTAATAAATCAAATCAATACGCTCTAATCGGGTACGGATGTTGTCATTTCAGGATGCCTTGGCCGGCTATCACTAGATTCCAATGCACCCACCCGATGTAGAGAAAACGACCTTCATCACGCCACATGGGCTATCTGCTACAACGTGATGCCCTTTGGTTTGAAGAATGTCGCAACCTATCGTAGACGGCACTGCTAAGATATTTCGCCATCATCAAGAAATGGAAGTATATATTGATGATATGCTTGTCGGGCGACCAAAGAATGCCCTTAATTCAAGACTTGGTAAGAAACTTTGAGCTCAAGACGAAATGTATGAAAACTAATCCCCTAAAGTGTGCTGTTTCTGGAGTCGTCTGTAAATTCCTCGCCTTATGGTGATTAATAAAGAAAGATTGAAAGCTTCATCCCAATCAACCCAAGGCCATTAATATGAACTTAAATCTACCTCACTCTGAAAAACACACACCACCACATCACTTATGGCCTCCTCGTGATACCATCCACATCCCGTTCTTCTATAATTCCATCGGTCCCCTCCCACTTCCTTTCACTTGTTCCTAAAAGCACAAGATCTTACTTAATACAAAAACATCAAATCTCTTTATAATAATCAAACAAGATCTCAATCATCTCAGGCCCTAAAAGTCTCCCACACATGTTTCAGAAATGCTCCACCTACATAAGAGTTGTTTACAGTTGATGTCAATGTCAATTTAACTAAACAAGAGAAGCACCAACAATATACCCATCAAGCTAAAACCACATCTGAATGTAAAGCCCGATATATCTTGTCTTCGAAAGGTGCGGCTCTAGCCCCATGTAGCCGCCTAAAAAATTCCGCCCTACTTCCCGTGCGCACTCTATCACTATTATGCTTACCAACCTCCCTTTCTGGTAGTTACTATATAAGCTTGACCTGTCAGGGCAAATGGCTCAGTGGGCAATTGAACTAAGGGAGTTCGACATTCAATTTAAACCCCGTCTGGCATCTAAAAGTCCAGGTACGGTTGTTGTCCGGTTGGCATCTAAAAGTCCAGTACAGTTGTTGTTCAGATGGCATCTAAAAGTCCAAATATGGTTAAATGTCTCCATCGACTAATTTAGAAGTCCAAGTGTGATAATTTCGCGGTTGTCCTACTGGCATCAGGACTAGACATAAATTGCTGTCCTGTCGGTGCCTAAGATTTCGATACTAAGTTGTCCTGGTCATATCCCCAGATATGGTTACATTCATAGAGTTCTTGATGTTAATAAACACCCTAGTTATATTTTCAAATTTCATTAAAATACAGAAGTGTCACTAGAAATTACAGCAAAGTCTATATTGGCCAAAGGCCCACTTGCAAAGTTTTCCAATATACCTAAGCTAACATGGCTGAAAGAAGGCCTGCTCCTTAGTTAATCATACTCTCCTGAGCCTCTGCACACCCTACCTTGACTTATTTCGCGCCTGGCGGCCATATTACTGCCAGTAATGGGGCACCTCGGCTGTCAGCACCCAGAGATGGGTTAGAGAAGTCGGGCATGCCATTTAGGATGTCTGGCTGATCCCCACAGATGTTGTTCTTGAACGCACAACACCTATAGCCGTAAACAAAAATGAGATCCAGAGACCCCTGGTAGTCTTCCACCATGTCTTCCCTATCCATGCTTGCTTGAGCATGAAGGGAAGACACCTCACGTTTGGACGCCTCAAGCTCCAACAAAAGCGATGTTCTCTTAGACTCTACGCGGGCGAACTCAGCTTCTAAGCGGGAGATTTCAACCTCTGACCTGCGCTCGCCTTCTTCCGTAGCGGCCAAAGAATTTAGGGCCTTGGTTAAATTGACTTCTACCTTAACTTTGGCGACTCTTGCTGCCGCAGCCACCAATTGAACCACCTTGGCTTCTTTCTTGGCCTCATCTCTTTCTTTCTCCGCCCGGATAACGCTTACCGCACCATCTCTGACCTCTTTTTCCCAACGTTCTAACAAAGCTTCCGCCTTGGCCAAAGAAGCGGTCAGGGTTTGATGATGCAAAGCGGCCGACAAGTATAAAGTTGTAGCTCTTGAAGTCATCCAGCAGAATCGAACTCCTTGCGCTAGAGGGCCATGCCTGATCAGCTCATAGCCTTAAAAAATACCGTATTAGGAGAAAATTCTTATACAAAACCTGTAGTCACGTGTGCCAAGAATCAAGATCATCAGGCCCGACTGATTGAAGTTGTGATTACAGATGAGCATCTCATCATCGGCCATAGGCTGGAAGTCCTCTTTATCAATATAAACAGGAAGCGGAATGGAATACTGCTTTGAGCGGTTCGTCAAAGGCATTCGGAAGTAATTCGGATACAGGTCATACATGCGTGTAACCGGAGATTCCTCTTGATTGAGGGGACTCCAGTGACGGACGATTTTCAGCATGTCCTCAAGATTTGGAGCCACCATATATGTCGAGGGATGAACCCTCTCTAGTGGCGGAACATACATGCTTACCAACACTTGGTCGGGCGTACTGCTTCTTTGCTTCGGGGTTTGGCACCTGTGAGGCTTAAAGTGTGGCTTGAGCAATAACTACCCCCTCGACGGGCACCCATTCCAACATCTTTAACACTTGGAGTACTCACAGTCGAAACCTCCCCCTCCAGAGGTATATTAGCCTCAGCAGGGCAATCTCCCAAGGTCGGATGGTCATCGGAAGCTAGGGCCTGGGATTCACTAAGACTACAAACTTCACTCTTCGAGCCTCCGAATCCAGCGAGACCGCCGAGGCCGCCCTCAACAAAACTAGAGGTGTCCACACCCTTTGGTTCACAAACCGTTTACGCATTCGCGTAGCAAACCTGGCGGCAAGGCTAAACATTTCTTCCTCCTCAACAGGTTCACTATCGGCTATTCTCATCCAATCTAAAATATCTTCTAACCTTGTCGCTTTGTCTCACAGACCCTCATCTCATCTCTCTTGCGTGTCAGGGGCAGCCCATGGACTCGAGGTCAGTAACACCGCACCTCACTAAGGTCCTTGCAAAGGCTCCATTCGGGTCCTCTTGAGTAGGAATTGGTCGAGATGAGCCGCCCAGACTTAACTTCAGAGATCGACGTAGAGAGGAAATGCCCTCCCCTCAATGATCCCCTCACAAAGCAACCAACAGGAAACGATGGGGATAATATAAGGCAAGGGCCGCCGCCCAACCTCTTAAATTCTTCACCGTCGCTAAGCTCATGATCGCGCCCGCCTTCAAGTATCTCAAGCAACCGTCTAATGTTCTTGGCCAAATTTTCCTAACCTAGTTTACAAATTGACTTCTCCTCGCATGTGCTCACTCCCGAATGACATTAAGAAAACAAAGGTATCAGCCAGCATATACTAATCATCTAGTAGAGCACGAGTTGCATTCTAGCCAAACAAACTCAGGAAACACTGGTGGATTGATTCACGTTAAAAGAAAGCTTGAGGGAGCCGCGTCTCATATACTGCTGGCCCCGATCAAGACAACCCCTTTGCCTCAAATTTCGGGGAACAAGGAGCCCGAGCATAAACTCCGGTTGATTATGGGCTGGACATTGACAATCCGCCTCAATCCCGAAACACAGATAAACAAAACAAATCTCTACCAATGAGATATCCAGCCGGTAGAGAAGGTTGAGCACACTGCAACCCATCAAAATCCAAATAGCGTTCGAATGGATAAGTACAGTAGGTGCCCGAGAAACATGTAAAAACTGCTTCATCAATGACGACATGGGGAAGCGAAGTCCAGCTTGGAACTCGTCTCCGTGGTAAAATAGATGATTTACTTCCGCTTCCTACAATCGAAGAAACCGGTCGTTTTTAAGAAATTCTAAACTAATGTCACAAGGATTTGGTAGTAGATCTTAACTCCCTCCATAAACACGGGAAGAGACAAGGTTGTTTCTAGAAGGCGCCCTATCCGGCACTTTCCCGTGCCTACTCGACCGTAGTTTCCTTCGACTTTCACACAGTAAGTAGACAACAAAAAAGAAAAATGGGGAAATCAACTTAACAATATCCTACCAAAGCAATCATAGGACTAAAAGCCCCGGTTTTACAGCTCATTAAGAAACTCCAAGCCCTGGTGCACACGTAGTTCAAATTCCTCTAAATCTACGGCTTGTTGAAAGATTCGACGTAACAAAACAAAACAACCAAACGATCCACGCAAAATCGAAAGCAGAGCAAATAAAAAACCCACCAGGAGAGCAAAAATGATCAGGATCCTCCTGCCGAATTTCACCAAAACTCAAGGGTGTCAGAGAGTGCCAGAAAGTGCTTTCAAGAAAAGACCAAAAGCAGCAAGCCGGCTCCGTGGCCTACTCTGCTAGGGTAAGGCATGTACAGGTGCATTAATGGAACCAATGGATAAGCCACAATATCACGAGACGGCTCCCTAAGATTGCATTCCCTAAAACACTTCGGGCCTTCTAGTAAGTAATTTAAAAACAAATGAGCCATGTGGGCCTAGCTCCATCTGGCTGGTAAAGCCCTTGGGCTTGTTTATCAAAATGGCTCGGGCTTGTCAACTAAGTAAAGCCTAGCGACCAACCCTGTCTGGGAAATACGATAAATCTTCTCCATAAACAAATAAAGGCTTCTCAGGAGCCCCCTTCAGATAACCAGCTCCTCTAGCCGAGATATGAAGAAAGAATGGGAAATAGAAAATTTGATGCATCAATGTGCCTAAAAATCCAATTTTATTAAAATATGCCAAATAGCTAAATTGAAACCAAGACAAACATATTCGAACAACCTTGGTGGATCCCCTATAAGAATATCCAGATAAACGTACTACGCTGCTTACAATCAGAAAAAGCAAAAAGGAGAATAAGAAAAGGCTGAGATGAAAAAGGAAGAAGAAAATAAGAGGTGAAAAGAAGAGGAAGAGGAAGAGGGGAAAATCAAAGACAAAAAAGAATATGTATTAGCCCGCTTGAAATTTCCCTTCCTCTCAACTTCGCATTGCCATCGCAACCCCGTATAGCATCGAAGACAAGTACGTAGCCCCGCCCTCATAACTTCAAAAAAGGGGGCAAGAACATAATCGACCTCTTAATTTCATCTTACACAAGGCCCAAACGAAGAGTTCGAAAAAGGTGATATCGCGCAGTAGCCCCATCCCGGGCGTCACTGGTCAACATGCATCGACGCTCTTCACCACACAATATCCATAAGCAACAAGCGGGGGCAGAGGCTTCTGGAAGTCTCCACCCACCATTATTCCACCTTCGCTGTCCCAAAGAAGAATTCACAATGGGGGGATAAGCTAACGGAAGAGAAATTTGTTGGAAATCTCATAGATTTCGCTAAATTCACCATCATATATATAGGGGTAAGTTCCTAAGGCCCATTAAATACACCATCGGGAAAACAGTATTTTCTGGTAACATACGCATCGGAACATATGCCCATTAATCACCTCCAGTTTCCCATACTATGGGTCCTGACACACAAGTATTTTTCCCCTCGCCTTAAGAGCATGAGATATATTCTAAACCTGAAAAAAAGCGGGCATCAGAGTACCATGGCTTTCGGGGCCCAAAACCCACTATCCAATAGAAATTCAAAGATCCTCATAGCTCTCATTGTCTGATTCAACCCTAATATGGCCTAAAACAAATGTTACCTTAAAAACCATATGTAAGCTTACTAGATAGAAAGGCCTCACATCCCGCCCAAGTCCCGATTCCCCTCAATGCCTTCCCTTCGCAACTTACAAGATATTCATCCACAGATCTCTTAATTCATCACATCTCAAAACAATAATCCTAAATGAGGGAGAATCGTCTTTGATGAAAGTCAAATTTTATCACTGCTGTTGATATTATCTCTAAAAATCAAGGAGAATTGGTCTATGATAAGGAAGGAGAGATTCTACCACCGAAATCACAAGATTATCTTTCTAAGAATCAAGGAGAAATTCAAGTATAAAACAAAAACTCCCCATGAAGGAAAGGTAGGCAACCCTAACTGTCCTACTTCCTTTTCCTTTTTCTCCATCCTTTTGCTAACTTAAGCATCAAAGAGGCGGCCGACACACCACTGTCAGATCCTTTGCTTTTTTGCAAGTTTATACCAGGTCGCTGATGCCCCGAAGGTCAGACAAACCAAGTATCGACACACCAGTGCCGCGAAGTTCGACTCTCTTCTTTTTTCGTCGTTGTTTTTCGTCGTTTCCATCCTTACACGGTCTAATTTCTCTTGTTTATGAACTTGACAAAGCTGCAAGCTTCGATTTTTACTGTCGCTAAACTCCACCGCTGTTGCTCGCATCGATTTTTTTGACTACTGATAACCCCACGTCGTTGCTTCTTCGCTAAGGATCGCCGCTGCTGCTCCTCTAACGATCGACGTTGCTGCTACTACTCCAACGATCGACGCTGCTGTTGTTAGTTTTGATTTTTTTTCTCGCTGTCATTTGTCGCCACCGTCCCCGTCAACACTATTGTTCCAGCCGCTTTTCCTCTACGGACTACCATCACTCTCATCGCTACTCCTCTTTGACTCGCCGTCAATTTGAACTCGTGGTAGTTCAATGCTACTCCAAGGCTAACTTTCGATTTCTCAAATATGCTACCTGACGATTCTTCAAGGTCAACATTTGATTTCTCAATCCCATGGCGATTCAATGCCGCTCCACTCGACGTTCATCCTTTAAAGAGTACTAATTTCCATCCTTTCCCATTCAAGCTTCGATACTCCAGTGTATATTTTGATTATATTCTTTCTATAGCTTGATTTGTTAAGGAATTGCATGTCTTTACTTGTTTTGCAGGTTCCAACTTGCTTATTATAAGACCTTTTCACTTTGTTTATAGGCTGAGATTGTTTAAAGGTAAAATTTTCCATCATTCTACTAGATAGACTTGCTTTTTGCCTTGGGGAATTGTACTAATTTGGATATAAATCCATACAAGTATTCGTTATTTCGACCTTACAGCTTGAAATTTGATCTTTTGGCTTTTTGCGTGTCTTTTGAGGAATACTGATTTCTTGGACTTATCGTTGTATATAGGGATTTCCCACTTTGGACCCATGGCTAGTAGTCCGATCTCTCCCTCTTCTATGTAATTTTATTTCTTCTCCCTTTTCTTTTATTTGACCTATACTGGCTTTAATACCACCTTTGCTTTGTAGTATTTCCTTATCTCTTCCCCCTTTTCTTAGGTCATGTCTTACAGATTCTATTGGAGAAGTGTCTACCTCTCCGCTTACTTTCCCTTTTCCATTACGATCGAGCACTAGACTACTTCTTGGGAAGAAATTAAGGCCTATGGTGAAACTAACCAAGTCATGGCTAAGGGCTTCAGATGAATGGACAACATAGTTGCTAGATTCCCCCCTCCCCCACCCATTTTAGAGGACATTGGGCATCTTTGAGGATTGAGCAGTTTATTGGACACACCATTGTAAACACCTCTCTTGACGTGGAATTGATGAGTGTGGTATTGAAGTTCTGGTTCAAGAGCATCAACTCTTTCCTTTTCCCTTTCGACCTTGTTTCCATTACCTTGAGGGATATTACCATTCTCAAAGGATTGTCTATACAAGGTGTTGATACACTATGTCTACATGATGCTTAAGATTCATCCCTCCCATCTATTGAAGTTTCCTCCACTACTTAAACGTCATACTCTTCTACTATCCGAAAAAGGCATGACGCCATTGGGACTTTCTCCATTACTGAGCATGTTGAATTTTTGTGGGTTCTTTAGTGTAGATATGTATTTTTCTCCACTTATGGAAAACCAGGAATGGAATATCTTCCCTTAGAGAAATCACTGGCCCTTGGTCTGCCATATGCATTAAGCATTATACTGTTGGCGTCAGTTTATCAAGCTGTAGAGAAAAATAATAATCTGTGAGCCTTACCATGATTGGTGGCGTTTATGGTTTTGTATAGATCTGCTGGTGTTTGCATATTCCTCATAACTGAGCTTGGACTCCTTCAAACTTTGGGGTCCACATGCAACCTTTCTCTGTCTGTACAATACCAATGAATCTGATAACATTTGGGATTAGCAAATCTGGCATTGTAGCACTTGTTCTTGAAACCTGATTTTGCACCTCTTTTAGCTTGGAATCAGATTGTGGCTTCTCCTTAACCATACTTGCATGACTTTGAGAGTTCCATTGCCTTTACTAGTACCACTTGTAGGGTATTCATATTTGGAGGTCGCTTTTCCTTTTCCACTTCATTGTCTACATCTCCAGCTAGTCTACAATCATATCTCCTTTTTCTATGGGCTTGCCAATTTGGTTTTGAGCAATTTATTCCTATTTTACCTCCCTTGCCTCCTAGCCAGTTAGATTTGGAGTTTGTATAAAAACTGGTTAAGGAGTATCAAACTCCTCTTGTTTTATTGGGACTCTTTCTTAGTTAGAAGCCCAATCTTTCTCCTCTTTATGGACTGCCAGATTTGATGAGCTGCTTGGTTCTTGCTTGCCTTCTTCAGGTAAAATAGTTATTTTCTACACTTGCATGCATAGCTTTCTTTTAAGCTTTTAATGATTTTTACTTTTATCTATAGGATTGGCTTCTCCTTTCAGACGGTCTACTAGGAAACTCAAGGTGGCCAAGGAGAAAAATATAGCCTCTAATAGTCAGTCTAAGAAGCCTAATCTCCCTAAGACTATGACAATTCCTTCCAACCTACAACTTTCCTTGCGCTGGATGGCTTATCGCCTTGAATTCTCAAATATTGCTAATAATCCTATTAAGAGGAAATGGGAAATCCCTTTGAGAGTAGTGAACAAGTGTTGACCTTTGAAGAAGAGGCCTCAAGTGAAGAAGATACCGGAAGAAACAAAAAGTCCAAGGATTCCATAGATATCAGCACTGCACTTGATTCTGAGATGGCAGAGGACTCTTTCTATAAGAAGATTGTAGCCATTAGAGAAAGCCAACATGAATATATTTCATAGCCTTTTGCTTCTCTCCCTCTAGTTTGTTGTTATTCTTTTTCTCTTTATTTTGCATATTTTCATCTTCATAAATCTTAGACTTGTCCTTTCTGGACCAAACCACTCCTACCTTCCAATCTTTAGTGCGTCCCCCTAATGACTCAGATGTGGCTACTTCTTGTTCTACTGTGAGACATTTGCTTAGATTATACTTTCTTTCCCTATCCCCCTAGTTAGAAGGATTCTTTTTATGCAGCTTTGGCAGTGTTAGAACCAGCTTCCTAGTTACCTAAGTCTAAGGTATTTATCTCAAAAGCCTTAGCTAAAACATCCTCTATTTTCTCATCCATGGATTATGGTGTAAAGTCTATCGTGGAAATCATCTCCAAATTGGATTCATTAAAGGAGAAAAAAAATGGAATTTGATCATTCTCTACTTGCCAAGAAATAAACTACCTAGAGGCTGAGCGAGCTAGGAGCTGAGTATAATGCTCCAAAAGAGTGTATCAAAGTGTTGATTGAAGAATTGGAGAGGGAGAAAGCTAAGCTAACCTCTTTGGTGGAGTAATGTAAAACCACAAGGGCTTAGAGGCTTGAGCATCAACCAAATGTTGACTCCTTAGGCTAATTCTTAGCTTCCAGATGCGAAGAAGCAACATGACTAGTTTCAGAATTGCAGAGAGTTGATGTTTCTTGCCAACATTGCCTTGGCTATTGGGAGTCTCTACACCCTTTTAATTTCTCAAAGATTTGACTATTCTTTTGTTTTTGTAGACAATCACAGCTTATAGTATAACTTTGACTTGGGAACTTTGTAGCCATTTGTTTGGCATTTCTTTAGTTATAAAACTTCTTTTTTGCATATCCTTCCTTGTACTATAATCTTTTGTGCTTTTGTACTCCATAGTCTATGATGACAAAATGATTGTCTTGAGGCTATTGTGATCCCTTTCCAACCCTTGCTAGGTGACCACTAGCCTACCATTTATGCTTGGTGGAAGGCGGAAATTTGGGTGTGTTCTTGAAATATCCAACCATAACATCACATTAGTGGACCAAGGTAGCATTAGGCCTACCTTTGGATGTGTGTTGAATGTTGTGGAATACTTATGAGAACTCATTGAACACTGGCACGCTTACACTTACAACCATGACATTGCATTATTGAACCAAAGTGGCATTAGGTCTTCCTTTGGATGTGTGATGATGTTATGGCGTAATGATGTACTGTATTATTTTTAAATCAAAGTGGTCCTTGTACCTACTTCATTTATTTTGAGACTGTAAAATAACAGGTACCACACTAGAGAAATTGAGAAAACAGTGGCTAAATAGCCTACTTCTTGATTTTGAATGTATATGGAGTAGGTACCATGCTAGAGAAAATTTGAATGATTGAGAAAACAGTGGCTAAAAAGCCTACTTCTTGACTCAAAACATAGAGTAGAACCATTTCCCCAACATTATCCTATTAAAGGCTGTAGGATCAGCCTAATCCTTTTAGGAAGTACCAACAATTTCCCACAGGGTAAGGAAAAACTTCTTAAGTTATTTCCCATTGATGAACCTTTTGTGTAGCTCTCTTTGTAGGCTTGCTAACCAATAGACATTGTCAGGTAGTACTTGATGCACCTTGAAAGGTCCCTCCCAGTTGGGAGACTATTTTCCAAATTCTTTATCTTTGGAATCAATTGGTAGTATAATCTTCCAAACAAGATCTCATTATTCAAAGCTCTTTCTATTGACTTGATTGTTGCAGGTCTAAGCTAGTGTATTTTTTTGAACCAACATATGGTTGAAAGCTTGCATTTTTCTATCAAGCAGATTCGAGTTCCATCATCATGGTCTCATATACTCTTGAGGTAAGGCCATTTTCATAAGCTGTTAGAAGGAACCACTTCCATTGATATGCGTCTTGTCCATAAGTTGAGAGAAAAGACTTACAGTGTGGAAACTCCTTTTAGAAGTCCTGTAGACTCACAATGTCTCTCGATAAAATCTTGTGCCAATCTCTAGGATTCTCCTCCATCATTTTCTCCAGAATCCCTATCAACACATGGTTGAATACTTTTGCTTGTCCATTGGCTTGAGCACCTAAAGAAGTTGATTTGATGAGTTGTATCACATAATCCACAACAAATTAGTTCATCTCTTCTTCAATGAACATTGTTCCTTGATCAGTAGTAATAGATTGAGGAATTCTGAAACTATGAATAATTTGCTCCTTGATGAACTGAAACATGTCACTCTACTCAACTTTCTTCAACGGTTACGCCTCCACCTACTTAGTGAAGTAGTCTATAGCCACAAGGATGAAGTTATGCCTTTTTGATGATGCTGGATAAATTTTCTCAATCAAGTCCATGACTTTACTATTGAATGTAATTCAACAATAAGGGTCCTCTATATACTTCCATATTTTTGGCATTACCGACAACCTTTAGAGTAGGTGATGCAATCTTTTTGAATTGTCAGCCAAAAATAGATGTGTCTTGTAATTAATCACCACATCTTTACTCCATATTGATGGGCTCCACAAACCCCTTTATGAACTTGCTTCATAACTTTCATATTGTCTGGGAAAAATAAGCACTTGAGTAATAGCCCATTAAGTCAGCACTACGTATGGTTCTCCTTCCGATGGGATAGAGTAGGAAGCAGACGCTGCTGTGAAACCTTACGGTTTGGATTCTCCTAGAAAAAATTCTTTGAACTCTGTTCTCTAGTCTCCAACAATTTTCATGTCATTATTGAAGATGTTTAGGTTGATTCCTCTTTAAAAAATTGAAGGGTGATTCTTCTTTCTATCGTGATGAGTTTATGGGTCAATTTTTCACCCATTTTTACACCAGATGCTATTTGTGCAAGTTCACCAGCCTCCCAATTTGATTCCCTAAGCACATGTTCAAATTCCACATTATTAAAGGAGTCTAACAATTTAATGGAAGTAGTAAAGTAAGGTTCTAAAAGCAAACTATTGCATTTATACTCCCTTGTTAATTGCCAAAGTACCAATTGAGAATCTCCAATGACTTGAACATCTTTTGCCCCAAGTTCTAGTAAGATTTCTAAGCCAATCACCAAAGCTCCATACTCAGCCTTATTGTTGGTGCATTCAAAGGCTAGATTGAAAGACAATGTAGTCTTTACTCCGTTCAGTGAAATAATCACTATTCATACACCAATTGAACTCTTTGTGCTTGAACCATCAAATTTCAGGATCCAAGGTTGCTTTTTTGCTCTATAAATTCCTAGTTCCACTATAACGCCCTAAAAATAACCTAGCAGTTTTGTAACATGTTTAGGGTATAAAATAAGTTAAATTGTATTTTTCCGGAATATTGTTAAAGAACAAAAAAATGATAAAAGCCGGAAAATATAAAAGAATTAAGGTTAAATTGGTAAAATGTCGAAATGAGGACACAAGGGTCATAAATGGGAAGTGTATATTACTTAAAATGGAAGAAGGGAGTAATAAGTTGAATAGAAAATGAAGAAAGAAGGATTAAAATACAAAAATGAGAAATCGAGAAAAATGTGCCTTTGAGAGCAAGGCTGAGTGGAAGGTTTTGAGTTAAGACCAAAAAATTGGTCCTTGAATAGAATTTCTCATTTAGAGTGAATCTTCACATTGAGAAATGGGGCACGGTTGAGAGAGAGTGAGGGGAGAGGAGACCAAGTTGGCTTTGTGCTCTCAGGATTTGAGCCAAACAAAGAAGAAGGAAGAAGAAGGAAGTGAAAGAAAGTTAAGGTGTAAACTAACCACAACCCTTTAATGTTGTGTTTAGGTTTGATGAAAACTTTAATCGGAATAAAGTGTTTCAAATAGTTGTAGATAAGTTTTGGGGTTGTTTTGGGTTAGTTCAAGATTCTTTTAGGTTAGGAATTAGTTTTGAGGATTTTTTTTTTTGTATAAAGAAATGTTGGGGTTTTAGGGGAGATCTTTGCTAAAATTTTCCAAAACATGACTTTGTTTTGGCGCATAGCAGCATCACTCATCCAAATTGAGTGATTCAATTTTTTGGGTAAACTAGACTTCTAGGAGAAAAAATCTCCTTGAAATAAGTGTATTCAAATTTAGACCCCATTGGACCTAGAAATTTGTCAAAGTGAGGCTCTGTTTTCGGGCAAATTCTGGTTTAGTTTGGTACAGTTTTGGTGTTTTGGAACAGTTTTGGTATTTAGGCCACAAGTTGAGTTTCACTCATCCAAATTGAGTAATTAAAATTTTTGGGTAAACTACTAGGAAAACAAATATATTTGAAATAAGTGCATTCAAATTTGGATCTGTGGACCCAGAGAGAATTACGTCGAGTGAGCTCTGTTTCGGGAAAGTGCAGTTCGGTTGGTACGAGTTTTGGTGTTTTGGAACATTTTTGGTATTTAGGCCATAACTTGAGTTTCACTCATCCAAATTGAGTGATTCAAATTTATGGATAAACTAGACTTTTAGGAGAACAAATCTCCTTGAATAAGTGTATTCAAATTTGGATCCCATTGGACCTAGAAATTAATCAAAGTGAAGCTCTATTTTATGGAAAATTCTAGTTATGTTTTGAAAATAGAGTAGTCCCGATTGTTTTGAACATATCTTGAGTTTCAGTGCTCCAAATTGGATGATTCCAATTTTTGAATAAAATAAATTTATAGGGGAGCAATGAACTTGAAGGAAGTTGGGTAAAATAGTGGCTCATTTGTTCCCGAGAATTTTACTTAGAAGGAAGTTGGGTAGAAAACAACCTAACTAGAAACCTAAATAAACCCGACTAATATTGTTCTCTAATTGTGGTGGATTAGGGGTTGACAACGAAACCTGACCCGAAACGAGTTTGAGGATAGGAATCCGGAGGCGACAACCTTTTTGGGTTTGTTCTCCATACCTCTCTTCTTATTTCAAGTTTTGTGATTGTTGGTTGAAATGATTTTCAAAAAAACTGCATATGTGATTTGTTTTAAGCCATTTGGGAAAATAGATTTCAAATGCATTGCCATAAAAATTGCATGAGCATCAAAATGTATTATTTGAGTATAAATGTATATATAATATTGTAAATTACTATGACTGAATTTTAATGCCCTAAATAGAATATTATCCGTCATATTCGAGTTAAGGATAAATTGGTATACCAATAAGAGTCAAACTAGCAGTATTATGAACGAAATGAAATATAGTGGCATACCCGATCTGCCAGCCCTGATGGGACAATATCAGTTGGGTGTACACAATGATTTTTAAATAACGTGATGACTAGGTTGTTAACATTTAGATTGTTATTCTATACCAGAAAGAAATAGTTAGAAGTCGTTTAAGAAGGCAAAAATTATAAGTAAATATGTCGTACGTGTTTCTGTGTTGAAATATTGCATATGAAATTATTTACTTTGAAGTGATCAAATGATTTGCAAATGAAAGTTTGTGAAATAAGCACATATATATAAAGTATATTACATGAACTTTTGAAATTGTGCCAAAACATTGTTTTAGAAGAGTTGCATATTTGTGTTTAATTGAAATGAAGAGAGAATTGCATAGAACCACTAAGCATGAAAATTCTTAGTGCATTGTTTTTATCATCGTGGCCAATTAAGTGACTGAGGACAAGAACAAAACTCACAAAGTTTAGAGTCATTGTCGAATCATCTTGAATTATAAATCGCAACTCAGCTTCTCATGCACCATTCATCCATGACATTATTCCTTTTTGTAATGGAAACAAAAATGTATAAAACCTCATAGGAAAACATATTTGATTTATTTGTGGAGATGAACTCTGATAATGTTTTGTAAATGATAATGTTGAAAGAGCATATGCCATATATAAGGGAAGCATGTGAGGATTCTATTCAAATCAAACAGAGCATGTCTAGCCTCAAATCATGTCCAATATTCTGTCATTAATTCTATATTTGGATGTAATTGTAACAATAGCTTAATTTTAGCCTTACCGTTGACCAACTGTATGTAATTGTAACAGTAGCTTAGTTTTAGCCTTACCATTTATATGTTTACTAAATTAGACTCTCAATCACTACGTATATTTAGAACTCTATCAATGAAATGTGTCGGAAAATCTATTCCTTTACATGGTATCGAGTAGCGAGATCTCTAGTTTTGAGTCAAGTCCAAGTCCTTGCCATGTCTTCCTCACTCCAATCAAAATCGAAACTTTAATCTCCACACCCAACCACCATATACGTAACAAATAAATCACTCATTACTTTTTCAACCTCCTTTCTGAATCAATGAAAAGTTAACTCCACCACCACCCATGTGGTGCTCAATTTAGCAAACCTCCTCTGTTAGTTCACGATTTTCGACTATAGTCGAAGGCACCCTTTAGTGTCCCTCTTCCCGGTAGTACCGCAGCTGATGGTACGCACAAAACCCCTTTGGGTTCACGAGGATAAACTTATCTGAAAGTCTTATTTTATCTACATCTCCCTCATCACCCCACTTATTGCTCACGACCTGGACTCTCATGAAGCTTGGACAAAGTACAAAAATTTATATCTTCAGCCAGATCCCAGAACTTGAGCAATGCGGGTTAAGGAGGAACTCACCTTAATCAGCGTGGAACTCGGTCGATCACAGAATACCTCCATCTTTGTGAAGGCCTTGGGCGATGAAAGCCATTATTGATCATCCAATTTAGGATGATGACCTAACTCTTTGTATGTGTTGAATGGCTTAGGTCAGTTTTTCGGGAGATCGCGGCGCCTATTCGAGCAGGGAAAGTGATACCATTGGTCTTTGAGAATTGCGACCTTTTACGGTTGGACATGATGCATATGCGGCGCTTGGAAGCACTTAACATAACAACTGGTTGTTTTTCTACCAGCTACAAAGGCGAAGCATTACGCACTGGGGGAGTGTCGTGGTCCTTGAAACATGATTACGCCCATGGGCCCCTCTAGGGTTCCAACTAGCCGAAACTTTAATGGAGCCCGACATTGATGGTCAGTGGCTCCCATAACATCTCTGGGAGGCCCAATTATTCAATCGGCGTTACCATTGAATGCAAACTGTGAGCCGATTGGGCCACATTACTAAGTCTGTCCTCGAATTCCATTCTCAGAATGTTTCAATAAATTATGCTACCGCATCTAATGGAAGGGATAAAAATTGGTTACTTGATTCGGTTGCTTCTCATAATATCACGAGTGATCTTTCCAATTTATCTATTCATTCTGAATATGATGGAATTGACGAAGTAATTCTACGTGATGGCTTAGGTTTGGCAGTCTCACATATTGGTTCTTCTTTGCACTCTCCTCACCTAACTTTTACATTGCGTGATACTCTTTGTGTTCCCGAGCCTTTTGCAAAAATGTAATTTACATTTCATCATCTCCACGAAACAAAATAATGTCTTTGTTGAATTTCATCCTTTTTTATTTTCTTATGAAGGATAAGATGTAAGGCGATTCTACTAAAAGGAGCATGTAACAATGACATCTACACCACTAGGATTCAATAATGTATCAAAGGTTTGCTAATGTGCATGAAACGGACTTCGTGATGGATGGCACACAGCGTCTTGGGCATCCTTCTGTAAAATTGTCCATCATCTTGTTAAAAAATTTTCTCTTCCTATTTCATGACTAAAAATTTGTCTTCGTATGTCATTCATGTTCTATCAATAAAGCTCATCAACAACCCTTTCGTGTCAATAGTCTCCAAAGTCATGAGCCACTTGAACTTATTTACACTAATGTGTGGGGTCCTGCTAGTTATACTGGAAGTGGGGGCATTAGTGTGGTTGGAGAATGATTTGAATAGGATCCTCACATGCTTCCCTTATACCATATTGAATGAAAGTGTTAATTGACAAAACAGTGGGCCCTCTTTAACCGAAATGATTATGCAACAATTATTTCTATAGTATTCGAAAATGTATATATGGTAAAATTGGTCGGCATCCTCAGTTTACAGTTCGACCTCGGTAGGGTGTGACATATTTAGTGGTGAGCCTGGGACTTTGGCGGTTCCTATAAAATGATTTTGAAATTTTTGTGGCATTACATTGCATTTGTGTATAAGGATAGCGTATTTGACTCTGATGTGGATTTTATCGGTCTTAATAGGTCAAGCATGGATAGTTCAGGCCACCATAGGGTGGGGAGGGGGCTACAGAAGTCATTGACCAAGCACATTCAGCATGTGGATGATGGGGCGTTCCGTAACCATGATCACTGTTGAGTGAAGCACCAGAGGACCGTATCAGGTGTACCATCAAAAACAATCAAACTCAGTACACCAAGGCAACAGCAAACGAAGTTGCTCCTCAGCGGTTAGCCATAGAGAGAATGGAAAGATACCGACCTATAGATTTTTTTGGAAAGAAGGATGATGAGCCTTCCATGGCAGAAAATTGGCTCAAAAGAACTTAGAGAATGTTTAAAACCACCAAATGCCTTGCACACCCAGAGAGGAAAATTTAGAGTGTGGCTTGCGTCTGTAGCTAGTAGCGCTTACTAGTGGTGGGCGTCGAAGTGACTAAACTCCTGGAAAGTATTACATGGGAGTTTTTCATAGCAGAATTCAGGAAGCATTACGTGGGTTGTATTTACCAAATATGAAGAGAGTTCCAAGAATTTGAAGCAAAAGAATGGATGAGTGTGTGAGTATTAGAGGGAATTCACTCGGTTGAGCAAGTATGCTCCAAAGATGCTAGCTACTGAGGAGGATAAGTGTCGTAAGTTTGAGGATGGCCTCAATGACTATATTCGGGCCTATGTCATAGGATTCGGCCATGATGACTTCTCTAAGATTGTGACATATGCATTGAATGTTGAAAGGGTAAAGAAGAAGAGTATGCTAGAAAAGAAAGAAGACAGGGTAAGAAAAACCCCGATCAGTTAAGTTCTTATTAACACCAGAATAAGAAATTTAGAGGACCACAGGGTTCTAATTAGCCTACAACTCAGGGACCAGCTTAGACTATCGATAATAAGGCTACTCTACCAGCACCATCAGTTGTTAGTGCACCAGGAGGTTCATCGAGAGGACCAGCTCCTCCTTATTGCACACATTGTGGGAGGAAACATAAAGGAGAGTGTTGGAGATGAACAGGTGCTTGTTTGGTTTGTGGATTCAATGAGCATAAAGTGAAAGATTGTCCTAGAGCTCATTCTTTCCGACACCGAACTTCAGTCTGGAGTTTCACTTGATCCTGAAAAGAGTAACAAGAACAAAAAAGAGTGTTGCATCACGGCTACGAGCCAAGCGACACAAACCATAGGCGAGCAGGATGCAGTTATCAAAAGGCTGGGTTTTTTGTGCATCATCAGTGAAGCGGATGAAGATAAGATATGGATCTGATGAATTGATATTTTCAGCATATTCACGAGATGTGTACATGATTGATGAATCTGGATCAAACATTATATTTGTGCTGATGCAGTTGGGCGTTAATGAAGGTAAATGAACAGCGATGTCTTGGTGAACTCAAATCGCCGAACATACGGCGCCATGTTCTGAATAGTCTGGAGATTGTAGCCATGAATAAAGCTATGATTTTACGCGGAACGTGGTTATGTTCAGGGGAAGGATGAGTGATCGTGGATAGATTGTTTGTCCGACTTTGATGTGGTAGTTGATTGTGAGATGACGAGTGACCTTAAGGACACCAAGTAGCGAGGAAGTGACTTTTATCGTGAGGATTTGCACCACCTCTCTAATGTGATATCATAGCCATTAGAACGATGGTTGGAGAAGGTGTGAAACTTACTTGGCATATGTGATTGTCACGAAAGGCGGAGCCTAGTTTATCAAACATCCCTATAGTTTGTGATTATCCGGATATGTTTCCGGAGGAGTTGCTAAGATTGCCTCCACAGAGAGAGATTGAGTTTGCAATCGACGTTGTTCCGGGTGCCACTCCGGCATCCATTACACCGTATAGAATGGCTCCGGTGGAGTTAAAAGAGTTGAAGCTCGAGTTGGAAGAATTATTAGAGAAGGGATTTATTCGTCCAGGGTGTATCCTGTGGAGCTCGGTGCTCTTTGTTGAAGAAAGATGGGTACCTGTGTGTGTTGATTATAGGCAGCGAACAAGATGACCATGAAGACTGTTTGGATGCATTGTGGAGCCAGTGGGCTTTTTTGGGCAATTGAAAGGTCTGCGAAGTGTCTTCCGAAGATTGACTTACGATCTGGGTATCATCAATTAAGGATTAAGGATGCGAATGTGCACAAGACGGTGTTTAGAATATGGTATGGACATTATGAGTTCCTTGTAATGCTGTTTTGGGTTGACAAATGCACCAGCGACTTTAATGGACTTAATGAATCGTGTTTTTCGAACATATGTAGATTGGTTTTTCGTGGTGTTTATAGACGACATCCTCATATATTCAAAGGATCGGGAAGATCATGATACGCACCTTCAGGTAGTGCTAGAAACCTTGAGAAAGGAATAATTGTATGCAAAAATGAGTAAGTGTGAATTTTGGTTGAGGGAAGTGTCCTTTCTTAGACAAATTGTCGAGAAGAAAGGAGTAGAGGGTGGATCCAAGTAAGATAGAAGTGATTCTTGAATGGAAACCACTGAGAAATGTCATGGAAGTGCGTAGTTTCCTAGGCTTAGCAGGTGACTACAGAAGGTTTGTTAAGGGGTTTTCGATGACTGTGGCCTCGATGACGAGATTACTCCAAAAGAATGTGAGATTTGAGTGGAGTGAAAAATGTCAAGCTGGTTTTGAAAATTTGAAAGCATTTGGCCAGAGGCTCAGGTCTTACTCGGCCGACCTACGTTTGGTGATGCTTAGATTAAATGGACTCGGGTGTGTCCTTATGCAAGAGGGTAAAGTGGTAGCTTATGCTTCAAGGCAGTTGAAGCCGCATGAAAAGAATTACCCTACGCATGGTTTGGAATTGGTCGCCATTGTATTTGCATTGAAAATATGGAGACACTATCTTCTGGAGGAAAAATGTTTCATCCCCTGCCGTCACAAAAGTCTTAAGTATTTTCCCTCACAATAAGAGCTTAACTTGAGAAAACGTAGATGGATGGAATTGATCAAGGATTATGATTGTGTTATTGATTATCACCTTGAGAAAGCTAATGTAGTGGAAAACACGCTAAGTAGAAAGTCAGCACAAACACTTCGTGTCACGCCCCCATTCCCGATCCGACTCGAATGGCGGATCCGAGCCGTCAGAGGCGAGACTATATGCGGGACTCATTGACCTGTTCTTTCTGGTGAACTTGTGCACAGCTGGTTATACAAACAATTTATGTAATAACAAAAAAATCATTTTCATTTACAAAAAGAACTACCACAAGAGTGGTGTCCATCAAAATCTATACATAAAGGTCCATTGCCTCACATGTACATTTTTTTCCTAATACAAAACATCAGAATCATGAGACGATGTACCTATCTACGAGTGCCTGCTTTGTGATGTGGGATGTGTCTGTCCTGCGTCCTTGTCTTACCTTACGTACCTACGGATTGAACACCGTCTTCAAGCTTTTCGCTTAGTGGAACATAAGCATGGACAACCACCAATAATTATTTGTCTAAACTTATACATATACACATGTCATATATCTATACAAATTCATATAACTTTTATTATTTATTATTTATCATATTTACATTCCTGTTATATCATAATTCCTCTGTCTTTGACATAACTCCTATCTATACTTTTACTGTATTCCTATGTTTTGTCATCTTTTTCTTATCTCTATCGTTCTTAGCACTTATGCCTTTCTATCATGTGGTCATAATATGTTCCATCTATTCATTGGTAATAATCTTACAAACCTGTATATCACATAACCTATGTTGGTATATCGTATTCTTATACATATATTACTTTGTGATTACCATACTATATCATTTGATATGTTCTATTTTCATGTACTGTTATCATATACTGTTCTCATGTACTGTCATCATGTACTATTTTCAATTACTATGTTCATGTACCGCGTTATGTACTATGTTTCTTGCCTCATTCATTATCTTTGTTTTCTGTTTACTTTTAAGTATTACTTTCTCTTTCATATTAGTTTTGAGATCATTTTACATTCTTATACATTTTCAGCCAGCATGTCGGATCATTATAGTAATCTCATGTTCTGAGAACTTGTCATCACATAAGCGGGCTATCTTCTCATATCATATCATATCCTTTCCACGTCATATTCAAATCATTTATTTTTATGTTTCATGCTGTAATGCAAAGAAGAAACGGATATAGGAAACTTATAAGAACTGAAGGCATGGCATGCTCTTGTCTGGCAGTGGTCTTATCGGGGCAGGAGGAGATGTACTCAGCGTTAGAGAGCAGTGATCTTGCCGGGAACCGGAGCGTTGTTATCATTGTCTGGAACAATGATCTCATCATAAGCGAAAGCGCGATGGTGACCACTTGGGGCCCGATCCAAATAGGATATATGTCATCTGATGGCTTGGGGCCTCGATATCGAACGAGAACTTGTATCTTTGCGGACTTATTTTTCCTCTTGGCATGCCAATCTATCCCTCTACTTAGTGAGACCACGGGCAATCCGTTTTACTGTATTTTACGTACATATTTCATAAGCATGAATAACTATGGTTATCATGATTGCTTATGCAATATATACTATCATTACTTTAAATCTGTATTCGTTCTCATATCTGTAGCTTCATATTAGTTCTCATATTTCTCTATAATACATATATTCCTATATTTTCATGCATGCATTTACTCATTCTTATATTCATATATGCTTATCATTCGTGTACATGTACTCATTCCTGGTAACATCTTATATCTTCATGTACTTTATTATACTATCATATCTTATGACATATACCTATACATTTCTATACTTGTACGTTTTACTTGTGCTTTATATCTTTACATTCTATCTCTCCCAGGAGTCACCGAGAACATAGACTTCTTCTTTAATACCCTTAGGTACCCTTCATGTCGAACTATTTACCTTTTATCATTTCTTATTCGGTCTGCATTATAAAACATTCGCTTATGGACGAGAAGATAAAGAATGAGCGAGTTTCGATTTACAATATATGCGAAGGTACAATCTGATGCAGAACAAAGGCGTGCCTGCCCGTAATGAAGTGTTGGAACTTGGCGAAGTCTTTGAAGCGCGGTCATGTATACGTGCCAAAGCAGCGATCATATGTAGTGCACGCGCATTGATAAGGCGTCGTAGCAGCGAGTCTTGAAGCAACGTCATATATGTCTTGTCATTCAATTATCGATCGTAGCACTCCATACAATTATCACGTGTTCTCTAGCTTAATAATTTTATTCTTTTCTTCTATATTCCTTTTCATATAAAAAATACTTATGTTGCTATTTCTTGTTCATATCTATCTTATATTATGCATGATATACTCTGCTTACTGTTTTTCCTTATTTATGGACCTAATATGAGTTCCACTTTTATCATACTATGTATGGATGGATTCTTGACTCAATGGGCTTTCCATAGAGTCGAGAACACCGGAACAGGAGTTCGATTGAAGGAGATATGACCTTCAAAGAACACCCGAATCTGAGCTGGACGAGCTGACCTGACCTCTGTGAGCTCGGTCTAACACCTCGGTCTGGCACTAATATCCTCCTCAGGAATATCGAAGCAACATATTCTTGACTCAATGGTCTTTCCATAGAGTGCGAGGAAACGCAACCGGAGTTCGGACCGAAGGAGTTATGACCTTCAGGGATTTGGAGGTCATACGTAGTCAAATCTGACTGGACGAGCTGACGCGACGCCAGTGAGCTCGGTCTAACACCTCAGTCTGACACCTAATATCCTCCTCAGGCATATCAATGGATTCTTGACTCAATGGTCTTTCCATAGAGTCTAATAACACCCAAATTGGAGTTCGAACGAAGGAGTTATGACCTTCGGTTGGAGTGCGTGGTCAAATCCACGAACTAGACGGCGACCCTGACCTCGGTGAGCTCGGTCTAACACCTCGATGCGACACCTAATATCCTCCTCCAGTCATTTCAATGGATTCTTGACTCAATTATGGCTTTCCGCAGAGTCCTAATAACACTGAAGTGGAGTTCGGACAGAAGGAGTTATGACCTTAGAACTTGGAGGTCCTCGTCAGTCAAATCACAGGCTGGGCAGGCTGACTGACCTCGATGAGCTCGGTCTAACACCTCGGTCTGACACCTATCCTCCTCAGGAATATCAATGTATTCTTTACTCAATGGGCCATTCCATAACAGAGTAGAGAACACTGTGAATCGGAGTTCGGATGAAGGTGCGACAACCGAGTTGGAGGTCATACATAGTTAACCAGTAGAGCTGACTGAACTAGCCGGCTACAGGCTGACCTGGTTGAGCTTGTTCTAACACCTCAGCCTGACACCCAATATCCTCCTACCGGGCATATGGATATGTTCTTTGGCTGATAGACTTTCCATAGAGTCGAGAACACCATGAGTTGAGACGAAGAAGTTATGACCTTCAAAGTTGGAGGTCGTACGATCTGGGCTGACCTGAGGCCCGGACGGCGAGCTCTATAGGACGAGAATACTGGCGACCTCTGAGATGAGAAGTCTGCTTGACCTCTCTTGCATGGTCTGGCGAGCCTCTGACCCATGAGGTCTAATGACCTATCTTGCATGAGGTCCTGGCGACCTCTGCCGGCTATATTGCGTGAGTCTGGCGACCTCACTGTTGCATGAAGATGCAACGACCTCTCTTTACGCTAATACAGCAACGCGCCTTTGTTGCATGGTCTGGCCGGGCTTCTGGCATGGTCTGACCTCTGCGACCTGTGCATGAAGTGCGGTGACCTCTGTTGCATGAGGTCTGTGACCTCCTGCCGACCTCTGTTGCATACAGAGTCTGCCTCTTTGCATGAGGTTTGTGATCTCTCTTGCATGACCTCTATGGCTAACACCTCTACTGTATTTGTTGTTCGGAGTAAGGCTATAACTTGATACAAAGGGCGAATTAAGAAATTCGAAAGCCTAACATCAAGTTCATTGATGTGGCTACAAAATTTCATGGACTTACTGCCAAATTCCTTTATTTCTAACCCAAAAACCTGTTCTATAGGTCTAAAAATTTGTGCATATGATCAAAAATAGGGAATTTTCCTTGGACTCCAAAACTTGCATCTAGAACCTTCCCGAGAACACATCATAGAAACCTTAGAGCTCTTCTTAACTCAACCACCCCAACAAGAAATGAGTTTGGGAGTTCCAAACCCAAACCATACCTGCGAGATAGAGGTTCCCAGGCCATGTATCTATACTTTCTATACTAAACTATATGAGCCATACTATTGTACAAACATGCTTTTCCAAACACCCATAGTTTTCATATAAATATACCTAGTTCCTTACACTCATACTCAAATTTAGTAGTTCCATACAACCCAAGACATGTATCATACTATTATTCATAGTTCCATACTATTATTCATAGTTCCATACTATTATTCATAGTTCCATACCTGTGATCTTCTCTTTTCTTTTCCTTCTTTCTTCTTTTCTTTTCTCTTCTTCTTCTTCTTTTTCTTCTTCTTCTCTCTTATCCGTGTTTGCTCTCCCTTTCTCCCAAGACCAAAATGAGATATTTATTTTTGGTCTTCTCATATTGATCTTATCACTTTTATTTCACTTTCGAGGAGGAAACTTTCGGCTAAGCCACTTGTCTCTTCCACAATTTTCTTCCTTATTTTATTCTAATATCTTTCTTTTATTACCCTTTGGTCCTCACTTTCAGTTTTATTCTCTATTCAATTTATCAAAATCCTACTTTGGCATATGAACTTATTAAATTATGACCCTTAGGTCATGAATTGGTAAAGTATTAATTTACCCTTAACTGTTGTATTAATTCCAAGTTATTGCTTATTTATTTCAGAGCTAATTCCATTAGCTTTTAATATACCTAAACAAGTCCAGCGTAGGGTATATTTAAGTCACACTTCAAGCATTGAATGCTCATTTGTCATTGTCGGACGACGGTGCAATCGTGGCGATGCGATAGAAAAAGTTTGTTGAATTAGGGTGCTGAGGCACAAAGAGTGATGAAAAAATTCTGCAATTGTGGGAGTCGAAATATAAAGGGTAAAAGGAATTGAGTTTTTTGATGAATGAGGGGATGGATTTACGTATTATAGAGCCCAGGAGTTTGTGTTACCGATGATGATGGGTTGAAGAAATCCTTTCTTGAAGAGCCACCGCAGTGGATCTTTTGCTATACATCTAGTAACATAATGTCGAGATTTTAAAGACTTCATCTTGAATTACGATGGGAATGAAGAGAGATGTTTGGAATTTGACCAAATGTAGTTTGTGAGAAAGTGGCGGAACATCAAGTTTCGCGCTTGGGATTATTGCAGCCTATTAGAATACCCGAGTGGAAATGAGACCGAATCACAATGGATTTTGTGGTTGGGTTACCATTAACAGGGAGAAAGCATGATTCAGTTTAGGTCATGGTAGATCGATTGATGAAGTCAACTCACTTCCTACTAGTAAGAACTGACTATTCACTTGATAAGTTAGTAGAGCTTTACATAAAGGAAATAGTTATGTTACATGGGATTCTAGTGCCTATCATTTTAGATAGAGATCCGAGGTTTACCTCAAGATTTTGGGGAAAAGGCAGCCAGAGAGCTTTAGGCACTACGACTGAATTCCCATTCTTCTGCCCGTAGATGGATGAATGATCAAAAGTGATTCAAGTTTTAGAAGATATGCTGAGAAGTTGTGTGATTGACTATGAAGGTAGCTGGGATAGACATATTCCTTTAGTTGAATTTGTGTATAACAATAGTGTTGAATACATAAAAGGGCAACATTTATATCAGTTTTGGCACCCCAGGCTCATATTTTGCTCATTTTGTATGGGAAGCCAGGTGCCTTTGATCATTCGTGTTTTTGTGCTTGTGCGGAGTTTTTCGAGTTCTATGCACACTTTGTGGGGGTTCGTGTCCGAAGAACAAATGTAGATCATTGCGGTTGATGGCGACGCATTATCGAGCTTGAGTAATGCTGGGTGAGAGGAGCATTGTAGAGCAACAATGGTACGGGCACACATAATGGCTGGGCCGCCCACATCTGATACACTATTAGTACATCAGGTACCCAAAAATAAACAAACACTTGGTCACTTTTGATGTTGGTACCACTCTTGATATCGATACCAACATGCAATTTTTGCGGGATTTGAGCAGAATTCCAATCTTGATGCAAGGGTACGCTCGTCTTTTGACCACCACTTCGAGATCACTAAGGAGAAGGGTATTTAAATGAGATAAAGGGCAGAGAAGGGCAGTTTTTTATTCTAGACAATTAGAGTGCTTCTCTCATATTTTTGGCTTCAGGTTCATAGAAGTAAGTAGAGTACTTTGGTTTTCTTGATTAAATTTCAATTCGATGTGTGTCTTTTTAGTTGGTTCATATAACTCGGTATTTTCTTACGGGATTACGTCTTTGATATCAAATCTTGTAACAGTGGCCATTTCCCACCAGAAGTCTCATTTATGAGTAGTTTCTTATCAAATATGAATCGATTTCCAGTTTCAATGAAGTTCTGACCTTCCAAGATGGGGTTCTAATGGTGGAAACTCACCTCCGTCAAGGTAATAACCCTCAATCCCTCTTTTGTTCTTTTCAAAAATGCTTCGTCTATTTCGTATGCTGAAATTATTCCCCAATGTAGAACTAAGGTAAATTTAAAAGCATTATATTATTATTAAATCCCCTGAGGTCATTTCCGAGGAGTGGTTTCCTAGGTGATCATAGGGATTATTCTCCAAAATGTGCGTTTAAAGAAGTAAAAATGCGGGGTTGTGATTGATTGATTGAAAGATGTAGATTAAGTTAGCTTGTTTTAAAGAAAAAATTGAATGATAGGGTTCTTAGGTGTCCACTCACACGTCGAGTATTACTTTCACCCTCTTATTCACAATCTCATCTAGGTCATTGATGAATGGTCTTCGACGGAAGATTTTGATAAAAAGCTATTTTAAATGAAGAAGCGATTAGCGGTGACAAACACTTGTTCCAAGCGATTTGCTTGGACTCTTGCGCTTGCATTTGCGTCAAGCACAACATGTCTGGGGGTCTCTCGTTCACGTTGTCAGAAAGTGCCCGGCTTGGGTTTATAAGATTTTCTGCAAGTGTAGCATCGTACAATCCGGTTGAAGCACAAAGGAGTGAGGGTTTGTGCCTTGGCGGTGAGTTTCGTAGCTATGAAGTTTAGAGACTCGTGAAACGAAGCCATTCTGTGATAAGCTCTCATAAATGAACCGCTCAGTAAGACAGGATATCACTTTACCGAAATCCGCCTGCCGGTCTCTGAGCCAGTGGAATTACTGCGTGAGTAATCGAGAATCTGGCAACAAGTACCACCTCGAACCCTATCAAAAATATGAGGAAAGCATCTATGTCTACCTGCGCTCTAGAATAAAAACTGGCACCTGCGCCGCTTTATCGGTTTAGCCTCTCTTCTCCTTAGTGATCAGTGGTGAACGGCGTCTATGCATGGAGTAGATTTCGCTCAGTCATGAAACCTGCGTTAATCTTAGGTACCGTGAAGTGTCTTAGGTACCAAAAGTGTCTTTGTGCTTTCTGTGCTGGGGTACCGGTACCGGTTTATTTGGTACGGTGCCATCAATTATCTTTGCATGTGGTATCGGTACCATTATGTGTGTGCAGGAATTTCGCTCTCACAAATGCTCCCACCTGGTAGCCTTGCCTGGGAGCTTCTCATGGCGCCATCAACGTGATCTGTGTTCCCTGCAGACCTAAACTCCCAAAAGTGTGCGCGAAACTGAAAAGCCTATAATACTCGCGATCAAGGCATATTCTTACTAAAAATGAGCTTGAAAATATATTTGAGAATGTGATAACCTACAACTTGCTAGTCCTAGCAAAGATTTGAATAACCTTTTTCCGATTATGAGTTTCAACAAAATGCGCTAGGTGCAGTTAAGCATTGCTAGTTTCCCATAGGGAAAAAATTGAGCATAGTGCTTTAACCTAACAGAGTATGAAACCGTCTGACTCAAATGAAACCATAATCTCAAAGTAATGGACATAATAACAGCCAGCCCACAAAATAGAGATGCTATATGGACCATGGATTTGAAAAGAAAGTGTGAGACCACAGAAAATTCAATTTTAGAAAAATGGCAACAAAAATCATAATTTCGGTCAAAACTCGGGAATTTTCTAGATCTCCCGGATAGCGAAAGCGGTTTCTTGTTGGAATTTCTCGAGAAATCTAGCTGTAATTTCGTCGAATTCGAAGCCGATCGAATTTAAACCTTTTTGGGGCATCAGTAATAGGAGTGTGTGACGAAATTTGATGTGACAAAGTCACATATAACATCCTCACATGTGACACATGTTGCAGTAGAGATGATAAAGTGACGGTCGAAGCACCACGTGTCAAAATCAAGAGAAGGGACATGATGGGAACAGTGAGTTTAATGATAATGAGACCAAAATAGAAATAGTGTTGTCTCCTTGATTTGGAGATAAAAGCGTGCGTGGTACAGTGTTGTAGACGAGTCTGAAGCTTGAGTTTCGATGTTTTTAGAGAGAGAAGGGAGTGGCTTCTCTCTAAGATCACGGCAGGTGGGCCAGTGATTCGCCAGGCAGAAAGGAAAGTTGTTCTCGCGGCGAGGCACGTGTGGGTACCGGTTTTTGGGTTTTCGACAAACTACGTGAGTAGGGGTTTTATCCTGCTTGAAGTTACACTTTGTTTAAGTGTTTCTGTTGATGATTCGGTTGGTTTGAAGCGCGGCGGCCGTTTGATCGGTCCCAAAACCTTGGGACGAAGTGAAATTTTGGAGCCCATTTGGACGGTTAAATGACGCGTGTAGGGTCTATTTTGGGTGTTTGTTCTGTTATAGAAGCAATCATGTTGTGATGTGCATGAGGCCGAAATGGCCATTGAATTTCGGGTTCACAAAGTGGAACCGATGTTGGGTGATTGGCAATGAATAGTAACCCGAGGGTTTCATTGTTCACGTGAATAGTGTTCACAAAATAAATTTTGTGAGAAATTGTGTTTGGTTGAGTAATTCAAATTGAATTGCTCGTGTTTGTTAATTAGCCCACGCGAGCTAATTTTTGGTGTAATGGATTGATAATTTATATAACATTGTGATTTAAATTATGTAAATATATGCACATGATATATTTGCATGTTATATGAATGTGTTGGTAACAATGCATTTCATATACCTGAGGGTAACCTAGAAGTGGTGTGAGTCATGACATAGAATTCACGAAAACGATTATGGTTCTGAGGAATTTCATATGATGAATTTCCGGAGGAGAATGGGTTTGGGAGACGGTCCAACAGATCATTTCGGATGAGACCATGGTACATTTGGGAAGGTTCTCAACATTGCCTGAGAGGGTGATGCCCATATTTTTCTGAGCATTCGGTGAGTGTATTTTAAAGAACAACGAGGTTTTGTTTGAAAATAGTGTACTTCTCATACATGGCTTAGGCAAGTGTGAGGGAAGTGATGAGGACTTCCGAGACATGGGGATGTGGCATGTGAGCATTCAAGTAGAATCACGTATTACTTGAGGTGTGTGTTTACGATAGAGCATTGCATGATATGCACTTAGGTGGGGAAGTAACCCGTTTGGGTGATTCACCTCTTGGGCGATAGCTTCGCCTGTTGAGACATTTTCGGAGTGCGGGGGCGTTCGAGAAGACGGCTCATTTTAGAGGCCGATTATGAAGAAAGTCGGGTTGTGGCTTTGGTAGTTAGTTTGTATGTATGTATTAGAATTTTATAAATTTTAATATATGTTGTATAAGAGTGATGTACTAACTCTTGAACCATGTAGTATATTTTGGTTGGGATATGTTGTTGTGAGTATTAATGTAGGAACCCAAGAGGCTATTTTTACTCGGGTATGGGTCTCATGACAGGGCGTATAGATTTTACCTGGTTGGCGGGTTGTGCGGACACACACTGGTTTTGGGCGTCGCGGCTTGGTATCCGTGTGATGTCACGAATACCTTGGGAGCTCAGTGGGTGTAGAGTTTAGGTACACGAATACCTAAGGCTTGAGGGCTTGGGCTTAGGCCATAGTCGTGTAAGAACATCACCATTTGGTGTGGCTCGATGTTAGGTTTAGGTATGAGATTACCTAGGAAGGCACGGGACAAAATTAGAACACTACATGCATGTGTTTTATGTGTGTTTTATATGTGATTGTTTGATGAAGTGTGATTGAATTGTGTGCATAGTGATTAGCACATAAATGTGTTGGAGAATTTTTTTTTTTGGGTTTTACAGTGTGTAAAACTGGAAAACGAGAATAAATGAAATAAATTTTAATAAATTTATTTGGTTTATTAGATAATAAAATAAAATTTTAGTAAATTTTAAGGTTGAACACTAGGGTTGGTGTTAGAACAGGAGGTTTTGAGGAAATTTGGACAAAATGGTCTAAAAAATGAAAAAAAAAAAAAAAAATTAGGTGAAGAACATTGTTTTCTAAGGTTTCTGGTTATTAAAATGAAGAAAATCAAAAGAAAATAAATTTTTATAAGTTTTATTTGGTGTTAGGAGAATGAAAAAAAAAAAAAAAAAAAAAAAAAAAAAAATATATATATATATATATATATATATATATATATATATATATATATACTCTCACTGCTATATATATATATATATATATATATATATACTATATATATACATATATTTTAGGTGATTTTCCAGTAGCTGGAAAGAAATGAAAAAAAAAAGTGTGTGAAAAACGGAAAAAAAAAAAAAAAAAAAAAAAGGAGCCGCAATTGTATCGTGACATGGTGGGTTTGGAAGAAATTTGAAAGTTTGGCACAGGGAGGCTATGTCACGATACAAATATTATATCGTGTTGGGACTTGGGGCGAAATTGGATATGTCGCAATACACGTTAGTGTATTGTGTTTGGTCAGGTGTGAAGCTGGCTACTAGGGTCACGATCTGATTGTGTATCGTGACATGAATGCTGGCTGGAAAGCGTATTGCAATACCTTGGTGTATTGACTAGGGCGAAAGGCAAGGCCATTTGTGTCATGGCGGGCCATGACACGGTGCGTGCTGCGTGCGACCGGAGACCCCTTGTTGTGCCGCCAGGGCTGGTGCAATTTGGCCGCGGGCCACGACACGACTAGCCATAGGACCCACGACAAGGCGGGGTGTTGCCCATGACACGCCCCTGCGCGCGCTGGTGCACACGGCGTGGGTGGGCGGCTGGCGCGATGCGCCAGCGGTTTTGACTCAGTACACTATTACAGTCCTTTGTTCATCAATTTCTTTAATTCTAAAATTTTTCAAAAAAAAAATATAAATAAATAAAATTTTGAAAAATAAAATAAAATGAGACAATTTTTTTAAATGAAATTTTCAAAAATAAAATTTTTGTTGATAAAAATGATCTGATATATTGAATTATCCTTGCATTTAGCAGAATCTGGGAGCTTGAATAAAGGCCCCATTTCTGCGTATGGTGTCTCATTTTGTGTTTGTGTAGAATCTTGTGCTTGCCATTTATTGTGTTGTAGATGGGTGAGTCGAACGGGGCGTGGGGCGTCCACGGGATACTGGTCGAGCACCACGGTGTTTGACTAGCGAGGCTTTGGCGAGTGGTAGGTATTGTGCGGCTGCGGTATTGCGGCCGGTAGTCGGGGAAGTAACCTCGAGAGGTTTAGGGCACATCATCCTCAGGCATTCCACGGGAAGTCGATGGTGTGAGACCATTGGTTCATCGCGGATGAAGGTGTTAGAGGCTATGGAGATTACCTGCGGCTACCGGATGAGACCGCTGCGTTCGATTAGAGGTGAGGCCCAGTATGGTGGAAATGGGCGAAGACCTTCCCAATGAGAGTACGTGAAGCTTGAGCGGGATTTCATGATCTTTTCATGGGTAAGTATTTTCGGATCTTTGCGAGAACATGCGAGGCTCGGGAGTTCTTAGGTTGAAGCTGGGGGCGAGAGAATGTGATGGAGTACGTGGCTAGATTCACGGGCTAGCCCTTTCTTCGATGACTTCTGGCCTGGACATGGCGAAGTCGGAGGTCGAATGGTGAAGTTGTCCATTTGGGTGGATGGTAGGACTCGCCTACGGGGACATGAGACTCCATGGTTGGGACGACTGGCCAAACCATAGAGAAAGATCTCGGGGATGCTGAAGCACTCGGGGCATGAGTGTTAGTGTCAGGACGAAGAGTCGGTCTTCTTGCAGTTCGGGGAAGAAGCACAAGAGGCTTCCTGGTTCACGAGGTTCCAGCCCACGACCATCGGGGTCGGGGAGCGAATCGAGTTGCCGGTGGAAATTTGGCCCGAGATGGTGTGCTACCATTATATGACACGAGCAATGGAGCGGGATTGCCCCTAGAGCGGATCGGGATTTTGGGACAACACAATCTGGATTAGCCATAGGGGAGAGAGACGCGATTCATTGACCACACCTAATAGATTGGAGGAACCGGTTCGAGTTGCGGGGTGCTATACAGGCGCGCCTTCGGCGACCTGGATGGGTCGGAAGGGGCGAGTGTGGGTCGAGTCGGGTACCGAGTTCGCGAGGCCGGGGATGTCGAGACACGGGGGCGTGTTCGTCGTCATGCGGCGAGCATCTGGTCGAGGATGGCGAGTGCGTTTACGCACTTGTTGACTTCGTGGCGTTTAAATTGGATGCATTGAATTCATTCATTGTTGCATCTTATATGATAGAAGTGGTTTAGTGAAGGCCTTTAAAGGTGATGATGGGAAATTACTGGATGTAGGGTGAGAGTTGGTAAGATGTGTCGAGATCGTAGTCGGGGATCTCGGTGGTCTGCTCATGGTGGACATGGGTGGTAGACATATTGGATTGTGATGCCATTCTTGATATGGATGAGTTGTGACCATCGGGTTATGAAGTGGGACTGTAGGCCCGGGTTTGTCATACGACACGGTCTTGAGTTGGGTAAGGTTACATATGCATGGTTGGAATGCGTATGTCGTGGAATTTCGGGGCCAATTTTTTTTTGGAGGGAGAATGTGAGATTGAGAAAATTTCAATTTTTAAGAAAAAATGGCAAAAATCGTATTTTTAGTAGAAGCAGAATTTTCTAGATCTCCGGATAATGAAAGCAGTTTCATAGTTGGAATCGTCGTGAAGAAATATAGCTACCACCCCACGTCGTTTAGTGGTCTGAGAACCAATTCGAATTTGCACGTTTTCGAGCATCGAGTATCGGGTCTTGAAGTAAAATGAAATTTGATGTGACAAAGTCACATAACATGTACTCATATTGGCACATGTTGCATGAGTGATAAGGGGATGATGGAAATGGACTGGCCAGAGAGAGCGCCACGTGTCAAATCCGAAGAAGGGACATGATGGAATTAAATGGAGGGAAGTTTGAGAATGGGACAAAATAATAGTGTTGTCTCATGAGATTTGGAGACAAAGCGTCTGCGATGGGCGAGTGTGTGAGAGTAGAAAGTGCATAGAGCTTAGGTTTTGATGTTTTTAGAGAGAGAGGAAGTGGCTTCTCTCTAAGATCCCGGGCAATCGAACCGTCGGATTCCTTCGGGCCAAGAAGAAAGGAAAGAGCTGTTTACAACGGAGAGGGAGCTTGGCGTGGAGTGCAGGTTTGGAGTTTCTGACAAACCTACATGAGGTAGGGTTTTTATCTTACTTGAAGTTACACTTTGTTTAGAAGTGTTTTGTTGATGATTAGTTGGTTTGAGGCAGGCAGCCCGTTTGGTCGGTCCAAAGGCTTGGGACCGAAGAGTGAAAATTTTTGGAGCCCATTTGGACAGTCAAGTGGCTATTGTGAGAGCTGCTTTTGGTCGCTGTTTCACAATTTATAAAATAAATCATCTTGTGATGTGCATGAGGCCGGAATGGCCATTAAGTTTGGTTCACAAAGTGGGCCGATGTTGGGTGATGGTAGGTGAGCAGTAACCCGAGGGGGTTTCAACGTTTGCATGTGAATAGTGTTCATGAAATAATTTTTGTGAGAAACTGTGTTTGGTTGAGTAATTCAAATTGAATTGCTCGTGTTTGTTAATTAGCCCACGCGATCTAATTTTTTGGTGTAATGGATTGATAATTTATATAACATGTTGTTGTGATTTAATTTATGTAAATATATGCATGATGATATATTTGCATGTATTATATGAATGTGTTGAAATGGCATAATGCATTTCATATGCACCGGGGTAACCTAGAAATTAGGTGTGAGTGCATGACATGAAATTTACGAGAAAAGCAACGAACATGATTCTGAAGATTTCAGGATGATTTCAGAATGGGGTTGGGAGGCGGTTATGGGTTGTTATTTGTTATATTACCGCGTTGGTGAAATAACGCGCTGTGACCTTACGAGGCGTATAGATTTTTCCGCGCGGGTTGTGGGTTGTCGCCGGACACCCGGGTTTTGGGGGCGTCCACGAAGAGGCTGCGATGGTCGCCTGGCCCGAAATGAACTTCTGACATCACGACCAAACATTTTAACACTTAACCAAGCGAACTAATATCACGCCAAAGTCAAGAGGAACATCCAACATAACTAAAATAAAAAAGGTATTTCAAGCAAGTAATGACCATGTGCTACACAAATAAGGCTTATATGAACAAAATGGGTGTTGGCATAACGTGGCTGAGGTCTGCCAGTGCCAACGCCACCACACAATTCTAACCACCGTCTTTGCTATTCTACATCCTCCCACGTCTCCGGTCGAAGAGTGGGTCATATCAACCACAGTCCATGACTCATCAAATCCCTTCCAAGTCAAGAGGAGGATCATCTCCCACAACAGGTTCTCTTCGTAAGATGTGACTCTCAAGCCTAGAGAGCCTATGATCTAGTTGCTTCTGCTTTCCCAGTATGCACTTGAACCAACCCTTGATTCTACGCTCCATCCTTTTCAAAGGAGATGTACTCATCGACCCACGGTGATGTGATGAAGCCCCCCGAGAGGAAAATAGCGAAGGAGAATGTGATGGCTGAGGCCTTGTGAAGTAGCTTTTTGTACGTTTGGTTTGTGATGGGCCACTAGCTTAGGAAGATTCTTTTTCTCTAACTACTCCCTTATCCGGCGCTTACAGATTTGTAATAAAGTCGGGAATGGGATATGCCAGTTTTCAGTTGGGGACCTCAGAAACTCCCTCATAACACACCATATAACCAAGGCATAATCAATGATTTTTCCAATCATTACCTCATACAGAAACTGGCCCAGTTTCTTCCTTGCTTGGCAACTTCTCTTTTCCCTTCACTTTAGATCATATTGTGAATGATTTTGTTCATTAATGTACTCGAGCTTTAACTCCCAGAGAATGAACTACTTGCGCTGAAAACCTCCCATGGTAACCGGGTTGGTGCATAGCATCTTTGCAAACAACTTTGGCTAAACTCTTGTAATGGCCACCGAGAGGGTGGTCGGTCATGTGTGGCGAGGCGAACATAAACCAGGTGAGCTATCAAGTCAAGGCGACCATGCTTGTTTCTCCAAAATAGTAGTCTCCAACAGGGTGTCTACATTATGATCTTCTCTCAAATTGGAATAGAATTCCCATACCATGGTCAGTAAATACCCTTTTACCTCCTCACCAACAAAGTGCAGATTTTGCTCTGAACAAAACGGCCGGATGGGATGGTGAACAAACGTGTCAATTTTCACTCCCTTTCACAATGGAAACCAGCAATTGATTGGCCCCACTTTTCCCGCTCTAATTCTAAAGACTCAGCAAACATGGCCTCAATTTCTTCATCTTTGCTCTCAGATGCCTCCTCGCTCTCAGATGAGGAATCTTTCCGTTTCCCCTTTCCTTTCTTTACGGTCTGCGAGGTATCGGCCTTCCGTTTTTCATGGCTTGCTCCATAGAAGAGCTAGGAGCCTTTCCCTTTCGGTGTTTTTGATCTTGCATAGATATCGTCTAGCGAATATTTGTGAATATGACTAGGCTACCAAATGATCTCCCAACAACCCATCTCCAATTATCAGACTTGCCGTGCTGATTCGTCGACATCTTCCTCCCCATACCTTCATTCAGGATGCCAAAGCAACCAGAACACCGGGACCACCTTAAAGCCACCCAAAACAAGTCATGTAGACACAATGAATAACCAACACAAATGCTCTCAAAGTAAGGAGCACTTGCCACGTCGGTGGCAGGAGGATCTGGATCGGAAGCGATGGAAACAGAGGGGATGTAATCTAGGGTTTGCTTTGGTGAGAGAGGAAGAATGGAGTTAGGTTCTCTTTATAGGAGTTAGGGAGTAAAGGGATATGAAAGAAGGTTCAAACTTGGGAAGAAAAGCCTTAAGTGGCCCATTCACGCCACGGCGGTACCGGTACCAGAGTAAGTGTGGTACGGTGCAAAACTCTTGTCAGTTTTGTGGCTAATCTTGGTACCGGTAGAGTGGTATCGGTACCACTGTCTTTTTTTTTTTTTTTTTATTTTGGAACAGCAGTGCCAATATATAGAACTTTTCTGAATGCCCTCCATCTCGGATTCCACTGGATGCTCATTTCTTTCCCTGCTCATACCTCTCCCAACCTGACTTGTATTCATGGAACTAAAAATTGTACTACACTCTCTTGACACCTTCACACTTACCTTGGGGTCCACTGTACTTCTCGTGATCACGATTCCTAAGGTTCAAACTAATTGGCAATTCAAGGCTCAAGATGGGTGCAAAGGGTAACTCAATATGATTTCAAAATGTAACACATAAATGATGGCCTAAAATCATCTTTTAGCTATGCATGGGTGTTCCTCAGAGAATACGATGCATGTAGTTAACAAGGAATGCTAAAACAATGCCGCAGTGAAACATAATAAGCAGAATGAAAACATGAGCTTAGACGAGAAAATCAATGGCTAGTGTAGTGAATTAAGAAAGTGATACCAAGACTAGAACAGAATTAAGGGTGATAAGATTTAAATATGAACAAAAAAATTGTGCATGCTTGTTATTGTGTAGGTGCATTGAGACTATGTGGAGTGCATACATAAGGTCTATTTACAGCTACATACATCCTAAGTCAAGTACTATACCAAAAGAGCATAAATCAAAAATTTTGTCATGCATAACATGTAACATGATATGTAGTGGTTCCAACTGGTGTATGCCCACCCCTTCTGAAGTAGGCGTGCCCTCATTACTGCAGGACACGAAAATAAGCAAGGAAACAAAATCATAGTGCAGGCTGAAGGTCGATTATTAGGGGTGTTGGTTTTTTTAATAAGGAATAAATAAATAAAGCGGGAAGAAATGCAATAAAAGAGAAAAAGAAAATTATATTCCAAAGGTAGGATAGAGAGTACTCTGACATCTTGGTAGAGCGGACCTCTGGGTTCCTCCTTTACTTTCTCTGATGGTCGGATTCTCGAAATGGCTTTAAGCATTGGCCAATGACTTTAAAGGTTTTCCCATTTTTGTAGTTCTCAATCTCCCCTTGCACCATATGGGCCAGCTACCTTGACAACGAAACGGGCAGTCCACCTGAAGCGGAGTTCCTAGAAAGCTGTATTTTACAGCAAGGCTATAATGTTTGCTTTTGGGTGAGGGTTCTGGATCTTCCTAACAATGGTTTTGTCATGGAACGACTTGAGCTTCTCTTTGTAAGTCGAGCTCTCATATGATTCACTGTATGATTCAACGAGCTCTCGTTCATGCTTGACAATGGCTTTACACACTTTGAGCCAAATCAAAATTAAGAGTTTTAATAGCCCAAATATATGCCTGTGTTCCATTCTCTGGGGAAAATAGCGAGACTCCATAAACAAGCTATAAGAGACATACCAAGAATGGTCTTAAAATCGGTCTGATAAGCCGAAAGAAAGAACAACCGGTGATCGGAAGCGACTTAAATCACTTGCGATTTGGGCGACGTTTTTCCAAAATATATTTGATCTCCTATTGTTTGTTAGTCATTGATCACGTGGGTGTCTGCATTGACTTGTGGGTGACTCCATACTTTTTCAACAAATTCTCGAAAGACCGATTACAAAAATGGAGCCCACCATCACTAATGAATGCGAGAGGCACTCCAAAGCGAGAGAAAATGTGTTCTTTTAAAAATTTCAAAACAACCTTGTGGTCATTAGTTCTTGTTGGAATGGCACTCCACCAGCCCGAAACATAATTAGCTGGCAACAAAATGTAAAGGGTGCCCTGAGAGGGAAAAGGCCCATGAAGTCTAAACCCCAGCAATCGAAAATTTCAATGATTAAAATGAGGTAGAGGCATCATATTTCACTCTTTGCGACCCCTCTAATTGTTGTTGAAATCGGCCTTGAGTTTTCTGCAGAATTAAAGCAGTCTTTTGAAAAAGAGTGGGCGATAAAGTAAGTTTGGGATTTTGTTAGCATTTTCTTCTGGAGAAATGCCCTCCACCGTAACTTCAGTGGCAAGGTGAGCACCCCAATTTAGTGTCATTGGGTACACACTTCTCATCAGTGGTCAACGGTATTTAAACAAATATGAAAAGGTGTCAAAATATTTCTTAATGTCCACCAAAAATTTCCTCTTTTGTTGGGGATATTGGGACAGAATTGTCATCTGGAATGGTTACTATGTCCACATGCATGAGAGGCGTTAAACAAGAGCAAAAAACTCATCGGGGAAGCTGTCCTATGGGCGAGGGCGTGAAGTCGTTAGGAACAACGAATGGAGTGATCGTACACATTTCTCCAAGCTTCCCTTCTTATGTAATAGTGGGTTAATTCTTGCTGTGATGGGATCACAGTGACGGAGAGTAGTATCATCACCTTGGATATAGCCAGTATGGGCGTTGCATGATCAGTGAAAATGGTTACGGGGAGATCCTGCAATGTCTGACCTGAACTTTTCTGGGGCAAATACTCGGCCAAAACTCTTTTTCGTAGTTGTGTAATTGGATTGGCGAGATCTAAAGATCTTCTGTGGCATGTTAGATCACAAAAAGCCTTTTATCTTCCACTTTGTCCACCAGCAGCTCTTATAGCATAATCACTGGCATCTGATCTCAAAGGGTGCTCAATTGGGAGATCGTGATGGAGAAGACCTTAACATAGTTTTGAGTTTATCAAAGGCTTCCTTCACATGACCATGCAAAGGGCGATCAGCATGTGAGCAAATTGCATAAAGGCAGTACGATAGCCTTAAAATCTCTTATGAATGTCTATAGAATCCGGCATGACCTAAGAGCGACCGTATGTCTTAGCACATAGGTGTAGGTAAATTAGAGATCCAACTCGACTTTAACCTTATCACTCAGTTCTTTTCGATACTATGTGGCAGGACAATCCCTTGTGTCATGTGAGAGATGAGCACTTTTCCCAATTCAACACTAAGTTTTCTCTGACACCTATCAATACCTTACGTAGATTCTCTGGACATCCCTCATATGAAACTCTAAAAACAGAGAAATCGTCCATGAAAATCTCCAAAATGAGTTCTGTCATCCTTTAGAAAATCCCCATCATGCAGCGGATTAGGTAATACATTACACCGATCCAAAGGCATTTCTTTAAAGACAAGTATTGCAAAGGCAGATGAAACGTGGTTTTTCTGTATGATGTAAAGACTATCTCAGTTTGGTGTATAGTACCATGGGGAAATAATAGAATTCTAATGCTCTCTCTAACATTTGATCCCATAAAGGTGGGAAATGATTCTAGAACCACATTGAGGTTTCCTATAGTCTATGCACCTTCAGCACGAGGTGACAGTGGGGAATTAAGCCATTGTTGTTCATTCCTACTAACAGTGACTCCAGGAGTTTCTTAGGGACTACCTGGGTTGGGCTGACCCACTTGCTGTCTGCAATAGGGTAAATAACACCTAGATCAGTAGTTTTAGAACCTCATTCTGACCACTTCTTTATGATTAGTTCGATCGTCTATTGTGGATTTGTCTAGAAGGTTAACATCCTCTTCAAGTGAATCTGTGTGTGAGATCAGGGCCAATTCCCTTAATATCTGTATTGTCCACTATGGCAGTTTGAGTTCTCAATATCTCAGAAACTTATTTTCTTGATCGACTCTAAGGAGGAAATGTGATTCTGGGGAAAGTTTCTTCTACCCACAAAAATGCCTTGTTTGAGATGTGATGATAAGGGTTTCAACTCAAGTTTAGTGGTCTGCTCTCTTAGAGGTAACACCACAATCTCAATTGAGGTGGCAATGTTTCAAATTTAGTGCCCACATTTGCTTCAACCTCAACGTGTTCAATTATGGAGTGTAGAAACCGACTCATATGTGGTCACCTCTCAACTTGAGCGGGTTTTACTAGACAAGACATGAGAGGATCAACGTATGAAACATTATCTACATATTTCTACACCACAAAGTCTATCATATTTTCCTCATAGTCTCACTCATCCCCAATTTCCTTGGTAACATTAAAGATATTCAAATTAGATTGTGTTACCAAACGGTGTGTAATTGCAGTCCTCCCACCATTGTATAATGGCGTGCAGTGGCAAGAATGTCTGCCAAGAATCTTGGAGCGAGTCCTTGGTTCACCACGGGTTGAGTGTCAAGCCTGACAAAGTCAACAGGAGAGTAGAACTTGTCCACTTGCACCAATACATCCTTCACTATCTCAGAATTTTCCTGCGGTCGTATTTGGAGGTGATATTGGTCGGTTCTAACTCTCCTAACCCTAGCTCAACATATATCGAGTGTGGCAACAAGTTAAAACTTGCCCCCAAATCCAATAGAGCATGACCTAATTTTGAATTCCCTACCCTTGTGGAAATAATTGGAAATAATTAAGAATTTCTGGGTCTTTGTATTTTAGGGTAGGTAACCCCGGATCAAGGGGTGGATTGTTTGGTCATAAATGCCTTGTTGACACCTAGTTTCTTCCGTGCACAAATCTTTCCAAAAACTTGGCATATGACGGGATTTTCTTAATGGCATCTAATAAAGGAATGTTCAACCTTAACTTTGTTTGAAGCAACTCATAATTCGAAATTGTGAAACTTTCTTTGGGGTTCTCAACCTATGAGGTATGGAGGCGGGAGGGACAGAGCCTTGTCTTTCTAGCTCACCATCAATAACATCTGCCCTAGGAACATGAAACCCGTGAGACACCTCATCGCTCCCCAGGCGGTTCATTTGCAAATCATGTATCGATTCTGGCCAGGTACAGGCGGTTTCAATCGATTACTTTCACTTTGAGAAGAGTGGTGACGACCTTCTGATATTCGAGAAGGTGCCATCACTTGAACTTTGAGACTCCAACACTAGCCCTGACCTTGGGGGTTTGGATGGTTGAAGGGAGTTTCCTTTTCTTGTTGAAAATTTCCCAAGAAGGAAGTTAGCTTAGTGATTTGGGATCACCATCATTTCAAAGCGGGTTAGAATCGATGTTGGTGGATTGTTGGGTCTGGACAAACTGTGTTACAATGTCCTCCAAAATTCTCTTATGTGCAGGATTGATAAGTCTGTGGGTTTGAATTCCCTTGTAGGACGAGGATGCGGAAACCAGCAGTTAGGTTCCTGTGGAAATCATGAGGACCTTGATTTTGGAACGGAGGGGCTTGATTTGAAAAGCCTTGGTTTAGGTAGTGGGGGCCTTGGTTGTTTGGCAAGTTGTGTGGGCCTCCCTCATTTCTCCAACTAAAATTCGAGTGCTTACCCCACCCTGGATTATACATTTTGGAGTATGGAAAATTGAAGGGCTTCCTTTGGTAATTAAGAGCATTAGCTTGCTCTGTTGGATTGCTCCTTGACTTGAGAGTTGGGGGTTAATAGTTAGTGGGTGGGGTCATGTAAACCGATGCATGCTCCTCCACCTCTAGATCCCCACATAGGCACTGAGGTACTTGAGGCACACTAGTTACCTCATTCACCTTTTCAATTCTATGGCCTCAAGCTTTCTCAATTGAAGTTCATTATTTTCTCTTACAGGTCATCATTCTCTCTTAGAAGTGATGGATTCCTCCCACATTAGTACTATGCACTTTGCCAGTATCTAAGGAGGTGTTAGTCTCCCAAGTTCAAGCATTTTCTGCTATGGTATCAAAGAATTGAATTGCCTACGGCACTTTCTCATAGAGACCTCCAGCACATCGATTGGATGTATTGTTTGTTGTCGGATAGTCCTTGGTGAAAATCGCCTGAAATTTGTCCAACATCAAACCATGATGAGGGATAATTGGAGGTCCTTATATCTTTCCTACAACAAAGGTTCACCGTTTTCGAAAAAGTTTTGGATTGCTCGCGCAGGCACCATTGGTGCGTCTTGGGGAGGGAGGGTACATTGAGGTCATTTCGCATGTCTTCCCGAATTAAAGATTGAAGTGGTGCAAGTGGTGACTCTGTTTGGCCTTTTTCCTTTAGAGAAGAATGGGAATAACACCATACCAAGTGGGAGCGATCGGGTGAAAGGAAAGCTCTTTACCAAATCCTCGAAATCTCTCATGAATGAGTAGGGGTTCTCAGAGTCAACCCCTTGATACACAAGGAGAAGGCGAATCATCTTCAACTTCATGAGGAATTGGCTAGCCTCTTCAGGTAGGCGAATACATGAGTTTGTTGTGGTTCTTTGAGGTTGCAGAATCTCTCGGTGGTTCAACCACACATTGAAAGTGCAAAGGGGCGGAGCTGTTCTTAGTTTGTGAGAAATGCGCATTCCTGTTTGCGGGTTTAAGGTGTGTTGCCACATCATCTCTTCTTGTTGTGGAAGTTTAATAGACTTTGTGAATTAGCAGGTAACCCTTGGGCATTTGGATTAAAAAGGGTTTGATGACTCTGGGATGGTCATTGAGGTGTGGGTTCTCTTAATTGTTTTACTATGGACTCTTCGAATTTCTTGGAAGTACCATTCTTACAAGTCGGCGTTGCTCGTTTGCGAGCTCAGCAGGCATGCACCAATCTTACTCCTACTGGCTTCGAATATCCACATAGAATATTGAAAATAATTGAAAAAGAAAATTAGAAGCGTCTGGATTTGCGAGTGCAGTGCAGAGTACCACTAGCTCTCTTTAGATCCCTTTAGATTGCTTTCGCCCTCCCAGGGCAATGCTTAGATACATTTAGGTATCTTTGATTATTCCCAAGCGTAGGAACTAAGGTGGGTCAAGCATTATATTCTTTGTGTGAAGTCCCTTGGTCATTTCTGGGAGTGGTTCCTGGGTGATCATGAGTTATTCTCCAAGAATGTGTGTTTAAAAAGTAAAATGCAAGACTGTGATTGATTGATTTAGTAGATAATTAATATTTTAAAGAAAAAGATTGAATTATTAGGAGTTTCTTAGGTGTCCACGCTCCATGTAGATCAATACCCTGCCTCTTATTCACAATCTCATCTACAGGAGCCGTGATGAATGGTCTTGACGGAAGATTTACATTAAAAAGCTCTTTTAAAATGAAGAGCAATTGGTATGACAAACACTTGTTCAAGCGATTTGCTTGGACTCTTAGCTTGCATTTGCGATCAAGCACATGTGTCTAGAAAGGTCTCGTTCACACGTTGTCAAGAAGATGCCAAACTAAGGTTTTATAAGATTTTCTGCAAGTTCTTAGCATCGTACAATCCCGTTGAAGCACAAAAGAGGGATTGAAGGTTATTACCTTGACGGAGGTGACTTTCCACCATTAGAACCCCATCATGGAAGTTTAGAACTTCATTGAAATTGGAAATCTATTCATATTTGATAAGAAACTACTCATAAATGAGACTTGAGAAATAACACTTCAATTCCAAGATTGGGATATCAAAAGCACAGAATCCCGTAAGAAAATACCGAGTTATATGAACCAACTGAAAGATTACACGTAATTGAAATTCAGAATCCGAAGAAAAACTAAGTACTCTACTCTACTCTATGAACCCTAGCCAAAAATATGAGAGAAGCACTCTAACTGTCTAACACCAAACCCTAGAATCAAAAACTGCCCTTCTCTGCCCTTTATCGGGTTTAAATACCCTTCTCCTTAGTGATCTCGAAGTGGTGGTCAAAAGACGAGCGCATTCCTTACATCAAGATTGCAATTCCACCAAATCCTCGTTGTGCTGCATGTCAGCACTGCCCTGGTAAGTGTGGCACCACTGTGCACTGGCGCTCTATCTGTCGGGGCACGACACACCAGCCTACGCTGGTACCGGCACCATTGGGTGGTCGAGCGCTGTGGCATCAAGCATCGCCGTGTGCACGCACTACCGCTTCAGAATGCTCCCTCTCACCAGCACTACCTCGGGGCTGACAAGAACGCTATCAACCGCACGATCTACATTCGTTCCTCCGGGACACGAACCCTACAAAAAGTGCACAACCCCAAAACTGCACAGTTAAAACACGAATGACAAGACAATCGGCTCTACACAAAATGCAGAGCAAAACATGAGCCGAGGGCATTAAAATCCGATATAAATAAGGCTCCTTTATGTATCTGGGACAAATAGCTCAGCCGTGAAAGTACAGTCGGCACCAAGCAAGGCTCTCTACTCGAAGGAAATGTAGAACACCAATAGGCACAAGAGTTATAGAGAAGAAAGTAATCAGCCCCCGATTGATCCAAGAGCACAAAACAAAAGTGAAAATGATCAGAGAAAGATTAAAGGTAGTCCCAGATAGACAAAAGTCTTATGCCTACTTGAAGAGAAAAGATGACCAATATGAGATCAGAAAATGTTCTTTAAAAGTTTCTCCAAATGTCATGATTCGGGAAAGTATGTTTGATCGAAAGTGGTCCAAGGGCATATAGGATCTCAGCCTTACTCTCCACGAGTTGGAAAATATCCATAATGTTTTCCATGTTTCAATGTTATGAGGTATGTATCAAACCTAATTACATGTGGTCTCTAGTTGATCTTAGACTAGACTAACATAATGCAAAAAGAGTGTTTCAGATTCGCTCGAGAAGTCAAAGAATTATGAACGTTTAATCCCATTGGTCAAAGTATTGTGAAGAAACCATAAGACATGGGAAGCCAATGCGAAAGCCAAGAAACTATGTCTCGTAGTATCCATAACTGTCACTGAAGGTAATTGAGACCAAAATTCTTTATGTGGGAGAGTTGTAACGCCTCAAAATAAATCAGTAAATAAGGCACATGTTTAGGGTAAAATGAAGTTAATCGTATTTTTCTGAATTTCTATAATAGCAAAGAACAAAAATGATAAAAGCCGGAAAATTATAAAAGAAATAAGTTAAATTGGTAAAATGTCAAATGAGGACCCAAGAGTCATAAATGGAAGTGTATGTACCAAAATGGAAGAAGGCACAAGTTGAATAGCAATGAAAGAGAAAATAGAAGAGATTAAAAATGCAAAAATGAGAAATGAGGAAATAATGTGCTACTTAAAACACAAGGCCTAGCGTTGTTTTGCTTAACTAAAATTGGTCTTTTGAATAGCATTTCATTTGAGCATATCTCTCACATTGAGAAATAGGCATGGTTGAGAGAGTGAGGGGAGGAGACCAAGTTACTTGCATTTCAAGGATTTGAGCCTAAACAAAGAAGAAGGAAGAAGAAGGAAGTGAAAAGAAAGAGGATTGAAGGTATGAAACTAACCCTAACCCCCTTTAATGTTGTGTTTGGGTTTGATGAAAACCCAAATAGGAATAGAAGTGTTTTAAAATGGTCATGTAAATCAGTTTTGAATGTTTTAGTTTAATTTTTCAAAGTTCTAAAGTTAATAGAATTGGTTTAATAATTTTAAAAGTTTAAATATTTGGGGTTTTAGGGGAGATGCTGCTAAAATTTTCCAAACCCATACTTTTGTTCTTATTAACTGTTAACACTCATCCAAATTATGCACCTAAACTGACAAACTAGACTTTTAGGAGAAAAAATATCCATGAAATAAGTGTATTCAAATTTGGACCCCATTAGACCCAAAAATTCGTCAAAGTGAGGCTTTGTTTTCGGGCAAATTCTAGTTCAGTTTGGTACATTTTTTGTGTTTTGGAACAGTTTTGGTATTTAGGTCATAAGTTGAGTTTTACTCATCCAAATTGAGTGATTCAAATTTCTGGGTAAACTATACTTCTAGGAGAACAAATATATTTTGTACAAGTTACATTCAAATTCTCAACTTTAACCACCATCTTAAATTCACAAAGTGAGGCTTTGTTTTGTGCAATTCTTGGTTCGCTTTTGTACAATTTGGTGTTTTCAGTCGCTTTGGTATTTAGCTGGCAACTTGAGTTTCACCTATCCAAATCGTAGTTATTCAAATTTCTGGATAAACTAGACTTCAGAGAACAACCCCGCCGAAGTAAGTATCTACCCAACCCATTGGACCTAGAAATTAATCAAAGTGAAGCTCTATTTTCTGGCAAATTCTAGTTATGTTTTGAAAATAGAAATTCCGAATGTTTCTAACATACATTCAGATTCAATACTCCAAATCGATGATTCCAATTTCTGAATAAAATAAATTTATAGTAAACACTTAATCTTTGAAGAAAGTTGGGCAAAATATGGTCACACCTTATACTTTACCTTGAAGGAAGCTGTGGTGAGAAAACAAACCCTAACTGTAAACCCAAATAAGCCAACTAATATTGTTCCCATAATCGTGGATGTATTAAAGCCAGTACCTAGAAACTTCCTAACCCAAGAACAGGGATTCCAAGGATAGAATCGAGAGCACAACCTTTGGGTTTGTTGTTCTCCATACCTGCCTTTATTTTAAGTTTTGTGATTATTGGTTGAAATGGGATTTTCAAGAAACCCGCATATGATTTGTTTTGAAGTATTTCAAAATTGATTTCAACATTATGTAAACAAATGAGCATCAAAATGTATTATTTGGGTATGAACATATACACATTGTAAATTGCTATAATTGAGTTTTAATGTCTTAATAGAATGTTATCCATCATATTCAGCATGATATATTAAGATACCAATGGCAATAAACTAGCAAAGTGATTTGAACTAAAAGGAAATAGGTGGGTATGAGTCATCGTATGGCCCAAATACAAGATTCAGAAGCCAGCATAAATACGATTTTTAAATAATCCGCAGTGACTACTGTGAATTATATTGTGTTATAAAATGTTTTTCTGACCGATTTAAATTTACGACCAAAAAGGTCGATGATTTTGTTATCCTAGACAATCAAGAAATTGTTAATTCATTTAAGGGAAAATTATAAGCAATGTGTGAAATACATTATTTGAGTTTCGGTAATGAAATATTATATATGAAATTGTGCTATTTCTGAGTGCCTCAAATGATTTTGGTAAACAGCATGTGAAATAAGCACACACACACACACACACACACACACACACACACACACATATATGTTATATATATATATATATGTTATATATATATGTTCCATGGACTTTTGAAATTGTGCCAAAACATTGTTTCCGAAGGTTTCCATATTTGTGTTTAATTGGAAATTAAGAGAGAACTGCATAGAACCACTACATGAAAATGTTTAGCGCGTTGTTTTTTATCATCGCACGCGATACCGGCGACTGTGCACAGAGCAAAGACCATGAAGCTAGAGAGTCATCAAGCGAATCATATGGAGTATAAGTAAATGCTCTGTCTCATGCATACATTTTATCCCGTGACATTATTTGATCCTTTTTGTAATGAAACCAAAAATGTATAAATTTTCATGGGAAGAACATTTTTTATTTATTTGTGGAGATAAACTTTAATAATGTTTTATAAATGATAATGTTGAAAGGGCATACGCCATATTGAATGAAAAGCGTTAATCACAAAACTGGGCTCCCTCAATGCCCCCACCCGATTGCTGACAATTATTTCACAATATTCAAAACGATATACTGGCAAAAATCATTCCCCGTCCCTGATCCGTTCAAATCCCTTCAGTCGAGTCTGTAATGGGGTGCGACATCCACACTTTACTTTACCTCAATTTCTAAGGAACAATGTTCAGCTAAGAAGTTTGCTAGTGCTTGTCCCTTGACTATTTTTTGTGAAAATAAATCAATGTAAATTATGATAAAGTAAGGGACCATTTACCAATTCTCCCTATGATTATTAGCCGATTAAGCATATACTTCATCAAGTCGGTCTAAGAAACCATAGACTCGAGACTTGATTAAGTAATGTCTCAGTTTTGTACATGCAAAATACAAGACCAAACATAATTTTTCAATTGGGGTATATCTTGTTTCTATTGGATTTAAAACCCTACTCAAATAATACAAGCCTGCTCATGGCTTTTAGAATTGTTTTGTGCCAAAAGACAACTTATTGACTCATTTTCTGCTGATAAATATAATTTAAGTGGGTTGCCTTGTATATGCAGCATTAAAACAAGAGGTTTGGAGAGGTACTATTTGATCTTGTCAAAGGTCGTTTGATGTCACTCCTCCCACCTAAACTCTTCCACATATTTCAACTTTACCAAGTCAGAGAATTCCTTGGTTTCACCTGCTAGGTTAGAGATAAATCTTCTTAAATAATTTACCTGACCCAAGAACTTTTGGAGTTCTTTCTTGTTTTGTGGAGCTGAAGTACAGCTTTTGCTTTGTTCTAATCCACTTTTATCCCCTCTTGTGAACTAAGAATCCAAGAAAATTCCTTAAGATGAACTCCCAAATGTACATTTGAGGGGCTAGCTTGAATTGATGAAGTTTCATCCTTTCAAAGTTTTTCTTTAGATGGTCCACATGCTCATTGGCTCTTCTAGATTTAACCACAATATCATCAATGTATACCTCCATGTGGTGGCCTAGTATTTCATGGAAAATGACATTCATCACTCTTTGGTAAGTTGCACTTGGATTTTTGAGACCAAAAGGCATGACTAGTCATTCAAATGTCCCTATGCAGCCAAGACATCTAAAGGCGGTCTTAGGTATATCTTCTACTGCTATTAAAATATGATTGTAACCAGAAAACCCATCCATAAAGGACAAAAATTCATTATTAGCAACGTAATCAAGTAAAATGTCTACAATAGGCATCACATACATTTAAATTTCTAAAATCTACACATACTTGAAGTTTTCCATTTTTTTCATCACAAGAAAAATATTTGCTAACCACTATATATGCCTTGTAGATCTGAGGAATTTGGCCTTCAAGAGTTTCTCAATTTCTTCCTTTACCTTCAACTCTACTTCCTTAGACATTCTTCTAGGTGGTTGTTGGAATGGATGGAACTTTGGTTTGGTGGGAAGGCGATGTTCCACAAGGTTTTTGTCTAATCTAGGCATTTCATCATAATTCTAAGTGAAGCAATCTTTAAATTCCTATAATATTGGAATGAAATTTTCCTTCAACTCATGGGATAATAGAGAACTGATGTAAGTAATCCTTGGTTCTTCCATAGTGCCAAGGTTAACTTCTTCCATAGGATCATGTACTTGAGGCTTATTGTCTTCCATCTTAGGAGGAGCTTGCTCTAAATCTTCAATTTGAATTTATTCCTCATCTTAATCTAGATTCTTCTTCATAAATGACTTCAGCTCCACAAATGCCTTGGAACTGCTCTTTCGCATTTTTTTCAGTAATTTAATGCATTTGCATTTTGAATGTTACGGCTACAGTGACTGCATTCTCTTCATGAGAATAATTAGTCATTGATCTCTTCAATAAGCAGACCATTTATTGGCTTGAAAGGCATGATAGCAATTATCTTTAGAAGTTTGGCAACTTGGTCTTGGATTTCACTAGCATCTCTTGACTTCATGTATACTCCTTGGAGCCCCATCCTTCTTCTTTCCTTTAAATTTTATCGAACCAAACTCTTGATCATAGTAATTAGCCTCAACAGAATTTGAAGTTGCAATGAAAAGTTGTTTGTCTGCCCACACTACTTCTACTTTATCACCTTTCCAAAAAAACAAAAATTGGTGAAGGGAGGACAACACACACCAATTAGTGTGAATAGTCTCTTCCTAGCAAAACATTGTAATTAGCAATAGAATTAATCACAAAGAAAGCTAATAAGGAGATCTTACTACCCATAGTGATGTCAATAGGGAGTAAGCTCAGAGTCTTTGAGATTTCCCCAATGAAAGTTGACATAGATACTTTTGTTCAATTAGGTCATCAATGTTCCTTCCTAATGCTCTCAACATCCTTAATGACATCACGTTGACTGCTGATCCATTATCAACCAACACTTTGGATACTGGTTTGCCATTAAAGTGTGCTCTCACATAGAGAGGCCTTATTTCTCTTGTCATTTTCTCAATAGGTTTTTCTAGAATCACCTTCTAGGCCATGTTTCCTTTAGAGGAGTCAATGGTAATTACCCTCTAACTATCTACTATAGATTGCTCTTTTTTCACTTCTACTAGGCTTTCCTTTGTCTTTTTTGACTTGAAGAAATTTGGCAAAGTTAGAGAGATGGTAAAACAATTCAAAGAAGAGAGGACGAAATCTAACAAAATAGGCCCTAAATCCACTTCTGTGCCATCTCTAATAGATCCCAAGCTAGACTCATCATCCCTCCTCAGAGCTTTGAATTCCGTTTTCTTTGAGTGTAACATCAACTCTCCTCTCCCACTTCCTCCCTCCTCTATGACATTGATTTTATAGCTGCCTTTCTCCATAGCTCTGCTCCTACATCCTTCTTTTAGGTTCCGTGAACTTTTTGAATTATTTTTTATGTTTCAATCATTACGCCATTCTGCCGAGGAGACAAGACGCATCACAAACCTTGAAGGTATTTTCCTCCTTGAAGGATCATTCATGTCCTTTTTCGTTGAAGAAGCATGTCTCTCTTTTGGAGAAACATCTTTCCCTTTGAGAATTTCTTCTTCTTGATTTCTTGTTTCGAATCTTCAAATGAATGATATGGATACCTTCCATTCTTTTCCTTTTTTTTTGGTTGTAGCCACTCTTTTTCTTGCTACCAAATCATCCATATGAACCAAATATTGCTTAGGAATCCATGTCTTTTTTATTCTAGCACTTGGTGAAAATCTCCCAGCTTTCTTTGCATTTAGCAATGCACTCAAATCAGTAACATCTATGTTGATTGAAGCTATTGGTGGAAATGGATCCACTAATCACTATACTTCTTTCCTGGCTGAATTTCAATGATTCCCTTATTTATCCTCGCTCTCGATAATATTCCCTCAAACTCCAACAAGAATAGCTACGATTCCAAGAGTTGTGATACTTACGTACATTTTTCCATAAGCTCGTCTTTTGTAAGGTTTGGTAATGTGGGAAATGTGATGAATTTCTCCTTCGCAGAAAATCAAAGATTTCGCTCGCTACATCAAATGTATACTGACATGGTATTAGAGGCTTGTGACTTCTTCCATAAATCAGTGTTTTTGTTCATAGAGGTAAGTGAATGAACTGAACTAAGAGATGAGTATAATATTACTTTTCTAAACAATCCTCCCTGACAAGAAGTTCCCATGGAGGTCTTTCTCCATTGATTTTCTTCTTTGAGTAATTCTTCATATTCCATTACCTTAGCAGCAAGTTCATAGAAGTCTCTGAACTCCATACCTTGAAATTTCTTCCTCAAGTCTATATTAAGTCCCATTTGGGCCATTTTCACGTACTCTATTTCTGGGAGATGAATTTTGTATCTATTCCTCATTCTTTTAAAATGAGCGATGAATGGCTTTTCTGGTTCTCCACACCTTTCGATTACCCTTGATAGTTATGCTATGAAAATCTCAGTTTTAGCTATGAAGAATTGTGTGTAAAATTGTTTCTCCATTTCCTAGCAACTCATAATAGAATTCCTTGGCAATTTTGCATACCAAGTAAAAGTAACTCCTATTAATGAGTTAGGAAACAACTTGAGTTTGAAGTATGGGAAATTCTCATAGTTGGCCAATTCCCCACACTGCATTGTTAACCTAACCACATGCTCTAAGGTGGATTGTCCATCTTCTCCAGAGAATAAAGAGAATTCAAGAATTCTATACACATTTGGTTAAGGATTCTCTCTGACTATTGCTTTTGGGTATGACTTGTAAAATTATGGGCGACCAATTTGTCTAAGGCCTGGCCTGTATAACTCTTGTATTGCCTCCCTTATTGCCTTTAATTCTAGTATTGGAGGTGGCTTCATAAAAGGTTGGGGAATTTGCTGCCCTCTATTAGCACCTACCCCTAAGGGTTGTTGGATAGTGCCCCCATGCCTCCAGCTAAAGTAAGTGGTTCACTGTAGGCTCCTGGTTGTGTAGTTGGGTTGGTGTTAGCAAATAACCTTTAAGGAGCCACTATTCTAAACTGATTAGAACACTCACCATTGACATTCACTAAATCTCCATCCTCTCTCCTATGGGGAGGAAGATACGATTTTCACCTTGTGTAGGTGAGCGGTGAGATTCACCTACTTCATGAAAATTCCTAGGGTGCCCCTCAAACTCATCAAATAGTTGCCTTGTAGGCAACTTCTTGTCTGTGCCATTTCACTTCTTCCATAACTCCTAAAATTGCCTCTAAGATCTTCACTTGGGATTGAGATTGTTGTCTTAAACTTTCCACCATGGCCTTAGTTTTTTGAACTTGCTCGACCATTTATGCTTCAAGTCGTTGTGAGATAGTCAAGCTCTAGTTCTTTAATTCATCTATCAAAGCCTAGAAATCACCAGCAGTGTTAGCAAAATGGATAGGTACATCAATATTACCTATACCTTTCCCCCCGCCTTATCTGGTTGGGTTGTCTATGCATGCTCCTCTTGGAGAAGACTTACTACATTTTTCTCCAATTGTTCTACCATGGTTGGAACAAATCCCTCCAATGTTGCTTTTGCAACATCGGATCTTGATTCCTGAGACTTCAAAACGATTCTATTTCTAAACTTTCATGGCATATTCAACAAAGATAGGTCCCATCGGGCGTGCTAAAAATACGTTTTGGGTGATTTTATGATTTTCACTCTAACATACAAAATGAAAGCATGTGATTGCGGGCGTGTCAGGAAATTAAAGGGTCTCCAAACTGAGACTATGCCTATAAATCAAACTTCTTAATCAGACAAAGCAGTTTTCGTGGTTCCCTTGATAGTTCCCTAGAATCTAAGTAGATAATCCCGTAAAATGTATAGATTGTAGGAATAAAAGAGAAAGGAAATGTTAAACTACACTAGGAATGAATGAAACGATACAATGCTGAAGAATTGAAAGAAACTTGATTAGAACTTGAAAATAGAATGCTGTTGGAATTTACAAAAGCTAATAAATGCTAAAGTAAATTGCCATTGTTGCTTGTTGAGTTGATTGATTGATGATCATTTGATTTGTTCATCTCTTCTTGATGAGAGATCCTCCTTTTATAGGCGTTCTTAAATAATTGCCAAAATCCTTTTTTTTTTTCTCCACTCTCCCCATTTCCTCAAGTAACCCGCCTTCATTGGCCTCCATTAGGAGGCTTGCTCCTCTTGAAGCCTCCACCACCTCAAATAATCGCCACATCCTCATGGCCTTCTGATTTTGAGAAAAAGTCTCACTATCCTCCGTTGGTCACTCTTTAAAAAATTTTAAACTTTCAAAAATACCTTGAGCTTTTTACATGGGCTTTTCAACTGGGTTTAGGCTTAATTCACTTATATTTTTAAACTTGGGCTTCGGCTTAAGCCTGAATAAACATTGGGTCAAGCCAAATTTACTTTGGGAACAAACACAATGCTTATTTTCTCAAGTACTACTATAAGGAAATTCTAACAAATATGATCGTACGCCTTTTTCGATATCTACTTTTCAAACTACTTTCCTCGTGAATCTTTCAACTTTTACGGTCTATTACTTTATTTCAATAAACAATATATCCAAAATTTGTTTACCTTCTTCAAGAATGAAAATATCGATTAATATGGATATATCACTGCTTAGATTTTATAAATATACTAGAAATGTTAGTAAAATATTGGGATAAAGTGCAAAAATGCCTAGGACATTTGGTCGTGTGTCCAATTTGACTCTTAAACTTTTTTTTAGGTCTAACCATGCCTCTAACGTTTCTGTTGTGACACTTATGCTCTTGTGGTTAACGGAATCAACAGATAAACAAACGAGTGTTAACGATGTTGACGTGGCACCCCTCACATGCATTTTTAACTTATGTGGCAGCTTTGCACGTGATTCTAGAGTTATGCACAGTTTATTTAGTTCAACTTTTAATATAAAAATGCAACTGAATCAATAATGATCATTTTAATTTATTAAGATCGAAAGCGATAATTTGAAATATAAAATCAATTTAATTCGATTTATTGATAATAATCAATTAAATTAATTTAAATCAATTGGATTCGATTCGATTTAAAAATAAAAAATTAAACTTGTAATATACTAGTTTTAAAATTAATATTTAAAATATAAAAATAAAACTAATATATTCAATATTATTCAAAAAACCATAATTTTCTCTAAATTTTTATTAAAAATTTAAAAATAGCATTATCAATATAATTATCTATAAAATTAAAATTAAAATTAAATTAATTAATGTTATTCTTCAATAAATAATTTTGTTGAAAATGAAAAAAGATAAATATAAATAAAACACAATATTGATGAAAATTATTTTTGAAGATTTATCAAGATCCACCTTTATCATAAACACCTAAAGAACTTAGGGTTAATTGACATGAATAATCATATCTTTCACTTATCTTCTTTAATTAATCTCACATTTTGATTAATTGAGAATAATTCCAAGTTTAAGGGGTACCTTCTTATATCAGTCCCAAGGCATCGATGATGTGTTAAATGAGTTAAAATAATCCTACATAATATCCCTCTTATCTCTTGACACATGTCATTACCTAATTGACATTTAAAAAATTTATTTTATTTTATTTTAAAAATGAGTTTGATCTCTCAATCTCTCTCCCCATCCCCCTCTTTTCCCATCCCCTCTTTCTCATCCATCCTTTTCTCCCTCTTTCTCACCCATGGCAGTGTTGTTTTTGTTCTTTTTTACATTGCTTTTCTTCCCCTTCTTTTCTAGGTATGTGAATTTACACTCAATCTTTGTGATAACTTGTTCATTTGCACATCGAATTTTAAGAAAATCTATTGTATCGACAATTCAAGGATGGGATTCAAGGAGTGGCTCTTCGATCTCCACAACGATTGCATGTTCCCTACTCAAAAAACCACTACCCACGACTTTTCCAAAACGCCACCTTCAAATTTCTCCCTCGACCACCCAATCCCAAGTGCAAAATAAACATTGCAAGAACAAATGCAAAAGATCTTGCGTCACCTGTGGAAAGGCCGTGAACGGCTTTGATTACCATAGTGTGGCACGCAACTTAGATATCCTCGGCGAGGAGTTTTGGCTTCAAGGTCAGGTGTCAAGGTGGTTTGGTTCATCGGGGAAAGAGGAGCCTCAGCCGACTACGAGGCGACGCGCGCCGAGGCATCCCAGGCTTCGCTTATTTGAGACGAGGAATGGAGGAATCGCACTTTCATGTGCATTGCTTCGCCAAAGATGATGTCGAGGCTTCTGGCAAAATGACAATGGCAGTATGAATGGAGTGTCGACGTAAGAAAAAGACTAATGATGATGACAAGACACAGACGTAGCGGAAGCCATGGTCGAGGTCAGGACGCCCTTAAATCCAGTCCCGCACTTCACTCCGCCAACCTCATAATACTTGTGTGTCTCATATCATGAGACCCATACATGAGTAAAATGGCCACATTAGTCCATACATCCATACTCACAAAAATACATCAAACTATATTACCATAGTTTAAGAGTTAATACATCACTCTTAACACAATATGTTTCAATTGTAATAATTCATACATGTTTTACAAAAAGATAATCAAAGCCACATGTTGGCTTTCTTCTCAAAAGCGGCCTCTAACGAAGGTCAGTTTTCCTAAACACTTCGCACTGGAAGCGGGGATCCTAAGATTCGGGTGAGCAATACCCAAGAGCGAGCAATCTCCTACATGGGTTACTCCGCAAGACCTAAGTGCACACATGTAATGGCAAACTAAACACATTCAAGCAAATGCATGATCCTACTTGAATGTCTACATGTCCAATCCCATGTCCTCGAGCGTCCTCACTGACCCTCACACATGCTCTAAGCCATAAAAAGGAAAATCATTTCTTTCAAAACAAAAATATTTGTTTTAATTGAGACAACCCCTCCGATACGATAATGCTAGATAATCCTCCGAGGTGAATTTGTTGGGTAACTCTCCGAAACAATTCATGGGCTCCTCCGACGTGGAATCATGGACAATCTTCAACACAATTTAGACAACTTCCGATAAAAATTATTTTTCATAATTTTATAAAAATTCATCGTCAGACAACCTCCGATTTTATTTGTCATGCACTCACATCTACCATTCTAGGGTGCCTCGGTGTATATGGAATGCATTATGTCATTTCCAACAATTCATGTTAATATATATAAAACATGCATATACTAACAAGAATTTACTCACAATATCATGTTATTCAATTCATAGCAACAACACCAAAATTAGCTCACATGGGCTAATAATCAATTCAAGCAATTCGTTTTGAATCACCCGAGCAACACACAAATCACGTGAACATTGGAAACTCAGTCCTCGACACCGCTCACTACCACACTAGGGATTTTCTCTTCACTGGCCCAAATATTTTGGGGACTTAAACACTGTAATATCCATGCCTTTAACAAATCATTCATTAAACTACATTTCACTAAAGAATAACCGCAGAGGTTAATTCCCCCGCATCTTGGAGTTGTCGAAACTCCACAAAATCTGTCCACGCATAGCCCTTGTGAAGCGTAAATCAACTTTATTTCTTATTCATGAGAACCGATATCCAAAGTTGAAAGTGAAATCTGTAGCATAAGTTGGACTTTTTCTCTAAAACTAGCTTTTCTCCTTCACTGGCCATTTCCAGCCAAAAAACGGAGAAGATTTAAGTTGTCTTTATTATTTCTTTTCAATTAATCCTTGTCCTTTAGTTTGACTTTTATAAGTCTTGACACTCTCTACTTAATCTAAGCCATTCTCTATCCTTTCACTAATCACGCAAATACGCTGGCCACATAAAAAGACACGTAGCAGCGAATTGTCACATCACATGTGAAGAATCCCGACCCGGATTAACCTCATGAACCCGAGTATTCTCCTTATGACCCAACTGACATAAAAACTTTTCCTCAAAACAAATAAATAAAAATCCATAAATAACCCCCTTTTATAATCCTTAACATATCTTTGTATATTAATGATGAAGTGGTAAATTTTTCTTTTCTTTTCTTTTCCTTTTTTTTTTTTCAAACACTTAGATTTTACTTTTCTGTAGTGTTAGCTTTCGTAGTTTTCTTTTGTTTTTCTGACTTTCCCAAATTTAGTTAAAAACCCGATAAAAGCATTTAAAAACACTTCTAAACTTCAATTTTCAACTTCCATATTATGACTCCTCGTCCACAACCCAATCAAACACAATATACATACATATACATTTATTTACTTCAAATCATCAAAACATTCAAACCTTCTTCAATTCCATGCACATTTTTATTAAAAATTTTGGCGGTTTCACCGCTTTTACGCACTTCGCCCATCGGCGATCGTCCCAAGTAGTTCCTTTTCAAAATATATACATATATACATTATATACATGACAAAATATTCACATATACAATATGCAAAATATTTTACAATGCAAATACATGCGCCGTCTCTCGATGGCTCGAATTAATGCGGCAGGGGATGCTCTACCGCGCACCTGCCTCGTGAGTCCCGGGAGTACTGTTTTTGAAACATACTTTAAAGAACGAGTTAAAGAGCTCAGTGAGTGTACATTTTTATTTAGATAACATTTTCTTCGTGATATAGCAAAGTACCAAATACCGATACACTAAAAATCAATTTGTGCCTTAAACTTTATTTCTTCTTTATTTCTTCTTCGATGGAACCTAGGGGATAAACACATCGATCAGCTTCCGGTACCGACGGGGTGAGGGACGCTTCCTATTCCTGGGCCATAACCACTACTGCGAGAAACTCACGTCAGAGATAGGGTTCCGCCATAGCGCTTTATCACTGCAAGGATATTACTCTAAACACCTATTTCCTCCCTCAAGTTAGTAACCTATAACTTTACCCTCTAAATCCTTACACGCTTAAAGTACCCCTACGATATCATCATGTCACTATATAGGTTGGGTAACCATCAATAAACATTTCTTCAAAATACATTTATAAATCCATTTAAATCCTTTACTTTATCATTAAAACACATATGCATTCTTTACACATTTTTAAACTTTCATAATGCCTTAACATATGCATACATATTTAATATACATATATAAACATTTACATTAAACTTTCATTTTAACATTTAAAAAATATTTCACTTTAAAACTCAATTTCAAAATCGCTTTTACACTCTCACCGCTCACCGCTCTCAATCCCGCTTGCTTCCCGTCGACCCCGTTTCTCGTCCGATAAAGGTCATTTTCACCTTTTCAAGAAACCACAATCACACATTAATCAGATAACTTCCATTTTAATCCAATTATACACATTCATTTAAAGCCAAATGAACAAATTACCCTTGAGCACTAAAAAGCCCCTAACAAAAAAAACCACTCATTTTGGCCAACCTTTTTCCAACAATACTCTATAGACTTTATGACCCAAAAATTATTCAAAAGGTCTTCAAAAATTATGAAACTCTCCAGACCAAATTCCTGAGTATATCCAACACATCTCTTTGAATTTTCAATTTAAAATTCCTTCTCTAAGACCCTCAACCACATAACACAAGTTACAGCATGTTTTTGATACCAATTTGGTTAACTCATTGAATCACCTACTGTTATCCTTGATTTATGGGATCTTAACTCCATAAATTGGTAATTGTTTCTTCACTCATTTGAAGCTATGGTTATAAGGTTTCTTCTCCAATTGGAATCACCCAATTTGGATCACCAAAACTCGAGTTATTGTATTTTACATCTAGATGACTCAATTTGGCAGAACAAAATCTGCACATAGCTCCACTTTGACAAATTTTATGGGCACTTTGGGGTTACAATTTGCATGCACTTCCTTCAGATAACGTTTTCCCCTAGAAGTATATTTTAACCAGAATTCAATCACTCTATATCTCATTTGTTTAAACTCTTACTTACGGCCAAAACACTACAACCATACCCAAACAAAGAAAATCAGCTGGAAATTAAGCACGGTTCCTCACCTTCAAATTGCATCAGGAGCCCTTGAGCTACAATTTGCTCTTGGTCCCTCTCTATACATTTGTAGTCTCATCTCTATGGTTCTACCAATGAATCAATTCATTTGACGATTCTAACTTAATCTATAGCCAAAACAAAAACAAGTGGTTTTACAGAAATTTCGACAGCATTCCCTTTACTTTACAACACGATCTTAACGCCTCAATTCAAATCCTTTTCTTTTCTAACCAATCTAACGCATTTCTGGGGGAAGTTAAGATTCACCCTAAAACACATGGAAATTACCAAACTACTTGACCCTCTCATTTCCATTTTGGCCGAATTATGCACAAACCATATTCCATTTTGTTCTTCCATTTTCTTCACTTAATCACTCCCATTTAACGCCTTATACCTCAATTTCACTCAATCTCTAACCAATTTCAACATATCATACAAAAATTCAACAAACCTAACCATTCACTCACTTGATTTTTCAAACCCCAACCTAATCCATTTCCTTTCTCAATTTCTATCAAAATCATCGCGATTCAATCATAAATATCTCCCAATTCTAACATCCATACAAGAAAATCAAAGTATTGGGGCATTTAAAACATTAAAACCAACTTTCCCACCACAAACTTACTGTTTCTGATTTCTATTTCGCTACCACTTGGAACTCACTTGAAGAGCTTGGAATGAGAAGAAAAATCACATCTCCCTCGCTTCCACCTTACTCTAAACGTTCTCCTTCCTTCTCTTTCTTTCCCTTCCTTTCTTTTCTTTTTCTTTTCTCTCATCACACAGCTCTCCCTTTTGAGCAAAGTTCAACCTTGAATTTATCTTTGATCCTTACTAACTCTGCCAAATTGCATTTAAGAGTCCCTTGAATTTAGCTTAACTTACACTTTGCCAAAATCGCATTTGAGCCCACATGAATCTCACTTCTGGCCCATTCCCTACGATATTTTAATCATAACTTACACCAAGAAGATTTCGACATTCTCACGTTAAAAATATCTCCTTATAAAAATTTTATCTCGCCACCTTATACGCTTTATACCGATTAAATATAATATTCTATTGGCTGCCTAAACTTCAAATCGACCATGAATACTCTAATTAAATCTCTTAACATCGATTCCAAGTGCTCGAAATCACCGAACTCTGATGAAAAATCATTAAAATCGTGAATCCTGACAATAGCGCATTATTATCCGACCACGCTCGACGCCTCAAAACTATCCAAATGGACTCCGCTTTCACCCTGCTTTCGCCTGTTAGACTCGTGATTATTTCCGACATTTTCGTGATTTTCACCACTTCCGAAAAATTTCAAACAAGTGTTCGAATTTCACCATAAATCACTATTCACTTAAATCTCCACTCTCTCTAAATATCGCTCAAAGTCATGTGAACCCAAATTTCAAAAATTCCTTGCAAACTTCCATCCGAATATAGCCAAGAAAATCACTATTCCTTAGGGCATTCGCTGAAAATTTTCAAAATTTCACTTATGCCCGTCGACGCCCGAGCATTCTAAATTTAATCTACCCTCGCTTTTTATCATCATCGACCTCTTAATCAGCTCAAAATTACGGCTATAACATTCAATCAGCTCAAAGTTTTACAACATGCTCTCATAATGCCATACTTGTAAGACTACACCCGGCGTCAAGACGCCAAATTCGACCGTCTCCTCAATTCGACGAAATTCAACGGAGAAGTGATTCCTAAGACGATTTCAACGGCTAAGTCCATTTCATTATCCGAGATCTAGAAAATTCCTGATTAATCGAATTTACTGATTTACCTTTTTGGGTTAAAAATGTAATTTTTCTTAGATTCGATGAGGCAGGCGAGAGTGTGGGTGGGTTTGGACAAATTGTATTAACACGCAAAGACGCGATAACGAAAAGGCCTCATGCCACTTAGTTTACAGTTAACTGCTGGTTAGAAGTATCAGCTGGGGATCAAAACAAAAAGGCACCCCATAAATTTAGGATTATGTCCAGATAGTCGCAAGGTGAGAATAATTGAAGAAGAAGTGTGAAAGCTAAGATTATTCATGTCAATTAACCAAAAACACAAATTAGTAGAATTTTTTTTAAGAGTTTTTAAAATCTTAAAAATATCATAGAAGTTCAGAAGACCATAATAGGAAAACTCATAACCCATTAACATTTGGAGAGTTCCAAACAAATAGAGTAAAAGTTAAAAGATAACATTTATTATCCGTTTGGTTATTTTTTTTTTTTATATTTTGAAATTAAAATTGACAATTGAACTGCAATTGCTCGGTTTTAAATTTTAAAACCGAATTAAAAAATAATTTTAAAATATTTCAAAATCCAGTCACTTGTTTGTACTGGACATTTTTCAGGCTTTAATCTATTTTACGTAATACCCTTCCATGATTCATTAAACCCAAAAATTATTTTTACAAAATTGCTTTTATACCTACCTAATACCCCTCTCTCCTAGGGGTGAGCATAAGGTTTAACGGTTATGTTTTGATTTTTTTGTTCGGTTTTCGGTTCAACATATTAGATAATGAAGGCAACCGAATCGAACCAAATTTTTTTTTTTCAGTTTTTTCGGTTTAAAATAAAAAAATACCGGTTTGGTTTTCGGTTTTTTGGTTGAACCCATTTTTTTAATTGGAGAGATGGGCCAAACCAAAGCTCGGCCCAATATGCTAATTTATGTAGGCCATGGCCAAAAATTAATTTAAATAAAATATGATATAGGCCCAATTGCCCAAGGTGGCCCAAATAAAGTAAAAACCTAGCTTAGGCCAGTTGGCCGTTGAAGCAAAAATGACCATAAAAAATGTCAAAGGCCCAATTTGTTATCAAAGTACATAAGTTATGAAAGAAATATCCAATTTGTCGGAATGAATGATCATAGAAAATGTCAAAGGCCCAATTTTTCATCATAATCTAGCAATCTTCATGGCTTATATAAAAAATGTAGTTGTAAATCGTTGCATAAAAAATGTCAAAGGCCTAATTTTTCATCCTAATATAGCTGCAAAAATCTAGTCACTTAATCTAGCAATTTGCACGGCTCATTTCTAAAAAATTACAAGAAATTCAAAACGAAAACTTATAAGAAAAACAATGAGCATTTCGACTAATTTAAAAAAAATGAAATCACAAGTCTCAACAGTGTCAACATGCTTTCCTTCACCAAATTTTGAATAATTTTAAACCATACTAAGACATAAAACTTAAATTACAATCCATTTAACATAATTAAAATACAATCCATTTAGCATAATTAAATAACAAAAACAATTCATTTAGTATTCATAATTAAAATATAAACATTAGTACATTAACGTCCAATTTCCAAGTCTTGTCATTTCCTATTAAAAATATATTTATTACATAAACTCAAACAATATATCAAAATGTTCAAGTTTGAAAAATTAAGACATGAATAAAATAAAAATTTAAAACTTACTCATATCATCCAAAAGTGCAAAACACCATCAATCCATCATATATCTATCATCGTTGATTGCAATGAAGAAAGTGTTGATAAACCTGAAAAATTTGAGGAAAAAAATAAGTCAACACTTTAACATTATCAAACATCATAAATAAAAAATGATTAAATAAAAAGATAAAGTAAATAAAATTACCAGCTTCAATTTTCTCAATATCTTGCAAATCTTCTTCAATATTAATTGGTGTCAATGAATTCCGAAGCCAATCTTGAGCACCTATAAGAGATTGCACTATGTTGGGACTTAAAGAACTCCTAAAAGCATCAAGATATCTTCCTCCCGTGCTAAATGTATATTCTGAAGCAACGGTAGATATTGGAACCGCCAACACATCATTTAGCCATTTGTGACAAAGATAAAGAAATCGATGGCACTATTTTTCCATCATGCAAAATATTAAAATCATAATCATCATCATTATTTTCGACATCTTCATTGAGATACCTATCCAACTCCAATTTATTTTCTCCACCTCCAATATCACTCCTGAATTTTTTAAAGAGCAACTTCGCCTCAAGTTTCTTACTCTTTGCCCCCTCCCCAATCCTTTCATCATTTGCATTTGACACTTCCATTCTCTCACTCCCACTCCCACTACTTTGGCCAAATTTACCTTGAGGTTTTTCCACTTGCACATTAATTATAAGACAGACATACGTATTCTCACAATGTTTGTCAATTCACCATCGTAAAGGCTTCATAATTGAATGAATGAAAATTACTGAAAATGCACTCTATGCCTAGGATCAAGTATCGTGGCAAAATAAATCAATTTGTTCATTTTCCTAACATCTCCCTAATACTTATCAAACTTTTCTTTCATTCTGCTAGCCATTAAAAATTCTTCAGAATCTGAACTTTCTTTCCATTGTTTCAAAACATATTGAACTGTACAAATCTCCTCAAAGTAAAAATTAGAGGTGACATAAGAAGAACCCGAAACAAGCAAAGTAAGATCATAAAAAATTTTCAACATGCTAACCATTTGTCTACAACCCTCCAATCATCAACATTAGGCAACCCAAGTAGTCCATCACCATGATCCACATCAAGTTCACTTCTATATAAAGGATCAATTTCTTCATATCTATTAAAAGCTCTTTCAAACTTTTGAGCCGCCTCTAACATCAAATAGGTTGAGTTCCACCTAGTTGCAACATCTAGGATTAACAAAATTTTAGATTCAATCTTTTCAATGTCAACACATTCCCTAAATTTTTTCAACCTTGCATGAGATTGCCTCACATACCTAACGGCAGCTCGAACACGAACAATAGAAGGATTGACATGCTTTAACCCATCAACAACAACAAGATTCAAAATGTGTGCCATACACCTCATATGAAGAAATTCACCATCTAAGACACTTTGACCCCAATTATTAATAACATTTTTTAAGTGTCTAATTGCCACATCATTCAACTTTGCATCACAATCATCACAAAGTAAAAACCTTTCTAATTTCCCCAATCAAGAAAACACTCTCAATAGCAATGCCTGGGCCTTACCCTTATGACTACTGAACCGGACAAAATTCAAGATCTTTATGCATTCCAATCATCATCAATAAAATGAGTCGTTAAACACATATAATTGATTCTTTGAATAGATATCCATGTGTCCGTAGTGAGACAAACTCTTTGAGAAGTTGTTTTCAAGAATTGCTTCAACTTTACTCTCCTAGCTAAACAAAGTTCATAGCAATCTCTTGAAACAGTAAAGCTAGATGGAATTTTAAATCTAAAGTCAGATACATATATAAACTTTTCAAAACTAAATTTACAAATTTAAATGGAAGTTCATCTACAATGATCATGTAAGCTAAAGCATTTCTACCAACAATTTGATCAAACTTCCATGTGCTAAGAATGTTTCCTCCTTGAACATTTGAATGAAGGTTTAACTGTGTTTGTGAAGTCTCAACACTATGGGAGTGTTTTTTGCATATAACAATGTGACCCCTAAGTGTGGTTGTGCCATTTTTCATAGGATGAGGAGCAAATACCTTATCACAATAATTGCACCAAGCTTTGGCTTCACCATTATGATCTACAAATTTGGTAAAATGATCCCACACAATGGATCTTGTCTTAATTGCTTTCCTCTTCGATGTCCTACCATCTGTTGTGCTTTCTAGAGCCACACTTGAAATTGATGGATTGGTTGAACTAACATCTTCAATATTATCCCTTAGGGATCCAATTGTACCTATTATCCTCGTACAGAAATGGAAATTCCAATTATCAATCCATTGCACTATTTTACAAATAGTTGTTCTATGCTAACATCCTCAATTGAACCTGCATACAAACAAAGTCATCAAGCACACAAGCAACCAACACAATTAAGTAGTTAAGTAGAGAATTAAGGTTCAGGTCCTTGCCCAAATTTGCACTATCAGAAACAGTAGACAAAAAAAAGTTTGCATTATTTATTTATTGGTGGTCTATGCACATCTGAGCTTGGATCAGATTAGCTCGCCTAACCTCACTGATATTTTAGGTTAGGCCCAAAATAGAAAACAAAGAGTTTTAGGTTACTATCAAAAGAATGAATATGTTATATGTGAATATAAATAGAAAAAAAATGGGGGAGTAAAAATAACTAACCATGGACCTGTCAAGCCAAGACGGAGAGAACTGACTGTGAGTAGACCACAATACTACAAAGAAGAGGAAGAGAGTAAGGACCGGTCGAAGGAGGAGGGGAGACATGGCGGTGAGAAAGAGAGAAGGTCTGGTCTGGACTCTGGACAAGGAAGAGGGAGAGGCAGGTGGTGATTAGTGAGAGAGAGATGAGTTTGGACTCTAGATTGAGTTGAGCCGAGGCGTGGGCTAGTGGCTTATCGAGGTCTCATGAAGGGTCCAAGGAAGGAAAATAAGTAGAAATGTAGCTAGCCATTATTTTCATGATATGGGTGATAGGGTGGGCAAATTTTTTTTTCTTTAAAAAAACAATTTAATTCCGCCATTGAAACCTGGGTTGAAAATTTTAAAACCGAATCGAAAACTCGAAAAACTGCTTAATTTCGGTTCTACTTAAAACTTTATTAAAAAAACTGAACCGAATCGAGAATTTTGGTTTAGTTTTTCGGTTTAAACCGAAATGTGCTCACCCCTACTCTCTCCCCTGCACACAAAACCCCTTTGTTAAAACACTAATTGTGATCCAATTTGGAGCACACCCAAAAGCTCTCATTCAATCTAGAATCTCTAATGCCTCCATCAACTTATATGAAATACTAATTCTTATATGCAAATTAATTGCATTTTTGTCAATCTCTCGCTTACTATCATTCTCAATTCAACACAAAACCTTAACTTTTCACCCGCACAGAAATAGTACACCCACCTGCAGATATGTGGGATAATATCGAGAAAACCCAACATACTATGAGGGCTAAATTAGACTCTTCATGTGTCAATGATGTCTTAAATAGATGTTCCCGAACTCCACCTAACTCTGGTCTCATTTTTCATATGTAGCTTTATCTCAATCTCATATTATGAATAATCAAGATATATGTATTAAACGTGAATTTATACTGAATTGCAATCTTAATTATTTAATTGGCTGTCGCGGGCTCACATGATAATAATGCGAATGACTTAACCCGATCGCGATTAATGTATGAGGGACCTAAGCTTGACAAGCAAGAAGGTCAAGCATGCAACTAGCTCAACCACCTTGGCCATTAAGGTGGATGGGATCGGATACTTGAGTAAACAAGACGCCTTAGGCTTTGGAGATAAAAGTAACAGCACGCTGCTGTTATCCACCTCGACAGGTAATACGATGCAAATGGATGTAGTATACGCTTAATGTACAACCAATGAGTAATTCCAGACATTGAGGGCCACTCATAACTGCCCATCTCATAACCGTCCATCATGTAACCCTCCCGATTGGTATATAATGTATGGGGATGAACCCGAAAAAGGCATCCGGTTCTTTTTTGGAGACATAATAAACATTCTTTTGGAAGGACATGAAACCTTTCCACCATTATTGATGTCATAGAAACTTATAGAGTAGAGGGGAGTGTGGTTACTATCAAAACATTCAATGTGGTTTTGAATCTATGTAGGGAAGCTAAGCTTGCTGATAAGGCTTTATGGATATTGAGGAAAATGACACACCTACTATGGTAATAATAATTATCAAGGTATACAGATACATTTGTGAGGTGTTAGTGATATGGATTCAGTCACAGATCGATGAAAGATATGGGTTTAAATGATCTTTATCCTAATATGGCTATATATATCACCATGATTAAAGGGATCTGTAATGTGGGTACGTTGGATGTGTGGGGTCCAACCCATAACTGTTGTTGCAACAGCTTCAGTTCCATAAGGAGAAATGTTCTCCACGTCACTTATCTCATATTCGTATAGATGAGAATTGGTCTTTGTTCCAGCCAATGAAATTTGTTTCTATTTCAACCAATGAAATCCATAAGAGGATCAAACCTTTGCCTATAAATAGGTTTCTAGAAATATAATCAAATGGAAATTCTAAGATATTATAAAGAGTTTTAGAAATCATTCTTTCAATCACAGAGAGTTGAAAGAATAGGTGTGAAATAATCGGGGTTATCACAACAGGGAGAGTGGTAAGAAACATAGTACTCCACATAAAGAGTACTAAGAGGAAAAAGTGAGAGGATTATGAGCATATCCTAGGTGTGTGACATCTTGTGCCAGTTTTATCTTATAGTGGATTATTTTCTCAGATTTGCCCCATTGGGGTTTATCTCATTTTGAAAGTTTTACCACGTTATATCGGGTGTCATTATTACCTTACCATCTTATTCTCTAAAGATTGGATTAGCCATCCAACTGCACTTTCATTTCCTGAAGATTGGCTTAGCTATCCATCTACACTTTCATTTCTCGAAGATTGGCATAGCAACCCATCTATTGCTTTAATTATGTGGATTGACCAAATTTCCCAAATCGCTTATTTACATTTTGCACTGACAATAACTACCCAACTAATTATAATTTCCGAGGATCATCACACCCAAGTGTTTATTTTGATTAGATTGGCATTGCCACCCAATTATTGCTAACAAATACAGTGGATTGGCAAAGCCACCAAAATATTACTTGTAATATTTTATAGGTCACTCACTATCCCAACAACTGGTATCAAAGCATGGTTCGAGTTTAGGTGGAATCATGGTCGAAAGTTATTCAGGTCCCATGATTAAATTGACTACAACAAATTATTCATTATGGAAGTCTATGATGGAGGATCTCCTCAATTGTAAAGATTTATATGATCTTATTGAGGGAGATAATGGCAAGTCAAGTGACATGTCATATGCTGATTGGAAGAAGTTGAAGAAGAAAACATCGTGACACTTCGCGGTTGGTGGCCACGCCTCTTACAATCATGTTGCCAAAGAGACATATCCCCACACTCTTTGGAAGAACTTGGAAAACATGTACAAGACAAAGAACGCACAAGCAAAGATTTTCTTAATGTAGAAGCAGATGAATTTGAAGCTCAAGGAAGGCTAATTAATTGCTGAGCATTTGAATGATTTCGAAGGAATGATTGCATATTTATCAGTTGCAGGTCTCTCTATTGATGATGAGACCCGAGCATGCTTGCTACTTGGCTCATTGCCAGATAATTGGAACACTTTGGTGGTATCTCTGGGAAATTTAGCCTTAGAAGGAAAAGTCACATTGGCTATGGTCAGAAATAGTTTATTCAATGAAGAAATTTGAAGGAAGGACTTTGTGGGAAATAACACACATTCCCTTGTCACGAAGAACAGGGGTTGAAGCAAAAGTAGAGGATCATGTGGGCATAACAAGTAAAGAGGCAGATTTAGGTCCAGAGGGAAAATAAAGAGTTATCATTGTGGCAAAATAGGCCACATGAGAAGGAACTGCAAGATCCTGAAGAAAGGAGAAGACAAGAGCTGGGCGAAGTCAACAGGCCATCATTTCGCCACAACCTCGTGACGCTGACAATGAGGTGACCTTACTTTGCAATCAAGAAGATTGTTGTCATGTAAGCGCAATAAAGCTGTCAGTGGTAGTGGACTAAGAACATCATACCACATAGCCCCCAAAGGGAATATTTCAAACATATAAAAAGCGTGAGACTATGGCACTGAAGATGGGAAACAAAAGTGTTTCCCAGATCGTGGGGATTGGCAACATTGCATACAAACAAGTATGGAGTGCACATTAAAGGAAAGATGGAGACACACATTACAAACTTGCGTCTTAAACCTGGATGACAGGTATATGTCGGACAAGGATGGATACAACCACTTTATCGCAGTGGCAATCTGAAGCTCACCAAGGGATCATTCATGGTGCGCGTAGATTATGGTCGCGTTCCTCTGCACTGTAAGACACAAGTGAAGGAGTGCAAAGGACAACTAAATGTAGTTGGATGACACCTTCCGTACCAGGGCACAAGCTGCCAGCACATACGAGCGGTAGAAAGGGTTGCCAACTTTTACGCTAAGCAAATTCCTCATTCCTATGGCTAAAAGAAAAATCGTCAAACCCATGTGATTATTGCTTATTTGGAAAGTAACATAGAGTATCATTCCAAAAGAACTCCACTCGAAAATTGGAGAAATTGGAATTAGTATATTATGATGTTTGAGGACCTATGGAGGTAGATTCACTAGGTGGTAACAAATACTTTGTTACTTTCATTGACGACGCTTCATGAAAGACCTGGGTATACCTGTTGCATACAAAAAGTAAGGTATTCCAATATTTTCATAAATTCCATGCCATGGTGGAGAGATCGAAACTTCCGGCGACTTCAACCGCAATGGTAGAGAATACATTCTCATGAGAGTTCAAAGAATATTGCTCCAAGCATGGAATCAGGCATGAGAAGACAGTTCCTAGTACACCATAGCACAACGGTGTTGCAAAGAGGATGAATCGGACCATTGTGGAAAAAGTCTAGTGCATGTTAAAATTAGCTAAACTTCCAAAGTCATTTCGGGGTGAAGCTATTAACATCACAGTCTACTTGATCAACATATCGCCATCAGTTCCTTTGGACTTTGATATTCCTCAAAGAGTTTGGACAGGAAAAGATGTTATATACTCTCACTTGAAGGTGTTTGGATGCAAAGCATTCATTCATGTACCAAAGGAGCAAAGATCGAAACTTAATGATAAAGCAACCCCTTGCATCTTCATCGGATATGGAGATGAGGAGTTCGGCTACAAGCTATGGGATTCAGAGAAGCAAAAGATAGTCAAAAGCAGAGACTTCGTGTTTCATGAACACGAAACCATTGAAGATATGAAGAAAATGTGGGAGTAAAACTCACATATGAGTTATCAAGTAAAACCCACACTGACAAACTTCATTAGAAATGCCACTAATAAATAAGAGATGTCTGCATCGAAACCAAGGATGGAACTCGAAGAACCAGTCATCGAGGAGGAAGAAAGTGGTGATGATAGTGATATGGGAGGTATTGATAAGGGGGAGCATATCCCTCCACTAGAAGAAGGACCTTAGTTGAGACGGACAACCAGAGAACATCAGCCATCTAGGTATCTAAGTTCAGAGTATATTCTAATTGCTGATAAGGGGGAGCCTGAAAGCTTCTAAGAAGTAAAGTCTCATAAAGACAAAGACTGTTGGATAAAAGCCATGCAAGAAGAGATGATTTCCTTATGGAAAATGATACTTACGAGTTGATAGAACTACCAAAGAAGGAGAAATGCACTCAAGAATAAATGGATGTTTAAGCTAAATAATGACGACAAGAAGCTATTGAAGTACAAGGCTCATCTAGTGGTGAAAGGTTTCAATCAAAAGCAAGGTATTGACTTTGATGAAATTTTTTCACATGTTGTGAAAATGTGTTCAATCGAGTCAGTACTAGGATCGATAAATGCCTAAAGATGAATCTCAAATTGGAGCAAACTCGACAGTTAAGACTCATTTCTGTATGGTGATCTTGATGCGTAGACTTTTATAGAGTAACCAAAAGCATTTCAAAGTGAAAGGGAAGGAGAACATGATCTGCAAGTTAAAGAAGAAAATTCTATATGGACTTAAACAAGCGCCACGACAATGGTATAAGAAATTTAACTCTTTCATGGAGTCAAGAGTACAAAAGGACATTTTCAGATCCTTGTGTTTATGTCTGGAGATTCCCTGATGATAAATTCATCATTCTCCTGTTATATATTGATGATATGCTGACTATGGGTCGAGATGTCGATATGATCCAGAAGCTAAAAAGGGAATTGTCAAAGACGTTTGACATGAAGTTGATTCGGGGCGCTGCAAAGCCGACTAAATGGAGATTCTATGCGATAGGAAGGCAGGAAAATTGTGGTTGTCACAAGAAAGATATATTGAATGGATGTTGGAAATGTTCAATATGAAAAATTCAAAGTTGGTTTCTACACCACTTGTTGGCCATTTCAAGTTGAGTAAGAGACTTTGTCCATCTAAGGAGAAAGAAAAGGCTACAAATACCATTCCAGATATATACTACGGTGTGTGTCCACATCCAGCCTATATCTCATGTAGTCGAGTTGTGCTTATCTAAGCAAACTTAGTAAAACACATTGGGAAGCAATGAAATGGTTCTTCAGATATCTCAAAGTTACCTCAAAGCGTATGTTTAAGCCGAGGATCGCAACCATCTCAAGGTTATTCGCATTCGATTAGCCGAGGCCCAGATCAGAAAATCTACTTCAGTACTATTTACATTTGTAGGGAGAGCTATATCATGGAACTCAAAGCTACAAAAGTGTGCTTCACTATCTACTACATAAGTAGAATATATTGCAGCTACTAAAGCTAGAAAAGAGATGCTATGGATGAAGCGGTTTCTTCAAGAGCTGGATTTAAAACAAAGAGACTACATAGTACATTGCTATAGTCAAAGTGCGATAGACTTAAGCAAGAACACTATGTATCATATAAGGATGAAGCATATAGATGTGAGATATCATTGGATCAGGAAGGTTATTGAAGGACAACTGTTTCAAATAAGAAAGATCCACACTAATGAGAATACTACTGATATGATGACGAAGGCCATTACAAAAGAAAAACTGGCACGATGTATCAAGAACACGAGCATGAGCTCCTACTAAGGAGTCAAGAAGACTCTCACCTTCATTTGTTTATTCTATGGGTCTAGAGGGGGTGATTTGTGGGGTCCAGCCCCATAAATGCTGCTGCAGTAGCAGTAGTTCCATAATGAGAAATGTTCTCCATGTTGCCACGACGTCACCTATCTCATATTCATATGGATGAGAATTGGCCTTTATTCTAGCCAATGAAATTGATTTCCATTTCAATCAATGAAGTTCATCCGAGGATCAAACCTTTGCCTATAAATAGCTCAGAAATATAATCAAATGAAATTCAGATTGGGAAAGAGTTCCATAGATCATTCAATCAATCATAGAGAGTTGAAAGAATAGGTGTGAAATAGTCTAGGTTATCACACCGGGGAGAGTGGTAAGAAACATAGTACTCCAAAGAAAGAGTATTGAGAGGAAAAACTGAAAGGATTGTAAGCATATCTTAGGTGTGTGACATCTTGTGCCAGTTTTATCTCATAGTAGATTATTTTCTCGGATTTGCCCTATGGAGGTTTCCCTCATTATGAGGGTTTTACCACATTATATCGGGTGTCATTATTATCTTACCATCTTATTCTCTGAAGATTGTCTTAGCCATCCAACTGCACTTTCATTTCTTGAAGATTGGCTTAGCCATCCATCTACACTTTCATTTCCCAAAGGTTGGCATAGCCACCCATCTATTGCATTTATTATGTGGATTGGCCCAGCCTCCCAAACTGCTTATTTACATTTCTGTGGATTGGCATAACCACCTAACTGATTATAATTTCGAGGATTGGCATTGCCACCCAAGTGTTCATTTGATTTCCTATGGATTGGCATTGCCACCCAATTGTTGCTAACAATTACAGTGGATTGGCAAAGCCACCAAAATATTACTTGTTGTAATATTCCACAGGTCACTCACGATCCCAACAAGATGATGCTTGTAAATTGTTTAAGGTTATGAAAGGACACGGGTTCTCACCTAATAAGGTTGTGTACTGAGTAATTCTTGACGGGGTTTGTAGATTTGGGAGTTTGGAAAAAGCTTTGGAGTTGTTAGCGGAGATGGAAAAAGAGGGTGGTGATTATAATCCCAACACTGTTACATACACATCTATTATTCAGAGTTGTTTTGAGAAAGGTAAGTTGATGGAGGCATTAGAGATTCTAGATCGAATGAGAGCTTTTGGGTATGCTCTAAATCGAGTCACAATTAGTGTTTTAACGAAGGGGTTTTGTACGTAGGGGAGAAAGGAATATAGGGGGTAGGGATAAGGGCAATTTTCCCAAAATAATTTTTTGGTTTAATGAATCACATGCAAAGCTACCACATTAACTAAAAACACATGTGAGGGGTGCTACGTCAACATCGTTAACGACCTTGTTTACCTACCTGTTGATTTTGTTAATAGCAGGAGCATAAATGTGTCATGGCAAAAACGTTAGGGGCATGATTAGACCCAAAAATAAGTTTAGGAGCCAGATTTAACATATAGCCAAATGTTAAGAGCATTTTTACACCTTATTTTGTAAAATATTAGTGGATATTTTAATTAAAATATGGATGAAGTGGAAAATATTCAAAATTAATGAAAAATCTAACCTCGAGAGGTAGCTCAATTGGTCCAACTTTGGGTTTGCTCCCCAATAATCACCAGTTTGAGTTCTCATGGTCATGTTGAGGTTTGGCCCATTATTGACCTTGTGGTCCTGATTTGTCAAGGCGCATGCAGTTTAACATACACCCAATGAAATGATTATGTAATTTAATGAAAATTCTTACAAAATTTTCAAAACGTGATGAAATAAGTGATAATATCTATATATATATATATATATATATATATATATATATATATATATATATATATATATATGTATGCTAATATTTTTTTGTAAGCATAATTAACATAGATATGTCAAAAGATAACATGTATAAACTTTTTTTAGATAAAAAAAGCATCTTAAATTCCTTTCATATGTTGATATTCATTTATTTTAAAATTTTGGTACATGTATAATTATATTTTAAATGAAAAATTAAACTAATTTATATAATATGTTTTTTTGAGATTTAGTTTCTAAAATTTTCTTACAAATTTGTAGTGACAACTTTTTCCTTTGACTCTAATTTATTTAAATAATTAAAATATATATTAATAACTCGTTATGTCATTTTTTTTTAAAGTTGTTATGTTATATTATTTGAAATAATTATATTGGAAAAAATGATATATATATATATATAATGATGTAATTTGTTACATTTAATAACAATATAACTTGTGGAATGAACACTCCTATTATAAGAAAATTCAATGAATGTCAAACAATCTTCCCAACTTTTAAGATTCTTGTGAATTATTGTCCTTAAAAGAGTAGACAAAGTCCTATGGACTACTTCAATCTATCCATCAGTTTGAGGGTGACATGTTGTTTAAAACAAAAGTTTGGTTCCCAATTTTCTCCACAAAACTTTCCAAAAGTAGCTTAAGAACTTAGCATCTCGATCATAAACTACAACTCTATGAACACCATGCAAGCGGAAAATTTCTTTAAAGAACAAATCAACAACATTAGTTGCATCATCGATTTTATGACAAGCAATGAAATGCGCCATTTTGGAAAACCTATCTACAACGACAAAGATAGAATCCCTGCCCCTCTTTGATCTAGGCAACCCTAGAACAAAGTCCATAGATATATCTACCTAAGGTATTGTTGGAATAGGTAGAGATGCATCTAAACCATGAGGCAAAACCATAGATTTGGCTTTCCTACATGTTATGCACCTAGAACATATTTTTTCCACATCTCTTCTAATTTTTGGCCAAAAAAAAATGCTCATGTAAACAATTTATCTTTAAGCAATTGAAATGCATCATCTTGTTCTACTCCCCTTTTAAAACCAATGGTTTTCTTTATCACTTCAATGAGTGGTGCGGCTATTGTGCTAAAGTCTTTAATGGTAACATCATAGGTAATTGATAACTGATGAGGATCTTCTTATTTTGATATGGCAGGTCACTGATCTTGACATTTATCTATCTGACTCAATCCATTGTGACTCATTACATATCTGTACTTATTTGCGTGTAATAACATTTAAATGCTTCCTTACAACCCCAAGAACAATTTTAAATGGTAGACATGTTCTTCCATACTTTTGCTATATATCAAAATGTCATCAAAATAGAAAACAAAAAATTTTCCAAGGAAAGCTTGCAAAACATGATTCATCAATGTCATAAATGTACTAGGTATTAGTTGTTTTCAAATGTGGCATTACAAAACCATTCATACACCCATATTTGGGCTTTGAAAGGCTAATTCATCTCCTTCTTTCATTTGAATTTGATGATAGCCACTTTTCAAATCAAATTTTGAAAACAAACAAGATTCAGGTAACTCATCAAATAGATCATCTAACCTAGGAATAGGATGACAATACTTTACCGTAATGTTGTTGATGGCATGACAATCAATACACATCCTCCATGAACTATCCTTTTTGGGTATAAGTAGTATGGGTACATCACATGGACTAAGGCTCTCTCTCACATAGCCTTTTTCCATCAATTCCTCTTCTTGTCGTCGAAGCTCCTTTGTCTCCTCGAGATTAGTCCTATACGCAAGTCGATTCGAAATAATAGCTCCATAACTGAAGTCAATTTGATGCTTAATGTCCCTAAAGGGTGGAAAACCACTAGGACCATCATTGAAGAATACATCCTTGAGCTCCTGTAACAAAGAAGAAAAGACACTAGACAAAGTAGAATCAAGTTCGTTAATGTTCAAAAGCGCCTCTTTGTACAAAAGTACAATCATATGTTTGTTAGTATTAAAAGCACTCTTGATCTCACTCTTTTTTTTGCATGGAAGCTTTCTTTTATTTTTGTCTCCTCTCCTTTTTCTTTGTTCACTTTTCAATTATTTTTTCTTTCACTCTTTTTTCTTTTCTTACTCTCTAGCCTTCTCTCAATTTTTGTCCCTCTTTTTTTGCTTCATCTTTTTCTTTTTTATCCTTTTTCTTTCTCAATCTTTTTTTTAATCACACTTTTGTTTTAACCTCACTTGATCTTCATATACTTGTTTTGGTGTCAATGGTGTAAGAGTTACCAGCTTTTCTTGAAATCATCATGGTTAGCTCTCCTATCAAATTGTCAAGGCTTACCTAATAAGATGTGATAAGCATACATATGCACGCGTGAGGCTCAATAGGCTAGCAACGTTAAAAAAATGTGAGTAACAGGTAATAAGGTATATGGCTAATCAAAATAATGGCCACCCATCCTACGACCATGGTCTCAAGCGTAAAACTTTTTCAATTGATCTACATTGATTAGCTCTGAGAATTGGTTTCCATCTAAGTCCATCAACCATATAGCTTCCTTTGGGATCAACTTTGTAATAATGTAAGGTCCAAACTACGTGGGTTTGAACTTCCCTAGGGTCACTACTCAATCCTCTAATAACCCTCAAAACCAAATTGCCTCGTGGTAATGGTCTAGCATGTGGCACCAACAATAAATGATGAGTAATAAAGGAGAGGTCTAGCATAACTCCATAAGATCATGCAAAAATATCCAGGTATAATTTAAGCAAGTGAAGCAGTCACCTCTCTCATATGTAGATAATGATAAACCAAAACTCAACCCTCTAAGTTGACCTACTATTAAGCAATTGGCGTAGCTACCAAAGACTCTGCTAAGTCCCTGGCAACTGTTCCAAAAACTTGTTAACGATTTTTCTGCAAGCGCACGGGTCGCACAAGTAATACAATGGACTAACAAGTCAAGATATCAATCCCACAGGGAATGTGTGGTTTTAGCGAGGATTTAGTACCCCGACTACTAAAGTCGTTCAATATTTGAGAGACTCGATGACTTAGGGAGAATGTTTTCTAAACTAAAAATAAGAACAAAATAAAACAAAACAAAATAGGGTATGATTAATGTTCACTTATAAGGACTGGGTTAATCTCAAAGAAAGTGCTCAAGAAAAGATACTAGGGTTGATTTCTTTCGTTGATGTATTTGATTTATATTTATGAAGTACTAATTAAGTGAATATATACTTATGCTTGTCCAAGGAATGCAGTATGAGGTTTACACTTTCGTGTCTCCCCTCAATTTCTCACACCAACTCCCTATTCTCCTTTCGGTCCATCTAGGACATTAAATGCAATACTTTTCTAAGGCAATTCTTTCCTAGGGAATCCTATTAGTCACCTCTCGGCCCATACAATAGGACTACCCAAACTACTCTCTGATCGATCACCTCTCGATCCATACGATCCTCACATAATGCTGAGATGGTACTACTCCTAATGAAATCCATCTAGTACTAGGCATTCTTAATTTCAGACTTTTCGATTAGGGAAGACACATTGGACAATTAATTCACACCTTAAGAGAGTCGAGACCAGATTTTAGGGCGTAATCCAAGCGTCACCAAGGATGCCCTAGTATGGGGATCAAAGACCCAACTCTCAGCATGCATTAATTAATCAAAACCTTAGTAATCCCAAACACTACACCAACCAACATCAACAAAAGCACAAATTCACAAAACCATTCTAAAAGATATAAATCAAACATCAATTTAAACAATCAACCCTAGAGAAAAGTTTAGCTACTCATTACAACCCACAAATATATCAAAATCATGACTATTACATCCATAATAATGAAAAAGATGAGAAGAGAGTGAGAGTTAGAGATACAAAACGAATATGAGATGAGAAATGCTCGAAACTCAGCTCCAAGGTTGGAAGAGGTCCTCTAGTTGATGGGTTCTTCAATATTACACCAAATCCAAAGTAAAAATGAATAAAATCACAAACCCTAAAGTGATTCAAGAATAAGAGAGGGGAAACCCTAAGGTGGGTGTTCTCCTCAAAAAATGAACCCTAAACAAGTCTAAAATACATATATTTATAGGCAATGGAAAATTCGCCAACGATGGCCCAAATGCAAAGTTCACGCTTCCAAACGTTGTTCTTCGTCATGAAGGCTGGCCAAGGCGAAGCCATGTGTCATCCTCTGATATATGCTTCCTTCACCGTAGCGAAGGGTATGTTCGCTATGGCGAACCCTAGAGTTTCATCTTGTTCTCGTCACTCTCGCCGAGGCAAAACCTTTCTTCGCAAAGGGCAAAAATGCTTTACCGAGGCGAGCATACTTTCCATGTACCTCATGCTTTCTTCACTTGATTTCTTCCATCACTTTGTTTGATTTTCCTTCTAATCCTACAAAACATAAGAAAATAAGGGATTAGAGCTTTCTTATACGATATTGGTGCAAATCTAGCATTTATGTTGCATAAAACACATGAAAATCATACCACAAATGCTAACAAGATTCACGCCTATCACCTGTTGTGCCAAGTTCGACTATCTCAGGAACATCACAAGCATGCAAAACTCTCTCATAAGTGATACTATGATCATAGTTAGATTGGTATCTCTCATCCAAATCATGGCCATCATACATCAACATCATGGGTCTATGTTGTGGAGACTATGTCATACTTGACAACAATCATCCAATCCATCTCAATAATAATCCACGGATCTAAGAAGAAAAATGATCTGTCTTAAAAAATACCTTGCTAGGGACTGTCTATGTATCATGATATGCTCTCTCGAGGAACTGGAGTGCATAACAATCAAGCCATTCCACCTCAACGACGTGCCACCAAAGAAGTTGTGATAGTAAAATTGTCACAAACTCAAAAGGACGCTTTGTCCAAAACTGATGCTATATCAAATCAATCCACCATGACAATCAGGTCAATGAAAACAATCAACCTCGAAGGAACTACACCACTAGGGACTCGTCTCAATCTTACGAAAATGGGATATGCCCTAGAATAACAATCGATGTGTAGCCTCAAATAAGCTCTGCCAAGAATCTAAAAGCAATCATGTAGAGCTGCACCACTAAAAGTATGGATGAAAACAATCCTCACTAAGGTGAATTTGTCGAGAATCATATGCTGATATCCAAAATTATAAACCAGATCCATAAACTAGGAGAGAATATGTTGCATGAGATGTAGTAACACCATAAGACCAAATCAATGTCCGTCATCAACCAAGTGACCATATGGGCTATCAAAAGTCTACAACCTACACAGAATAAACATATTTGAAATATCGTATACCTCAAATTGAAGGTCGAGCAACATCAAATGATCATCAAATCAACTAATCATCTGCATCTACCATGAATCAACTCCAATAGTCAAAGAAGCATCTCCTAAAGGAAGAAGCATGATGACACCACATGTCATCCAAAACTCAGGCAATGCCCACGTGGAGGCTGACAAAGATAACATCTGATCTTATGGCCTCTAACTCAAACCTCGAGACATCGAGCACTTTGCTAAAAGCGAAATGTCTCAAAAATTCCCGGGTCAAATCCTCCCAAGCCTGATGACGAGAAGCATCTAAGGAAGCATACCAACTCTATGCAACACCGCTCAGCAACATAGGGAATAACATAAGCATCTGAGTCTCATCAAGTCTATATTCCTCATGAAAATACAAGCACCAAGTGGATGCAGGCAAACCTTGCAAGATATCTCTCAGCCTCCGACATCCTAAATCAGGTCAGAATCACTCAGTGCACTATCAAAATCATCCTAACTAGTAACTCCATCAAAGACTTTCATATGTCGAAGTGCCGCCTCGCCATCCATACACGTGTACGTATCATTAGTAATAAACAAGACTATAGCCGGGGAAGTACACCCCATCTCGATCGCGGAAGAACCAATGGCTCATGAGAAACCATTAACTAAACAAGCGGTGGGGGTGCCACAGAATCACATTAAGTCTCATCCTAAATCTAGTCATATGGGGCCTACTGCTTATTTATCCTCTAGCTATGACCTACTGAATTGAGGAAATCGCTGAGGTAAACTGGTCAACTATAACCTACCGCGAATCCATAACCATATGATCTGTCAGTGGAACCATTCACCGAACCCTAACTACTTAAGGTGGTCTCAAACTGTATAACAAAATAAGCCCTGAAAATGTAGCAAAACTGGCAAAGATACTACCCACGTTGAGCACAATCAATAAGTGAATGTTGAACTAAAACTGAAGTAGATAAGCCAACACTGTGTAGAAAATGTTCTACTGAAACCCAAACTTTGATCAATCTTTGTATACCTTCAAGAGGAAACCAAAATGGTGATCTCTGGATCCATAACATGACTAAACCGGCCTTGAAGGCTCACAAATGCACCCACGTGTAGGATGGGAATCCTAATCGATAGGATCTAAACTCAACCTAAAAGGTCAATAAGTGCATTTTAAAGACAGTGGTGGGTCTTTTTAAAGGTCCCCGGTGAGATTTAACACCCTCTGGTACACAACCTCCTACATGTCTCAAAAGACTACACTTCCATGCAGAAAATTACTACCCCACACATGCACTTCCTTAACATCCCAGGGGGTGGCCTATGGTAAAGGCTCTTACTACTCTCAACACTCAGGAATAAACTAAGTGTACAGTGAATATGTGGGTGCATCCGAAAAACCTAAATGAAATCTAAAACAAAAAAAAGGCATACCAGTCACACAAGTATCCTTAGATCTAGAGCCCTGAGCCATACAGTTCCTTCAAAGATCGGACCCTTAGCATCTATATGTCGCCCACTTCCAAAATGCTCCTTAAACACGATATAGCTCATCACTAGACTTACCAGTCACTAGCTTGGTCGAAAAGTAAACAAAGGAGCACCAGCCTGAACAAAACAGTAAGGAAATGCAGGAGAGAATTGGGATCGAGACTTTATGGATTAATGGATATGGGGATAAATGCATGTCGCACATAGACATGCAACATGTAATCAAGCAGGTGAGATGCAGTCATGCAAAGCATACGTACTTCATCCATATCTACACAGAATCTAAGCAGGAGTATAAGATGAACAAGGTGAACATATAACAAAAAAAAAACATGGTAAAAGAGGTGATCAAGATGAATATACAATAGAGAAAATCAACATGTGAAGGAAAATGAGATAAGCAATCAATCAAAATGTATATGTGTCAAGATGAGTAAAGTAACCATACAACAAAGAGGAATCAACATGCTCTGACAAATTATTCAATCATAATATAATTAATCAGGATTCGTTAGATAAATGGTACCACAAAATAAGAGTATACATGTAAATAATGATAAAATATCATATGTTAGTATAGTCAACATGTTACGTGGAATATCAAGGTGCCAATCACATCAAAATAAGTGGAATATACAAAAATAATAAAATAATGTGTCAAGGTGAATAGAATGAGCATACCACAAGAAGTAAGTGACATAATAAGATGAATAAAAGAATCAACCAATAAAGTCAACCAACCAATATTAATAATACCAACAATCAAGTATGTGAAAGGTACAATCAACAAATCAAAACTCTTAATGAGCTACCAATAATCAAGTATACAAAAAGCACAAAAAAATAGGTATCTATCAATTAATTAATCAAAAGTCACATTTTCCCTAATTTGTGTTCGTTTCATTCTCACTATCCCTAATGAAGTCAAAGCACTTACAGACCTCAGATTTTTAATATTATATGCTTTCTCACTTAAAAATATGATCGTTATAGATATTTTTGAAAACCATTTTAAGAAAACTAAGCCGAGTCACCACTTAATTTTGTTTTATTTTAAAAGGAAAACAAATACGTAAATAAAAACCTTAAATGCACTGAGCAAGAAAATGTTTGGAAAAAGTAGGGCACTTGATTGAATTTTTTTTTTTTAATTGAAAACTTGAAAATTTGAAATTAAAAATTGAGATACTTGAATTTTGAAATTGGGAATAGGTAGTTTTGAAATTTTGAAATTAGAAATTAGGGGAGTTGAATTTTGAGATTATGACATTTGATTTTTGAAACTGGAAACTTGAAATTTTTGATATTGGAAATTAAGGGAATTGAATTTTTAAATTATAAATTTATAAATTAAAAAAAAATTGTGAAATTTAGAAATTGGGCGTGTTAAAATTTTTGAAATTGAAAATTTGAATAAGTTAAAGGTGAGAGCTTGAGGGGCCAAAAAGCTGGTCAAATGGTATGATGATCAAAGGTCTTAATGGATTTGGTTAAAGGTCCCAATGGTTTGGGCCTAGAGATATAGTAGGACTTTCTTCACTAAGTCCTAACAGGTTTGATCAAAGATTCTAATGAGTTAGGTCATAAAGCTTAATAAGTCTAGTAAGGATTTCTTTATTTTTGACAAAAAATGAATTAGTTAAACAAAATGAGAGTACAAAACATAAATAGTCCTTATGAGAAATACTAACTGATAAAATATTAAATAAGTACAGTAAGTAGAATATAAAAACAATCATAGGAACACAATGTTAAATAATCATGATATGATGGACAGAATGTTGACGAAGTGTACTAAATGCAGAATACTAAAAAATATTAAACGATCATGATGAAACATTAAATACTAAATAATTCATAATATGAGTGCAAAATACAGAATGTTAAATAATATTAAATGACCATAATGAATAATAAGAAAAAAAATGATCTAATCGTAATGGACACTAAATATCAAATTGCAAACAACAAACGCACAACCCTATATGTCTGAGATGAGTAACAAGTACTCCTTCCATTTCATAATAATAGTCGTTTTTCATAGATGCATGTGAATTAAGGAAAACTATAAAATGACTAAACCATTTTTTTTTACTTTCAATAAATATCTAGTTATAGTATTAATTGTTTTTCTTTCTTCCATAAAATCTCGATCAATATTTGACTTTTATAAAAACTCCAACCTTTTTTTTGTGATTTCCCTCCACATGTATGAATCAAAAACTAAGCAAAATTTTGGCCAAATATTTGGCCAAGTGTTTTATGATTAAAACTAGGGATTCTTAAAACAAAATTTTGGCCAAATAAGTTTGTGATGAATATATATACAACTGTTTATTATAGGGAATAGAAAAAAATATGAAAGGTTTTTATTGACTTTATCAAAACTAATTGAAAAAGTGAAAATTCCACATAAATTGTAGAGTGCTTAATCAGAGAAGATATTGAACTTGTAAAAATTTAATATTCGATGTTATTAAATTCCAGGCTTTGGAATAATAAAAATAGGGGTAAAATTGGAAGAAATATGGTAAAGTATTCTTGATTTCTTAAAATAACAATTAAATTGAAACAATTTTTTTTTTCAAAAGAGACAATTATTTTGAAACGGAGGGAGTATTATTGAATCATTATAATAAATACAAAACTCAAAATATATTATGAAAGATAAACATTTATCTAAATGTTGCAAGCAAATCAAAATAAAATGGGATGAAGAAGGGATTAAATGAATGTGAATGACACAAACAGGAAATAAAGTAAAAATAAAAAATAAAAAAGTAAAAAGAAAAGGAAATGTAATGATTGAAAACATTGAAAAGGGAACTAAAATTAGCTTTTAGACAAATACTTTATTCAAAAAATATATAAAATTAGTTTCCAATCCAAATTAACGTGATAATATAGCCAGTAATATCATCATTCATAATAACAATAATCATTCTTTATTAACGCCGCTATTTACGATATGCCAAGAACGAATTTATCAAACGCCATCATCACGACAACGATATTCGATAAAAATTTCAATTATCACCATCTACGAGAGATACCTGATATTCGATAAAATTTCAATCATTGCTATCTATAACAACTAATATTTGCCATTTTTAATCTTATTTAGCCTAAACGTTATTACTTTATATTACTGATTAAAACTAATTTTTATAATTTTTTTCAAATGAATTATTTGAGTCTAAAACTCAACTAAATTAATATCCCCATTTCAAACTACATCCAGCATGGCTACAAGTGTAGCTGCCACCAGAATACTCCACACGGCCGCAATTCTAATCAAACCCACAAACATATCACTCCAACAAACCACCAATAGTTCCTCGGGCATACAATACAATTCCCAATGGAACCAAAACTAAAATACTGAAATAAAATATAGATAAAATAGTAGCAATACTAAGGAAAATATAAATATAGAAGGAAGAAACGAGAGAACAAAGATATGCATATATTATATGTTCAACAATCAAATTTAAACTATAAACACTCATCTTCATAACAAGAGAGAAAATAGAAGAAAGAGGAAAGGGAAATAGAGAAACACCAACAATATTCAGGCTCAACAACCAATTTATAACCATAAATCATTGTGGAATCCACTATGAGAATGTAATAAGACTCGATAAGGAAAAGGAAATAGTTGCCTGAATGTCGCTTCTGCCCCTCCCCTACCTTCTGCACAGGTTTACTCTCCAAAAAAAAAAAATTTCACTTGTCCTAAATCGGATCCAATCAACAATGACCGCTCTTTTCCCTAGGTCTCTAAGGTTGGCTCTACTCCAAAAAAATCCTTTCACCCTTTTGACGACTCCTACCTTTTAAAACCCTAGCCTCCTTCACTTTTTCTCCCTTTTATATCCTTCTCTCCCTTACCCTAGAAATCAAGATAATCACATGCTTCCAAGTGTATGTCTTGAGCCAAGGAAAATTAAAATAATAATGATAATAAAAATGAAGATAAACAATAAAAAGGGGTCTACACATACATAGAGACAACATCACAAAGAACCTCATCATGATACTTCCCAATTAAAAATGACATAAGCATTTGTTTTTGCACCCTTACTTCCCCACTATCATTCAACAACTACAATTTATATGGTATAGGGTGTTTAAGTGTTTGTAATTATAGCTTCTTAACTAACAAAGCACTAGTAACATTAGTACAACTCTCACCATCAATAATTAAACTACAAACTTTATTATTAACATGACAACAAGTATGGAAAATATTTTCACGTTATTGCTCAATATCATCCTCCATCACTTGGGGACTCAAAACACGCCTTGTCACCAACGTCTCTTCTTCCACCGAAAACTCCAAATCAACGTCACTTGACTCCTCCTCATTTTCACTATCAATCATGACCTAGGCCGTGACACTTAAAACATTTAATCTCTCGATTACATTGTTGGGTCTCGGGTCTACCTTTGTTAACTACAACAACATCCTCTTTCTTCTTTGTTATTTCAACATTGGGTTTGGAAGTGCTCACATCATCCTTTCTCCAACTTGACTTCCACGAAGATGAACTTTGCCCAAAGTTGGTATTTGATCAACCACCCTTCCTTCGCAATTGACGTTCCACCTTGATCACCATGTGCGATAAGTCCTCCATCTCCCCATAATGTTACAACTCTACAATGTTGGGGATGTCATGATTTAAGCCATTCAGAAATCTCGCCATGGTGGTTTCACGATCCTCCTCAACATTTGTCTAGATCATTGCAATCTTCATCTCATTGTAGTATTCATCTACACTCTTTGATTCTTGAATGAGACCCTGCAATTTATTATGCAAATCACGATAATAAAAGTTAGGGATAAATCTTTTCCTCATCACAACCTTCATTTGATTCCATGTCATGATGGGGTGTTCTTGGTTTCGCCTTCGAATCGTCACAAGATGGTCCCACCATATAATGGCATAATCAGTGAACCTAATCACTGCTAGTTTGACTTTCTTTTCTTCAGAATAATGGTGACAATCAAACACCATCTCTACCTTTTTTTTCCCATTCCAAATAAGCCTTTGGATCATTCCTCCATTTGGAAAGATGGAATCTACATCTTGATGTTTCTAAGATGTCAATCAACTTCTTCACGCCTTATTGGATCCCGTTGTATTCCTCGACCTAGCCTTATCCTTTATGGTGCAAATCTGCCCACTTCCTCAACTGGATCTCTTTCTTCATCTCCAAGTTCATCCTCAAGCTCTTCATGATTCTAGGTTGTCGGAACACGCCTTTCTTGTCTTTGAGTTTGAGGAAGTACTTGTCTCAACACCTCTTCATTTTTTCGATCCAATCTCACATGTCATTTATTCGAACCTCCAATCTTGCAAAGTGTTGTTACATAGCCTACAGTATGAAGGATTGGTCCTCCCACACCTCCCTATTTTCAAGATCATTCCTTGAAGACATGATCAAATTAAAGAAAATAATTAGAAAAAGAAAACTCACAAAACACTCCCTCACGTTTTTCACTCACAATTTTTTTTTCACTCAATATTTGGCTTTTTTGATAATGAAAATCACTCTTGCCTTTTTCCATTCTTGAACTTCACTTTTTTGGTTCTTATTTGAACTAGCAAAGCTAGATCAAAGATCAACCCAAATAGGAATCCAAACAATAGTCAAAATATTACAAAGGGGACAAAAAAACTGAAAAGGAAGAATACACTATCTTGTCCTCTTTTTTTATGATTTTTTTTTATTTTATGATTTTTTTTTTTTGCACTCAATGAAATGTCAAAGAACAAGAATTAAGATAGATACCGAATCGATGTTTGAAAGCCAAAGCTCTGATACCAAAATGATGCAAACCTCGCTGCTTGTTGCTTCGAGATCCACCAATTGTTGCGGATTACTCCAAGAATCTTCAAACACGATCTAGAACAGTGGCTCAGTCCCATTGACTATATTGAATCAAGAGCCATAAGCAAAAATATTGTATCTCCATCCCCTTGGTTATAGAACCAAAATCCATAAGAACATAAGAAAGTAACCCCGTCCCCTTGATTATAAAAGAACCAAGAGTCGTAAGTTTGAACACTATAAGGAATTCATCTTGATAGGCTCGAAAGTTCTCACGAGAACCATAAAGTGAAGAAAACTTCACAAAAGAACTTTTATTCATCAATATATCTTCAAAGACTACACTCTTATATAGAGCTTAGGACATCCTTATTGACTAAGAAAGAAAGGAAACTGTGAGTACCATGGTCTTTAGTAGACCCACTACTCGATGGGCCAAGGGCCCATTTGGTCCAAGGCCCGCCTGGCCTGCGATGCGAAACGGCCCAAACCCACCTGCCATATTAGAACTGGAGGACACTACCTAAACGGGGGAATCCAAAACCCGCCTCGAGAGCTAGGTGCCTTCCTGCAGGCGCTCAGTAAGCAACCTGCCTAGAGTTTTAAGTCCCCTATCGAACGCCTTCACGTATGGGAAGTTTATATGAAAATGATAATGGGCGCGGAAAATACTCAAAAGATATTTATCAACGGATTTCCTAGTGTCCAAATCTATTATTTCCTGAAATCATTAATCCTTGATAAGGAAGGATTAATCCTTGATAAGAAATGAGAGATTTTGTCACTAAAATTATGAGAGATTTTCTTACTTGATAAGCAAGGAGAGGTTCGTGTATAAATTAGGAAGACCCCCCATGAGGGGGAGGTAAGCAATTTCAACTGTGCATACTTTCTTCTTCTTCTTCATCCTCTCCATATTTTTACTGACTTAATCATCGAAGAGGCGACCAGCCCACCGTCGCTGGATCACCCTTTCTACAGGTTTACATTGCGCCGCTGATGCCCAGAGGTTCAAATGATCAAGGTAACAACAAAAACTATCAAAAACTAAAAATGGAAACTACCAAAGCAACATGAAGATGATTTATTATTTTCCTTATTGGACACCTATCCTTGACATTTTGACCATAATAGACTAATTGGACAACTAATGACTTGCAGAAGAATTTGCAAGTTTGATCATACAACCAGCAATGCTAAAACATTCCAAAATAGGTATTTGTATTACTAAAAATACGAATTTCATGAGTGCATATTCATATCTAATGAAAGGTGGCTTTTGCCTCTAGTGCATGTTTAACAACTATTTTCTAAAATAGTTTTACGCTCCTAAAACAAAAAACTAAGGAAGACACGTTTAGCAACCAACACTGTTTTCATTCTTTCATCTTTCCAAACATGCAAAGTATTTTCTATAAATGATTGTTTCATCTCAGCTGTTTTATAACTTATTCTCTAAATGTTAAAAATAAATTATATAAACATGTAAAATAATTAAAAAAAAAACACCAGGCATAAAAATTATTTTTAAACTATATTTAAAATTATTTTTAAACTATATTTAAAATTATTAAAAAACACACTTTAAATTTCAAAACAGAATCTGATTGTATAAAATTTTAAAGAAAGATTCTTATTAACTATTCTCAAAAACTATCTTTCAAATTTATTTTCTTAAACAATTATGAGGGTTATTTGGTTCATGTTTTTTAAATTTGTTTTTGGTCTAAAATACATGGAGAACATTGAAAACGTTGGTTCTCATTTTTGTATGTTCTAAAAAATAGAGAGAATACCAAAATCCCATATTTTTAGAAAACACAAAAATGATATTTTCTGTGTTTTCAAAAACTATTTTATAGAATAGTTTTAAAAAACAATAACCAATCAAGTCTCTTCTCTTTCCACTGCTTTCTTACAGTGTAATAGTTAAAAGTTACTTAGGCTTAGAGTTTATATAGGCTCCATGAAGAAAAGTTCTTTAACTCTTCTACTTCTTTGTCATGACTAATAACAAAATGCATCTAAGCTTTTAACTAGATTTCAAACAGATTTTTTTTTTTTTTTTTTTTGACATCAGATTTTAAACAGAATTAGGAGTGCCTTACTGTATCCTGTATAGAATTGATATTAGTCCCATTAAAGAAAAGGATCCAGGCATGAAAAAGAAATTGAACATAAGCAATATGGCTGAGCAAATTATAAAGTGATTGGAAAACAACTTCAGATGTCCTTCCTTCAAGTTTTGAACCAGGAAGGCTCTTTTCCAGAAACAATGTTTTAATATAACATTCTTTTGTAATTGATTATACAAAGTACAAACAATAGCATTTATTCTAAATTGACAAAAAAGAATAATTACACATATATATGTAAGAAAATGAAAACCAAAATCAATCAAACTTACAAAGAAAAATGAAGGGGAAAGATGAGGAAACAAACTTCTGTCATTTTCATAAACTATAATATAATCTACACTTAATTTGTGTCCGTCCTAACTAAAAGGGATGAAGTTTCAATCACTATCTCCTCTGGAAGTTGAGGAACTTGATGCCATAGGCAAAGACGAAGAAGAAGAGCAAGACCCAGCCGACATGAGCGAAAACTATAGATATAAGGAAGTCATGATCAAAGCCCAAACTGTCCTTGATGAATTCATTCACTGGCCTTGGTGAACTTCCAATTATTTGAGTTTCGATGTTATGTCACCCACTTGAGATGCAAAAAGGCCATAGATTGTCCAAGCAACTGGAGATGCCCAGTAGTACCATCTCCACCATACTGGGATTAGCTGCAAATTCAACCCAATCATCCTTTCATGGTTAAGATACATTCTTCATTCATGGTGACTAAAATAACCCCTACTAAATACAACTACACCATCATTAATGAGGATAAGGTACACAAATACCCCCTAATGTTCAGCCATATGTCCAATTTGGCCCTAAAATTTATTTGGATCCAATGTTAGCCCTAATGTTTGTTCCCAAGTTCAAATATGTCTCTATCGTCAAAAGAGTGAATAGATGGGCAAACAAGCATCTAACGTCGTTGACGTGTCACCCATTAGCATCATGACACGTCAGCAAATTATGTCACGTGTGAGTGACATGTCAATAGCAGTAAACGCATGTTTGCTCATTTGTTTACTCTGTTGACGGTAAAGGCATATTTGAGGTACGAAACAAACATTAGAGACAATATTTGACCCAAAAAATGTTTTAGACATATGGATAAACATTAGATGCATTTATGTACCTTATCCCATCATTAACGTGATGAGTTAGTTAGGACACATACCGGCCTGGGGATGAGGAAGCCAGAGAACAAGTTCCAGAAACTGAAGAAGAAGGAACTAACAATGGCAGCAATTTGATGTCCGGGAGTGAGAGCAACCACCATCATCCCATACATTGAGAAGTAGATAAAGCTCATGCATATGAAGTAGTAGAAATACAAGAATTTGTCCACCTTCCAGTGGAACCCAATCATGGAGTAAAGAAAAAGAGCATAAACCAGGGATTGAATCACAACATAAATTGTCTCTATGGCCACCTGCACAAGGCAAGATGGCAACTGGTAGATGCAGATACAAGAAGACTGCCACTGAAATATACTTAAATTTATCTTTCTACCTGAGCAAATGCATAAGGCAACTCTGAGTACATTCCTGCTGCTCTTTCTCGGTAGAATACTGTCCTCTCAACTGCCACAACAGGTTGCACTGTAGTAGCATTTGAAGCTCCAAGGAAAAAAACAGCAGAATATATGGCACCCAGTAGATTGAACAGGTCTTGTTGTTTGTATCTGTTGGGGAAATTGTTCGTAAACTTCATTAATCACTTCAAAGGAAATAAACTTGTACAAAGCACAAAGGAATGTAGTTCAAGAATGATTAGTTTTAGGGTTACATCTGGTCTCCTTTGCTCCAGAAGATGATACCCAAATATAAATAACAATGAAAATCGTCATGAAGAATTTGGATAGCATTATACTCAGAGTTCCTCCAGTAAGAGTAGTGCCGGCTTCCAGAAATGTTTCTTTACTGAGTTATAAAGGATTGGGAGTACTGTGTGGGGAAGTAAAGATCTTTTGACCCTGGTGCTGGAGTGCTTAGTTCTTTAATAAGATCTTGATTTCTCCTGAAGACAATGGAAAAAGTAAAATTGATGGAACAATCAGTATTAAAACATCCATGTGCTTATACAAAAAGGGAGGTGGAAGAGAGACTCACAGCCAGAAAAGAGAGTGGTAAGTCTGAATGATGTTTATTACTAACCCGTAAAGAGCAGAGTTGGCATAAACTTCTGCAAAATCAATATCAAGGTGAGCCTCAACTGCTGGACTGCTGACCTCAAGCATCCAGGTAGCTGGATTGTAACCCTTTGATCTTGGTAACCGCTGGAACAGACTGTAAGAGGTTTCAGGAATTAGTTTAAGCTGGATACCTTATATCAGAACTCGACAGAGTTCTTTTCTTTTGAAACATTCAATACTAGAGGTTTTCAATCAAATCCAAAATTTCAGGATTTTTTTTTAGTTAAGTAGAAGAGAATAGATATTAGAATAGATAAGAAACTTCATGCAATCTATCAAAAGTTTTCAGCTGTACAAAAATGAACCATCAAAAACTTAGATACAGAAAGAGTATGCCTTATCTGTTCCGTTATTATTTTTTTTTCCCATTTTCTGAACTGAGAACCATTTAGGACTAGAAAATTGGATTTACCTAAATTGGAATTGTTAAACGACCAACTCTCCCAAAAGCTTAAGCATGTAGAATTTGAATTTGAATATGAATATTATGTCTTTATAACTCTCTTTCACGTGTAGCCTCATACCCGCATGTGGAGAGTCAAATAAACCAAATAGAGTCTCCATGGACTTTCAAATCAACAAATGGGGAATATATTGAAAATAGGTGGCTCGAACTCAGAACCTTTGGCTAAACTAGGCTCTGATATCATGTTAAATGGTCAAGTCTCCTAAAAGCTCAAGCTTGTAAAATTTGGGTTTAATATGAATATCATGCCTTTAATAGGAATATATACATGAGGCATAGTTTTAGCCATAGGCATGCCTAAAGCTCAGGCGCCACCACTCTCGATGAAAACGCCTCGCTTCAGGTGAGGCGCAAGGGTGTGAAGCGCCAAAATTGGGCCAGGCTTCCAGCTACTGCTTCACCAGGTACGCCCTTCTTCTCCTTCCCCTTCTTCTCCTCTCTTTTTTTTTTGCTTTTTTGGCCGTCGGAAATGGAGAAATATTGTCGGGGAAGAGCGGCGCTACGGCTTTGGGGAGAGTCAGAGAGTAGCAGAAGCCTTGCGTCGAGGAAGAAGAAGATGGAGCCTAGGGCTCCTGAGATCCAACCCAAAACGACGTCGTTTTGGGTTGGTCTTGATTTTTTTAAAAATCAAAACACCCCAAAACGACGTTGTTTTGAGGTTCCTGATTTAAAAAAAAAAAAAAACTACACCTCCAAAATGATGTCGTTTTGTGTTCTCAACCTTAAGTCCTATAAAAACCCCCTCTTACTTTATTATATTTTATTATTAGATGAAAATTATAGACAATATTTAGTTAGATATATAATTTTTATTTGTATTAAGTAGGGTGCGCCTCAAATAAAAAAGTCTACGCCTCAAGTGCGCCTTACGCCTCAAGGCCTCAAAAGGCTTTTGAGCCTCGGTGCGCCTTGCGCCTTAAATAACTATGGTTTTAGCAGAATTGGATTGGAATCAATCACATAAAGAAAAGGGGAAAAAACCTCAAAATATTCAACAAGCTTGTGTGAGATTAACATTCAAGAGGTCCGGCATAAATCACTTGTCCTCCTCTCTTCATCAAAAGTAGCTGTGAAAATAAACAAAGATAGGAAGATGAAATACAGGACATAATCATGTTAATAGGCAGGAATGCAGCAAGCTGTGAAGAAGGAACCACTATAAAACTGAAACATACCTCATCAAATGCTTCAAAAATATCAATACTCAGGTTAAATTAGATTGTGCATCTCAACAGTTCGTCCAGTGTCTACTGTATTCCTTACAGCACATCACCCAATTACATCCCCAGCGATCAGACTGATGTTGAATATCCATAAATCATGATGGAAGGATTAGCAACCAACTCTGGCTATGGTGAGCCTCTTCCTCTGTTCAGTTGAAAGACCATCCACTCCCGGGAGTCCAACTAGAGCATGCCTCAATGGATTCAGCTCAACCAAATCCATAACTTCTTCAACAAACATCTATAAGAAGAAAGAAAACCATATTAACTACATTGCCCAAGCTACAATTTATTGTATTTATAACATAATGGTAGTGATTCCAATGAATAAGCAACATACCTTTCTTGTTGAATCGTTTATATCTGAAGCAAGACGGAGCCATGCAGAGTATAAGAGAGATTCATAAACTGTCACATATGGTGAATGAATGTCGTTCTGTTCACAGTAACCACTGACCCGAGCAAATGTGGCTTGGTTCTTGGGAGTAACCAGAAATGCTTATGCTTCCTTCAATGCTTATACAGTCTTCCTTCCTCTGCCAAAACATCATCAAGTGGTCTTCCCAGCACCACTCACCTTAGTGCAGTGGGAATTCCAAGGCCTGAAAGGCACCACTAACATCCACCCAGCAGTTGCAGCCGGTTTCTTCAACCCCCTTGGTTCTTCATTTCCTGATGACAAAATCATCCAATAGAAGCTATAGCATCATCAGATATCCACATTGATTTTATACATTTTTGAAAATATCTGTAGCACTGCTTAAGCTCTCAAACTAAACCTTGCTTCAACAACAGCACAAGAGTTTAGTTGGCATTTTCATCTCTTGTTCTTCAGAATTTACTTAAAACAAATCAGAGATAGATAAGATATTTTCACATGGATACTTTGAATTTACAGCACTGATAAACACTGACTTATGGGCACCTCTGCGTAATTCCACACTTGGATTTGAATGCAAGCAGAAAAGGGGCTGGAAGGCAAGACATTCTCTTGGGATCATAGTTGGCAGCACCAATAGCTGAGCTGGAGCCCCCTTGAGCATTTCTCACAGCCATATCAATACCTGTAATTGGTGATGCAACATTAGATGAGTAATATTGGTCTTAAAGGGGATGTTATTGTGATTACTTTCAAGCCAAATGTCTACTTTGGCAAATGTAACATACAAAGTCAAGCAATAAAAAGAGGAAGAAACGACCAAATTGATATCTAAAAGGAGCAGGAGTAGGACAAGCTACTTATCATTATTATTGGATGCCAGTGCATCTACCATTATGTCAGTTTATCCACCAAAGCAAATTTAGTATCCCCAGGCACTGGAATTTGATTTGGGAAAATCAACATGATCTCATCCCATTCACAAACAATTTATAAAGGAAATATTGACTTACTATTGAAGAACGTTAACACTGCAATAGAAAGAACATTGAAAAGGAGAGAAAAATGCAAAAACATCAATGCAGTCAATACCAATGTTTCTTCTGAGAATAGGCCTCTTTGTAAAGTGTTACTCCAACTAAGATGAGTGGAATTTGGAACAGGCTGTGCAAAGAAACATTAAGATTATTTATAAGCATATTATGTGGCTCTGGCTGTAAGTGTATATATTTGATGTAGTTATTCCAGTAGACTTTGAATGGTAGAAAAACCGCAAAAAGGGTCAAAATTCACTGCTGTTCATAAGTAGATTTCTTTTCTACAGATGGGAGTACTTACATTGTTCCATCTTTCATCAAAATTCATTGATGGCAATTGCATTTGTCCATACATCACTAGGGTAAACATAATAGCCCCATATGTCATGACTTGGCATCACCTGCCAACCGTGAAGGAAATGGATTTGTAATAAATTTCAAGATTATCATGTGTAGCATCTTAGTTAAACAACAAAAGTTCAACATTAAAATAATTAATTAATTTCTCACCTCTGGCCACAACAAAACCTCCCAACACAAAACAATTTGCAAGGCAAAGGTACCAAGTGTGTTTGCAACAACTGGTGTCCTTCCAACAGCTGCAATGAAACGAAAGAGAGAGAGAGCCATTTGATGAACACCAAAGAAAGCTAAGAACTGTTTTAAGAACCTGAAATTGTTGAAGATATGTCAACAAGTGAAACTCCCACTAGTGAGACTAAAATATTCCAATGAGCATTAAATCAACAAACTGAAAAACAGTTAAGAGGTTTGCACTTACCTACTGGCAGCAGGAGCAAATCCAATGGTGTAATATGTAAGAACAGTCCAAATCCCAGATTCCATCAGGGAGACAGGAATCCGGAGGACCCAAATCGGCATGGAAAAAGCCCATTCACAGGAGTAGAACAAGAAATCCGCTGTTTAAAGAACACAGGAAGCCTGAAAATTGCAATTACAGCTCTACCATCATTAAACATCCATTAATTAAGACTGAAGAAACAGTGCTCCCAATGTATTTTGTTGAATCTTGTAGCATTCCAGATTTCATTTCTGTTCTCAAGAGAATACAATTGTGGCTATTGTTCCCATGATTAGCAACTGGGTAGTCTTGAATATGTATACAAAAGGAATTCCACTTCCATCATGGCCATTCTCTTGAAAAGCATGCTCTAAAGAAGAGTTCCCAGTTGGAGATACATACTTTTCCTTCACCAGAGCAGCTGGATGGACCCTAGATTTGTCGAAAAGGAACTGGGTCTTCCCATCATCTACTGGCCCATTGTGGAACAGGTTGAAGCTCTGCGCAAACTCAGGTGCTGAGATATACCTGTAAGGTTGGTTCTTCCTAAACCAGTATTGCTCTTGGTCCTTTTTGGATGTTACTTCTTGCAGAAAGTCTGCAATCCCTTTCCTCTCTGGGCATCTAAAGCCCATATGCTCAAAGAATTCAAGAACATTCTCACGCGGACCTTGGTATACAATCTTGCCATCTGAAAGAAGAATGATGTCATCAAAAAGATCATATGTTTCAGGTGCAGGTTGCAAGAGAGAGATGACCATCGTTATGTCCATAATATGGACCATCTGCTTCATGAACTTGACAATCTGGAAGGTTGTGGAACTGTCCAACCCAGTTGATATTTCATCCATGAAAAATGATTTAGCCGGTCCTACTAACATTTCGCCTGCATTCAGTATATCCATTCCAGTCAGAAAATTGAAAAGTGATTACCAGAATTAGTACCAAACATTCCTCCACAAAAATTTTCTAACATAACTATACATACCAGTAGTAACACGTTTCTTTTGTCCACCAGAAATGCCCCTTCTCATCTCATCTCCCACCATGATATCAGCACAAATATCCAGCCCAAGTATCTGATGGAAAATCAGAAGAGGATCAGCTTGTTAAGTGAGGAAATAAACATTCAATTTCAGAATAGAGGGCAACAAACCTTGAGAACATAATCTGTGATCAAACTGGTTTCTTGGCCAGCCATGGCTGTGGCCTTCATGAATGCATCAATCTCAGGATCTGGTTTTATACCTGCTTCTTTCTCCCGCCTTGACAACTCCACTAGCAGATTATACCTTGTTCCAACTCCCAAGCAGCGTCCTGAGAAATCCAATGTCTCACGGACTGTCATCTCCCCGTGATGAAGATCATGCTGGCTGATATAAGCACATGTCCTCTGAGGGACGAATTCATTGAATTCATGACCACAATAGGTGATTTTCCCAGTTACCTGCCCATAAAATAATTATTAGTACACATATAGAAACCTTAATCCATTAAATTTTTCACTTGGCCAAGCTCAAGCAACTTTTTCATTTCAAAGACCAAAAAAAATATCAAACACAAAAATGAAAAGTAGAGAATAGTCAAACCCTTAAGATCGTCATATGTTTCCTAAAGCGCTTTTAAAATGTTGTTTTTCAAGCCAGGCCCAAAAGCAAGTCATCCTGAAGAACAATAGATCAATAGAAACACATGAAGATAGGTGGGAGATAAAAAATTGAAAACCATACTAGGATATCTCAAACATGAACTAACCTTGATGGCCTTATAATTCCGCTTACGTCTTGGAGTATTTTGACAACCCTTTTTTTCGATGGAGAAAGTCCAATCATTCCTATTACTCCCTATCCAGGATTAATTTCAAGGAGAAAATCATTCTCAGATATTACTTCTCCAAAGCTAGGAAACAAAGGAACAAAACATTGACATTGGACAAAGAGAAAACAGTGGAAAGAAAATCTTTTCTTCCAATATAATGAAATTAGGGATCTAAACACTAATTCCACTGCTTTACTCATGTGAAAAGAAGATTAGTACCTGATTTCCACTCGGAAGAAAATATCAACTCTAATTAACAGGAAAGAAAAGCAAATGTAGAAACAAAAGAAAGAAGATACCTCATACCTCAATGGCATTCAACGTAGAATTGAGCAGACTGGGAAGAGCTCGAGTCCCAACATACCCATCTCCTTCAATTGACAAATTCTGGAATCTCACTTCTATCTTTGGAAACTCAATCCCTACTCTGTTTCCATAATATTAAACAATCAACTTAAGCTCAAATATCAAATAAACCATTAAAGAAACTGTTTGGCTACATAGAAAGTACGGAAAAGAGAACATTTGTCATTGGATTGAAAGCTTTTTCCTCCAGGCTTTTCCTCAGTAGCCAAAGAACCATTCCAAAACGGAGAAAACGAGAAAGGAGAAGAAGACCTGTCGGTTCTGTCCCTGAGCCTCCGGAGAAACCTCTCGTTATCATCCTCAACAACTTTCAAGATATTCTCCATCAACAGCTTCTTATCTTGGGATCCAAGCTGAGTAACATCAATTTCATTGTGAACGATTCTTCCATTGCTCATTACCTGCTTCAGCATCCCCCTCCTCAATCGATCGTAGGTCGGTAACCTCTCGATCGCGGCCCATTTCAGCTCCTCCTCATCGTCGGCCACCAGCCGACTGCTCGCCGACCTCGACAGGTCATCCCCGGCCAGCATCGCCGCCATTGCTCGTAACTTTTAATCAAAACACTGCTTTTTGATCGACGGTTAGAGTGAGGGAGTTGAACAAGAATTTTCAGGAGTAGACTGAAAAACGCAGCGTTTCTCTGAGAGCGAGAGCGGAGTTGACGCTGAAGGAGCTTTTTAAGTAGTCATCCATGAAGATGAAGGTGACGAGCCTGTAGCCTGTGTAGCTTTGCCTCAAAATAATCTTTTTAAAACAAATTTTTTTAAACTAATACATGTTTCAAAATAACCCTGCAATGTCTATATTTTAAAATTTTTTAAAATAATTAAAACATAATCACAGTTTTAAATTTAAGATTAAAATCATAGTTACTAAGGTTTTAATCTTAAAGATAGAACCTTACTTACTAATTAAGATTTTATCTTTAAGCCTAAAATTAAGTCAACAATTATAATTTTAATTATTTTAAAAAATTTAAAACTTTAATCCCCTATCTTTGATATGGATCCTATGAGATACGAACATTTATTCCTGTTGTCCAAAAATAAAACATTTATCACTTTGAAAAAGATTATTTTGGGACAAAGATCTAACTTGTGTTGCTCTTTCTCACATTATCTTTAAAAATGGATCTCAATTTTTAACTTTAAATTGATATGTTTTCTATATTTAGAAACGATGAGACCCAAATTTAAAGACTCAAGTCTAATAAGGAATCTCTATTTCAACTTTAATCGCTATTCATTCTTCAAATATTTTTTTTAATTAGAATATCTTAAGAATATAATATATAAAATACTTTTATTTTTATTTACATACAAATATAAAATTATGTTAAATAAATAAAATTATAATAAAAAATAGATTAAAAACCTAAAAATGATTTTTAAACTAATAAATATATTATAAAAACATAATATTATATTAGAAAATATAACAATAGCTTAAAAACCTACATAATGAAAAAATAAATATAAAAACTAATAGATGGTATATCTTAATGTTTTATCATCAACTCCAACTAACAATCTTCATTTTCAATATAAACAAAAATAATAAAAATGTATTATATCATTATCAGAAAATAATTTTAATAAAAAATTGAATTATTTTCAATTTATTTATTTTAAGAAAAAATTATAACTTATTAAAAATAAATTAATACTAAAAATGAAGATAGTAAAATCATTTTACTATATTGTATATGAAAAATAATTCAAAATCTATAAAAAATAAATATATCTTGAAAAATAAAAATATATTATAAAAATATTATTAAAACACTGATTTTATTATTATAATAACGAAAGAATAGTAAAATAATAAGGGAATACTGTTTATTAAAATGTGACTCTCATCATCTTTATATTTAAATTTGAATAATGAATCTCTAAATACGAAGATATACTATTTACATATCTATTTTAAAGATAAAAATAAAGAACTATTTTAGTATAGTTTTTTTCTCAAAAACTTTATATATAAAAATAGAGTAAAAAAATTGAGTATTATTGGAGATGCTCTCACCTCAAACAAAACAGTCAAATCTAGCACCACGCATGTTAGTCAACAAATGATTCATATGAAGTTTGCATTTCTGTATGTGGTAAGTGTTGGAGTTTTATTTCGACGTCAAATGAAGACAGATGCCAAAATCAATGATTGTTCGTTTTATATTATATTTACTAGATAGAGTAGTTATGATAGCAGTTATAGTATATTACGATAGTAGATACCATAATATATTATATTTACTTTCATAGCAGTTTGGGAATTTTTTTTGATATTTTTTATTTTTTGATATTTTTTTTTTTTTTTTTGCCTCCGGCAATCATAGATATGTATTGATTCCCTTATTTAGTTTCTTGTTGCTTATATATAAATATTTTTGTATAGATAGAATAAAAAAATGAATGCATGGGTTGACGTGGTTTCTGACGTGAAACCACGTGAGCTCATAACCTTACATGCAAAATTCTAAAATTTGACTCTTACAAGTTGGAAAATAAGATGACAGTATAATTTGGACTCAAAACACAAAAACTGAAATTTTATATCATTCACATTTTTATTGATTTTTGTTTATGTCTCTAAGCAATTAATCAGAGTTTTCATCGTTTAAATGTGGAATATGAGGAGAAAAAAGGGTTAAGTGCTTGTAAAGAGACGATTTGTTATATTATATTCAAAGTAATTAGTTTTAAAAAAATGAAAAATCATTGATTCTTCAAATTAATATCCACTAGACATCCTCAATGTCTTTTACTTACATAGATGATTTAATATCTTTGTTGGTTTCTAAGAAAAATAAGTAACTTTCAATATTCATCATTTATTTTCTAATTTTGTACTTTTATTTCATTTGTCAATATGATATAATATTATTTTTTTCTACTATTCAAGCAAGAGACCTTCCTTAATCCTTTTCTACCCCTTTACCATTGGCATAAGGGCTCATTTTGGCTTAACTTATTACTGAATTTTTTAAAATTTGAACTAAATAAAAAGAGCTACTTGACTCTCACGATGTTCAACAACGCGAAGGCCACCTCCGCCTTGGACTCTCTTTCCTTTATTAGCCTTGACTCCACCTTCGTCTATTGGAATTTCCTTATCCGTAAGAATGAAATTTACTCTGATTTGAAACGGTTGTATAAAAGTTTTTAAACCTTCTTAATAAATGGTTCCAAAAAAAAAGACAAAGAATGGTTTGATCGAAAAAGAAGAAGACTCTGAAAAGAACAAGATCCAGAAAATTTAAGACAAAGAAGAAGGAAAAAATAGAAAAGGAAAAACTTTCCTTTTTGTTGTTCTTTGATAGTTTAAAAAGAAAAAGAAACTTCGTCTCTTTAGTTTTGAAAAAAAAATGATTCATTGTAGAAAAAAACTAGATTGAAAAATCAAGCTTGTTTTAAAAAGGGAAAAAATCTCTGTAAAAAAGAATTTTTTTATACGGAAAGAAATTCTTTTAATGGGAAGAAATGAAGTTTTAAAGGAAATATCTTCTCGGGAGTAAAAGCAAAAATCTCTTTTAAAAGCGTGTTTTAAGGGAAAAAAAAAAGAGATCCTAACCTTTCAGAAAAAAATATATATTTATTTTTTCCTTTGTTTCTAGATAAATTATTCTTTTGAATAGTTTTGAGATCAAAGGAATCTTTTGTGGAGATGAAAGATTTTTTTTAAGAAAAAATATTTTGGAAAAAAAAAGCGATCTCTATCCAAAAATATTTATAACATATTTCAGTAAACAATGAATTTGTTACTACAAAATACAAGGAAAATATTTGAACCAATATAGTGCACATACCACTAGTCCGGCTATTGGTTGTGTTATTTTTTTAAAAAGAATATATGATAAGGAGATAAACCAATTAGGTTGAACTCTATACTCACTTGTGGGTTTATGCCAATTTCTTTTCATCTTAGGAAATTGGAAATTATGATCGAGAGAATATTTATTTGATGAATTTGGATCTTAAGTGGGGCTGTTTGAGACCCCTCAATTTTCTTGAAAAGTGAATATTCTGTCTAAGGAAACTGGTCCTGGTTTGGGTTTCTATATCTCATCAGTCTTTCATGGAATATTTTGTTATACGTTATTTTTAATTATTATGAGAATTGGTTTTGGAAAAAAGGAAATTTGACTCATTTTCTTCAATTTTTCAAAAAAAAAAGGACTATAATTCCAACAATGTTGTTCCAACTAAATTTGCCTAAGTGGCGACCCTTGGTGTGGCACAAGTGTCAGTGATGTCTATTGTGATACCTATCTTTGTCTCACCCGTAGAAAAATTAGAAAATTTCAATGGACTAAATTTCAAAATGTGGCAACAAAAGATGTTATTACTTTACCAATCGAAATCTTACGAGATTTTTAACTAAGGATACTTCTAAGCTCAAAGAAGATGAGTGTGATTTCCAAGTCATTAATGTTGTAGACGCTTGAAAACATTATGACTTTTTATGCAAAATGAACCGAGAATTCAATTTAAGACCAAAGAACTTAAAAAACGTAATTTTGATTACAAAATTGTATTCACGGTTAAAAATTCGTAATTAATTCTGCAGATGCTCCGGATGACAAAAGCGGATTGCAGATTGGAATCGTCTCGTGAAATCTAGTTATGCGTAAAATTTAAGTGTTTAGAACGATTCAGATGGCATATTTTTAGAGCATCGCGTTTGGTCTTAGTAAAAAAGCGTTCACCGATACAGCACATATAGCATGTACTCATATACCATAAGTGGTATGAGTAGAGAAATGATGAGAAAATGGGCGTAGAGATAGTGTTAGGAATATCGAATCCCGGAAATGAAGGGGCCATGGTCGTTTTTTGAAAGTTTAAGTCACTAAATGACAAAAGCTTCGAATAGTGCTTCATCTCATTTGAAAAGGCAAAAACGTGATTTGAGGAGAAGAAGCGGTAGCCAAACAGAAAAATGGGTTTTGATTTGCTTAGAGAGAGAAGGTCCTCCTTCTCTACAGAATCTGGGAGGAGAGATCAGGCCCAGTCGCCGAGACCGGGACAAGAAGGAGAAATGTTCTACGCGGAGCAGGCTACGCATGGACTCCAGGATCGGGAGTTTCTTCAAACTCCTTGAGGTAGGATTTTCTCCTACTTGGGTTTTTACTCCCCATTTAAATGCTTTGAATGTTTGAGTTGAATGAAGTAGTGAGGTAGTTTGGTGAAGTCCTGAGACTTGGGATAGAGATTGATCTAATTTTGGAGCAGATGGAGCCGGTCAGTGGCTTTGCTCCACGTAATTGGAGTTCAAAGTGTGCCTTTGTGTGTTAAATGTTTGGCAGTGCCATTGGTAGAATGGCCGTGGATTGCGGAGTTCTCTAGAGTGAACGGTGTTTAATGATTTTCGGGGATAGTAATGGGGTTTCACTATTCACGGGAATAAGTGTTCTCAAAATATATTTTGTGAAAATCGTGTTGGTCGAGTGATTGGTGACCTGTTGCATGATCGATAGCTGAGTGAGCTAATTTTGATGCTTGAAATTGATTTATTACATGACATGATTGTGTGATTGGATATTATGCGAATATATTCATGATGATATGTTAGCATGTGATTAGTATGATGGAGCGGCGTCATGGAATTCAGTGATATCTTATTTAGAACATTCTAGAATATAGGAGTTAGTGCATGAGATGAGTCTAGAAAATGGTTCGGAGGTAGTAAAATGTTAATTATCGGAGGGTAGTCAAACTAAATAATATATCAACCGTCGGAGCGGCCCAATTGATATATATATTCATCGGAGGGTAGTCCACAAACTAAATAATATATCAACGGAAATCGGGCATTGATTGATATATATATTCATCGGAGGAGTAGTCCACAAGCTAAATAATATATCAAATTTGTCGGACGGTAGTTGATATATTCATCGGAGGTGTCCCGCGGAGCAAATATCACGCCATATATCAATCGTCGGGCGTTGATTGATATATATATTCGCCGGAGGAGTTGCCCACTAATGAACAAATATTCCTCATACGAGGCTTAGGCGAGTGTGAGAGAGTCGGTGAGGACTCGATATACGGAAGGTTAGTCATGTAGACATTCAAGTAGGATCATGCATTTCTTGAATGTGTGTTTACTGGAACATTGCCTTGCGCTTAGGTGGTGAGTAGCCCACTTAGGCGATTCTCCCTCTGAGCTTTGGCTCACCCAGTCGTGGGATCCCCCTTTTACAGTACGGGGGAGCGTGCGAGGGACGGTTCGATCCTTGAGGTTGTATTAGAGAAGAAAGCGGGTTGTGGCTTTGATGTATCATATATTAAAATTCTAATTTTAATGTATGTATTGTATAAAGTAAAAACATATTAACTCTTATGTAGTGGGTATATAGTTGGATTCATGATCGAAATGTATGTTGCCCGAGTCTTGTTATGGACCCAAGTGGCCATATTGGATATATATTGCATATATTAAGATTTGTTTGGAACGGATATGTCGAGTCTTTATTTTAATTAGAGCTCCCCGTACAAGGAGACTATCTAGATTTTCTAAGTGTCAGATAGCAGACATCCACTTATTAAGCGGGTTGACGGGTAGTCAACGGACCCCCGGGTTTTGGGGCGTCACACAAAAAGTATGCTTTGAATTGATTAATCGATTCCTTGTACAATGTTTATTCTAACAAGAAAACATCAACGATGTTTTGGGAATCTCTAGATCGCAAATATAAAATTGAGGATGTTGGGCTAAGAAATTTGTTGTTGGTCGTTTCCTCAATTATTATGGTAGATTCCAAGACTCTTGCAAGTCAAGTCCAAAAACTTTAGGTAATCCTACATAAGATACATGCTGAGGGGAAGCACTTAAGTGAAACCTTCCAAATGACAACTATTATTGAAAACACTCTCCTTGGAATGATTTCAAGAACTTACTTTAAACATAAGAGAAAGGCAATGAACATCAAGGACCTAATTATCAGACTTCGTATTGAAGAAGAAAAATAGAGGATCTGAAAAGAAATGGGCTCATATTTCAACAAAAGTTATGGCTAACTTTGTGGAACATGGTCAAAATTCCATGGCAAAGAAGGATAACAACAAAGACAATGGCTCTAAGTTGGGACCTAAAGGAGGAATATCTAAGAAGTAGAAGGTTCAAGGAAAATGCTTCAATCATGGGTAGCAAGGTCACAAATATGTTGATTGTAGACTATAAAAGAGGAACACACCCAAGGAAGTGAATGTGATTGATGAAATCATGAAAGATGTCTTTGACATTGACCTCACAACAATAATCTCTAAGGTGAACTTTGTGGGATCTCTAACCTCAAGGAATGGTGGATTGAGACTGGTGCTACCTTCCATGTGCGCTCTGATAAGAAAATGTTCTCCACATTTGAACCAATTTAGACAATGGAAAAGGTGTTCATAGGGAATTCTTCCACTTCTAAAATCAAGGGCCAAGGAAAAACGGTCTAGAAAGGTAAACATGAAAGGAATGACAAATGTCTTAAATGTGCCCAAAATCCATAAGAACTTGGTGTCTTATTGATTGCTGAATAATCATGGATCTTGGTTGAGTTTATAGATCAAATAATTGTTATCAAATTAAATCATGTTGAGGAAATATATATGATGGTATGTGAAGCTCGATGTGACCTACTAGTAGTGGGATATGGATAAGAGTTAGTACTTCTACTTACTTGTAAATATTCTAAACTATATGGTAGATTAGAATATTAATTATTATAGAGTATAGATTAATTAACTTAAACATATACCAGCATTTAGGTGATTTAAAACATAAGTTTTAGAAACTTGTGTTGAGTAAGTGATCAGCCATCTTTTGTAAGTATTGAAGAACACCTTAACCTCTGACTTAATAATAGTATTTTCTTGATTTGAAATTCTTATAAACAAGATGTATTAATAAATATCTTATATCCCTTTGCTGATGACATCACCAAGTAATGTTATGTGTACCTACACAAAAGTAAAGAGATGCGATAGAAAAATTTGTTCTCCATAAAAACAAAGTTGGGAATTAGCTCAACAAGAAAATTAAAGTGCTAAGAAGTGATCGAGGTAGTGAGTATGAACTGTCATTTGTTGACTTTTGTGCACGACATTAGATTATACATGAAACGACAACACCTTATTCACTTTAATTAAATGGAGTGACTGAGTGAAAGAATCGCACTTTAAAAAAAGTATCTAGAAAGAAAACATAAAAGACTCTATATGAGTTATGGAAAGGACGAAAGTCAGCCTACAAATATTTACGAATGTGAAGATGTCTTGCTAAAGTGGTAGTTCTTCCACCTAAAAATATGAAGATAGGACCTAAGGCGATTGATTAGTTTTCATTAGATTTATACACATAATAATATTACTTATGTTTTCTTGTTCATAATTTGAATATCCCCGAGATACTCACAAGGAACAGATATTGGAGTCAAGGAATGCATCATTACCAGGGTATTTCCATGTAGATTCAAAAAGAAGAACCAACTTCTATCAAAATAAGTGCTTGGGATTATTAATGGAAATAATCATGATGAAAATAATGGTGATGTAGAATGTAGAGCATTTGAAAGAACAAGGACGCATAAAAAAATTTTGGTCCAAAATTTTTTTAATGTAATGACTTGAAGTGGAACCTTAGACTTTCAAGGAGGCAGTGAACTCTACAAAGGGTCTCATGTGGAAAGAGATTAAAAATTAAGTGGGGTCAGTTCAAATTACACAGAATCATACTTGGGAACTAGTACATAGATCTTCCACTAGGTTGCAAACCTCTAAGATCGTTTTCAATAGGAAAAGGAAAGTAGATGGACCAATTGATAAGTATAAAATAAGATTTGTGATCAATGGCAAAAAAACAAATTGAAGGCCTAAATTATTTTGACACATTTCTCATGTGACGAAAATAAACTCCATAAGGATGATGCTTGCAATTGCTACACTAAGAAATCTCCAAGTACATCAAATTGATCTAAAAATAGTCTTTTTAAATGGAGAATTAGATGAAGCAATATACATGGAGCAGCATGTGTGACGCCCCGATCCTGGGGGTTCCGTTGACCACCCGTCACTCGCGGAAAACCTATGTCTCATGTCATGAGACCCATACATGAGTAAAAATAGCCACTTAGGCCTACACATCATACTCATCAAAATACATTCTAACTATATTCTTCATAGTTCAGAGTTGATTATCCTCTTAATACCAACATATATTCAGATTTACAATGTTGTATGTCATACAAAATGGCACCAAAGCCACAGCAAACTTTCTTCTAAAAATCGGCCTCTAGTGAATGTCGTCTTCTCGAGCCCTCCTGTACCTGAAATAATTTTCCCTCGACAGGGTGAGCAATGCTTGATGGTTGAAGATTATCTCTGTGGAGTTACTCCCACCTAAGTATGCAGTGATTCAACATAAAGCGCATTCAAACAAATATATGAAGTCCTACTTGAATGTCTACATGCTCAAATCTGGTGTCTCGAGTCATCACAGCTCCTCATGCTAGCTAAATCAGACTTTGTGATTCATTTCTTTCATGCCATGCACTCACGCCTAATTTTTTTTAGGTTGCCCCGGTGCATATGAAATGCATTATGTCATTTCCAAACAATTCATGTTAATACATAAATCATGTATGTACTAACATAAATTTACCACATCGTCATGTCATTCAATTCACATACTAATCACATGTTATTTATTAACACTCAAATACTTGTAAGAAGTGTATTATTTAATCACAGATATTTCAATGGCTTACACACACAATTATATTTTATATAATTCCACATCATGTTAACATTTAATTACCTTAAGTAACAATTTCTTTCACTGGTTCAAGCAATATTTTGCTTACAACACACATGGACCATTTTCGGTCCAACCAAGCAACTCGGGACTGTTTTTAACAGTCCACTAAGAAAACGATGGGTTGTTCGTAGGCTGACCACTCACTAAGCATCACTAAGCATCGGTTCCACTTTGTAGAGTGAAATCCATGGCCATTTCGGTAACACCAAAACCATAATTTGTGCATAAATTATCACCTGACCATCAAAACGAGTCCCTATTTGTCTAAAAGCGAGGTTCAAAATATTTAACAATTTAGTCCCAAGTTTTGGGATGATCAAGCATTTGGCCCCTCGAGCTTGACCAAACCGTTTACAGACCTTAAGCAAGAAAATAACGAGTAGGAGAAGACCCACACCTCTTGAAGTTGTTGAAACTCCCGGGGTGCGCTAGCCACACCTCGTAAAACAGCTTTACTTCTTGGCTGACGGATTCAAAGGGTGGCCAGAAATCTAGAGATAAGTTGGAGCCTCTCTCTCTCTAGGAATTTAGAGCCCTCCTCCATTTACACGTATTCTCACGAATGAGAGAAATGTTCTTTTCTCTTTTGTCCTCCTCTTGCCACTTGTCAAAATACATTCTGGCTCATTGGATCTTATCCCATAATCCACCCACTTTGACTTTTCTCTCTACGATTAGAAGTGCTTATATTATTGTCGTAATGGGTCCTACATGACTCAAGTTGGTAGACCTCTGCGACACGTGGTACATTGTGAGCCACTCAAAATATGCCAAGTATCCCGTACTACGCTCGTTACCTCAAAAAATGTGCAAATTCCGATTGTCTCGGAATTTGACGAAATTCGATGTGGTAGCTAGATTTGTGAAGAGACGATTCCAAACGGTGAAGTACATTTTTATCATCGGATCTAGAAAAATTTGGTTTGACGAAGTACTATTTTGCCCATTTTTGAAGGTGGAATTTTCTCGGGGTTTCCGCATAAGAGGGTTTTACTCCATGACAAGAAATGAAAGTCTTTAAATTAATGAAATCATTGTATAGGCTAAAACAAGTACCAAAACAATGACATGAGAAATTTGATAATGTTATGATGTCACATGACTTCAAAATTAATGAATGTAACAAGTATATGTATGTCAATGATACAAAACACGGATATGTCATTGTATGTCTATAGTAGATAATATGTTTATTGTTGGTAGTGATGATAAGATGATTATATCTATTAAGAACATGTTAAATTCAAGGTTTGACATGAAATACTTGAAGTTGATGGTATTAGAATAAAAAAAAATTAAAAAGATAGATGGACTCATTCTAACTCGGTCTACTTATTATGATATTTCAGTTAAATAATCTCTTTGGTATAGTCGAATATCGATAGACAACTCTACATTTGCCTAGAAATAAGCGAGGCGTGCTAGTATTAGAATCTTTTTATGGTTATGAACATTCTAGACTTATTGAGTTATGCAATGGGCATGCTTTATGATGTTAACAAATCCTTATAATATGCACAACCACATGGGAATGGGAGTGAAAATCTATACTTTTTCTTTTTCTTGTTTACATTTTATACCATCAAAGGAATTGAATCCTTAAATTATAAGAGGATCCTAATACTAATGTGGTAATACAAATACAATAATAAATTTAGTTAATAATTATGATTTTTATACTAAATTATTATTATAATATAAATTTTAGTATATAAAAAGCAAACAACCTAATACTTAATATAAATAAAATATTAAAAAAACAACTTAACAGTATTAAGCATGATTTAGCATTAAACTAAAAATAATTAAGTTATATTCAATGTTAAGTAAAAAAACAAATGCTACTTTAGTTTGTTGTGATTAGTAAGTCTATACTACTTTAAACTCACTTAGATTGTTTTTCTTTTTACAGATTAAATAACTAAAAAATATATAGAACTTTTAAGGTACTTTTCATATTGAAATTGAATATGGAAAAAAAAAATAATCATTTTTTCTTTATATTTTCTTTTGCTTAATACTATCTCCAAATAGAACATAGCATCACCAATGGTTATATAAATCATGTGTATAACCAATTATATTCCATATTTAAATGTACTGAAGATAAAAAAAAAAAAAGATTAATGGGAGTTTGTTTTTTACTTAAATTAAATATAACTTTATTTAAGCGAATCTTGAATGAGGCTTAATATTGTCATTTATTTTTTTTAATATTGTATTTATATTAAGTATTAAGTTGTTTTTTCCCAAAAAAGTTGTTTGTTTTTTATATGCTTAAAATTAACTTCTAAGAAAATGATTTAGGTTAGTATTTGTTTGTGTAATGATGATATAACTTTATTATTAGAAAATTTTAATTTTTTTAAAGATTATAAATATTTGGTTAAAAGATCTCAAATAACTCAAAATTTGTAAAGTAGATATTTTCCATGTTTTTTTAAGGGAATGACTCATAATGGACAAAAATGCTCTTTCATTTAATGTATTTGCATATCTTTGAAAGAAAGGGTTATTTTACAAGAAATTAAATGATAAATAATTTATTATTATCATTCTTACAAAAAAAACTTATTTTATTTATTTATTTTATATAACTAAAATAAAATATATAAAATAAATAATTTTTAAACAATAATATATTGATGAAACCAAAATAAAAATATTTCCATGTTTTAAAATATTTCAAAAATACAGTGTGAATTTTAAAGATTTTTAAAATATTTTGTACAAATTCTATTTTGTGGCCAAATATTTTAGCTTTTTTTATTAAAAAAAATTAAAAATAAGTTATCTGAAAATAAGTAATATAAGCGTCTAAGCCTAATATTTACTGTGGGAAAGTATAAGTAGTAAGCCGAGCACTCTTCTAAGCCTCTAAAGTCGGGTCTCTACTAATTAAGTTCTGGCAAATGTAACAATTGACTAATTGACTATAAACACTAATAATTGACAACAACAATATACAACAATGTATCAAACATATAGCAAATAACAAGTAAAGTCAAAGGGGAAAGAATATATACCTAAGGGCTATTAATAGAAAATATGGTTAGCATAATAAAATATATATAAACATTTATGATTAAATTATAAAGTCAAATTATAAATCGAGTGTCCAATTTTTTTTAATAAGAGAGGGATGCAAGGACCCCATCAAAGCCCATTTATTTTAGCATGTTGTTGAGTCGACTCTATATGGTTTCTATTTTATTTGAAATTATAGAGCAAATTGTGTTTATGTAATTTTGAAATTAGACAAGAAAGGGTAATTTTGAAAAATATAAAATTGATTTAGGATTAGGAAGAGGATGTTGCTTTGGAAAATGGGGAGATATTTGAAAAATGATACTTGATATGAAATTAAAAGAAGTGATTTTTTGAAATTTAAATTTAAAATTTTTCAAGAAATTAAGAAAATAAATTTTTAAAATTTGAAATTAAAGAAAATGATGATTTTTTAAAATTATTTATTTTAGAAACTAAAAAAATGATTTTATATTTAGAAAAAGATAAGAAAATTATTTTTAGAAATTAAAGAAAACGAATTTTCAATTTTAAAAGTTAAAGATTCTCAAATTTTTTTCTAGAAACTGAAGAAGATGATTTTTATTATTTATTTTAATAAATTAAAGAAAACGATTTCTTTTTGATATTTTTTTAATAACTTATTATTATTTATTTAGAAACTAAAGAAAATGATTTTTGAATTTAAATTTCGAGTCTCAAGTGCTATCAATAGAAAATAGTGTTAGCCTAAAAACATATATTTAAACATTTGTGATTAAATTAGAAAGTCAAATTATAAATAGAGTGTCAAATTTTTTAAAAGAGGATACTTGAGATGTTGGGCTCCCACAAAAGTCTATTTATTTAGCATACTAGTCAACTCCATATGATTCCATTTTATTTGGAAATAAATAGTAAATTTTGCTTTTGTAATTTTGAAAAATGTAAAATTGATTTGGGATATGGAAAATAAGTATGTTACTTTAGAGAAAGAGGGAAGAATATTTGAAAAATGATATTTGATGTGGGAAATTAAAAGAAAGTGATTTTTGAAAATTTTAAATTTAAAAGAATTTTTTTAGAAATGAAAGAAAATTATTATTATTTATTTCCTTTTTCAATTAAGAAAATGGTTTTTCTTTTAGAAATTAAAGAAAACTATTTTTGAGTTTTAAAAGTTAAAGACAATGATTCTCGATTTTTTTTAGAAATTGAGGAAGATGATTTATATTTTTTTCTATAAATTAATTAATTAATTTTTTTTGAATAATTTTTTCTTTGAAACTAAATAAAATAATTTTTTAAATTTTAAAGTTAAAAAATGATTTTTTTTTTTTTTTAGTTTTAAGAGTCAAGAAAATAATTTTAGATTTTTGAAGAAATTAAATTAAATAATATTTGAAAATTTTCAAGGTTGAAGAAAATGATTTTTGATTTTTTAAAATTAAAAAAATGACCTTTAATTCTTTTTAAAAATGAGTTTATATAAAAGGAACTTTTGTTTTTGAAAATCGAGATGAATTCAGTTTTATAAAATTTAAAAAGAAATTAATAAATTGTAAGCTGATGATAATGATAATAATGATAAATATAAAAAAATAAAAATAGTATAATAGTATTTATTTGAAAGTTAGGGTTAAAGAAAGTCAAAATCAATGGAAATGAAGGAGGTCAGAGATATTAATTAAAAAAGGCAAAAAATTGACGCATGAGAAGATGTAATCTATTGGTTGGAGTGTTAACATTCTGTTTCGGCTAGATTTTGGTCCATAACATACAAAAGCACGGGAATTGGTGAATGTGTAGGCGTGCCAATCTAACTGGAAATGGAATTATTGAAGTATGAAATCTTTCAAAAAAAATACTTGGAAATAAAACAAGCTAGAAATCTAGAAATATTGCTGATGAACTTGTAGAAACTATAAGAAAATCTTTGAAGTATTTCTGTGAGTGTTGGTTGATGATTGATTTTTCGGTCCCTTCTCTGATGTTGAATGTTCCTTTTATAGGCATTCTGAATAATTGTTCCATCCCACCTTCTCCAATAACTGCTCACGTACCTATGGTCTCCTGAATTCTCAGAGTCAGTGGATCGTCAGGGCATTCACCAATTGATGGCAACCTGCAAAACAAACACGAAGACGATGGTGGTGATCATTAAACGCCGATGGCGAGTTAGTCTTTACGGGAAGACTTGGGTTTGACGATAGTAATCTCGATTGGCGTACCTTTTGGTGTGACTTGCTTCTCTTTTATGGAGGGAGAAAAGAGGATACGTCTTTTTTGGAGAGTGGATGGTTTCCTCCCATAATGTTAAGGGAAGGTGGCTCTTATTTCAGGAAGGATGACTTATTCTTCCCTTTACGTGGCACTACCTTCCGATGAAGCCGGCACGCTAAGAGAACTTTCCTATTTTGTTGGGGAGGCGAGTGCGACTCATAGGTGAACTCACGCTTGTAATGTGGAGTCGATTGTAACTTCATTTAGTACTGGGGGTGCCGATCGGGAAAGTAAGTGCGGAAGTTAAAGGCGTCCGGGCTGTAGGTGCCCCGGCGGTGAGGCGAGATAGGCGAGAGCGTTCTGGGCGGGCGGTGTCTGAGCCTAATCCTTGGGATTTTGACCCGGAGGACTGGCCAGGAGGCGTTCTTGGGCCCGGTGCCACGGGCCTTTTCCACTGGGACTCTTGGGTCGGGTCGGTGGCTAGGGTGCGGGCACAGGCCAAGGTACCTGATCTTTGTTTTCCCTGCAGGGAGGAAGACCATCCCCGGTTGGAAAAAAGAACATGGTTGACCATCATATCATAGGGAACAGTCTACCATTAATGCTTCTTAATTTTCAATGTAAATTTTATAACTTTTTTGTAACTGCATTAGATGCTATTGGATCATTTGTATCGATCCTGAGATATAGGAGCAGCTATAAAAGGCGAGGGTGACGAGGTTCGTTATCTTACTGGTTATCCATGTTCATCCGGCAAAGAAGGACAATTGATCGTTGGTGGAGACTCTGAAGTGAAGGGATTGCGGGATGAGGGACAGTTGTTATCGATTAGTTGGGCGTGCCCTCTAGGCATGGGTTAGTCAGAGATTGCATGGCTTGAGCAGAGTCAGAAATGTTCGGGGAGGTGTTTGGGTGGTTCTAAAACTTGAATGGCAACCTTTGCATCCGAGGACACCCCCTGTTGAATCCCGTAGGGGTTGCTCAAGCTCCCCACCAGCCTCATCCTCTTCTTTTCCTCATTCTTAGCCTCTGCTGCAGCACGGGGGCTTTCTGCTTCTCGTTCAGCACCATCACCATCTTTCCCTTCTTCTTGAAAGCCTGCAGCTGGCTTCTTCATTATCTCAGGTATTTCCCTTCTTCTTGGTAGTGGCCTCTCTTTTGGTTCCGGCGGCGGATGCCTTGCCTGTTGTTCTTTTGTATTTCGGATGTTATGAATACTAGTTAGTCGTGTTGTATTACGATTGCTTGGCAACAAGCATCGCTATGTAACGCCGAACACCTTTTTGGTGCAATTAATAAAATTGTAGTTTTTTATCACTTTTGTGCCTTATTGCAATTGTGTGTGGATATTCTATATTTCTATCTAATTGAGGCTAATTGATCGTTATAAAACTTATTAACGGGCCGGTTTAACCATCAGAGAGGAAGGCTCCTAGGCTTGGTCCACCTTAGTCCTACGATTACTACTGGCGTGACCGTCGTGTTAGTTTGAGTCTCGAGCTGACGATCGATCGTTGCTACATTGATTACCACTCACAGGACCCTAAGGCGGCGATATATAGATAGGCATTGATAAACCGATACCGTCTTCATTTCCGTGTACAGTTTATCTTCTTCCCTTCTTGGCGACCAACTCTTTGCGAATAGGCGGTTCTGCATGCGCGTTCGTTCGTGAGCCATCTGGGCATTAGCACACTTTATTCCACGAGGTAACTATCATCGGCTCCTTAGTAGTGTTGGTCGCTTGGTGGGTGGCGGGTCTCCTAGCATTAAAGCACGGAAGAAGGGACGTGTCTTAATACTTATTCCGCCCGGAGGCAACTATTGCTTTCGGAGCTAGGGTATGCTCTTGCCTAAGTGCGTATTGATTTTCTCCTCTCCTTTTGATATGCTTGTAGAATGGCGAGGGTCGGAAGAAACTTCGTAAGTGGGCGTCCGGCGCCCGGCAGCATGCTCTGCAGCGATGTCATTGCGTCCACGACGATGGAAGTGGCGTATTACGAGGTGCTGATAACGCCGGCCTTCCCGGTTGATGGAAGGCCGAGCAGTCAGATGTTGAGTGGAGGGTGTTTTCACCGGGAGCATCTAGCGGTCGGGCTACTTTTTCCGTGCGACATGGATTAAACAGTTTTGCATTTGCTCGGGCGCCTCTGCGGCCTCATCCATCCCAAACGTGATTCGTATCCTAATGGCGGCTGTGTTTGAACCATACATTACCCTGACTGATCTCGTTGGTGGAGATTTTCATATTGCTACGAGCATAGAGTAGAGTGGATGTCCGTGTCGGGTTAAGGCCGGCAGTTCAGTTATCGCGGGGCTTCATTTCGCCCTAAGACGGAGCGAAAGGGGTGTTGCTGGTGAGGGAGTCCACAGGATGAGGTTTCCCGGGTTCATGGTTGTCGTTTAATGTTAATCGGTCTCAGTCCTTCCCAAGTGTGTAGTTGGGCTGGATCCAGATTATTAGTCTATACCCCAACGGTTGTTATTTTATAACGAACTAACTATGGCGCTTCATGTAGGGAAAGCTTGGCGAGGAAGGTTGGTAAATTGGGTGGAGAAATAGAGTTTCGAGAAGATCCGTCGACTATTGGAGGTTCCAGGCGAGAGAGCCCGCGCAGGTCCTAGCGTATAAAGAGAACATATCTATTGTGAGGCATGACTTAGGTTCCACTATAACCTCCGGTCATTGCAGCGTCCCGCTGCTGAGTCGGACGTGGTTGAAGGGAGCGCAGTTATTCTTGGGCTGCGGCGTTTGGTTTCTCAGCGTGTGAGGCTCCTCCCGGAGACCGCCGGTCGAGCGTCGGCGTCGGAGGCGCGTTCGGGGCATTTACTTCCTCGGCGAGGGTTCGATTGTCCTCCCCCCCACTCCCGCATTGGGAATTAAAGATCGATTCAGAGGCCCCCTTGCTTGTGCAAGTGCCCGGACCCGCCCCTCGGGTAGTGAGGATCAGGAGGAAGGGAGCACCCGGGCGACGTAACGCGCCGGCGTCCAAGGGGGAGGACTTTGTGCCTTGGGTTCCTGCCGACAGCGAAGAGCCTTAGGATTTGGAAGAGGAGGAGCGACGAGAGAGAATGACGGCCTTGATCGCTGGCACTGCGAGAGGCGGCAGTGTTTTCAACGGTCAGTGAATCCACGCCCTGTCAGGCTAATGGGGTAGGCACGTCGGCTATCGACGGTCAGCCTGTTACTAACGGAAGTTAGGGGGACCAAGCAATCATCATCCCCTGCTCTTTATTTGGAGCCCGACGGGTGGAGGTAGGAGTCGGGGAGGGGACGGGGCGGTCGGTGCAGAATCGAACGAGGGTGATCCGGCTCCACGAGCACTCCAAGTAATCTTGCCTTCATATCGGGGCGAGGAGCAGCGACAATCCCGAGTACATGTGATCCAGTTGCCCCGAGCCCGACCCGGTAGGACCCGGGTGATAACCCAGAATTACCTTCCTCCCCGCGGGTTGGAGCCTCCGAGAGTGGAGATATCTACCCTTGGGGTGGAGGAGGTGAAGGATATCTTTGCCGTGGGGGCCACTCATCGAAGGCGATCATTTGCCCGTCGGCTAGATAATTTGTACATGCACATATATCAGGTGCCGGTAGTTGCCCGAGGCATGGTCCTTCGTGAAGATTATTTGGTGACCCTCCCTGCTTCTACCGAGATGGGGTTTGCGGATCATTGACTGACGAGATACGAGGGTTCGAAACCCTGAGTCGTGTAGTCGTAGAATTTGATGAATGGCAGTTCGTCTGACAGGTTTTAGTTATTGCTTATTTTCTTAGTTGCTAATGGATTTCTTTGCAGGCTGTAGCCGTTGTTTGCAACATGGCGGCTGCGGCATCAGTTTGAGCCGGCTAGGGACTCGGCGGCTGCGATTTTTGTTCGGCGGGAATGTGGCGAGCGGGGAGATCGCGAGCGCCTCACTAAAGCCTAATTTGCGTGTCGTTACGCACGGAGGCTGACTAGAATCTGAGAGGCTCGCCGGGCGGCGAGAAGAGAGATCTTGCGTGCCATGAAATGACGATGGCGGATTGGCGGTCAGTAGATGTGCGGCCTTGGGACCAGAGTCGACTCGCTCGGGTGCGTGCCTTAGCGCCCCCAACGAGGCCGCGGAGGGGCGAGGATGGGTGTGGAGCCTCTCGGGAGCGTTGGCCGCGGGGAGGCTTGTAAGAAACGAAGAAAGAGAATGGCCGTTTAAGCGGATGAAAACTTGCCTTAGTCATAGAGCTTCCGAGGGTTCATTGAAGGATAGGTTGCCACATTCAGGGAGAAGGTTATTCTTAACGAGAGAAACGTGGGGCGGTTTAGTTCAGTGACGACCTGTATTTATTTGTTCAATTACGTCTATGGTTGTTGCGTTTTCACGCATAACATTTGCGGGAGCAAGCCTCAGATCCCGGATGAAATGCCAGATCCTTTAATCCCGCTCACTCCAGAGTTCTTTGTCCGATCCCTACGCTGAGTGTCGTCGGCGCTTGTACTGGACACAGCTGTAGGTGGCGAGGATGAGCATTCTGAGAATAGCTCGATCGTTGTCGGGAAGGCGATTCTCGAATGAATCCGACCATAATGTGGCATGGGGTTAAGAACAGCCGTAGCAACTAAGTTGAACCCTTTTATCTTTGTTCGGTGGTTGTATCAAACAATTTACTTCTTCTTATTTCTTTTTTCTAACTTTGGTTATGTTTTAACGTTATGCTATCCGAGTTTGCTTTTATTTATGTTGAGATCTTCCTTCGATATCATTTTGTTAGGAATCATGGGACAGGGTCAATGAAGCTGCATGCACTGGACTTTGTAATTATTGGCTAGATGTGATCTATCTTTGGCCCAGGCGAGGTTAATGGCTGGGCGCTGGACTTTCAGAAATTGACCGGTAGATATGATCTATGTTGGTAGGGCAGGTCAAATGAACTACATGGACTTTGAAATTGACCCTGACTAGATGTGATCTATCTTCAGTGAACATGTGATGGAACTCACATGCCGGACTTTGAAATTGACCGGTATATGTGATGCATGTTGGGTACGGGCGGGTCGGTGAACTCACTTCGCCGGACTTTGAAATTGACAACTAGATGTGATCTATGCAAAGTAGCGGGTCGATGAGCTGCACCGCCGGACTTTGAGAGTCGACCGACCAGATGTTATACGTCTTTAGTGAGCAATTGATGTGAAGCTATAGCGCCGGACTGAAAATTGACCCCGACGGATGTTGACATAAGCAGATGGGTCGATGAAGCTGCGCCGCCCAGACTTTGAAATTAGCTAGCAAATATTACTCTTGTCTTTGAAGTAGGCGGAGTCGTGAACTATGTCGCCTGGACTTTGAAATTGACCTATATTGATATGCGAAGACATGCCAGTAGTAGATAATAAAGACATTCTTTTATTGATAATACCTTTTCAAGTGCATGGCATTCCACATTCTCTAGATCTGAGGTTCCATCTGTTTTGTCTATAGCATAGGACCCGAACTCCCCGGGCCTTGTGACCACATACGATCCCTCCCAGTTGGGCTGGAACTTTCATGTCGTGGGGTCCACAGTATTCTCAAAAACTTTCCGCAAAACTAGATCGCCCGGTGATTCGTGTCTAATTTCAGGTAGGTGTTCGGAATCAACAAAATTTATAACCTAGGTTTCCTACCGGCGTAACCAAAACTGCTGCGGTATAGTGGCTCTAGGGTCGAACACGGGGATGGGTTTTCTTCGTGAGAGACGGAGTTACGGGTGTATTGAAAATGGTGTTTCCTCCTTGGATTAAAGGGTGTGTGGAAGCCGGTGTGTGTGAATGGTTCTGGCGATCGCCGAGAGGTAAAAGTTAAAGGTAATCCTTGAAGTCTTGGGCCACTGGACTTAGTGTTCTAAGTTAACCAACATGTACTCGGGTCTATCTCCTCGCATTTGGGAGCATGACATATAGTCATTTCTCGAACCGGATCTTCTTTTAGCTTTAAAACCTAAACCTTAAGAGCTTTCCTTTTTGAAGATAATATGTAACATTTCATTAGGCAAAAATGTCCCTAACGATTTAAAACACATCTCAAACACGATAACTAGCAGGAGACAGCTAAGCGAGCCTCAATGGATCTAGTGAAAGTATTCCATTGAACCCTAAAAAGCATCGAATACACATTAAGAGAATATGCTTAAGAGATTTTAACCTCGGTAGAAAAGCAGGGGCACAAAATGCCATAAAATGAAAACATGCGAACATAAGAACATGCGGCTAAACCTAAAAACAACACCAGTGCTTCCCTTCAAGGATCGAGGAGATTAGCGAAGCATCCCTTGATTTGTCATCATCGAGAGTGTTTGGCTACGAGAAAATCACCAGTAAAGGGGGAAGAAGAAAATCACCGAAAGCCGGCGGGGAGGAGGAAGCCGTCTTGGCTTGATTGATTGAATGATAAAGATGTCTTTGATTACAAGCATGGATGAGCTTATATAGGCTTAGTAAAGAGGAAATTACAAAAGTGTATTGAAGAATCAAAAAAAATTACATGAGGCGACCATGTTAACCACGGATCAAGCGGTCGGGAGATAGGTGAGTCCGCAGGTGAAAGGTTAGAAAATTGGCAGCTTTCTATATAGTTTTGCATTTTGAAGTCTCTTGGTTGCTCCTTGATCTTCAATAAATTCGCTCCGTGAATTTCCAGCAGTTGATCATGAGTCTTGAATTGACTCGGAGTTCATTGTGTTAGAGGCAAATTGAGAATGTAAGAACTTTTGGCTGAAACTACTGATAACTACAAAATGTGACCAGTAGCAAAGCCGGGACTCGAATATGTCAATTGAGTTATTGAAGTCGATTAATGCACAAAAAGGGCATAAAACCTGCTATAAACAAGGCTGATATTGCCTTATTTGGGTACCCGATCACTCCCCTGGCCAGGGTATTGCTAGTCCATAGCAATAAATATCATCTGGAGTTATGTCTTTAAAATGGATTGTCTATTCAAAAAGTATGTGCAATTAATGTCTAACCTTTAGTATGACAAATCGGAACTTTGTATAAAGACTAGTTTGGAAGAACAAATGCCATATAGTAATAAGTTTCATCGCAGCATATATTTCAAAATCCTTTCACGAATTTCCACGAGCTCTAAGTGTTTTTGAGAGTGGTCGATTTAAGCCAGATAAGGCACATAAAACTACTTCCCCAACCCATTGCGCGAGACCTTAGACATCTTGACCAACCTAAATAGACTCGAGTTCCTCACTTATTTCCTTCTAATGTATTGTAGGGTTTTTAATCTTTGGCTTCGACTTCACCAAAGTCCGTGTAGCGAGGATCCGCAGATGACTCCCGACCCGACTGGGTTTAGGGCATCAAGTCAGGATCTTTCAACCCTGAGCTCTACAGGTTTCACCTCGGACTTTGAATGATTTCGAGAATCCGGCACCTCTGACTCGCTCGCTCACCGAGTCCACCTATGTAGCGAGCCTTAGTGGTGACTTGACCGGTTGGTTTAGGGCACGGCTTTAAAGGCTATATACCCCTCGGACCGTGCACTCGGAGTTTCAAGGCAAAGTCTGGTGGCTTTTCATATCTATTTTCTTTTTCTTTTTCTTTTGGAAGACATTGGCCTTCATACGCAGGAACTCTAATCTAATGGGCCGTCAATGAAGCTAAGGCGGAGTTTTGTAAATAAAGGAGAAAGCCGGCTTCTTAACTTCATTGAAGAAAACAATGTGAATTGTGTGTGTGAGATTGATGGAGAGCGGGGGTTAATTACGAGTCGTCAAGCGACGAAACTCATCATGCATGGAACCACTCTAGCAATTGGTATTATACAATGCTTCAATTCTTCAATTTATTGGAGAGGCAAAATTACAAATATAAGGTCAAAATGAGATGCAAAAGTGGGAAAATAGATTTGTATTATATATATCAAGGTGAATTTACACAATTACCGACTTTTCTGAGCATAAGTAAACTGACAAGCCTCCATATAAACCGAAGGGCTTTACTTAGGGCATGAAGTATAAGTAAAACTAACATAAAGAGTACAAACATCACTTCCAACACTAACTATCACAAACGGAGCAGAAAGTTAGTGGAGGAAATGTTACCTCTGATGATAGGTACAGAGGGAGCTCATCCCTCGGCCTGAGGCGGATTTGAGGAGATCTTTGGTGTTGATGTGGTGATCTTTAGCTGGGGCTGCAGAAACATCTAGGGAGCTACAGTAGATGGTGGAGGTGTTGATCCTGTCTGGAGAGGGACAGTGCGGGTGAATAGAGACTGGGAGAGATAGCGGGAGGCCCAGATATGGCTCTCTGGCCGTGATCTTTGGCTTTGGATGCGGTATGGAAGGCCTCGGTCGGGTCATCCTCTGCCCGAGTGGCTGAGAAGGCTGCGAAGAAGCCGTAGTGGGAGAATGTGCGGACCGTCTCCATGAGGCCGGGAGATCCGCGGAGAGGGTAATGTCTTTGTGGTGGTACATTGTGGAGGTGCTCGGCCCTCTGTCTATCAGAGATGAGATGGTGGGCATGGGTCACGGAAGTCTATCATGTAGAATTGAGGGCATCGAGGGCTGCGATCTTCGAAAGTACAGACTCACGGAGGAGTGGCGGGTGGGAGGCTGAAGAACTTCGAGGGCCCTCTTTTGGCGACAGAGCAGAGGCCCCAGCGTGTAACTATATGGGATAAGTCAGACGAGGACTATCATCATTTGGCTCGTCCGTCACGATCCGGAGGAGGAAGATGGAAGCTCGGCAGCGCCTTCATTTCAGCGGTAGGGGTAGCCTCAGGCGCCTGGTGCTCTATAGAGCTCGGCCCTGAGGGCCAGATATGCTCCGGCTTTTTGACATAATAGCGAGGAAATAGAAAGAGGCGGGGACTCGGCTCGGGGCTCCGTGGTGGACCACCGTCCTCGAGCTAGTCATGAGGTCATGTCGGCTCCTGCGGGCTGAACCGATATCCTTGCCGTCCCGATCTGACACCTCTAGGATAGCTCCTCTCCTCTGTACTATATGATGAAGTGGAAACATATTAGACCTCAGAACGTGGTCTATCGGGAAGCATGCTATTTGTGGAAGGTGGCACAGGCAATCTTAGACCCACCCCGAGTGGCATCCATAGAGAGGGTCGGTCATCTCCTGGTCGAAGGATGGGGTACTTATCTGGCGACGCATTAGCGAAGGACCATTGAGATGGAGGTGCTGCGATGTCGAAGGCCAGCAGTATCACACAGCCTTCAGTGATAGAAATAAGAAGCCGATTGGGTTGGCCTTTCGTACGGGGATGTCATCGTGTGATAGAACTGGGTGAGCGACTAGGGGATAATAGTCTTGACCAGCGGCTGCATGAATGGCTCAGGATGGATGTCGTTGTATGAGGAGCATGGAGTCTCGCGGAGCCCGGTCTATGACCAATCTGGAGATCTTGTACACCTCCGTGAAAATCTACATCCTGTTAACATTCCGGGATAGGGTCGCGGGGAAATGAGTCGCCACGGATACGGATGTAGATGACTCCCACAGGCTGATGTCGGGGCCTCTTGGCGGTCAGGGCCCATCTGGATGGTCTAGGGTGTAAGGCGTGGGTGTGGGCTGACAGGCTCATGATGCCTCCTCGGGCGGGGCCGCGGAGGAGGAACCCTCGGCATCTCCGGCGGGGGCAGCGGTGGAGCCGCGTAGCGGGGGCACACTAGGGTCGGCACCGAGCGCTGCGATGGCGGAGGCGGCAGCGGCTGCGGTGGGGCCGCGAGGCGTGTCGGCGGTGAGGAGCGCGACGGGAAGGGCTTTCGGCGGGGGAGGGGCTCGCGGCCGTGGCTATAAGTGTGAGCTCCTCTTGTCTTTGCCATCTTCGGACCTGAGGAAGAGCAGCTAGAGAGGAAGAGATGATATTCTCTTAAACTGGAAGGATGATTTGTGAGGTGAAAATGAAATGGAACCAGGGTTTATAAAGGGGAGGAGGGGTAGGTGGGAGGATTAAGAGGAAATTAATGGCTTTTATGAACATTAATTTGAATGGCTCAAAAGATTAGAAAAATTAATTTAAGGTGCACCATACGGAGAGTTGCAGGAAACAAAGAGTTGGAGGGAGAGGAGGAGAAGATGAGCAGTACCAGGTTGCGAAAATTTTCCTGACCACAGAAAAGGAATCCTCGAGGCATATTTTGCTCCTCAGCTGAAACTTTGCAATGAAAACAAGACCCGAGAAATTATAAGAAGTTAAGGAAAAAATTAGAAATTTACAAAATTTGGAAATTAAAGGACCTTAATAAACAATCCTAATTTTAAGAGTGAAATAAAACAAACAAAAATCTAGTAAAATTTGGTGGTTTCCAAGTTCTGGGGAACCACTCACTGCTGATATTGAAGAGGTCTCGAGAGGGATCAAGGAGGCTCCTCCGTGCTTGCAGTGGGTGTCTTCGCGGTTGAATCCGACTTCTGCTCACGGATATCAAGCATTATCTTTATGCAGTGCTGAGTGGCATGGCGGTCTGAGGAAGCTGACTTGAGTGCGATTGATCCTTCATCCACTTCGCTTCTTGGTTCTCATTTATTTTTCTTCACGAGTTTGTGAATGCGGCTTTCCTTCACTTGTGCCACCTAAGCCGAGACTTCTTGACTTCTGCTCCCTTGTCCTTGGCCCGGCTTATCCACTGTTGCTCAAATGAAAAATGGTGAGCTCCAAAGTCATGTTGCCAAAGGTGGCGACATAATCCCATTCCGTGATTGATTTATAGCATTAGCTGTGGCAAAAAATGGCCTCCCAAGTATGATGGGCATTTGGTGAGTGCTCTCTGCCATTGGTTCTGTATCAAGAACCACAAAATCCACTGATTAGTGCCCAAAAAGTGCTATTTTGAATCCTATTTATTATAGGTTTTGAGTGCTTTTTGTATACTAAGCATTTTAATTAACCCGATTTACACATTAAGGTCCCTCTTATTCCTGCGATCGCATTTTGTAGTGGCAGAATTTTGCGGGTTTTGCGAGCTAATCATGCCAACATTGTTGAGTCTATCCAAACATGAAGAACTGAGTCAAACTCAGCATCATAGATCAGAGACCAGAGGAAAGAAGAAGCGGAAAGAGAAGAAATAAGAAAAAGAGGATGCGGGATGCAGTGGAGCCAGGAATCAATGGAACAATAGTGAACGATTGACGAAATTAGCTCTTATTTCATTAAGCTATGATAAGAAATTTCGCTATCATAGCGAATTTTACGCTATGATAAGCGAAAATTTCAATTTCGCTATGCACATATTTCGCTATGATAGCGAATTTAATATCATAGCGAAATTTCTATGATAGCGAAAATCAGCATTGCATAGCGAAAATTGTTGCCCTGATTTTTTGAATCTGACGACTCAGTTTGGTTTTTCTCATTTTCTACCCTCATTGCCAATTATTCTAGTTGGGTTATTTTGGTATTTCACATGTTTGTAAGGCTATAAGCCATTGTAAAACAACTGTTGACCTAAGTTTTAGTTTTGGAAGGGAAATTTGCAGGCCTTTGTTTTTGGCTCTCATTTCTCTCTTCTCTCTCCTCTTTCTCCCTTTCTTGGTTGCGAAACACCCTCCGAGGATGAAGCTGACTTGGAGGATGAGCGGCTAAAACCACTTCACTCCTTGAAGGAAAGGCTCTTTGGGGGTAGGATCCCGAAGGTTGCTGGTGGTTCCCACGTGTTTTCCGCCTTGGCCGAGTTTTGACGATGCAGTTTCAAATTTTCAACTCTAGGTTTTAAAGCTTTGATATGCTTTCTTTGTAATACTTGCCAAGCTTAGGGTTCAGTGTATTCTTAGCTTTAAATGCAACGATATCCATTAGTTGCCATTCACGAGCCGAGGTAGGTTAAGGAGGTTATATTTTCACTTTTGATCGTCCTCTTTTTGGTAATTACTTGGTAATCTTTTAGGTTTCGGTGGATGCTTTATTATTAGATCACTTGAGACTAAATAGTTACCTTCACGAGTCATTGTAGGATGGGTCAAGGTGATAGATCTTCAACATAGGAACCATAAATGCTAAATAAATGCTTTATCAAAGGGAAGTGCTTAGGGTTTAAGATTTTAAGTTAAATGAAGATCAGGTTCGAGATGACTATATGTCATCCTCCCCAACGCGATGAAATGAACGGGGACACTCTCGGTTAACTAGGATCTTAAACTCTGATGTACGTGCTTGAGGAGTTCTTTTATATTTATTTAGCCTTATTTTTAGTTTTGCAAACCATCGACTCCTGTTTTACCCCGAGCCTTAAAATCAGTCGAATTCACCATTTTGACTTCCTCAAATCATTTGTCTGAAAAAACCCATCCATGTGTTCGACCACTAGACCGTATATTGCGATAGCTTATTTCACGTGATAGGAGAACAGGAAACAAATTTTGTTGATTCCGTATCACCCTCTTGTGTACGAATCAAATGGCGCGGATTGCGGGGATGGTGCCCTAAGTGCAAGTGTTTAATGGAACACTTGTGATCCTCATCCCCACAAGAAGTTTTGTTGAATTTCCTTTTATCATTTCCATATGTCATTTTTTTATTTTCATTTTCACTAAAAAAAAAAAAAAAAAAAAAAATTCTGCGAGAATTTATTTTAGCCAGTGTGTCTTGTGTTGCCTTATTTCTACTGCAGGATTGAATGTTCAGTGGATTTGAATTGTGACCAATGGAAGAGGGAAAGCAATACAGTGAGTATTCAGTGGAGAGTAATCCTAGGGCATATATGACAATGAGGGACTATAGGAACCTTGCATGGAAAAATCAGTAACCCTTGGGAATCAAATCCAAATAGGTCTATGAGGGACTATAGAGATTGATGGATGAGTGCACCCATCTATAGTGTTCCCTCAGCTTATACTTATGTTTCTCACATTTTACCTCAACTCCTCGGCCGCCCACGACTACTTAACCCGTCCTGTTGAGCGAAGCCATCCACAGACTTGAAGCGAGCTAGTGGATAATTTCATAGGAGCAAAGGGTAGTGGCTTGTCAAGACCTTGATCAGAAATTAACACAGTGGAAAGCTCCACGAGCAAAGTGGATGGGTTCAAAGTGAAATTGATCAAAAAATTGGATATCTAGGAATCCATCTCGATGCTCACGTCGGCTTGTTGTCAAGGGAAGAGTGGAAGGAGGGTGCTTGGTGACACCATGGTGGAGGAGGCGGTGTCGGCAACTGACCACACCGGGAGCTTATAGAGGATTTATTGAATTATACGAAGGATTGTGCGAGATCCTCCGGATATGTGTGATGTTGTTTTCTAAAGGGGAGAACCAAGAGAGATCCTTCCTTTATAGGCCCGAGGAGGGTAGTGGGAAGAAATAGTGGAAGAGCCACAAAGCATGTCCTTGCCAATTCCCACGAGAGTGAACCCATTGCTGATGCGAGACCTGGCCACTACTAGTGTACATGTGCCCCACACACGAAGAGCCAAAACCTCACATTTGCTCCCAAAAACCCACATGCAATCCATCAACGCATCTGAAATATAGGGAAGTTAATGGCCCTTTGGTAGAGCCTTTTCCCATCAAAGACACGAAGGAATTTGCCTACATTGCATGTGTACGAGTGGTTGTTTGGTTAGATCTTTGGTTCGGTTGGAGCACGAACCCGAGCATTTACGAAGGCTCGCGCCCGAGTTCAATGACCTCACGAAGGCAGGGAAGTGGTTTGGGGCTCTGATCTCCCCACTTTGTTTTCATTTTTTCTTGGCTTATTTTTATTTTATACATTATTTTATTTTGATTTCTTTAATTTTCTTTTAGATTTTCTCTAATTTTAGTTAATTCTTGTTTTAGATTATTTTACTTTTACGCAATTTTTCCTAATTTTTCTTGCATTAATTTTTTGCGAGTTTGTGTGCAGAGTACCCAGGCTTTGGATTGAAGAAATTACAAGAGAAGCAGAAAAAGCAAAAATGAAGGTGGGAAATTTTATAGTATAAGCGAAAATTTTCGCAATTCTAGTAGTGAATTTTAAATCATAAGCAAGAATTGTGGTACAATTTTAGCTATGATAACGAGAACTATATGATATGAATCTGTAGCTTCCTGCGAGACAAAACATGCACGAGTGTTTTCATTTTATTTTATTTTATATTTTTATTATTATTAATTATTTTATTTTGAAAAAAAATAAAAAAATAAATAAAAAAAAAGAGGTTTGTTTTTATTTTATTTTTATTTTTTATATAAAAAAATTTGTCTCTCAAAAATTTTTTTTTATTATTTTATTATTTTTATTTTTATTTATTAATTATTTTATTTTGTTTTTCAAAAAAAAAAAAAAAAAAATCGCTATTACACATAGCGAAAATTTCGCAAACCTTGCAAAATTTTCGCACATAGTGATTTTCGCTATCATAGCAATTTTTCGCTATGATAGCGAATTTTCATATTTCCATTTGTTTTGACCTCGATTTTGTTTCGCCCATGCTTTATCATTCGAGCTCCGTTTTAAGCGTTCTTGAATGCGGATTGGAGCTTAGAGTGTAAAATCTAAATATGGTCAGAAAGAACACTTTTGAAATTTTTATGAATGTTTAATTTTCGGAAATGCTCCAGTTGGTCACTTTTCTCTTTCTTTCCTATCTTTGTTCATTTGAAGCTGACTGGAGTGAATAAGGTGTCGATAGGCTTATTGCAGTCTCTATCTAACAACGATCACATCTCTCATCAAGGAGGTAGCACTTTATTCACTAACTTTTGTCAGAGCCCCATTTCGGACCTTTGAGATATTTGGTTTAGGAGAGTTAGCGAAGGAAGTAGCTTTAATATTTATGTTTTACATTATTATTTTGAGCAAGCCCATTTTTGTGATGTTCGGTGGCTTCTTGGGTTCCCTTTCTATAAAAATTGTTATCTTATCGACTTACTTTTTCAAAATTTGGACCCATTTTGTAACCAAAATTTTTGTGTGTTTTGCCTAGCTCATAAGTTGGAAAATTGAAACTTTGTCCAATTCTATTGATGTTAGATTGGTTTCATGCTTGGTTGAGTGAATGATTAGTTGAATTCTTATTGATTTCGACCTTTTTCTTCCACCTTTAGCTAACCACACACCGAGCACATTAGGTTTCAATGATAGGCTGATAAACTGCGCAACCTCCTAAGCCTTGCAATAACCTATCCTAGTGTTGTTGACTACCTTTAATAGGTTAAGGACCCCTGTGGATAGAAGGCCAATGTGTCTTCCAAAATGAAAAGAAAAGAAAAAGAAAAGCAAAAAGAAAAAGAAAAGAAAAAGAAGAAAAATTGCAACGCTTTGCCTTGAAACCCGAGCATGGTCCGAGGGGTATATGGCGAAAGCCTTTAAAGCCCGGTGCCCTAAACCTTCACTGGTTGGGAGTCACTGACTTAGTGTTCGCTACATGGGTGGATGGGTGGAGTTTAGCAAGTTGTAGGTGCTGGAGTCTCGAAATCGTCGAAGTCGAGAATTGAAACACGAAGAGTTTGTGGTCGAAAGATCCTTATGACTTGGTGCCTAAGCCTTAATTGATTAGGAGTCATCGGTAGATCCTGATACATGGACTTTGGTGAGGTGGATTCCTCGGCATTGCACCTCTGACACAAAAGAATTGTGGAATGGGGTGGGTCTGATCTATTTAGGTTGGTTAGCATACTAGGTTGTGGCGTGCGGCCAGGTTGGGGGGAGAGTGCAGTTTGGCAGTTTATTGTTGAGAACTGATCAAACAAACACTTAGATTTGGTGGAAGTTTCTGGTTGATTTGCTGAGATAGAGACTCTTTTGATACTCAATTTTTTATGGCATTCATTCTCTCAAGATAATTATTGGACAAGGCTTTAATGATTCTTACTTAGGGTTAGGCATTATACATTTCACAACCTTTTTGAAATATAATTTTTGTATTATTATTTTGTCATCATTTTGTATGCTCTTTCTTTCTTTCTTTCTTGCATTGCTAAGGGACTAGCAATGTGTAGGTTGGGGGGTGTGATTAGTACTAAAAAGTGTTATTTTGAACCCTATTTATTATAGGTTTTGAGTGCTTTTTGTATACTAAACATTCTAATTAACCCGATTTACACATTAAGGTCCCTCTTTATTATACTTGATCGCATTTTTGTGGCAAATTTGCAATTTTTGCGAGGCTAATCATGCCAACGTGTTGAGTCGATCAAACATGAAGAACTCGAGTCAAACTCAACATCATAGATCAGAGACCAAGAGGAAAGAAGAGCAGAAAAGAGAAGAAATAAGAAAAAAAGAGGATGCAGGATGCAGGCTGGAAGCAGGAACTAATGGAACAGTGATGAACAGTGAAGCCAAAATTCGCTACGCTGGAATTTTCGCTATGATAGTTAAAATCACTGTGCATAGCGAAAATTGTTGCCCCTGTTTTTGATCCAAACGACTCCGTTTTGGTTTTTCTCATTTCTACCCTCACTGTAATTATTCTAGTTGGGTTATTTTGGTATTTCACATGTTTGTAAGGCTATATAAGCCATTGTAAAACACTATTGACCTAAGTTTTAGTTTTGGAAGGAAATTCCACGGGCCCACTGTTTTTGGCTCTCATTTTCTCTCTTCCTCTCTCTCCTCTTTCTCTCCCTTTCTTGGTTGCGAACACCCTCGAGGATGACAACGGAGGATGAAGCGAACTAAAACCACTTCCTCCTTGAAGGAAAAATTTGCTTGGGAGTGGGATCTACGAAGAGGCTGGCTGGTGGTTCCCTGTGTTTCCACTGAGGTTTTGACGATACAGTTCCCAAATTTTTCAACTCTAGGTTTAAAAAGCTTTTTGATATACTTTCTTTGGCAATACTTGCCAAGCTTTTAGGGTTCGAGTGTATTCTTAGCTTTAGATAGCGATATCCATTAGTTGCCATTCTGAGCCAGCGAGTAGGTTAGGGTTATATTTTTCACTTTTGATCTGGAATCCTCTTTGTCAATGCCCAGAAGTAATCTTTTAGGGTTGATGGATGCTTATTATTAGATCGAGATTCGTGGTTGCCCTTTCACGAGTCATTGTAGGATGGGTCGAGTGATAGATCTTCTTGTAGGAACCATAAATGCTAAATAAATGCTTTACATCGGAAATTATTAGGGTTTAGTTTTTAAGTTAAATGAAGATCCCAGGTTCGGAGATGACTATATACATCCTCCCGACGCGATGAAATGAACCGGGGACCTCTCGGTTAACTGGGATCTTAAACACAGTGGCCCAATGCTTGAGGAGTTCTTTTATATTTTATTTCGCCTTATTTTTGGTTTGCAAACCATCAGCTCCTGTTTTTTACTGAACCTTAAAATCAGAATCAGATTCACCATTTTGACTTCACTTAAATCATTTGTCTGAAAACCTATCCACGTGTTCGTGAAGTGACCAAATTTATCTATGATAGCTTGACTCTGATAGTAGGAGGAATTTAGGAAACAAATTTTGTTGATTCCGTATCACCCTAATGTGGCACGAATCATCCACCGAATAATAGAAATTATCCACCTTTACCAAGACATCCTCCACTATCCCCTTTGGTATTTTCACTGACCGATCTGCTAAGGATAGGGTGATGTTGGTAGGCTTCAGCCAAGTTGGGGTGGTTCTTCCAGTTGGGATTATAAGTGTTACCATACTGATTCGTGCCACAGTAGGGTGATCTGGAATCAACAAAATTTGTTTCCTATTCCTCTGCTGCCGTAGTCAACTGCTGCACATTATATTAAGTCGAACATAGAGAGATCAGGTTTCTTCATACAAATGATTTGAGTAATCAGCGGTGAATTAGAGGCTTGAGATTTTGGGGTTGGTTAAAAACTGGGGGGTGTGGTGATTGCAAACTAAGAACTAAAATAAGAAAAGGAATGTAAAATAGAACCTTGAATGTTAAACCCAGTTTTAAAATTGAGTAACCACATGTCCCCAGAATATTTTCCTCGCGTTGGGGGCATGACATATAGTCATTTCGAGCCAGGATCTTCATTAGCTTTAAAACTAAACCTATGATTTTCCCTTTTGAAACATAGCATTTAAATGGGCATAAATGTTCCTAACGAGTGAACGCATCCTCAAAACCCTAATCCCGCGATAACCAGCAAGAGCAAACTAAGCGAGCCTCGATGGATCTAGTGAAAGTATCCATTGAACCCAGAAAAGCTTGCCAAATACACATTAAAGAGAGCAGCCTTAAGGATTTTAACCTAAGTGAAGCGAGAACTTAAACAACCAAAAAAAATACGTGCGTTAAAACAAGGGGCCAGATGCGTTACCTCAGACCTAATGACAGCCGTCCTCTTCAAGGAGGAAGAGGTGCAGCGAACATCCTCACGAGTTGTCATCCTCGGAGGTGTTTAACAGCAGAAAAGGGAGAGAAAATGAGAGAAAAGCCAAAAACGGGAGAGCCCAGACTACAACTGTTACGGCCAAAAAATCCGCCCCTTCAACGGTGTATCAAAATGGCTTATGTAGCCTTACAAATAAGTGAAATCTGATCAATCAAACATAAGTGGATAAAACAAGGGTAGAAAGGAGAAAAACCAAAAATTGTAGCAAAAACAAAAAAGTCACGTAAATCTGTGGGAGAGCAGGGGCTGCGGGATGCCGCAAATCTTGGAGCGTAATGCAGTGCTCGCGGGGAGAAGCTTTCCTGCAGTGGTGTTTTTCTTCACATTTTGCCTTTCTTTCCTTACGATCTTTGATTTGAAATCTTTGGGTTGACTAGAATTGCTTAGGTGCTTGGATCGGCTCGACAATTTCGGCATAATTAGCCTTCAGCGCAAAATTTGCCACAAAATGCGATCAATAAAATAGTAGGGACCTTAATGTGCAAATCGGGTTAATTAGCATGATTAGTACACAAAAAGCACTCAAAACCTATAATAAATAGGGTTCAAAATAGCACTTTTTGGGCACTAATCACACTTTGACCTACACATTTGCTAGTCCCTTAGCAATGTAAGAAAAAGAAAGAGCATACAAAACTATAACAAATTACGTTACAAAAGGTTGTAGTTCAAAAGGTTGTGAATGAGTAATGCCTAACCTAAGTAAGAATAAGCAATGTGTATCCCGATAAGCTATCGTGAGAGGAATGAAGGCCTGTCTGAGTGAGTATTAAAAGAGCCTCGCTGCTTAGTGAATCAACCGAAACTTCCACGAAAATCTAAGTGTTTTGTTTGATCAGCTCGACAATAAAGCATCCAAAGCTGCACTACGCTAACCTAGCTACAACCACGACCTAGCATGCTAACCTGACCTAAATAGATCAGGACCCACCTCTTATTCCTGATTCTTTTTGCGATTTGGCAGGGTGCAATCTTGAGGAATCGACCTCACCAAAGTCAAGTGCTTGGGGATCTACATATGACTCCCAACCTATTAAGGCTTAGGGCACCAAGTCATAAGAGTCTTTCGACCCTGACTCTCTGAGGTTTCACCGGACTTGAATGATTTTGAGACTCCTTTTCCTGACTTGCTCGCTCCACCCATCCACCCATGTAATGAACATTACGTCTGTGAGCTCCTGACCGAGTGAAGGTTTAGGGCCAGGGCTTTAAAGGCTTTACTTGATACCCCCTCGGGCCGTGCTCGGGTTTCAAGGCAAAGTGTTGCAATTTTATTCTTTTCCTTTTCTTTTTTTCTCGTTTTCTTCTTTTTCTTTTTTCTCTGAGGGTCCTTAACCTGTAAGGCGGTCGATGAAACTAGGGTAGGTTATGCAAAGTAAAGGAGGTTGCGCGGTTTCGACCTATCATTGAAACCTCTTTGTGCTTTCTGTGTGTGGTTAGCTAAGGTGGAAGAAAAATGTAGAATCAATAAAATTCAACTAATCATTCACTCGAACAAGCATGGAATCGATCTAGCATCAATAGAATTGAATGAAAGTTTAAATTTTCCAACTTTGCGGGTTAGGCAAAATCTGAAATTTTGATTGCAAATTGGGTCCAGATTTTGAAAAAGTAAGCTGTATGGTATAACAGCTTTATAGAAAGGGGACCCAGCAAGCCACTAAACATCACAAAATGAGCTTGAACAAAATAATAACAAAACATAAATACAAAAGCCACTTCCTTTGCTAACTCTCCCCCCAACCCAAACATCTCGGTGTCCGAAATGGGGCTCGGATTGGAAAATTAGAAAAGGAAGTGTTGCACTCATGATGAGATGTGATCATTGCTGGATAGGAACTTAGCAAGCTTTCCGAATAACATACTTATTCACTCAGATTGGGCTTGAATAAGCGAGTTAGGGAAGAAAAGGAAAAAGTGACCAATTGGACCATTTTAAAATTACACTTTCATAAAAAAATTCAAAAATGTTCTTTCTGGCCATATTTAGTTCTACACTCTCCTAAGATTTCAACGGTACCAAACGCCCTAAAACGGGTTCGGATGAAAAAGTTATTAAAAACAAAATTGGAGGTCAAAGCGTGGGGCATAGCGAAATTTTCGCTAGGCTAGCGAGGCCCAAGCTAGCTAGCGAAAATTACTGTTCATAGCGAAATTTTTCAATTTCGCTATCTCACAAAATTTTCGCTATCTCACAAAATTTTCGCTAGGCTAGCGAAATTTCGCTAGCTTAGCGAAAATTCCATCTATAGCGAAATTTTCGCATTTCGCTAGGATTGCGAAATTTTCGCTATAGTTGCGAAAATTTTCTCTTTATCACCTTCTGTGATTTCTTCGTTCACGAGTTTCAAAATTTGCATTTATGCTTCAAAATTTGCACACAAATTTGCAAAATTAGTGCGAAAAATTAAGAAAAATTGCAGAAGTGTAAATTTATCTAAAAACATAAATTAACTAAAATTAGAAAATCTACAAAAGAAAAATTAAAGAAATCAAAATAAAATACGATGAAATAAAACAAAACAACAAAAATTAAAACAAAAGTGGGGGCTTAGAAATGCAGGGTCGGATGCTCCAAATCGAGGCGACACCGAACTTTCAACCAGCTGTGCCATCTGATAATGAGCGGTGCTTGTGTCTTTGATGTAGTGGCAGAGGCTTGTACGGTGGCCACTAATTTCCTAATGTTTTGCGGCCTGGCGTTGATGGGGTGGCCTTAATTGGTGGGTGCTTGAGGGTGAATTGTCTTGCTGGTGTAGATTGTGTTGTTAGCGGGGTATACGGAGATGGCGATGGGCTATTGGTGAAAGCAGGTAATGGGCTTTTGGAGCTCTTCCCTTGCTTCCTTTCCATTACTTTCCTCACTCAACAAGGGAAGAATTTCTTCTTATTTTTTCCATGGCCCATATACTATACCTAATTGTGGGGCATCCTGCAGTTCCTCAGGAGCTTCTACTGATTCCATTTTCAATTCTTCCTAAATTGGGTTGAGCATATTTGAAAATTGTTCGATCCACTCATCTCTGGATTTTCTTCCCCTTTTGAACAAAGCGATTGAGTGAGCTTTGAGATGGATTCCTTCGGGATGTCGATTTTTGATCAATTTAAACTGGAACCCTTCAATTCCTTGTTCGGGAGCTCTCCTTTGTCTTAATTTATTAGCCTGAACATTCAGCGCCTATTATCCCTACATGAAATTGTCCACTTGTTTGCTCAAATTCAGGATGGCTTGTTCAACAGGGGATAAGGGTGGTGGTTGTTGCTGCTGGGAAGTTGAGGTAAAATGTGGAGAAGCAGGAGGTATATAAGTTAAGGGAACATTATAGACAGGTGCACTCATCCATTGGTCTCTATAGTCCCTCATTGTCATATATGCCCTAGGGTTACTCTCCACTGAATACTCACTGTATTGCCTTCCCTCTTCCATTGGTCACAATTCAAACCCATGGAATGTAATCCTGCGGTATAAATATAGCTGCACAAAAGCGATCCTGCTTGACCTTTATTTTTTTTTAAAATGCAAAATAAGAAAAATAGCTGATGAAATATAAAAGAAATTCACCCAAAAACTTTGTGATGAGGATCACAAGTGTTCACGAAACTCCTCTCAAATGCACTTAGGCACCATCCGCAACGGCGCCATTTGATTAAATTGCCACGATGGGGTGATCTGGAATCCATAGAAATTTGTTTCCTATATTCCTCTACTGTAGTAGTCAAATTCTTGCGGTATAGTGGTCTAGGGTCGAACACAGGGATGGGTTTTCTTCATACAAATGATTTGAGTGAAATCAAAACTGGTGAATTAAATTTGGATTTTGGGGTTTGGTTAAAAACAGGGGGTGTGGTTGGTTGCAAACTGAAACTAAAATAAGAAAAAAAATGTAAATAGAACCGCGAAGTGTTAGGCCTTTGGTTTAGGGTTTTGAGAGTAACCCACCGAATTGTATTTTTCCTCGTTAGGGAGCATGACATATAGTCATTTCCCGAACCGGATCTTCATTTAGCTTTAAAAACTAAACCCTATGATTTTCCCTTTTGAAACATAGCATTTAAATGGGCATAAATGTTCCTAGCAGTGAAAACGCATCTAAAAACCTAATCCGATAAGCTAGCGAGAATGACTAAGCGAGCCTCAATGGATCTAGTGAAAGTATCCATTGAACCCAAAACTTGCCAAATACACATTAAAGAGAGCATGCTTAAGAGATTTTAACCTAGAGTGAAGCGGGAACTTAAACAACGAAAAAATACGTGCGTTAAAAGCGGGGCTGGAGTGGAACACCTCCCAGGCCCTAGCGGCGTGGAGTCCTCTTCAGGAGGGAAGAGGTCTAGCCAAACATCCTCACGAGTTGTCATCCTCGGAGGAGTGTTTAACAGCAAGGAGAGAAAATGAGAGAAAAGCCTTGGGGCTTGGAACCCTAACTTTATTTCTGACAAAATCCGCCGCTTCAACGGTGTATCAAAATGAGAGCTATGTGGCCACAAACAAGTGAAATACAATCCAATCGAACATAAGTGGATAAAACAAGGGTAGAAAGGAAAAACCAAAAATTGTAGCGAAAACAAAAAGTGCGTGGACGGGAGGAAACGGGGCTGCGGGATGCACGATCTTTGGGGCGTAATGGAGTGCTCGGGAGAAGCTTTCTTGCAGTGGTGTTTTTCTTCACATTTTGCCTTTCTTTCCTTCGATCTTTGATTTGAAATCTTTGAGTTTGACTAGAATTCTTCGTGCTTGGATCGACTCAGCAATTTCGAGGCATAATTAGCTCATGGCGCAAAATTTGCCACAAAATGCGATCAATAAAATAGTAGGGACAGCAATGTGCAAATCGGGTTAATTAGCATGAGTTAGTACACAAAAAAGCACTCAAAACTATAATAAATAGGGTTCAAAATAGCACTTTTGGGCACTAATCACATCTTGAGCATCATTTGGTGGCTATTTTAGCCCTAACATTTTGCATTTTTCAACCATTAAATCCCTTGCGGGGAAGTAGACAATGCTCCCTTGATGGCCGGTAGATTGGCAATTGGAAGCATGGTTGGCTAGGCATCGATGCCTGGAGTCCAGCTGCGCCCAGTACCTCTGGTGGTTTCTACGCATATAGTTCTTCCATCCTTACGTTTTGGGGTGGACAACTTAGCCCTTTAATTCCACCTCCTGTAGGTGCATAAATGCCTCCCTCGGAGTTTCTTGTTGGTTTCATCCTCTTTACCTCCCTTGGATTCGGCTCATCTATCCTTTGGAAGTTTCAATACGTAGTTCAAAAAAGTCCATGGCTTCATGGGATTTTTGCTAAGAAGTCCCCTCCACACATGGTCTCAGGGAGTTGTTTTCATGGAAGGGGACATTCCATCATAGAAATGGTTCACCGGCACATCCATGTATCAAAGCCATGATGAGGGCATGCAACTGATGGTGCCGGATATCTTTCCGGTGATGATGAAATCTTTATTGTCATGGTTGCAAAGGTGTAGATCTTCCTCTTCAGGTTGTTGGTCTTATGAGTACTGAAGAACTTCTTCAAAATTCGCTGCTTGACTCCGGCCCAGTTCCTGATGGTCCTTGGCCTTAGTGAATTAAGCCAAATTTTGGCTTTATCTTTAGTGTCAAAGGAAAGCCTTCATCTTGAAGCGAGTCATGTCAGCGCACCCTCCTTGAAAGTAGTGCAAACCTCCTCGAAATCCAGAATATGCGATGTATGGATTTTAGTTTTCCATACCATGAAAGGTCGGGGCGAGGGCGCAAATAGGGTCTCCTTTGCCACATCTTTTGCGGGTGGTATTATGCATGAGGTGCACTCACCCTTGGTGGTGAATGTGATCCCTCATCGATCTATATCCATTGGGTTCTAGATGAACCCCCTGTTAGCTCTCTTGTTCCTCGGGAGTCTCCATCGGAATTGGTGTGTAGGCTAACTACAGCCTTCTTCAGTAGAAGCACCTAGCCTCTCCAATCTGCTGCTTGATGTTTTTACATCCCACTGTAAAGCTGTATGATCACACCCTGACGAGAAACCAACAAAAACTGGAGCCAGCCAAAGGTTATTGGTTAGCTAAAATCAAACAATATTAACTGTATGCACAGGGAAGTCTTCAAACTCCCTGCAGTGAAAATCTTCAAATTCCCCTGCAGTGAACTGCAAGTGGGAAAAATGAATAAAATAAAAAAAAGAAATGAATGGCACGATACGTGATGTGAATCCACCGAGTTCATTGCTTTTCTTTCTCACTAGGGCACCATCCCCGGCAACGGCGCCAATTGATTTGTGTCTAATTTCAGGTAGGTGTTCGGAATCAACAAAATTTATAACCTAGGTTTCATACCAGCGAGTAGCAAAGCTCTTAGCGGTGTAATGGCTCTGGGTCGAACACGAGGATAGGTTTTCTTCGTGAGAGAGGGTTACGATTAATATTGAAAATGAGTGTTTCCTCCTTGGATTAAAAGGGTGTGTGGAAAGCAGTGTGTGAATGGTTGCAAGCCCAGAATAAGCGGGTAAAAAGTTAAGAGTAATCCTTGAAAGTCTTGGGCCCTTTGGACTTAGTGTTCTAAGTTAACCAACACGAACTCGGGTCTATCTCCTATCATTTGGGAGCATGACATATAGTCATTTCCTGAACCGGATCTTCTTTTAGCTTTAAAACCTAAACCTTAAGAGCTTTCCTTTTTGAAAGATAACATTTCATTAGCGAAAATGTCACTAACAGTTAAACATCTCAAACTACGATAACTAGCGAGGAGACAACTAAGCGGGCCTCAATGGATCTAGTAAGTATCCATTGAACGCGCAGTACATTAAAGAGAATATACTTAGAGATTTTAGCCTCGGTGAAAAGCAGAACGCAAAATACCATAAAATGCAAACATACGAGAACATAAGAACATCGGCTAAACCTAAACAGCACCTGATTGCTTCACTTCAAGGATCAGGGAGATGGCCCAGCATCCCTTGATTTGTCATCATCAAGGGTGTTTGGCTACAATACGAAAGTAAAGGGAAGAAAGAGAAAATCCTGACAACGGGAAGCATTGCTTCAGTGATCAGTTGAATGATCAAGATATGGCTGATTACAGCATGGACCCTGACCTCTGACCAGTAAGAGAAGTACAAAACTGCGTGAAAATCGTGCAAGGCGAGCCTTGGCCAGTACGGATCAAGCGGTCGGGAGATGAGTGAGTCACGGGTGAGAGGTTCTGAAAATTGGCAGCACATAAAGTTTACCGTGAGTTCGAAATTTCGCCTTTCACCAAAGTGCGGTTGGAATTTGCAACCTAAATTTCCACAGTTTGCTCCTTGATCTTGATAAATTAAGCCCGATTTCAGATTTGATCATGAGTCTTTGGATTCAACTCAGGTTCATTGTGCTCGAGTCAAATTGAGGAATCATGAGGCTTTTGACCTGCAAAACTACTAAAATAACTACAAAATGTGATCAGTAGCAAAACCGGGACTCGAATATGTCAATTGAGTTATTGAAGTCGATTAGTACACAGCATAAACACCTTGCTGTAACAGGCTCCAAATATTACCTTGTTGGGTCATAATCATTTGGAACACAGAGGCCTTACGGGTTTATTTATAAGAATTCGCCAAGCTGCGTTGGTAGGATGCCACTCGGATTGCTGCCGCTTCCTGCAGCTCGTCACTTGTGTCTAACTCTCTGATAATAGATCCTTCATTTTCTGATTTGGGCGTAGCTGTTTGGATGGTAGGTGACCAGGTTCGATTAGGGATAACCATCCAGTGAGTGAAGTCTTGAAAGGAGGCCATTGGTTGGCTTTAGGGCCATGAATCACATGTGAGCACCTGGGTAGTTCCTCCACCCATTTCCTTTAGCCCAGTCTGGCCCAGCTTTTTGAGGAAGCGATCGATAGGGTTTTATTGGAGGCTTGACAGCCCGTGCTTTGGGGATATCTTCGGAGGTGGAGTACAAGTTCATTTTCAATTCTTGGCGAGAGTCAGATGGGCCGGTTGTGGAAGCTGCGGCCCGTGCTCCCGATGCGATTGATCTCGGAATGCGAGCCCAGGCGGTGATGTTTTCGGATGAGCAATTTGACATCTCTATCTTTGATTGGCTGCGAAGGCATTAGCCTCTATCCAGCTACTTGAAGTAATCCGCAGCGACCAATAATATAGTTTCTTTTGAAATTTTAGTGCGGTGGGGAATGGACCCTGTGCTCGATCCCCCATTGAGCAAATAATACGAGTACAGAGATGAAACCAAATCTTGCACTGGAGATTTCAAGATGGGAGACATTCGTTGGCAAGGGTCACATTTTCTAACGTAGTCAGTAGCATCTGATTTCATAGTTGGCCAGTAATACCCCTGCGTATGAGCCCGGTGAGCTAGCGTTCTTCCTCCCGGGTGATTTCCGCATATTCCTTCGTGCAACTCAGCCAACACATACTAGCCTTGCTCGGGAGTTAGACATTTCAGGTATGGTCTGCCCAGGGATCATTTATAGAGCTGCCCGTCCACCATGGAGAACCTAGCCGACTAAATCTGAACTTTATGAGCCCTGCTTCTATCATCAGGTAATTTTCTCGTGGCTATGTATAGCCGTATAGGATCCATCCAGGATGGGGGAGACTCCTCTATATGGCTTACTTGGGTGTGTGATATGGAGGAGCCCGGTTGATAGTAGATGGGGAGATATATCGTTTTCTTTATTGGCAAATAAGCGGCCACGGCGGCTAAGGCATCAGCCCTTTCATTGCAGTCCACACAGGGACATGTTCGTTTCAGAGGCCGTGAAGGGTGCTTAATCTGTTTGACTAAAGAAAGCATATTTTGCTCCATTTAGAGTTCTGGACTTGAATTATCGCGTTGAGCTGTCTTCCCAACATTGGCCAGTGTATCAAAGGCGTTTTACAGCGAGTCAAATTCAAGTCCGGCTAACATGACTTTCATGTTGGACTCATTCGTGGTATTTGAAACTAGCAGTTACTTTGTTCAATCCTCTCCCCGAGTAGGAGATTGTTACTGAAGCTCTGATTGTCTGAAGCCACCAGCAAAGTCCTGATTTTTGGGTTGGAAAAACATCATAAATTTCGCGGGATTTTGCGAAGTGACTATGACTTGCCCCTTCTTGAAAGTCTCGGCATCTTGGATACCATATAAGCTCCAATTCGCTAACGACGATTAATCCTTCTAGCGAGATCAAGTTTATGAATTACTTGTCGGCAGTCAGTTAATAACGATGAGGTGACGTCATCGTGCGAGCTTCGGTATTTGTCAGGAAGGCTGGCAGCTGCCGAGGTGGCTATATCTGGTCTCCTCATCGGTTAAGGACTTGTTGACAAAGAACACCGGCCTCGACTTGGCATCCGCATTCTTTAAGCAGGAAGCTATTTGCTATATCGGAGGAACTGAATTTAAAGATCGGCGTGTCATCGGTTTTGGACTCACAAAGATGGGGCTTTGGTGAATCATTGTTTGATTTCTATGAATTCGTGGCTGCATTCTTCGTTCCATTCGGCTCGGCTGGCTCCCTTGAGGGTAGAGAAGAAGGGTTGCAAACAATCCCAGGTGAGCCAGGTGAAATAAAGCCCCCAGGCGCGACCCGACGATCGGTCGTTCAGGATTCCTCTCTTGGAAGTGGGACCGGGGATTGCCGTCTTTGTTTGTCTTGGGATTAACCTCTATTCGCGGTGCACCAAACCAAGGAATCGGCCGGCGCTGACCCCGAAGGCACATTTTAGAGGGTTCAGTTTCATACCATATTCTCTGAGGAGGTTGAATGTTTGTTGGAGGTGGGTGGTGTGATCCGGGTGCTGCTTGGATTTTACTAGCATATCATCAATATAGACCTCCATTGTGTTTCCGAACAGCGGTAACATCTTGGTCTGACCTCGATAAGCTGACATTTTTCAAGCCCGAAAGCATTACATTGTAACAATAGAGACCATGGGGGATGATGAAAGATGTTTTTTCCTCATCTGGGGAGTGCATGGGGATCTGGTGATATCGAGAGGCATCCGAAAAGACCGCCTGCCATGCTCGATTGGAGCGTCCGATCCCGTCCCGATCGGGGTGAGGAAAGTTTGTCTTGGGCATGCATCGTGAGTCCGTATAATCTACACATACTCTCCATTTGTTCCCTTTTTTTGGGACAACCACCACGTTAGCCAACCGATCCGAGTACTTAACGGCTTTGATAAATCCGTTCTGCAAAAGGTTGTCGACTTTGGTTTGGATTACCAAGTGGCGGTCCGGATGAAAGCGCCTCGCTTTTTGCCTGACGGGTTTGGCGGATGGAAAGACATTTAATCTGTGCGAGGTGTGCATGGGGCTTATTTCGGTCATATCTACATGAGTCCAAGCAAATACGTCAGCATTCAACTGTATCACCTTGCGTAATCGGGCCTTCTCCTCCTCGGGAGAGAGGGTGCTTCATCGACGCATCTATTGGTCATAAGGATTGAATTTCAAGGATCAACGACCAGCGGCTCTTTATCCTCAGAAATGAGCGGCGGATGGCATTGTGATTACTATTGTGGGGTTTGATCTTCAAGGGAGTGGTTGTGACCTTGCTGCTCCGCGCCCCTGCGGTGAGAGTTGATAACAACTGCGGCGTGGCTAATTGGCTTCCACGGAGATCCAACTTGACCATGTTGGATTAGGTAGCTTCTTTGTTTGGTGTTGATACGTGGATGAATGCTTGCTTTCATGGCGATAACCATGCCGAACAAATAACATTGTATGGCCAGGAGTCTTGCCACGGTGAATAGTACTTTGGCGGGTTCTGGGACTGCCTTGGTGAAAGAGTGATGTCTGGCGATAGTGTGTGTAATTGAAACTTGACAGAACCACGCTGGCCCGGAATGGAGATGATCAATCGGGACTCTCATGCAGCGAAGTAGGAGATGGAAGCGATTGGCGCTACTGGATCGAAACGAGGACCACTATTGCACATCAAAACTGTTAATGCATACAGTTAATACAAGTGTGTCGTTGTGCGGTGTGATGACCTGTGTAGGGTTAATAGGTGGAAAGACATAGGGATCCATTGCGTGCTTCTTTGCGATATCTCGGTCGGCCCGACGGTGTTCCACTACGGTTGTGGCTGTCCCGGAGCATTCCTTAGTTGTTTCTTGGGCGATATTGAGTATACGCGGTCCCTAGTATAAAGTTGATGGTCGGTCGGGGCTCTGAGCTGTTGATCATCTGGCAGTCTGTCGGTTGTGGAGAGTTGTTGTCCGCGGGTTGAAGCTCCTCCCGGTGCGTCGAGGTGCTGGCGCAGTCGATACTCTGAAATTCGGGGCTCTGTGATTGGTTTTGATGGCCATGATCCACTGTGATGTGCATCAGTAAGGATCTGTTCTGTGGTGGGATCACATCTCTCAGTGGGGGTCATTGGAAGTCGGGAGGTCGAATGGTGGGAGGCGGGAGCTGGTAGTGGCGATGTTGAGCTAGGTGAAGCTGGGGGGGTCTTTCTTCTTTTGGTTGCCCGTCAGCGCGGCTCTTACACAGCCGGCGCTTTTAGTGGGAAGGGCCCTTAACGGCCCGACTATTGCTTTGGTGTTATCGCTGATGGTTTGAGGCGTGAATATTCTTCAATGAAGAATTTATCCGCGTCGGTACAATTCACTCCATAGTTACGACGGATCCGGGATAAGGATTGGAAGCGGAGATTGGTCGGATCAAAGCTCTTCTGGGGTTTGCAAGACCGCATCCATCTTGTAGACGTGTCTTCCGGACCGCTTGTTTGAGCGTGCGAGTGAAGTCACGGATGGACTGTCTTTACCGTTTGAGGATGGACCGGGGTGATGTTCCCCTTTTTGAGCACAAGTATTGAGAGGCGAGCGCGATGGGTTCGCGAGATGTGTTTATTGATCCTGCAGGGAGCTTGTGAAGCAGGCCAAAGCGAGGCCTTAGGGCATTTGGGAACACTTACCGAAGCCGATCATCCCAGGCGTTGAGGATCATTGCACGATTATAATGTAACACGCATGATCGTACGGATCGGAAGAGCCGTCATTACATGGCAAGGGTGGTATGGAGAGCCACGGGAGGATCGTAGTCAGGACCATTGTCAGGGGAGTGGAGAGCATGTCACAGCGCGAGGTCCCCACGAACGGCGGTAAGAGGCTGGTGCGGGAGGCCGAAAGGGGTATGGATGTAGGGGAAGCCCAGGTCAGGTCGAGCACATATGGTAGAGACGGCGTTGGCGGTCGTTGAGTCCTTGGCTGGTTCTCTGCACTCGGCGCCTTACCCTGCTTGATGGACCCGGTTGGATCGGAGAGGCTCTTTTCTAGATTGAGCTGCGCCCGGCGTTGGCGGGGATGGTGGGCGGTGTGGGAGCGAGTGGAGGATAGCTCATCATCCGCCGGTGGGTGTGTTCGGCCAGCGGCGACCTCTTTGCCTTTTCCGGGACGGGAAGGAGGAAATGGGTGGGGAGGTTCTCTACGCCAGGTGCTCGGCAGACGGGCCTCAGTCGAGTTCGCGAAGCTCATTTTCTTCCGCCAGCGGGTTCCGCTGTTCGTCGGTCCGACCGCCACTACTTTTGCTCCTCTTGTCTTGCTTCCATCTCTTGGCTAGAGGAGGGTGGTGCCGGGTTGGGTGGATTGGATTGCTAGTCATGGCGTTGAATTCCAACGGTCCTGTGGGATGTTTGGGAATAGCCAAGGCTTTGGAGATCGGGAGGTCACTTGGGAGCGGGTGTACCCAAGCTCTTGCGTACCTCCTCTGAGATTTCTTGCTCGGTGTTTCCCACAAATGGCGCCAATTGTGGTCTCCTGAATTCTCAGAGTTAGTGGATCGTCGGGGCATTCACGATTGTGTGACTGAAAACAAACACGAAGGCAGCGGTGGTGATGTCCAGGTCGTAGCCCCTTCGATGTGAAGTTAGTCTTTTTCTGGAAGACTTAGAGTTTGGAGTAATAGTAATCTCGATTAGGAATCTCATACCTTTTTTGGTGTGACTTGCTTCTCTTTTATGGAGGGAGGAAAGAGGATCCGTCTTTTTTGGAGAGTGGACGATTTCTTCCCATAATGGTAGGGGAAGGTGGCTCTTATTTCAGGAAGGATGACTTATTCTTCCCTTTACATAACTACCTTCCCTATAGAGCTGGCTTCAGAAGACTTTCCTATTTGTTAAAAGCTGATAGGGTCAGCTCATGTGGGTGAACTCATGCTTCTTGTAATGTGGAGAAGCGAGGTTGGCAACCGTTTGGTAGAATTCTTAGATCGAGAAAGTTAAGCGCTTGAGTTAAGAACTTTCGGGCTATGGGATACCGGATTGCGGCGAAGATCAGCCACGGGCAGTTCACAACAGTGGTGTTTGGGCCTAATCCCTTGGGGGAACCCGAGGCGGAGGGTCGTAGAGTTCACTGTTGGGAGATTTACGAACTTTTCACTTTGGGGGCTCTTGGGTGTTTGTTTTGGTATTTAGGGTCTTGGGCACAGACTGAGGTACCTGATACCCACTACAATCTTGTTCTACAAGTCATTTACCCACTAACAATACCTGCTCAGGTTCATGATCTGAGTTGGAGAAAAAGTCTCATTCCACTTGCTTTTGAGACAAAGTCTCACTATTATGGTAGCCACTTTGTAGTGAAAATTTTCATAAACCAGGACCCTTTCTATGAATGAATTATGTGGACTTGAAACTTACCCGGACTAGGTTGGGCTCGACTTGGGCTTGGTCTAGGCTTTATATATCAATTCGGTCCATTCCATTACCCTTTGGGCCGAATAATTATCCAAACCACATTGGGCTAAAAATTCATTTTAGTGTAACAATTACTTGCCCACACGCCTGTGTGGCCATGAGCCATGTTTTTATGAAAAAAGCTTTTATATGTCAAAGGCTCTCTTATCTCTTTTCTCTTCATTCAACCGCGTAAGGACCAGTGCAACTTACCCTTTTGGATGTGGTGCCAGAAGAGCGGTAGCAGGAGCCAAATTAGATGAGTTGAAAAAGCCCGAGTAATACCACAGAAAAAACCTCCGCTAATTTTCTTTCAAACTGCGACTTTGATCTTCCTTCTTCGATTCCTTTTCTCAAAAGACTCTACTTTGGGATTTGACAGTTCATGGAAGAATACCTTTGATCTATTATAAAAACATTCATTTCTCTTTCACCTTCTTAACTCTCTTCTTCCTCAGAACATTTTGTAAATTCTATATTGATGATGGCGTTCTTTGCTCGATGAACCCGGCCTTCGCCATTGTAGCTCAGACGACGTACCGCTCCTCAAACTAGCGTCGAGGGCGACATTGAGCAGTTGTAGACAACGTTGGCGTCCTTGCCATAAGTTAATTTTTTGTGTCTTCCATTGACCTCCTTCTTTGAGGCAAAGTGAATCTATTACTTCTTTTGTCAAAGTGATTTTCAATGAATGTTCATATAGTCTAATCCCATAATCAAAGAAGATTTTCAGATTTTCAAAAACTTCAAGTGCTGATTTTTTTGAACTTCAAATCATGTTATCAGTGAAGGAGTGTAGAGCGGGAAAGACTCTTTTTTGTTTTCAGGGAGAATTTCAAACAGCTGATTATTTAACAAAGAGTCTTTGAAAATCGAAGACCTTTTCTTTGTTTGAACCTCTAAACCCTTATTCTACAATGAAAAGTCTTTAAAAAACCGGAAAAGACTATTTTTCATTTTTTAGAACTCAAAACCTTGTTCTCCAATGAAAAAAGTCTTTAAGAAATTAGTGAGGTATGCCACCAAAGCTCTTTGGGCTTTGCTTCTTGGTATGTAGATCTTGGTCTCTCCCACTCTACTTGATCTTTTCACCTTGTCTACCAACGGAAGGATCGCAGATAACTAAATATTTTATTTGTTGAACGAAGATGTGCATGAGAATATAGGTTGGGTCATGCATATATAGTATTTTTAAGAGATTTTCTCATATGTCTTCCCAACATATGACTACAAGACTTAAAGGCTACCAAGGCAGTAGTTGCCATTTGAAAATCCCTATCAACATCTTTTTCAACATTTCACCCCTTGATTTTTTGTTCTTCCTGTGCAGGTTTTACTTCATTTCCTGACATGGCTGGGCAATCTTCCTCGAGGTACATGCATTTTCTTATAATTTCTCCAACCATCTTCATTCTTCTCTTTTACCAGCCATTCTAAGCTGATACTATTTTTTTAATGTTATAGTGTACTACCATCTTTTCCTCTCTTGTTGGAATTTGGGACTACTCATGCTGGTGAATGTGTGTTGCAGTCTACAGCTTTTCCTTTTCCTCGATGTTGCCATCAAAGACCTTCTTGGAAAGAACTCAAGAATATATTTCTAGCCAAGTGATGGCCTAGGGCATCCGAGGATTGGATAACCTGGGTAGATAGACTATCTCCTCATTTCCAAGGACACTGTGAATCCTTAGGTATTCCCAATTCATTAAGCTTACCAAGGTGAGCGTAACCCTTGATTTGGATTTGATGAGTACTGCCTTGAGGTTTTGGTATAAGGATTTGAATTCATTTATTATTCCTTTCGGCCTCGCATCCATTACCTTGAGGGACATTTCTATCTTTATTGGATTGCTTGTTAAGGGTTTAGAGGCCGTATGTCTCTTAGATGTCCATGACCCATTGCTTCCTCATCTTGAAGTTTCTTCCACTTCCCAGCTTCCTTACTCATCCACTTCTACGGAAGTAGGCAATATTGAGGTACCTTCTACCACAAAGCACCAAGTTCTCAGGTTCTCCTTTGCTGTTTGTCTTTTTTCCTCGTCGGGTAAGCCTTTACATGTTGTATCTTCCTGCAGGTCGCATGACGGCCCTAACACCAAATCACCATTCTCTTGGCCTCCTTGTACCAATCCATAGAACAAATCATGTGAGTGAGATGTCTGCCCGGGAGGTGGGAGAGAGCCCTTTGAGTTTCTCAGTTTGGATTATTTGTCCTATTTCATGAGCTATCGGGTGCTAACTCCTTGCCCTCCATGTCTTTGGGTCTAAGTGCGACTCAATCCGTTCAGGACTATATCTTGGATCCACTTTATTTGTTTTCCTTGGCAGCGGGTTGTTTTTTGTCTCATTTGTATCTAAAACGACATATTTTCTGCTGACACAGCGATGATCTTGGAAATCTTCCACTTCTTACTTGCTAGATTTTAAATATTCATTAACATTCCTTAGCACAGTTTGTAGGGTCTTGATCTTTGTGGGTATCTTTCCCCTCAGTTGTCTTCTTCTTTTGTAGTTTCTTACCTTAACACCTTATGAATGCGATTTAGATTTACTCGAGTTTATCCCTTGAAACCCTTCCTTCCCTCGGAATTTATACTGCGGCATTATTGAGTAATTGATCCAAGTTCTATCAAACTCCTAAAATGTAACATGCTGCCAAATATACCTAGTTGACTTTCATGTTTAGAATTATTTTGTGAGTATAAATTAAATTTAATAAATTAAATCTTGAGAAAAAAGGAAATTTAGAAACTCGGAAATTGTACAAGACTTAAGGACAAAATTTAATTAATACAAAAGGTATCAAAGACATGAATTGATAAAATTAGAGGTCAAAGTGGAAATAAGATAACTTGTAATAGAAATTAGTAGAAGATGGAGGACTATAATGTAAATAAGAAAAACTTTAACTATAAATAGAGGAGGAGACCAAAAATAACTCATTTTTGGTCTCCAAACAAGGGCTTACGGGAAGAAGAGGAAGAGGAAGGAGAAGAAGAGGAAGAAAGAGAGAAATCAAGCCAAGGTATGGAAACTAACATTGAGTATGGATTCTAGTATGGATATTTGGAGTTTGGTATGGAATTGTATGGATTTTGGTATTATTTTCAGACATAAACCACTGGGGTATGGGATTGCCAGGTTTTCCCTCGAGATTAAATTCAAGCCCCCTTTTCTAGTGGTTTTGTTAGGAATGCATTCTAACTCTAGATTTAAGGGGGTTTTGGTTGAAAATCCCTAGTTGATAAGACACTTAGATATGGAATCCTTCATAAGTCTATGATTTTGTAAAGTTTGGAGAACTTCGTATGAATCCCAGATTCTTCGCTAATTAAAAGTGTTTGCAGAGTTGTTCGAGGGATTCCATGTTAAATTTTGATGAAGGATGGAATAGAAGGGAATTATGGAAGAAAAGTGTACAGAAAATGGCAATTTTGCCATCATGTATCTAAACCCGCATAAAGACTGAGCTGGCATTTCAAGTGATCTGACGTTAGCAGAGTAAATCCAGACGGCATTCGCCTCAAACGAGCAATCTGCATTCGCCTTCAGAATCAGAATTGCACTGCACTTGATTTATCTGAGGAACCCTGCTTAGGCTTACTGTTCATAATTTATTACCGGAGTCTTAGAACTATAATAAATGATTAACAGGGGTTAAGATAAGAAAGGATTGAGTGAAAAATATACCGTACCTCGTCGCTGATACTAAGATAGGAAGTTTCTGAATACATATAATCGTAGGAATGCCTAAGACCAGGTATTAAATGACACGTTGACGCTCTCGACGCTGCTTCTAAGACTCGCTGCTACGACACTCGCACGTGGGCGCACACGTTCCACGGTACTTCTGCATCTCCCGATCAAGGTTAAGACTCTCGGCTCGTGATTTCTGCACTCGATTAGTGCTATGACACTCCCTGCTCGTCCACACATCCTCCGCTTCAAAGCGCATGATCCTCAACCAGAGAGCAAAACTGACGTTTGTTTGCAAATGTTCATCTTATTGTTATTATCATTTGTATCCCACGTATTATATGAAAAATAACCTGAATGATGAATAAGAGTAAACAAATGTGTATCGTTCTGATCTGTAATACCTATGGGTATTTCTGAATAAGAATAAGATTTGTAACTCCTACGGGAGATCCAAATAAACATAAGTCTGTTATAAGCATAAGTTTTGAATAAGAATAAGTTCTCAGAATTCCTACTGAGATCCTCGAATAAACATAAGTATGTTATAAGCATAAGTTCTGAATAAGAATAAGTTCAGAATCTCTACTGAGATCCGAATAAACATAAGTCCATATGAGCATAAGTTCGACAAGAATAAGCTCCATGAAACTTGATAAGTATTTGTATTTAAGTCCATTATATGAACGCATGGAAATTCCGAGAATGCTGATTATATGTTGAATATAAATGTGTATATGCATACTACATATGTTTCCCACTAAGCGTAAATCTTAGCATGGGGTTTTCAATCCGTGTAGGTATAGAAGAAGGAGACAGTGATCTTCCGCATTCCACCGGGCAAGCACACAATTAGGGGTTCATCACTGTAGGTTCCGTGCTTTGATCATGTAAATGAAATGTATAGTTTTGTATATGTAAATGAGACTCAGAATTGTATGTATATGACACGTAAATCCACCACTACTTACAGAAGTTGTATTTTGTAATTTTTTCAGATATGATATGTGATACAGTTTATAAGACTTGGACATACCAATGTCCGATAAAGGTGTAAAGAGTCCCAAAGATATGATTCGCTCGAATCCCTAAGCCATCCAAATTAATATGTTGATACAGCTTATAAGACTGACATACCAATGTTTGATAAAGCGGTGTAAAGAGTCCCAAGATATGATCTCGCACCCCTGGTCCCCGCTTCTGATCCGCTAATCTGCCGATCGAATCTGGTGTGACATGGCCTAAAAACCATTATGTTGTCAGATGTAGAATCCTTCTTTGCCTGGTGGTTCGTTAGATTTGATGATCTTATCTACTCCTGCCCTTCTTCCTCAGGTATATGAAATTTTTTTCATTGTTTCAGATCTAGTTCTTCTCGATTTTCAATTCCTCGACTCCTTCTAACTTGCTTTGTGTTATACGTGTTTTAATTCTCCTCTTCCACCAAGCCCATTGCAAAATTGAAGAAAAGGGTCAAGTAACCTGCCTTCTCGCCGCTTAAACCTATCGTGAGTGAAGAATACCTCTTCCAAACTCAAGCGGAGATCTCATAGGATAGTTTCAAAGCTTGAATTTTCTAACACATAAGACAATCATATAGATATTGAAGAAGCTGCAGAGAAAGTATCAATGCACAGGGAAGAAATAGTCTTTACCGACGAATCCAAAAGGCAAGGTAGTTTAGTTGCCTTTGAGGGAGGTCAATCCTTCAATGATCTTTCAGAATCGGAAGATGACCATTTTTTAGTTAGTCAAGGCTCTATTGGGCAAACTCCTTAAAGTCTTTTACTTACAATTTCTCAAGTGAACACTTTACCTCTCTTTTCCTTCTCAGTTCTATCCATTTTATTTTCCTTATCAAGGTTATTCTTTTACTCCGGTCTCTCCTCAAAGCCTACCATGCATCTTGAAGTAGAAGCAATTCCTTCCTTGGATCTTTCCTTTTTGGACTAAGCCACTCCTCATGTTGTACCACCATCCAAACCTACCGAACTAGATGTAGTTGTTTCCCGCTCCACTATTACCATCTGTTGAGCCTGGACCTTCTCTCCCTATCCACTATCCAAAAAGATGCCTTCATGCTGCCATGGCAAGATACAATCCACTTCTAATCCTCAGCCGAGATTTTCCTTTATGGAGTTACACACGCGCTTCGAGATATTTTCATCGGCAGCTGTGTAAAGGAGAATGCTCAAGTGATATATGAGTCGAGAACGAGGGAGAAAATATGAGTATGAGCAATCCAAGTTATTCCATCGATCAGAGACCGTAGATCGGAGGAAGTAAAAATGAGTATCATGCTCAGAAGAGCGAATTAAACCGGCTGTTGAAGAAATGGAGTTTTTAAAAGCCAAAGTTGTTCTCTCGATACAACAAGGTGAGGTTCTTCATGCCTAAGGCTTAAAGCACAAGCAAAGACCATTTCCTTGGGTGATTTTCTATCCTTTATGAGAAGAAAGGCTTCTCATTTGACCTCCCAATTGCGGAAGATTGACACTTCTCACCAAGAATGCTTGGAGTTCTGGGAATCACTGAGATCTTTTGATTTTTCTAAGATCCGATCTCCCACCATTTCAGACATGGTTAATGATTTTGACATGACCCTTGACCTTATCATGCTAGTTTATATCTTTTTGCTTAATGGCCAAAAGCCAACCATTGCTTGAGGACTTGCTCTTGAGATACTTGATTTTTTGTGCTTATATTGTTGATGGAAATTCACTTGACATTGCATAGACGCACTCACAAGCACAACATTGCATGAGTGGACCAAGGTGGCTCTATGCCTACCTTTGGATGTGATGAACTTGTATGTATTGCTTGTGGATTCACTGAACACTAGCACGCGTGCAATTACAACCATGACATTGCATTAGTGGACGGCGTGACACTTAGGCCTAGCCCTTGCAGCGGTGTTTCGAGCCGCAGTATGAGGATATATTTGCCTATCGTATTATTGAGAAATAGATGAAACAGTGGCTAAAAGCCTACTATTTTAAACATTTCCCTTTTTCGCAGCGAGTAACATCCTTTTTCATGGCGAACCTCTTTGCCACGGCGAAGGGCTTCTCTCTGGCCGCGACGAACCCGGAGACTGTGGTTTTCATCCACTCCTCTTCGCCTCGCGGCCGAACACAGCCTCACGCGCGAAAGCAACAACCTGGCCGCGCGAGCAACAACCTCTCGCCATGGCAGGAACCTCTCATGCGACGAAGGCTCTTCACAGAACGAACCTGAGGCTTCTCTTTCTTCTTAGCTTGATTTTTTTCCATTTACACCCGAGGAAAGACTTGTCACTTAGTGTAATGATGCAACAAGTCCAATTTTTGTAGAAATTCAGATTGAATGTGTATAGTGGCTATGCCCACTTTCCTTTACTCCAATTCATCATAAAGGCTTATTTTCTCAATGATGATTATGTTACCTTCTCCTGAATTTGTCTAGGTGCTCTGTTTGGGAAAAATGTGTATCTAGTGGCCTAGAGGCCTACCCCCTTTTCACTCCCTGATATTCGCCCTATTTCCCAATCTCATGATCAAGAAGTCTCTCCTCGGGGGAATTATTAGGAATCTCAAGAGTTTGTGTTTTGAGGGCAAATAAAGGCCAACTTTACTACCTCAAATCCTATCTTGGAACTGTAATTCATATCTATTTCTCCAATGACCTTAATAATCTTGGGACCTATCTAGAGAGGGAACATAACACCCTTGGAGAAATCAATGTGTTGATGAATGCGATGGCCAAGAAGCCACTTTATCACTAAGTCATCCTATATTTCTCTAGTTTTAAAGTGGTCAAGGAACCCACCTTTGGAGAATTGATAATAAAACAAGCCCCATTCTGGGGTTGAAAACCTTTATTTAGGACTGGATAGAGGTCATAAAGCCTACTTTAACCTTCTAATCAAAGATCTGTATCTACTTCCCTAGGTTTAAAGTGGTCATGGGACCTACTTTATTTATTCATAAAACAATTGAGGGTATAACAAGTATGACATTGAGGAATACAAAAAGTTTGAGTAGTGAGTGGCCAAAATAACCTACTTTATCACCTAAAGTAACTACTAAGAATAGTTTCCCCAATACAAAATGGTCAATGAGACCTATTTTTGCATGTTATCCCTCTATTCCCCATCTTATTTTTTCTTGGCATTATCCAACATTTCCCACATTACAGCATTTCGAGGTATCTCATTTGATGAACCTTTCAGGTGTCTCTCCTTCAAGGCTTGATAGCCGTATTTCCGAGCTTGGTGAACCTCGAACGGGTTCTCCCATTTAGGAAGACCATTTTAATTCTCTATCTTTAGCACATGGCGCACTTCACTTTCCCCCAAACAAGATCTCCTTCTTCAAAACTCTTTCTTCTGACCCTCTTATAGTAGGCCTTAGCCACCTTCTTTTTCTGGATCATGATGTGGTCAAGCGCTTGAAATCTTTTCCTATCCAATGCCTCGAGTTCCATCATCACGACCTCACTGTATTCTTGATGATTAAGGCCATTATGTCTGGATACTCTTAGAGAAGGAACTACCACCTCTATTGGAAGCACTACATCCTGTCCATATGTTAGAGAGTAAGGACTTACCCCTGTAGAATCTCTTTAAGAAGTTCTATAAGCCCATAAGGTCTCAGATAAAATTATGTGCCAATCTATGGGATTGTCCTCTAGAATCTTCTCCAGGATGTTTATCAACACCTTATTAGAAGCTTATTCCTGCCCATTTGCTTAAGCATAAAAGGGAGTAGATTTGATGAGTTGAATGCCATAGTCCTTGGCAAAATAAGCCATCTCATCCCTAATGAACATGGTGCCTTGGTCGGTTGGAATGGATTGAGGAATTTCAAATCTATGAATGATTCGTTCCTTGATGAATTGGATTACCTCCTTTTTCTCTTCCTTCTTCAAGGGTACTGCCTCCACCCATTTGGTGAAGTAGTATGTCGTAACTAAGAAGAAGTTGTGTCCCTTTGATGAAGCTGGGTAAATTTTCCTAATTAAGTCCATGGCCCATCCTCTAAAAGGCCACGGTTTCACAATTGAGTGGAGTTCCATAGTAGGTATCCTCTATATGCTGCCACATTTTTGACACTAATGGAAACCCTTGGAGTAATTGATGCAATCACTAGATGGTCACGTAAATAGCCATGTCTCTTGTAATCACCATCATTTTTGACATTTCAGCCGACTGACGTGGGCTCCATACCCCTTCATGAACTTCCTTCATCACTTCCATACATTTTAAGAAGGATAGGCATCTGAGAAATAACCCATCAAGCCCCTTTATGTACAATTCCCCTTCCATTAGGACGAAGTTTAGCGATTAAGCTTTCACCCTATGGGGAACCTGCATGTTCGGATCTTCTAAATACTCTATAATCTTAATTCTCTTGTCTCCTACAACATTTGCATTTGTATTAATGACTTCTAATCTGATTCCCCTTTCATAAATTGAGGGGTAATTCTTCTTTCCTACCATAATGAGCTTATGAGTAAATTCTTCACTCATCTTCACACTTGAGGCTATTTCAGGCTTACTCACCGCTCCCAATTAGATTCCCTAGGCACATATTCAAAACTATAATGAAAAGAATCTAATAATTGAGCTGGAAGAGGCAAGGATCCAACAATAAGTTGTCGTGATTTATATTCCCCGTACTAATTTTCTTGAGAGTCCCTAATAATGTGTACCTTTATGCCCCAAGTTCCATCAAGATGTCTCAAAGCCAATCACTAAAGCCCCTATCTCACTCGATTGTCAAAGTGCACTGCGTGCCAAGCTGAAAGGTAAGGCGCCTTTATCCCTTTGGTAGGATTACTATCCCGCCCAACTAATTTCTCTCACAGGCAGAGCCATCAAACTTAAGAATCCATGGCCACTTTTCTACTTCATTTATCCCTAATTCCACATCCTTTTATGGTTGGATTTCTAATGATGGATGATCAGCCATAAAGTTAGCTAAAGCTTTCCCCTTGACCGATTTATGTGGAAAATAGACTAAGGTGAACTCTGACAAAACAAGGGACCATTTGCAGATTCGTCCAGTGATTAATGGTCCGCTTAGCATGTATTTCCATCAAGCCGCTGAGACCACATACACTCAGACTTGATCAAGTAATGTCTCAATTTTGTACATGGGCGATAAGGCCAAGTAATAACTTTAATGGGTGTATACCTTGTCTCTCGTGAATCGAAGACTTTACTCAAATAGTAAACAACTTGTTTTATGGCCTTTAATAACATTATTTTGTGCCGAAGGCATCCTATAGACTCTTCTTTTGTAACCGATGGGGATAGAGTTTCCGAGTGGTCGAATCTCCTTCAACCTGCGGATACTAAAAATAGGGTTTAGAAAGGTAGCCTTTTATTCCATCAAAAGCTATCTGGTGTTGTTTCTCCCATTTAAACTCTTCTACTTCTTTTAGCTTGATTAGGTAAAAAAATAGCTTAGTCTTCCCTACCAGATTAGAGACGAACCTCCTTAAATAGTTCAATTGACCTAAGAAATTCTGAAGTTCTTTATTATTTTGAGGAGCATTGGCCGAAATGATGGCCTTAACTTTATTTTGATCGACTTCCACTCCTCTTTGGTGAACCAGAAACCCTATAAAATTTTTAGCTTGAACTCTAAAAGCACATTTGATTGGATTGAGTTTCAGTTGATGAAGTCTCACCCTTTCAAAACTTTTCCTTAAATGATTCACATGTTCTGTGGCCTTCTTAGATTTAACCATGATATCATCAATATAAATCTCCAAGTAGTTTCCTAACATATCATGAAAGATGACATTCATAGCCCTTTGGTAAGTTGCACCACCATTCTTCAAACCAAAAGGCATGACTAGCCATTCAAATGTTCCTAAGGAACTAGGACATCAGAAGGCGATCTTGAATATATCATCAACAACTATTAGGATTTGGTTATACCAAGAGAAACCGTCCATGAAGGACAATAATTCATTATTTGCAGTAGAATCAACTAACATGTCAGCAATAGGCATCACATACATGTCTATAGGAGTGGCAACATTTAAATTCCTAAAGTCTACACAAACTCTAAGTTTCCTATTTTTTTTCATTACAAGGACAATATTTGCTAACCACTACACACACCAGGTAGGGTCCGATGAATTTAGCTCTCTCAAAGCTTCTTAATCTCCTCTTTCACCTTCAGCTCTACCTCCTTGAACATTCTTCTGGGTGGTTGTTGAAAGGGGTGAAATTTCGTCTTGATAGGTAAGTAATGTTCTACCAAGCTTTTGTCTAATCCTAGCATCTCGTCGTAATTCCAAGAAAAGCAGTCTTTGAATTGCTATAGTGTTGCAATAATCCCTTCTTTGAAGTTAGAAGGTAGTAAGGAACTAATATAGGTAATCCTCGGCTTTTCCACAATGTCGAGGTTTACTTCCTCCATAAGGTCGTGAACTTGAGGTTGCGTGTATTCTAACTTAGGAAGGGCTTGCCCCAAATCCTCCATCTGCATTTCTTCATCTTCTTCATATGCATCATCTTCAAAAATCATTTCAGCCCCACAGGTATCTTGGAGGTGCTCTTCTTCAATCATTTATCGTGACTTTCAGCTTTTAAATAAGGGCAAATTGCAGCACTACCTTTTTTCAAGAGTAACGTACCTCATTGATCTCCCCAATGATCGCTACTCATCGCTGGTAAGGCACGACACCACCTTTAGGAGTCCGTTGCCTTTGGATTTTTACAGAATCCTTTCGGAGTCCATATATATGTTTTTCGGGATCCTATCTTTCCTTTTTCTAGTAAACTTGATAGGACCGAATTATTGATCATAATACCTGGTTGCCACAGAGCCTGTAGCTTCCATGAAGGGTTGCTTATTTGCCTGCACCACTTCTACTTCATTACTTTTCCAAAACAGTAGGAACCGATGAAGAGAGGATCTATTAACATGGCATGAATTGGGGTCCAATCTCAATCAATGTTAAATTGGCAGTATCATATCACAAAAGGCAAGCGATAGTGCAACTAGCTACCAATGGTGATATCATAGGTAGAACTCCCAAGGTCTCGATATTTCTCCAAAGTAAACACAAATCCACCTTTGTTTTATTAGATCATTAATGCTCCTTCCTGTGAAAGCTCTCGAAGATTCTCAATGGCATTATATTTACCACCGGTCCATTACCCATCGCACCTTTGATACCGCCTAAGTACCCAGATGGGGTCTTACATACAAAGGCTTTATATGCCTCACAGCCTTACGTAGATTTTCCCTGGGCATCACCCTCGAGGTCCGTATTCTTAAAGGATCTCATGGTGAACTCACTCATGGTACACATCCTCCGTGGCTCTGGGTGTTTCCTTCTACCTCTACTGTGCCCTCCTATCTTTTTCGACTTGAAAATAGTTGGCAATGTTAAAGAAACAATGTGTTCAATTCTGTTGAAATAGGATTTCACCTATCATTAAGGCCTCCGAGAGTCCATCACTTAACTACAATGCTCATTGACTCCATATACTCGTAGCTTTCCTCCCATACTTTAGTTTTTTCCAAGCTGTGTGAACCATTCATTCCTTCATTTTTTCTAACTCCATGGCATCTTCCTTTCGGATTTCCACAGGTACATCAATGAGCTGTTTCTATCGCTTTCGCCAGATCCTTCTCTTCTAGGCCTCGGGACAAATTCTTTATGGAAATTTTTGTGTCAGACCACATGCCACCTTCTCGACCAGAGAAACCACACATGAGGAATGATACACCTAACAAGCTTTTCCTTCTTTGCAACCTCCTTCCTTAGAGAACTGGGTCTACCTCTTGAAAAATGTGCATGGTCGAGAAACATGCCTTTCTCACCAGATTCCTTGGATGGGCAGAAGTTGTCTACACCTTCTTCTCGAGAAAGAATCTACTCCTTAGAGAAGGAAGTCAGTTCCTAATGAACTTCATTCCTCAGAAACTTGAGAAAAATGGTCCACCTGGGAAAACACAGGGCTGAGGATAAACATGTTCTTTCCCCTACCTTTCCCTCGAGAATCGACTCTCTCCCTACAATCTTATCATTTAGAGGAGTAAACTTACTCCTCGGGGGAAAAGAAGGCTCTTTTTCGAGGAACATTCTCTAAACTTGTTGAGATCATTCTCCCTTGTGTCGAACCCAAATCCCATGGAGGAGTGAGCCTTTCTACAGCTTTTCTATGAGGAATGAATTCTTCTAGTGGAATTATTTCGCTTTCGTGAAAGTTTCCTTCGGGAGAATTGATTATGTCGCTTGTTCCCTAATGTATCCTCTTCACTGAATTTCTCCTTAAGGGAAGATTTGTACAAACTACAAAACATTCCTTTTCAACCTATCAACATGAACCAGACAATATTTAGGAATCCATACCTTTCCTGGAGAGTTTTCCTGCCTTTTTGGATTCTATCAATGCTCTTAGATCGAAGCTAGCAGTGTTGACTAAGGCCACTTATGGGAAAGGATCCTCATCGATTGCCATAGCCTCTTTTCATTGTGTAACCTGGCACGCTTGTTGATCCTCGGGCCCCGTATGGCATTTCTAAAACCCTAACATGCATTAGTAGTATGGTTTTCATGAATCGCGGGTACTTTACAAGTAGTTCTTCCCTGGCTTCATCCTCGCTGGGATCCGGTGGTCTTTAGGGGAGGTAATGAATTTTTTTTACATCAGAAATCCTAAATATTTTTCGCCCGCTACCTCAAAAGTATATTGGGCCTGTGTATCAACAATTTGTGCCTCCTTCCACACATCAGGTGTCTTTTCTACCAAAAGAGGACAAGTGAATGTCCCTGTAGTAGATAGATTTGCCACTGCTACTTCTTGGTTCACCTTTTGACAATAGGTTCCCATAGACTTTTTCTTTCGATAGCTTTCTTCTTTGAGAAGCTCTTCATACGCTGTCACCTTAGTTGCAAGTTCACAAAAATCGAATTTTTTCCTTAACTCAATGTCCAGACCTCTTTAGGCCATTCATACATACTGCCTCTGTGGTTATGATCTTGCATATGTTTTATCTTCTTGAAAAGAGAGTTCAAATCAGCTGCCTCCATTTCTTTGAGTCACTTTGATACATGATGCACACTTCAGGCTCATCCTTGAAGAACTGAGTGTGGAACTGCCTTTCCATTTCCTGCCAACTTTGTATGGAATTCCTTAGTAATGTTGTATACCAAGTGAATGCTACCCCTCTCAAAGAGTTAGGAAACATTCTACGCTTGAAATGATAGAATTTCTCATAGTTAGCTAACTCCCCACATTGCATAGAGAATCTAGCAACATGTTCCAAGGTGGATTGACCATCTTCTCTAGAAAACAAGGAGAATGTCGTGATCCTATACCCCCTCAAGTGGGTTTTCCTATCTATCATCTTTTATTGTTTGCAGAACTTGGCGGGCTAATTTCCCGAGGCTTCGGCCTGAATATACTCGGTACCCTCCGACGCTCCCAACCGCACTGCCAATCTGGTCGCAAAAATGGCTAATGAGGAACTCTGTTGAAGAGTCCCCGAGCAACTCGAACCCTGCTGTCCTGAGTCGCCATTTACTCCCGTAGTGGTCGCATGATTCCCTCAGTTTCCCCATTTAAAGAAAAACATCCTTCATACACTCTAGGCAAAATCGATTAGCCTGAGCAAAAATCCTTGAGGGCTGTGGTTTCAGCCACATTAGGTCTCTCCTCTACCGCTGCTTCCGCAGCACTCTCTCTACGCGTATGGCCGAGATCTAACCTCTACCCAGATAAAAGAAGCGATTAAATTCACCAAATTGTAGGTTATCGATCATCGCCCCTCGAGTTCATTAGAAAATTTATTTTAGCCAGGCTAAACTTCGCTTTGCTACTCCCTTTCTCTAAGGTTCTCCGCGCCGATTGAGATCGTCAGCTTCATTTCTTCCATAAAGGCTATGATCACTCATCGTTTCTTTAATTTGTGATGAGAGCTTGAAATTCATTAGAATCAAGAGATATGAATAGCAATCCACATTATATGCACCCTCCTTCCACTTGTTCAATTGAGTTGTTAGATGGATTTCCTCATTGCCGTGACTAGAGAATCTATCAACTTCTCTATCCGTTCCACTAAGGTCGAATTCTTCTTTCCTTATGTCGCTATGCAAAGATCGATCTTGAGTTCGTGAGACTTACAATTGTCTTACTCCTTAATTTTTTGGTGGCATTCAGCAAATTGTGTATGTCCAACATGGAATATGCACAATTGAACATATAAAACAAAAAATGTATCGATAGTCTACAAAAGATATGTAGTCCTACCGCGTGCTAAAAATATGTTTTTTACTGGATTTGGTCCGTAACATACAAAAGCACTAGAATTGGTAAATGCGCGGCATGCCAGAAATTATGTATTTTCAACTAAATGATGTCATCTAACTTTTAATTAAACGAAAATGAATTCCCTAGTTCCATTGAGACAATTCCTTGTAGTCTAAGGAAAATGCTTCGGAAATTCAGAATGTATTAAAACTAAGAGAAAAACTCGTATGAATAAGTCTAAAAAAGTAATAAATTTCATTGTAGAATCGATCGGGAAACAAACAAGTTTATAAAATTTAGAAATATTAACATGAACTAGTAAAAACTATAAGAAAATGCTGGAAATGCTCTATCAAAGTGTTGGTTGATGATTGATTTTTTCATCCCTTTTCCGGGTTGAATTTTCCTATAAAGATCTCCTAAATAACTGTTTCATCCTACATTCTTCAATAATTGCTTATGTACCCACTACAACCTTATTCTCAAAATCATTTACCCACTAACAACTTGTTCTCCTGCTCCACTAACAATAACCCAAGCCACTTTCATGACTTATCAGAGAAAAGTCTCATTCCACTTGCTTTTATAATATAGCCTCACTATTATGAGCTAACCACCTTGACAAATTGAAAATTTTCATAAATGTCTTTGGACCCTTTCACTGACCGATTATCACTTAATTCGTACTTTCTGATCGGGTTGAGCTCTGCCGCCGATATATCCATTCGGCCACATACCAATTTTTGGGTTTAATAATTATCCAAACACCATTCCATTCAAAATTTATTTTGGAAGCAGAAACAATATCTCTAAACAAGTGGTTTTGGTTTTGTAAGAGATTTTATTTTTTATCATTCATCAACCAGTTGGTGAGATTGAGTCTTAGCGAGCCTTTAATATTGAAGGGACTAAATATGAAGCAAAATATAAAATAGATATGAAATTAAATAAATATGAAGCAAAGAAAGAAAACAAATATGAGCAAAGAAAGAAAACTAAAAAGCTAAAAAAAAAAAAAAACCTAAAAAGCACGTGAGTATTAAAAGGGTTATATAGAATAAAACATAAACATTGATTCATAAAAAATAAAAAAACACGACGTCCTGGGTGTCTTGAAGCCCAGGAGAGGGTTGCTGTTTTGATAGTTCCCCTGGCTAGTACCCCTCCCACCGATTAAAAAAAAAAAAAACATAAACATGATCGTCAAATATTTAATATGGAGAGAGATACTACTGCACAGCAAATAATTCCTAATTAAGTGCGTGATAGACATCAAACAAATAATAAAAAGTATAAGAAGAAACCATGATCCATAATTCCTATGATTAATACTGACCATATAAGGCATATAATAAATAATTTAAAAAAATAATATAACAAATAATTCCAAAACAAATACGACATATAATAAATAATTAAAAAGGAAAGCTATAGTTTTGCAATAATTCCAAATGAAAGTTAGTAACCTAGATTCCGATGTACAGTTAGCACACAAAATCAACATCCTAATATGAAGTCGTCAACCAAGATTCCCATAACAAACGAACCAAATAACTTCTCACCCTTCATAAACAATTTCCCACTAGTTGGCTCAAAAAAAAAAAAAAAATTCTCACAAGACCCCTCATGCGCTCTCCAATGTTACATGAACCCATACATTTATATGAAAATCAACTCATCCCCAGATGATAAAACTCACACGGCAGCATCAACCTACCATTCCATCGACATCTCGATGAATATCGACACATTCCACATCTCCATGTATATCAAGACCCAACAAATCCCCATGAACAATCATAGCCATTGAAGCTTCCTCCGAAAGCAGTCGAAACTCCCATTCAACCCGAAAAAATTCCCGTCCCCAAATGGATCCATAAAGGTCTTTCCCTCCCAAGACTCGAGTTTAAAGAACGTACGCACAATACAATTGAATGATGGGCGATCACCACAACTAGATTCAATGCTACTGATCTGAATGACAAAAACATGCAGCAAACTTGAAAAGATTTAACAACCAGGAAAATGTACTGTTAATAATAAGAATCAACAGGCTATACCTGTGAAAAACCCTGAAATCTCTCTCCCACTGGTAGCTCTCTTCCCTCCAAACTTCTTATAGAATCCTCTACCTCTGTGTCCCTCTTCTCCAGAAGCCCCTAGAAATCCTTCCTCAGCTGTCCCCCTCCGCCCTCATGTATCTCTTTGACCTCCTCTCTGATCGTTTCCCCCCCTTTTTCTTTTCTCTGATCGTTCTTTTCCTCCCCACTTAAGAAACCTCTCCTTGTCCTAAAATAATCCTTCTTAATTTCCAAAATAAAATCCTTAATCAATTCAAATCAATTCCAATCCTATAAGGTAAATCAACTAAAAAAATAAAAATAAAATAAAATAAGGTATATTAAAACATGCTCAAATTTGGGGTTTACGAATATGTTCCTTTTCAATAGAGTCCACGAATGTAATGTGTTGGAATCCCGGGACATCCTCCAGAAATCTATGATTTCATATGCAATGGAAGCAAAAAATAAAATACATATTAACCAGAATGGAACTGATCCGTGAATCTTCTAAGCAATAACCGATTTGCAGGTCTTGACTAAAGAGTGTGGGCTCCAAAAACAATCCAACGCCGCTGTGATTTAGACACAGTAGTAAATTCCTTCTCTTTGAAATTAGTTCATCACCCTAAACTTAAATATAATGTTATATTTATAATAAGGTTTAGTGAGCCATTGGATCCACTTACATACATGGGCCTATAATTAGCCCATATAATTTCAATGGTCCAACTTAATTAAAACTCCAATTTTCTTATCTGGGCTTAGTTCTAACATTCTCCTACTAGCCCTAAAGCAAACTTTAAGGCTCATAGGGATCATAAACTGCTCATAACACTGGACACTTACAAATGGGTTTGCTTGGGGACCCATGGTACTTTCCAATTTTAGCTCCCATGGAATTAATCAAACATAATTCAACAATTGGTCAATCAGACCACTATAGTAGACCAATCGCACTCCAAAATAAAAAACTTCTCATTCCATATCATTGTGGAAGGTTACCAATGTGACGCCTGCGAGGGTCCGTTGACTACAATAACCCAAGGGAATACTCGTGGAATGCCCAGTGACCCGACATTTTTCGAAAATTCCGCGTAGCCCCTTTGTACCCAGGAGCTCTACCCAAATACAAAACTCGTGATATAACATGTCCAAACATCAATATAACAATAACATGAGTAAAACGACCACTTGGGCCCATGAACAATACTCATAAAACATATATATCCAACTATATCTAATAGTTTCAAGAATTCAAATTTTACTCTTATACAACACATGTATTAAAAATTAGGTTCTAATATGCTGCCAAGATCATAACCAAAGCCACAATCCCAAGCTCTAAACTCAGCCTCTAGACGAGCCGTCTCCTCGTAAGCTCCTTGTAATTAAAATATGTTCCTCGACAGGTGAGCTAATGCTCGCAAGTGGAATCACCCTAAGTGGGCTACTCTCCACCTAAGTGCAATGCAATGTCTAAAATAAACACACATTCAAGCAAACGATGATCCTACTTGAATGTCTAACTGATCATCTCAGACTCCGAGTCATCATCGACTCTCACACCCCGCCTAAGCCTCGTATGCGAGAATTATTATGTTTATTTGTTTGCGGACAACCCTCCGATGTATATATATCAATCGCCATTCCCGACGATTGATATTTGCTTGACTACTCCTCCGATGTATATCAATTAAGCCGTCTCCGACGATTGATATTTTTAGTATGGACTACCCTCCGATAATTATCATTTTTAGACAACCCTCCGAACCATTTTCTGGGACTCACCTCGCACTCACTTATCATCCTGGTAAGCTCCTACAGCATGGAATGCATGATGTCAATTCCATTACAACTATAACACATGCAAATATATAAACATGCATATATTCACATAAAATTAATCACACAATCATGCTGGCGTAATTTCACATTTCATACACCAAAATTAGCTCACGCTAATGATCAAACACAGCTAATTTAGCCAATTACTTCCACCAAACACATTAATTCACAAAATTTACTGAGAATGACTTTTATTCTCGAGAATAGTGAAACTCCTACATTATTCCCGAAATAATCGTCGGGCCTCACTTAGTGAACCCGGGTTTCACGACCATTTCCGGCCTTATTCCAATCAATACATGATTTATATCATTATTTATGCCATTATCAACCCAAACAGCCCCTCACGCTACTGACTCCATTCTCATGTCAGGTCTTTCAATAAATTAATCAATCTCATTCCCAAGTTTCGATCGATCAAATCCGCCGCTCAAGGCCTCGGGTTAACCGAAACATTGAAAACACTTAAATAGTGTAAAACCTGGGTAGGAGAAACTCCTACGCCAAGGAGTTTGTCTAAACTCCTTAAACCGGCATTCACACGAAGCCCTCTCCGCTGCAGAGCGCTCTTCTTGTCCCGACGCTGATCGCGACGGTTTGATCTTCCCAGATTTTAGAGAGAGCGTACACTCTCTCTAAAGAAACAAAAATCCGTTCAGCCTCTCCCGTTCTCTGCTACTGCCCCAAATTTATGGTTCTTTTAATTTGTTTGGAGAAGAAGCACTATTCCCTATTTTGTCATTTTCTAACTTAAATAATTTCAAAAATGACCATTATGTCCCTCTTTTCCCAGCTTTGACATCTCGCAGTGACTATCTCGGTCAGTCCATTTTCCTCTCATTTCTCTACTCCATGCCACTTATGGCAAATGAGTACTTGTTATATGTGATTTCAGATCGAAATCGCTTTACTTCAAGACCCGAATCAAGGATGTTCAAAATCTGTAAATTCCGAAATTGCCCCGACCACTAAATTTTACGCGGCTAGCTAGATTTCACGAGACGATTCCAATCTGAAACTGCTTTGTTATCCAAGATCTAGATAATAAATTTTGAATTTTTAATCGAAATTATAATTTCAGAATCCCAAATTACGAGATTTTGCCATTTTTCCAAAAATTGGAATTTCTCGGGTCTTACATTCTCCCCTCCTTAAAAGGAATTTCGTCCCAAAATTCTGGACAATCACAATCACTTACATGCATGTGCAACGTGCACTCTACTATGCATGTAAACAGTCATTTAAATCTTAAACGACTAAACCATGTACCTTCATCCCTAAACAAGAAGGGATAGGTGGCCTGCATGGTGTCCCCTTTCGCTCCCACGTGGACTCCCTCCACCCATGTTGTCTCCATAGTACCCCTCACTAGCCTCACCTGGCCTTAAGGCCGCAAAACCCGATCACGCTATTCAAAATGCACACCGGTCCCTCCTCAAAGGTCCCATCGTCAACCCTAATCATTCCTAATCCACCACATGAAATTCCGCGATCCTGAAGATACTCCGGAAAGACTTGAGACGTTGAAACACCTCAAAGGACACCTCACTATGTCAAGCAGAAGCCAACTCCAGACGCCATTTGCCTATCCTCTCGAGCATCTCGAAGGTCCAATGAACTTTGCACATACTTCCCACGCTCGTCGAACCTCGAATTAATTTCCCCAGTATAACCTTAAGAAGACATGATCCCCTAACCTCGAACTCTAAGGGTCGACGTCTCACATCCGCATAGCTCTTCTGCCGACTCTGAGCCGTGAGAAGACGCCGTCAGACGCTTCACCTTCCTGAGGTGTCTCTATCGATCAGACCGCTGGATGGAGCTCTCTCCCCACCCTGGCCCAACATATATCTAAGTGATCTACATGGCCTCCCATACAATGCCTCATATGGTGCCATCCGTATACTCGCCCGGTAACTCGTTTGTTGCAAAGAATTCCACTAAGGGCACCGCTTCCTACCCTAAGACCCGTGACGTATGCTCTGCTAGCCGCGGTCCTCTAACACCAGATATAATCCAATAATGCCAACGTGTAACCCTACACCTAATTTTACTTTGTGTAAACCGACCTTCCCAAGGTCACAATCACCGACACACCCACGGACCGTCAACCCATCCATGTCATATGAATGACATCCATATACCGAGCCCTTGCCGACTCACCAACACCGAACGCAATTTCCAATGGGTATCCAAATTCGAGTCACTCCCGACTCTATCATCATTCAACTTTAAGTCTACATGATAACCCGTCCGTGTTTTCATCTCGAGTCACTCCTCGACTTAATACTCAACCTCTAAGTCCAGGATACTCGCGACCGTGTGCTTTATTTTTGCAACATAACTCTGGGTTTACACTTCGGCCTGCTACATTCACACACATAAATTCCTCGGGATATCTCCCTGCCCTTACAATCACACACCTCGATATCTCCCCTTGCCCTTACACCCTAACCTGTGCTTTCACCTGTGATTTACAACCCCCCTTTTTGCTTTTCCCAATACACTTGAATTACTCTTCACTTCCTGATTCGAACTATGAGTCTTCATTGGACGTAGTCCTAAAGACAAACTCAACCCACACTCACCAAGAGTGGTGAATGACCATACCGTGCACCCACACCCGACTCGACGAGATGTTACCGTGCACACGAACGCACAATGCCAGCATTGTAACACCTAATTCTGGTCCAATTATGAGCAGGATCTCTTAGGACATCTCTCAATCATAATCCCGACCTATCCGATCAATCCTCACCCTACACCCAGCGAAGAACATCTATTCCCGGCTTAAAGGCCCAAACCTCTAAGCCCAAATCCAAGGCTGCCTGTATGATTAACTCTAGCATGGTCCCACTATTAACAACCATGGTTATCAACTCCATCCACGTCAAGCTTGACATCAATAACCATGTCTACCAATTCTAAGGTCCACCACGTCGGCAACTCGATTTGTCCTTGACTTCGACTCCACACTCCGCCCTCCTACTATTTCAGGTTGCCTGAGTGCTCGTGGTAAGACTCCTCGAACTCGAACTCGGTTCCTTCCGAATTGCATTCAGGTGTGGAGGAATGAAACTGTGATACTCATTTCATAAATTTAACTGACTGCGCCTCGTCCCAAAGTCCCGGGACTTCGTTCTCGGGCAATCCTGGGCCTCACATGCCCACCCCGACCCGGTCCCGAACTCGTGGGTGTAGCGTAAGTCTTCCGCTCTTCCCGAACCAGGTGGCCAGGTCGATCCTCCCTCTTGCTACCATCACCCGTATCCCGAGTGTTCCGAGCATCCTCGATCTCTCTCTCTATGGTCAGGGCTGTCCCAACCATGGAGTCCACGTCCCGTAGGCAAAGTCCTACGATCCTGCCCCGAATGGACAACTTCAGCCCATTCTCGAATCTCTTATAATACCAAGTCAATCCCAAGAAACTACGTATTTCGAAGATTACGATTCTGGTCTCTCCCAATTCATCACTCCGCCTTAACCTTCTGCAGTCGACCCGACACACTCCCGATGCCGACACCACGTGTCCTAAAATCCTCACCTCAAGAAGCCAAAACTGTGACTTACTTAGTCTGGGTGTACAACGATGGTCTCTCAACAATCAGAACGATCCCTCAAGTGATACTCATCCCACTTCGACCGGGAGTGCATCAAAATGTCATCCACGAAGACAACGACAACCGATCCGCATAGGGTCGAACACCCTATGCCGAGATCCATGAATGCGCTACGCACTAACCAGCGGCATCACCGTAACCGTGCGCCCATAACTGGCCCTAAACGCCGCCTCGTGGATATCCGTCCCTTAACCCTCACCGATGGTAACCAAAGGCGAAATCTGGCACCCATGCTCCTCTCAACTGGTCAAACAATCATCAACTTCTGCACGATACCGATTCTCGATCAGAACTCCTCGTTTTAACCGTCAGAATCAATGCAATGTGGGGCCGGCTGGTTTTGGCCCTTCTTTTTCGCAAACGTTTAACCTGAGCGCCCTATGGTGAAGTGTTTGGTCTAATCGAACCCTTGTCCAATAATAACTCTCGTAATCGACCCCGAGTTCTCGCAACTCAATCGGCGCCATCCTACGCGGAGTCATGTAGATGGCGAAGTACCGTGGCTGGATCTTCGACATCAAGTCTACGACCCTCCGTGCAGGTAGTCCGTGCAGCCTATCCGGGAAAACATCCACATACTCGCAAACTACTCCGAGGCAGATCTAATCCTAGTCTCTCCTACCCTTCAGGTTAGGCTCGCCAACCAACCCGCTTAACCGTCCCCGACACCCGGCTCGTATACTGGTCTGGGGCAAACGTCATGCTTGGTCTCCGAATACCACACGAGTACCGTCCCGCATAGGCGGCACACCTCTACGCCACAATCAATAACAACCCCGTAGCCGTCACCAATCCATCCTCAAGATGACATCGAACTCCCGACATGTCCGCGATCCTCAAGTCCACCTGTGAGTCGAGTCCCCGAGACCCTAACTCGCAACTCGACATATCATCCCTATTCTCGCCTTATCCCTAGGGGAGAACTCACATACAATGGCTCCTCTAAGATCTCAAGAGGTCCTTGCCCATTTCCACCATACTTGGGCCTCATTCCTCTAAATAGAATCGCAGAGCTGAATTCCATCCCAGCGTTCTGAGGCAACCAGGCCGGGCCCTTAACCACCCTCCCTGGACCGTGATAAACCAATGGTCCGCCACCACCTGATCTCCTCCCGTGAATGCTGCTCCGAGGATGATGCGCCCTAACCTCCGAGGTTACCAGACCTTCCCTGGCTTCACTGCTTATACCAACAGGCGATAGCAAATGCCATTAATACCTACAAATTCTACAAAGGCCTCGCCGACAACATCGTGGTCAATAAAATGCCGCAGGCCCTCGACCAAGACTCGTGGACGCCCTCTACGCCCGCCCTCAACTAGCCATCTACACGCTTTAAATGACAAGTTCAATCTCAATGCAAGATTCTACGCCAAACACAAATTTCTATGATACTATTCATACACATAAATCAAGTGAGATACATTTGTCCTTGCATTTACAAGTAATGCAAGACAATTAATTATACATTTAAAACATTGTTTTCAACAAAAAATTTATTTTCGAAAATTTCATTTTTCGAAAATTTTGTCTAATTTGATTTGATTTGATTTGATTTTTATTTAATTTAATAAAAAAAATTTCGAAAAAAAATTTAAATGCCCGTGCCGCGCCTCATCGCTGCCCCGCTCGCGCCCTCGTTGGGGGCCGCGCCCGCGCCCGCTGCCACGAGCCCCGCGCCGCCCGTCGCGCGCCCCACGCCCGCGCCCGCGCCTCGCGCCCCCACGCCGCGCGCCTAGCCGCGCAGGCGCGCCGCCGCCCAGCCTCCCGGCCTCCCGCTCTAGCCCCCTTCACATCGAACAAAATTAATTTATCCTCTTTTCTCTTTTTTTTTTTTCAATTATTTCTAGAATACTCAAATAAATTTATAAAAAATTTATTTTCTTCACTTTTCTTCGCTTTTCCACCTTGTAAAATCCAAAATATTACTTTCTACTCCTTAACCTAATAAATAATAAAATTTATTTTCTTTATTTTCTTTTTCCTTTGTTCTAGTTTACACACTGTAAACTCCAAAATTTTCCACACTTCATCCTATACTATCAACCAAGCATATCAATCATATAACACCTAACAATTCATGTTATGCACAACTAAGCATGCAAGCACATTTCACAAAATCCAATCACACAAAACACACTAAACACATGCATGTAGTGTCCTAGTTTTGTCCCGTGATTTCCTAGGTAATCTCATACCTAAACTCAACATCAAACCACCCAAGTGGTGATGTTCATACTCGACTATGGCCTAAGCCCAAATCCTCAATCTCTAGGTTTCATATACCTATACTCACATCAAACCACCCAAGTGGCGATGGATACCCAACCCGAAAGCCCCTAGTATTCGTGATACCCAAGCTCGCTACCAAGCCGCTGACGCCCCAAACCCGAGGGTCCTCGACCACCGCCAAACCGCGCACATCTCGTGAATGTCGTGACTCGACATTTTCGACGAAAATCGGCAGAGTCTCCTTGCACGGGAGCTCTACCTTAAATACAAAACCCGCATATAACCCGTCCCAAACATCAATATAACAATAACATGAGTAAAATCCACCACTCAGCCCATGAACAATACCATAAAACATATATATCCAACTATATCCAATAGTCAGCGAGTTCAAATTTTTATTTATACAACACATATATTAAAATTAGAGAATACATGTCATACATCATAAACCAAACCACAATCCTATTTTCTTCTAAACCCTCTAGACAAGCCGTCCCTCGTGCGCTCCTCAGACTCCCAAAATATGTTCCTCGACAGGCGAAATATCGCCCGCAGTGGAATCACCCTGCGGGCCATCTCCACCTATGCAATGCAATGCCCAAACAAACACTACCATTCAAGCAAATGCATGATCCTACTCTTGAACGTCTTAACCGATCATCTGCACTGAAGTCCTCATCGACTTCACACTCTAAGCCTCAGATGAGAATGACATGTTTATTTGCCAGGATAACCTCCATGTATATATATCACCTGGGTCAGCTCTAATGATTGATATTATTTATGGACTACCCGATGTATATCATCTGGGCCGCCTCCGACGATTGACATTTTTAGTATGACTACCCGATAATTATCATTTGACAACCCTCCGAACCATTTTCTCTGCATCACCATGCACTCACTCCTATCATCCTAGGTGCCCTAGTGCATATGAATGCATGATGTCAATTCCACACACTATAACACATGCAAATATATAAACATGCATATATTCCACATTATTAAAATTAATCACACAATCATACATGTAATTTCACATTTCATACACCAAAATTAGCTCAATGGGCTAATGATCAAACACGAGCAATTCTACTTCACGCCTCCGACCAAACACATTAATTCACAAAATTTATTTTATGAACACTACGCGGAATAGTGAAACCCTCGGTTACTATTCCCAAAAAATCACCAATCGTCAGTTCACTTAGTGAACCCGGGTTTCACGGCAATTTCCGGCCTCATTCTAATCAATACATGATTTATAGCATTATTTATGCCATTATCAACCCAAACAGCCCCTCACGCTCACGGATGGCTCATGTTGGGTTCAATAAATTCAATCAATTCGGTCCTAAGTTTTGGGACCGATCAAACAAATTCGCTCAAGGCTTCAAGTTAACTAAACATTGAAAAACACTTAAATAAAGTAAACCCAAGTAGGGAGAGCCACGTCAAGGAGTTTGTCTAAACTCCTTAAACTGCACCCACGCGGCTCCCTCCGCGCAGAGCAGCCCCTTCTTGGTCCCTACCGACCGACTGCTGATCTCCGGTATTTTAGAGAGAATGTACTCTCTCTCTAAAATAAAATCACAAAAATCCGTCTCGCTCTCTCCTGCCTCCGCACGCCCAAATTTCGGTTCTTTAATTTTTTGGAGAAGAAGCACTATTCCCTATTTTGTAATTTTCTAACTTATCAATTTCAAAAATGACCATTATGTCCCTCTTTTCCTCGTTTTGACATTCGGCACTATCTCGGCTGTCCATTTTCATAATTTCTCTACTCATGCCACTTATGGAACATGAGTACTTGTTATATGTGATTGCTGCATCGAAATCGTTTTACTTCAAGACCAATCAAGGACGCCAAAAACGTAAATTCGACCGCTCGGAATTTAATTTAAATTTTACGTGCTAGCTAGATTTACGAGATCGATTCCACAAGGAAATCTTGTTTGTCATCCGAGATCTAGAGAATAAATTTTTGATTTTTAACCAAAATTGCCACCTTGCAACGTGTAAATTACGATTTTGCCATTTTTCCAAAAATTGGAATTTCTCGGGTCTTACAACCAAGGCCAATTAATCATTTACATCACCTCTCCATGAATCGATACTAGTAATTTCAAACATTATACTATAAAATATCGAAATTACCATTTTACCTTAAGGCTACAAGCTTACCTTTTGACTTGATCATGACTGTAAGTCTGCCCTAAATTCAAGTGGGGTCACCCTGGCCAAGGACAACTAAGATAATTCACTTTTTAAGCTACCTCAGGTTGTATATTACCCTATAATTAGGGTCATCATGGTTCCCATGTCTGGTCAAAGAAAGATTCTATGAATTGGAGTAAGAAGCAATCCAAGATCACTATGAGTGACTATCACTAATAGATGGTCACAAGGAGCACCTCAAAATGACAACCTACTCCCATCAACTCTCTAACGACCCTCAAGGTTAAGAGCCCATGTGAGATAGTATCTAGGGGTAAAAATGTCCAAAGATAGTATATGACGATTTGCACTCCTAAGTCTCGTTCAATATCTACCAAGTACATACTGGTATGATATCCTAGAGACCCACTCTAGTCGTTGTGACAAACTACTCCCAATAACTGAGCAGATATCATACCACAACTACTGATGGATTGTTAACATCCATGAATTATCGTGAACAACCTCAAACACAAGGAGCCCATTTTTGTGTCCTTTGTGTATCTACAAGCACCAAGACATGTACAATGTGCTTGAACTAGGCCTGAATGAACACAATAATCTGAAGTAACTGAAACACCAATTTTATTAATGAAACCTAATTCCATTATAAATCATGAAACTCAAAAACTAGAGAGTACATCTGAGAACTATGTTGTATACAAGAGAGTCAAACACTTTAGTCTTAAGTGCTTTAGTAAAAGGATTTGCTAGGTTATCCTCAGATGCAATCTTTTCTACTATAATGTCTCATCTCTACACAATCTCTCGAACTAAGTGATATTTCCTTTCGATGTGCCGTCTTCCTATGATTCCTCGTTCTTAGCTCTTCGAGGAACAAATTTCATTGTTATCACAAAACAAGATCATAGGATCAACAACCTTAGCTATGACTCCTAATTCCATAAGGAATTTCCTAAGCCATACTGCTTCCTTAGCCGCCTCTGATGTTGCCACATATTCAGCTTCCATAGTTGAATCAACAATACATGATTACTTAATACTCCTCCAACTAACAACTATTCCTCCTAATGTAAAAACATATATAGAGGTGGATTTTCTCTTACATCTGATTGAAAATCATAATCAATATATCCTGTAGGGGCTAACTCATCGCCATGATAAACTAGCATTTAATCTCTTGTTCTCCTTAGGTACTTGAGTATATGCTTCACATCGATCCAATGTTCCCTACCTAGATTAGACTGATGCCTACTCACTATTCTAACTTGATAGCATATATATGGTCTAGTACAAAACATCACAAACATAAGATTACCAACTGATGAGGCATATGGTACTGTCTTCATGTATTCTTTCTCTTCAGTTGTCTTAGGATACTGGTCTTGAGAGAGATTGATTCCATATCTAAAAGGTTAAATCCTTTTTTGGAATCTTACATGTTGTACTTAGACAATATACTATCTATATAATTTTCTCGAGAAAGTGCAATAATCTTATTCTTTCTATCTCAAATCATTCATTTGGAATTGAGTAGCTAACTGGATCTTTACCTTTGAAAACATCTCAAAGTTGTTTCCAATCAACAAAATGTCGTCCACATATAAAATCAGGAAAACCACTATATCATCCTGCATCTTTCTATATACACAAGGTTCCTCTTCTTTTTTATCAAAACCAAAAGATTTGATTACCTGATCAAAACGCTTGTTTCATGATCTCGATGCTTGATTAAGTCCATACATGGACTTATGCAACTTGCATACCATGTGTTCTTGACCTTTGGTTATGAAACCATTTGGTTGTATCATATAGATGTTCTCTTCAAGATAGCCATTAAGGAAGGTTGTCTTGACATCCATTTGTCATAGTTCACAATCATAATATGCTGCAATGGATAGAAGTATTTCCAGATGGACTTGATCATGGTCACTAGTGAAAGTTTCCTCATAATCAAAATTACTTGATTTTTTACTATAACCTATTGCCACAAGTTTGGCTTTATATTTCTCAACCTTTCCATCTACTCATCTCTTTCTCTTGTATACCCATTTACAACCAATGGGTTTAAACCCTTGGGTTAAATCCATAAGAGTCCACACATTATTAGAATACATGGATTCTAATTCTGATTTCATAGCCTCTTTTCAAAAATCGAAATCCTTATCATTAATTGCTTTGTATTAATCTATGGGATCATCCTCATGTGACTCTAGGATTGTCAAAGATGATTCTCTCATCAACGTGAGCTTAACATGTGGTCTAATGACCCTCCCACTATGACGAGGCATATTTGGTGTATCAGTATCATGTATTAGTGGTTATGGATTTTGGGAATTCAGTATTTTATGTCCATTCATTCATATCCCTAATTATGTGATTCATGATGTATTCTTCTTCTTTGAACTTAGCATTTGTACTCACAAATAACTTAATGTCAGATTTACTGTATAAACAGTAGCCTCTTGTAGCTTTTAGATATCCAACAAATCAACACAATTATGACTTTGCATTCAACTTTTCAGATGACTACTTTAATACATAAGTGCTACAACCCCATATGCGGAGATGACTTAAAATAAGGATTCTACCGCCCACATTTCCACGGGTGTCTTGGTGATCGACTCGATGCCACCATATTCAGAATGTAAGCTACTGTCTTTAGGGCATATCCTAAAAGGATAAAGGTAATGTGGAAAGATTCATCGTTGACCTTACCATGTCTAATAGAGTTCGATTTCTTCTTTTCGCCACTCCATTTTGTTGTGGAGTTCTTAGAGCACTAACCTGAGATAAAATCACATGCTCCTTGAGGAAAGAAACAAATTCAATAGACATGTGTACTCACCACCTCGATCAGAACAAAGTGATTTAATGTGTCTCCCTAATTATTGTTTTGACTCAACCTTAAATTCCTTAAATTTATCCAAGGCCTCAGATTTCTTCTTCATTAGGTACACATATCCATATCTTGAGTAGTCATCAATAAAAGTGATGAAATACTCATAGCCACCTCTTGCATGGACACTAAATGGCCCACATACATCCGAGTGTATCAAATCCTAACATCCCTCACCTCTAACTCCTTTGGCAGTAAAAGATCTCTTAGATTTTACCTTGAATACAATTCTGAAATAGTGGTAGTTGCTCTAGGGTCAAAGTGGCTAATGGCCCACAACTCACTAGTCTTTGTATTCTTTTCAAATTTATGTGAACAAGCCTTAAGTTCCATAACTGAGTTTGGTTGATACTAGGCTATTTTCTTTTCCATGATTTTTCCACATTATATATCAACTTGAATTAGAACACAATCAATATGATATAGATTATTCATCAATGTGCCACATGTAACAACTTCATTTTCTTTCATAATAGAAACATAAGTTTATTAAAAGAAATTGAATAATTGTCATTACATATTTTAGAAACTGAAATTAAATTCTTTCTATAGTTTGGCACAGATAAACAATCATGCAAAACTAAGACTGAATTATTCAAAAAACTAAGACTAAGATCCCCAACAGCTATGACTGAGATGGAAGCTGAGGAAGCCATCTTTAACTCCATATCTCCTTCATTTAGACTTCTTGTCACCCTAAACCCCTGTAAAGAGTTACAAATATGGTCACTGGCTCCTGAATCTATCCACCAAGAATTGGCAAAATCATCCACAAAACAAGACTCAATGACCGTAGTAGAGAAGTTACCTGATTGTCCCTTTAACTTATGGCAATCCTTCTTCTAGTGTCCCTTTTGTCTGCACTTGAAGCACTTTCCTTTTGGTTTCCTATTAGAATCAAAAGGTCTAGATTTCTTAGCAATCTTAGGTTTAGCATGGACACTTGACTAATTTGCTTTATTCCTTTTCTTCCCATTGGGAGGCTTAGAGGATTCATTTGACACAAAATTAACATTTGGCTGGCCCTTTACAATTGTCTCACCTATCTAAAGTAGCTGAATTAGTGCAGTCAAAGACCATTCTAATTTATTCATAGAATAATTCAACTTGAAATGATTAAAGGAACGAGGCAATGTCTCAAGGACTATGTTATTTTGTGTTTCCCAGTCAATATCAGTACTTAGGTCTCCTAGTTCATTAAAGAGCCCGATCATTTTTATCATATGATCTCTCATTGGAGTACCTTTAGACATTTTAGTATTAATTATCTACTTCATTACCATTTACTTAGGTGATCTACTTTGAACTCTAAACATCTCTTGAAGGCTTAAAAGTATTATAATTTGAGGCACTCTACGGATTGAAGCCGACTTTGCAAGGTTTCATCGAGAAGCTAAGATATACATTCTTGCTTTCTCATCATCCTTCCTCCATGCCTCATAGTCTCTTCAGGTGTTGAGCTCTCTATGGGAGCTACATGAAGTGGCTCTAAGGTTACCCAAATTATACCCTCACAAGGTAAGACAATGTTTAGATTCCTCTTCCAACTCACATAGTTGGTTCCATCTAACCTGTTGATCGAAAGGATTGATGCTAATGGATTGAAGGCAGACATATTTATCTTGAGAATCAAATTAGTGTTTGTCAATATGTGTTCATTACTAGCATAAGACATGTATAATTATATATACAATTTGCACTGATAGTATATAATATAACACTCAAAATTACACACATCAATACATGATAAATTAACTTTCATGAGAACTTGCTATCCTACTTTAGGCAGGTCTAGCTTCTCAAAGTTAATAAGATATATAATCTAATCAATCCCAAAAGTTACTTATCCTTAGACTAAGTGATTGACTTACCCTTTAAACTTTAGCCTCTTGAGAAAATAAATAGGGACTATTTTAAACAGTTTATTATTTTCTTCAAGTTATGTATATGCACCACTGATCTTATTTTCAATATTTCTTAAGTAAAGAGCCATAACTTTAGGTTGATTGCTCCCACTAAAATATTTATTAACTAATTATAAGAGAGTCTCTTAACTAGGATCCTCACATTTTGTCCAACTTTAGACTGATCCAAGCAGGATTCCCAAAACCCTGTCAGTGGAAGGACGTAGGATTGCTAAACCTTCTCCCACTTAATTATTTTAAAAAACTTGAGTGTTTTGAAGTTTATGTCATAGTATGCTTATTTTTAAATTCATCCAAATTTGATCTTTAAATTTTTTTAATTTAGCAAATTTCTATAGTCAAACTAATTCTATAATAAATACTATAAACATACTAGATATAATTTTCTCGAACAAGTAAGTTGTTTACTTTAATTTAATAATTTAAATATCCTAAAACAACAACATGTCTTAATTAAATCCATTATTTTATTAATAAATTAAATTATATATCTATTTAAATATTATCCATTAAAGGATACTCCTGTTAAAATATAATTTTAATTCATAGTAATATAAATTATATCTATTTAACATTTATCCTCAGAGGATAAGTCTTGTTAAAATATAATTCTTAATTTTAATAATAAATTAAATTATTTATCTATTTAACATTTATCTATTAAAATATAAATTTTGTTAAAATATAATTTAATTCCTCATCTCAAAATTAATTAAATAAATTTATCTAGGATTTTTCTCACTAAAAAACACTCAAGAAAACAAGAATAATCCAAAATAAATAAAATTAATTTATCTAGGATATTCAAAATTATGAAATATCAGGTTTTCACATATATTTTTTTTCATTTGAAATTTTCAATAGTGCCGCACAATTTTTATTTTTTTATATCCTTTTTTTTCATTTCACAACACTTCTACTATACTCGCTATTGTTTTTAAAAAAAATTCATAATATCCTCGACAACCTCACATGTGGTTTTAAGGTATGATAGCTGGTCAAAATGATGATTTTGACCCTTGTTTATTTATGTAGGGTAGTATCCTTCTCATAGAAAATAGAAGATATTTATCTATGCAATGAAGTGACATGCATGAAAAAATTGGAATATCAAATCAATAAAGAATGATCCGCGACCCTGTGCATTAATCGATGAGTGTGTCTTAACTACGTAGTGCTGGCTCAAAGAGCAATCCAACGCCTTTTGCTTTCAGATTTGAGACATCCCTCCAGATTATTAAATTATGAAATCTTAAGATTTTAGATCTGGAATATAGGAAACCTGCTCTAATACCAGATGTTGGAATCATGGGACATCCCTCCAGAAATGTATGATTTCATATGCAAGGGAAACAAAAAATAAACACATACTAACTGGGATCGAACTGATCTGTGAATCTTCCAAGCAATAACTGATTTATAGGTCTTAACCATTGAGTGTGGGCTCGAACAACAATCCAACACCTTTTGCTTTCCGATCTGGGACACAGAGAAATTCTCTTATCTATGAAATTAGTCTATCACCCTAAACCTAAATATAATGTTATATTTATAATAGGGTTTAGTGAGCCATTAAATCTACTTACATACTTGGGCCTATAATTAGCCCATATAAGTTCAATGGTCCAACTTAATTAAAACTCTAGTTTGCTAATCTGGACTTAGTTCTAACATAGTGAAAGTGAACAATGGAATGAAGTGAAAGTGAGAAAAGTGAGTGAAACGATATGAACTCTATCGAAGAACAAAGTCTAAGAGCAAACAACAAAATGACAAGACAACCTGGAGGCCAACAAAGTCATGATATAGATCCAAGCTCTTTCTAAGAAGGTACTCTCAAAGGTGAAACCCACATTGAAAGCAAGTGGATGTCGGCCTAGCCAAGGGTGCTAGAATGGTCATGTGCATTAACATAACAATTAACACCCGTCATATTGACACAAAATTGTGAACACTAGACAAAACGGTGAAACCAATAAGGGAATGAGCTTTTAAGGAACATGGTATGGTGAGAACTCTGGAATGGGCATATGAAGACTCGTTAGAAACTCATGAACAAGCTAATGCAATATGAAACGACTAAAAGAAGCCATGTGATCAAGTTGGGCAATGCCAGCAATTGTGAATATTGGTAGTAATATCTTTGCAAGGCACGGGTAGAGAGAAGAAGCCTTAAATTGTGGCAACAAGGAGGCTCAAAACATCACCGAGAAATGAACAAAAATGAATGTTCGAGTGCGACCACAACATAATGAAGATGAAATCTCGGTGTCTGAATTAAGATGGAGGCATGGCATACATAAAACCTGAATGTTAGATCCAAGATGAATAAACATAAGGGTAAAGTCTGAATGCCCGATCTACAAAAAGCGAAGTCTAAACATCTGATCTGTGATGCTTAAAATGTGGTGCAGACGAAGTCTAAATGTTTGATCCATATAAAGGTGATTGAACACTTGATCTACAAAAGACGAAGGTTTGAACGTCTAATGTGCGATGTAGAAGAATGTGATGCAGACGAATTTTGAACGTCTAATCCATAATGAGAAGGAGAAGCCTGAATATCTTGATCCAAAAAAGCAAAGGTGAAATCTAAATGCCTAAAACCTAGAAAGCAAAGACAAAATTTGAACGCTTGATAAAAAATGAAGAGAGTAGAGGCTAATAGGCATGGAACGTGTAGAGGCTATGTGCACAAGTGCACGAGTCTTGTTCAAGTAATAAAGAGTAAGTAGAGTATCATTCCCATGAGGATTGGTTATTAAGCACCGATTCTAATTTAGGTTAGGCTCTATTTGGATGACTGAAATATTTTGAATAAAACCAAAAATCAAATAAAAGAAAAACCCTAAACTAAAACCTAAAACCTAAGGTTGAGATTTCACCTTGCTAATCCTTATGGATAGGTTTGAAAGTTAATATAATGGTGTTTAAATCCTAAATTGATGGTGGGTTCACTAAGGTACAAGTCGATATTTCTCGAGCATTGACAAGCTAACTCTAAAACAGGTCATACTGCCTTTCAGTCTCAAACCCTCATAGTTAAGGTTGCCTTAACTCTAAAGAACCTTACATGCCACATGTAAAACCTAAGGTTGATACATGATGTTCTACCCATGTCCCCTTTGATTTTCATATCTTGATCTCAAAACAAGCAAATGGTGATCAAACATTCACAAGTGATTAATGTAAAGCAGAATATTCAATGAAATCTATACAAACATCATTAAATATTAGAAATAACATAATCCATTGTTTTTAGCCTCGGTTACATCAAAATCCTAGAATCTGAATTAAAACATCTTGAGATAAGAAAAAGAAAAAAAAAGAAAGAGAAAAAAGAGAAAACTCGGGTTGTAGATGGGTTGTCTTCGTTTTTGCGATATCTCTTTGAAGCTCGCTTCCAAGCACCGTCTTCGATCTCGAGACTCTTTCGTAGGAGATCTAGAGTGTCTCCATCGTTGAAGAACCCCTATCTTCAGTAGTCTCCCATTGTCTCACCTCTTATGTGTAGCCCCTCTTAAAGTCCTAATTTTGTTCTTTTAAAGCAATTTTTCGGGGCCCTCTCGAAACTAATGCTATCCGTATGGCTGATCTACGCCTACTACAAGATGAGGAAGAGGTAGCTAGTGGTGCTTTTCAGGTAAAACAACGTTGCAGCGTGAGAGATGTACGCAATTGCGTGATTCAGGGTAGCATGAATTTGAAGGGGCTACGCAATTGCGTGGGTCACTCATGCACTTGCTCACTAGTTTTGCTCGTCGACTTCCTGAGGTAGTAACTTTTTCATTTGGACTCTAAATCGCATAATCTTGATGTCTACGGAAATCTCTCAGAGTCTAGAATGCATCCATGCCAATGGAAGAGCCTTGGGAAGACCTCATTCAGACAAAAAGTTCACATGTTTGCTGCATTTGCATGAAGTGTTTGCTGATTTTTCTTCAATTGCGCTCAATTCCTCTCCACTCAGCTCAATGGTTGACCTTATCATAAAATTGAACATTTAGAGCACTAGAACACTTATTTATATCATAAAACTACTAAAAAAAAAAAGAAAAACATGAAGATAAAATGAGTACATAAGATACTCATCAAAGGTGAAGTCTGAGCGCCTGACCCAAAATAAAGACAACAAAGGTGAAGTCTGAATGCTTGAAATTTTAAATGAATATTTGTGCTACGGTCGAATGCAGGAAATCCAAATTGAAGACAACAAAGGTGATGTCTGAATGCTTGAAATCCAAAATTGAAAGCAGAAAAGGCGAATTTTGAATGCCTTAAAGCTAAAATGGAGACAACAAAAGAGAAAAATGAACGCTTGAAATTTGAAATGAAGACTACAAAGACAAAGTCTAAACGCTTGAAATATGAAAATAAAGACTACAAAGTGAAAGTTGAATGTCAGAAATCCAAAATGAAGACTACAAAGGCGAAATTTGAATACCTCAAATCTAAAATGAAGATTGAAAGGCGAAGTTTGAATGCCTGAAATTTGAAAAGGATGATAGAAAAGATGAATTTGAACGCTGAAAATCCAAAAGTGAAGACAACAAAGGAGAAATATGAATGTTTGATCCAAATTGGTGCCTAAAATCCAAAAAAGAAGACATCAAAGGCAAAATCTTAACGCCTGATCCAAACTAAAGACGGCAAAGGAGAAGTTTGAAAGCTTGAAATCCAAAAAAAATAAAAAGGATAGGAAAGGCGAAGTCTAAACATCTGATCCAAACTGAAGACATCAAAGACAAAATTCTAACTCATAATCCAAAATGTAGAGGATAGAGGTGAACTCTGAATGCCTGAAATCCAAAAGTAAAGGTGAAGTCTAAATGCCAGAAATCCAGAAAGTAATGGCGAAGTCTGGACACTAGAAATCAAGAAAGAAAAGGCGAAGTCTGAACGCTTGAACCAAAATGAGAAGGGTAGAGGCAAAGTCTAAAAGTCTAAAATCGATGAGGGTAGAAATATGGTTCAGTGTGCCAAGTCCTTGGTCTCCTAAATAATCTTCTATGAAATCCTCATCTAGTACAAATGAATATCAGAGGTTGAAAGATATATGCATGACTGTGTATCGTAAGAACATTGCTATCAATGTAAGCATGATCCCCTAATCAAATAAGGATTGCCAAATGACTGTCAATGAATCAAATCATCTCATCAATGAAAAATGAGGATATTCCCCAGTATGGTAAGTGGAACATCACATCAAGTAGATATCCGAAGTGACTCTATGCAGTCAACACTGTGCTTAAAAGTCAAATTATCGATAACATTAGAAATGGTACGAGCATGTGTATCTATCATGAAGGCCTAATGAGAACTCAAAATATGCATAATACATCCAAAATGAGTAACTCCTACCATGAACTCAAAAAGCCCCACTGTAAACATATGTGGAAATCCGACTCTGAAATCTCGAGACACAAAAGACAAGTGTCCTACAATAACTCTAGCAATGGATGAAAAATAACATCTAAATGTTTGCCGTCGCATGACTGACAAAGATCCAGATAAAATAACAAAGCAAAAAAAGTCTCAATAAAACTCATCCCACCAAAAAAACATAAAAACATCTCTAAAGATCATATAATCTCAACAAATAGGGAATATGCATCAGAATGACATATGTCTGAAATGTCATAATGAGGCTCATTCTCTCGATGACAACTTTTTGCATAAACAAACCATCTCCAGATGGCCCCAATAACTAAGGGGTATGCCCTAGTATGATATCCAACATAAATATGATGAAGTCCAAAAATGTTGTGACAAGGCTCATATCCTTAGAAAAAACCATCTACACATCTCCAAAGACCATATAATCTCAACAAATGGGGAAATATGCTCCAGGATGACTCCTGCTTGAAGTGTTATAATGAGGCTCATCCTCTCGAGTGTGGCATCTAACAAAACATGATGAAATCCCAAAAATTGAAGGTATAAATCAACATCTAAGCAAGATCTATTTGTATAAACTAAAAAACTCCAGATGATCTGACAGATAAGGGGTATGCCCTAGTATGGCATCCAATGCTCCATAGTGTTGAGAAATCAGTAAAAATCCATGCTTCCATCAATATAGAGAGGCAGCCTCGAGTCATCCATAACTAGAAATAAATCTGAACACTAGTGAGACATCTCCCAAAAAAATAAGCATGATAATGTCCAAATATCAACCAAGTCTCAAATACCTATCCAAGCGGAGGCTATCAAAGAAAACATTTGATCCTTGGCCTTAGGGTGGTTGTATGACATGAACCGTAATGTAGGCTTATGGTGATAAGGTGAAAGACATGAAGGGAAACTAGGCTCAAATACTCAATAATCAAACTCATACCCTCATATACAAGATGATGCATGGAAAAATCTCATGAGCAATAAACTCAAAAGTTAACCAACAAAAACAAAGATGAAGGAAATAAATGAATGGGAAATGGCTAAGTTAGCAATAAATCAAAAAAAAAAATGTATGAAGAAGGGAATACAATGGTGGATCAAGTGTCAGAACAAAGAAGGCAATATACTAAAAAAGGTAGGGAGAAACGAAATAAACGATGCTCAACCCAAATTAGTACAGTAAAGGGGAAGTCATATCACTAAGGATGGAGTGATAGCCAAGATAATGATCCAAAGATCCTAGTGAGAAGGTCACTTGAGCACTCACCCCTCTCATAGAAGTATCAATAGTGATAAAAAAAAGTAAGGAACTTAACAAAACTCTCACATGAATTCTTAGAACTCATCGATCACCAGATCCAAGTATCAATAGTGAACTCATAGAGCTCACATGAACACTCCCCTCATCAAATACTCATTGCTCTCACAAAAGTATCGATAATGATCCAAGAAGTAAGGGATCTCATCAAACTCTCACATGAACTCTCAACGCTCAAGACACAACAAAGTGACCTAGGGAATGAGAACCCCCATAACCATCTCACGTAGATCCCCAATAATAAATACACTAATCAAACAACTCTCAAAAGTCGATATAAACTTTTGGTGGAGGAAGATACTATACATAAATATGCCACTACACCTTTTTCTTCTTTCGTTTCCTTTTCATTTTTTCTTTTTTTTCATTTTTCATTTTATTTTTATTTTTTATTATTTGTTATTTTTTGTTTTGTTTTACTTTTATATATATATATATATATATATATGATCATCAATAAATCAAGCTTCAATTAGAAACATAAAGAATGAATAAACTCTCCTCAATCATGAATGAATGTCTAAATCCTCACTCATAAGGTAACCTCTTAAGCCAAAACCTTTAAATCATTGTCAATGGTAGAGCAAATGGAGTGACATAACTATCCTCTATGCACCAAAATGTGAAGAATCATCAATCTGAGCAAGGTAATAAAAAGAATAAGGTAAGCAAGAGCGAAAATGGAGAATAGAAAGAACGAAGGTGATGTTATGAAACGTAACCAAACAAGGGGGATGAGAAGATGATAACAACAAGAGTGAGGAAAGTAACCTATAAGTACAAAGCTCATGAGACTCCTAACAAAGCATACATATACATCAAAAGGGTCCATACCTTGGTATAGAAAAGGTAAGCATAACTACAAGAAAGAAAATGTCATAACATATGCGGGATGCTCAAGGGGCTAGCAACGGTCTATGTATATAATGTGACAAGGTATAAGGCTAACTGAAATGATGGCCACTCATCCTACAACCATGGTCTCAAACATAAAACCTATGCAGCTGATCCACATTGGTAGGCTCTGAGAATTGCTTTCCATCTAAGTCTATCAACCATACAGCTACCTTTGGGGTCAACTCTTTGATAATGTATGGTCCGCTCTAGTTGTGTTTGAAGTTCCCTAGGGTCACTGCTCAATCTTTTGAAGACTCTTAAAACCAAATCACCTCGCTGTAGTAGTCTAGCATGTGGGACCAACAACATATAATTAGTTATAAAGGAGATGCCTAGCATATCTCCATAAGATCATGCAAAAAGATCAAGGTATAATCTGGACAACTGAAGTAGTCTATCTCTCTCATATGTAGATAATGTTAAACCAAAACTCAACCCTCTAGACCCATCATTTACTAAGGTTGACTGTCTTAGAATCATCATAAGCATGTGATACTCTCTCATAAGGAATACTATGATCATAGTCAAACTGGTATCTCTCATCCCTATCATGGATCTATGTTGTGGGTGAATGAGGTACACATACATCAATATCATTAGTAGAAGAGTCAAACGAATACTAAAAAAAAGAAAGATCAAATCCATAGATGAGAAAGCAAGTACATCAGTAGAACAAAAGACGAATCCTGATAAAATATAAAAAAAAAGTGGTGGATCCACAAATCAGACTCTCCCACAAGATGACCTAAAATATCAAGAGACACAACATTAGTAATTGCAACATCAGAAGTAGTCACTCGAAGGCTGGAACATGAGGAGCATCCTGTCATCTCTCACATAAAGCACAAGAATTGTCAAGCTCAGAATCTATCTCAGGATAACCACAACCTCAAATTGACTGATGTCCATATGAAGTAGCTCATCAACATAATCATCAGGCGATGTAACCTCATCAATACCCTCGTAATCATCATCAAATGCTATTAGCTTTGGCCCCTAATCATCCTAGGATAACATATGGATGAAGTTGGCTGACTCGACAGAGTCAATGGAATGAATACCACTCATTGAAGGAGAAAAAAAATAAATGTGTCGAGTATGTAGGTAGAGGGTTAGAACTAACATTAGGTTGTCTAAAATGTACAATTCTCTAATCGATCAAGTCCTGATCATCATACCTCAAAGCAATGCACTTATCTATAGTATGTTCAGGTCCTTGATGATAGGCGTAGTGTAGGTCCAACCGGAAGTTGGGGTGAACAACTTGTGGCAATGGCCTCAGCATTAATAGATGAGCAATCTAGAAGTCTTCAATGTTTATAAGACCTCTCTTGAAGGCATGCTCAATGGTGTAAACTGTTTGAGCTGTTTAGGCTACTATGTAGGAATTGTAGGTGCCCGAGGCCTAAGATGAGCTATAGGTGGTCTCTCGATAACTTGTGTTACAAAGTTGGGTGTGGTGGAGTATACGGAGCCAAGAACCTGAGTGGCTGAATTGGTAAGGAAGGTCGAAAATGCATCTTGGCGAACTACATGTGTGGGAGTGCTAAGTGGCGGGATATAAACATCTTGAGTGCAGGTGGCCTTTATATGAATGAGCCCGATGGCTTCCTCCACCAGTCTATATGGTACATATGGCTTCTTCCCCCTACAATTAGGAGGGGAAGAGCCAGACCATAAACCACGTGCTATACCATCCTCGATACCATATTATGACTCAGTCAATGCTCCAATATCCGTCTATGGAAAACTCATCAAATGTCTGGCATACTTAGGCTGTAAACTCCTCATTAGCATAATGATCTTCTCTCTCTTTGACGGGTGATCTACCATCTGAACAATCTTCTCTCTCTAACAAGAGATAAAGAAAGTCATTGTCTCATCTAACTCATGCGTCATAGACTTTAACTCTCTCCTCGAGATGTCGACCACTATGCTAAAAGTGAAGTATCTCACAAACTCTTGGGTCAAATCCCCCCAAGTCCAACGGTGGGAAGCATCTAAGGAAGCATAACAACTTTGTGCAACACCACTTAGAGACATAGGGAATAACATAAGAATCTAAGCCTCATCAAGTCTATAAGCCCTCATGACAATAGAGTACAATCTCAAGTGAACGCGAAACCCCCGCGCATATTCTCACCTGCAACTTCAAATCTGCTGGTAATCCGGTCCCAAGACCATTATCAAAGTCATCCTAGCTAGTTACACCATCAGAGACTCCCATATGACTAATGCGCTACTCTAACCTATTCATACGTGCATGTGTTGTTAGATAAGTGCTTTAAAGGCAATCGCCATTAGAACTTATTGTACGCACAACATATTATTTAATATTTCAAGCTTCTTTGTTAATTCGGTATTCATACGTTGAATTGATATAGATCTTTAATCGAATTAATGAAGTCCATGATACATAACATAGCATGAAGGGAATCATGATGGGATCATGATAATAATATTCTTATCATGTGCAATTATAAGAAGTGTTCAAATATCTAGTCATAGGACTAACAAGATCCTGGACATTGTTGAACCGGACAGATTTAGCACATGTCATACTCTGATTGATGAAGTTGTGATCTCATAAATTATGATCGCAGTTGATTAGAGTTACGGTGGATGCTTTCTAAGAGTAGCTAAGGATCTGAGACCTATAACAGACAATCATTTGATCATCTATTTAAATGTAGATGATCATCTCATCATAGCAATGGTGCAAGTATCCTAGACTGAGGTGCTCAAGGACATCTTCGATGTCCCGTATTTTGACCTCAATCCATGTTGCCCTCGAGGGTCACCATCGATGAGGACTGGCATACAGGTGTTCGATGGTACTGAAAGTAGCAAACAGGATTCGCCACTCCCAATGTAGGGAGATTATACCTAGCGGCCTTTTCCGAATCATTACTCTGGGAATCTCTCGGTCGAAAGTGAAAATGCCTCGAGGAGTGTTCCTAAAGTGCATAACTGGATGCAGTGATGAATCGGGACAATATCAAATATTACTGGCTAGGTGGCATAGCCGCCCAAGGGGAGCTACACATTGTCCATGCTCGAACTGGCAGTGGTATAGCTCGGGTGAAAGGATCTAATTGCACCCAGATGGTTTACGGAAGGGTATGCAGCTGCACCACCGACTCTCCTGGCCACCGTTTAATCAAGTGTCAACATAACTGAACCTAACGGGCGACACACTTAGAAGAGCGGGAGCAGATAGGAAACGGATTTCCGATGTGATCCAAATATGAGGGAGTTAATTCTCATGAATTAAATGTCACTAGAGTAGTGTATCCTCGAGCTGAAGCCCTCACTTAAAGAGATAATAGGCTCGGGCTGACTCCTAGCTGGTCGTGTGTGAACTTGCCATAACGCATGGGGATGCATGTAACCTATCATCACTTCGAGTGAGGGGCATTTTGGTCATTTTAGAGGCTAGGGTTTTCCTATAAAAGGAACCTTATGGAAACCCTAAAAAAGGGATGACTCTTTTGAGATTAGAGAGAGTTCATGAGAAAAGCCAAGTTTGTTATCTTATTCTCCAAGAAGTTGTCTCTGTAGCTCGAGACCCGTGCTTCGCTTCCGATCGAGACTCAAGACTTGGACCCTTTCCGAGACCAAGCTCGAGGTTTTCACTGACGTGTGGATACCGTTGAGGCGACCTAGGACTTGGTTCCCGCTTTGGTCTAAAAGCCGCCCGACCACCAACTCGCTTTGGAACCGACACAAGGTAATCCTACACCCTTCTCTTTGTTGCGAACCGGTATCGATGCTACCAGTCCTCGACGTTTTACTGGGATTTTTTGTATTTCCACTACTACTGGTAAGTGTTGCCACCCACGAAACCCTTCATGTGTATCATCAAAGGATGGAGTAGACACTATAACCGGTGGTGGGTCATCTTTTCCTGACAATGAAGAACTAATGGCACATGAGAAGTTGTCTGCTGAATGAGAGGTGGGGTGGGGGTGTTATAGAATCATTCTGAGCCTCATCTCGAACTTGATCATGCGAGGTCTGTTGTTCCTCTATTCTCTGCCCAAGTCTAGCCATGGACTTCTAAATCATGGCTATCGCTAAAGTGAATTGATCAACTGTAACCAACCATGAGTCCATATTTGTCTGATCAATTATACAAACCAATATGCCCTAAAATCTATCCTAATAACTCAGTCTCAAATTGTATCAACGATTGAGCCTTGAAAATGTAGTAAAACTGACTCAGAAACTACCCAAGCTTAGCACAATCAATAAGTGAATGCTAAAATGAAACTAAAATAGATAAGCCAACACTATGTAGAAAATTGTCTCGTTGAAACATAGACTGATCTATCTTTTTTATACCCTTAAGAGGAAACAAAAATGGAGAACTCTGAATCCATATCATGACTGAACCGCAACCCTAAAGGCTCACAGATGCACCTATGTGTAGAATTGGAACATTTTTATAAAAGATCTAAGCTCAACCTATAGGGTCAAGGTGGCTTTAAAAGAAAAAAGGGTGGGTTAAGGTCTATAAGAAGAGTGATCGCATTCCTCTAACTATACACAATCTCTACCGATTGCTGGATTCCAGATGGTAATTCAAATTGTTGTTAATATTGTTAGAGCATTGCCACTAGAGACTTGTTTAGAATCCCTAACAACAATGCCAAAAACTTGTTTGACTGTTAAGACCGTTTTCTACTATTTGTCTATAATAATATATTTAAAATTCAATTTTGTCTAAATCACTGCAAGTGCACAAGTCAACAAGTTATAAAGTGGATTATAAGTCCACATATCATTCCCATAGAGATTGATCAGAAAATTTAAAGATCAAGTACCCCTACTACTCAAGATCATCACTATTTGAACCTCATATTAATGAATGTCACTAACTATCATAATTGTAATAAAAGTATTTTTGTCAAGTTTTCTTAAAGTGAAAGAGATATTCAAATCTAAAGGGATTAAAGGTTTCACAAAGATTTAATAACACTGGGAATGGGATCAGTGTTATGATCATTAATTTCCATATTGTTCAAAAACAACATAATTATGGGTATGAATTCTGGATTTGTCCAAGAGCATAGTAGTATAGCCTTGAAATACCTTCTGACACTATACATTTCACCATTTAGAACACAATATTCCTACACCAGGTCAATGTGTCTAAACAACTACTTTTAAGATTTGATCATCTTTAAGAGTTGGTTGCCTTTCCTAAACCAATACTCATCAACCATTTCTTATGACTAAAGTCATCTGGGCCCCATGTATGATACCACAAGCCTCTTCAATGTACTCGTCCCCGCCTACCATTTGAAAAGAAAATAATCACTCCCATCAATCAGAAGCATAAACATTCTTTCAAATTGAGATGAAACCTCTAAGGATTAAACTAATAAATCATTAAATGGTCCTTATTCCTCGGGAACACACTTCTGTTGTCACTTAGAAGGGAACCTTGAAGTCAGAGGTTAGAATGTAACGCCCCAAAAATACCTTATTATTTTTATGATATATATATTTTTATTATTATATGTTTAGGGTATAGATCGAGCCAAATGGGGATTTTCCGGGAATTGATAAATGATTAAATGAAAATGTTAAATGTTATATGATCGAAAATGAGTATATGTGATTGAGTGATAAATGCTAAATGTCAAATGACAGAACCCGGGAATTAACCCAAGTGAGAAAGGCTAAAAATGGAAATTTGTGAAAAAGAGGACCTAAGAGTCATAAGTTATAAAGAATAAATGTCTAGAGTGAATATGGAGAATTTAAATGCAAATAGAGAAAAGTATGGGCTATATAGTAAATTGGGAGAACTTAAGTCCAAAAATGGATTTTGGTAGCCAAACAGTCTTATGAGATTTAATGACTTAAGACCAAATTTGGTCTTAGAATGCCCATTTGGACAAAATCATATTCGTATGGAAAGCCGAGATAGAAAGCCAGGTTTGAAGAAGAGATTTAGTAACTAGTTTTGGTGCAAGATCTTGCAAGAAGAAAGGAAGAAGAAGGGCTTGGGCTTCAAGTGCAAAGATATTCAAGTTAAGAAACTAAACCCTAACCCCTTTTCTCTGTGTTCGTCGGGGAAACCCCGATGTGGATAGTTGTGTTGGTATTGTTTAAATGGGTTTTGGTATTGGTTTGATTGCTTGAGATGTTGTAAAAGGAAATGTTTGGTTTTCAAAGGAAATGCTATCAAAATTGTCAAAACCCTGCTTCGTTGCTATAAAGTTGCTATAATCATCCAAATGAAGTGATTCAAATTGGTAAAGAACCATATAAGATATAACTACAAATGAATAGAAGGTACCAAGAGAAAATCATAGATTTGAGGCTCCCGAATATGGGCTTAAAAATGAGTTTGGGTAGCTCACGGGTATGCTCTGTTTTGGGTGTTGTTATGGTGTTTTAGCCATAAGTTGAGTTTCACCCATCCAAATTGAGTGATTAAAAATTCTGGATAAAAGAGACTTCTAGAGGAATAATTTATTGGAAGGAAGTGTATGCAAATTTTAACCCCAAAGTGCCTAAATCACTGCCGGAGCTATGCATAGTATTCTGCTTTGCAAATTAGAGTAAATTAGATGTAAAATGCAATAACTTGAGTTTTGGTGATCCAAATGGGTGACTCAATTGAGAAAAAATAGAACCATAGATCTGGGGCTGATAGTGAACCATTACCAATTTATAGAGTTAAGACCCTATAAATCGATAATAACACTAGGTGATCCAGTGAGCTAACCAATTTGGCATTAAAATGACGTAACTTGAGTTTGGGACTATTTTTGCTAAGTGTGTTTTGGAATTTATGAGAATATATTGTTGGGATGATTAAAGGTCTTGGGAAGGAATATATAGTCTTGTAAGATATCCTTATGCTGAGACAAATTTATTTGGGAATATTTGATTTATGTTTTGTTACAAGCTATCAAAGTGACGTGCTAGTGGTTTTCGGGATGTTAAAGCTAAAACTCGACCAATTGGTTTATAATCTGATTTTGGGTGTTAGTTGGTTAGACCTTAGGGTTTGTTCATTCAAATCAATGTTTGAAGTTAATTTTGGACAACACTAAGAATGGGTTTGGTGAGACGTTTTAAAGGTACTGCTGTCTGAAAAAAAAAACAGCATGTTTTTCCTTGTTTGTGTTATGTGGTTGAGGGCCTTAGAGAAGGAATTTTAAATTGAAATTTTTTAGAGATGTAATTGGATATATAAAGGACTAAACAGGAGAGTTTCATAATTTTTGAAGACCATTTGAATAATTTTTGGGTAATAAATTCCAGAGAGTACAAATTGGAAAAATAACTGCCATCGCATGTGGTGCTAGTGTCTCTGTTTGAGGTTTTTGACTTAATCTTACTTTGGGGATGGTTTAATTGATCAAGAGTACTGTTGTAAAAGGATTAAAAGGCAAGGCAAAATTTTAGTATTTTGGTTATGTGATGGATTAAAGTTGGGAAACTAACAACCATACCGGGCTTGTATCTTGCCCTTATATACTAATGAGATTAAGAATACGATATTAAACTCCGAAAATAAACCCTAACCAAAATTATTAGTACGCATGAATAATATTGTTCTTTAATTGTATTAACAGGGTCAGATAGAGGAGGAAAGCCCGAACTGAGATCGATTCCAGATCGAATCAAAGTAAAGCTTGTTTGTTTTACACTTTTCATTATTTCGAATCTCTATCTCAAAATGTTTGAATTGCATATTGAATTGTTTAAATTGAATTGATGCAAATAAATTGTGAAATGAATTGCAAGTTGATTTAAGTTAAGAAATTGAGAAATTGATTGACGTTTAAATGAATGACATGAAAATTGCATGAGTATTGGAATGATTTGTTTCAGATAAAAATACATACTATATCGTATTTTCCTATAAATGATTTGAATACCCTTAATAGAATAGCATCCAATTAGAGAGTCAAGGATAGATTGGTATACCAATAAGAGTCGAACAAACGTATTTATTGTGGCATACCAACCGGTTGCATATCCAGACGCATCTGCAAGGTACACTAACCGAAGTACATATTTTTATAAAACCGTGCTTACACCGCCTATAACCCAGACCGTGCCTGATTCGCTATCCTGTGCACCGAAAGTATAGGTTAAATTTTGATAAGGCCAAAATGCAAATGATAACGAGAATGAAAAAGCATGGTTTATGATTTGAATGATTTGTCGCACATGAAAATGCATAGCTCAGACGCACCAATGAATTGTAATCGATTAAATGGAAATATATATTTATGTATGTATTGTATTGCATCGGGTCATTTAAGAAAGTACTAGCATTGTCTTATGAAATCGCATGATTTGATTTAAACCGAAATAAAGAGATAATCGTATGTAACCACTAAGCATGAAAATGCTTAGCAGAAGCTTTTATCTATACAAGAGGTAATTGAGCTACAGAACGAAGGACAATGAGAGGAGCGCAGTCATCAAGAAAGTCACAGAGTAAAGTATATACCCGTCATATGCATCCATCCTACTTTTGAACAATTGATGTTTTCAGGATCAAAAGAGGTAAACTCAAACGATTTTTGTATATTATTTTGAATGCATGGAATGCCTTCATTGTAAATGCATTTTTTGTTAAATGTAAATGTTTATGGGCCTATCGACTATTGAAATCGCCTGCATATTTGAAAGTGTTTATACGAAATGGAATGTCACTTAAACTGCTATTTTGTTTTTGTATATGTTTTGCAATGAACCCCAGCTAGCAACCCGACTCGATTCCGATCCGCCACCGCCCGTCGAATGGGGTGCTACATAGAACATCACCTATGATTTATCAAAGTGATAATTGTAGTTCATTAGCTCTAAGAGGATCAATCTAGCATACCCCTGCCACGCTTCTGCTTCTAGGGAACTCACTTCTTTGTGTCACTTAGAGGGGTCCTGGAAATTAGAACAAAGATACAACTCTTTCTGGGTATAATCTATTGATATCTAGAACAAAACATTACAAGAGCAGTACCAATTAGATAAATCCAATATTCAAACCACATCTTTCATTTAAATACTACAAAAACGATAACCAAACACCAATCACTTCCCAGAGGGAGCTTAGCCTTCCATAACTGGATCACAAGTGACAATGACTAGTTGATTAAATAAATTCATTGAAATTGTAATCAAAACTGAATAAAATGGGTTCTAGAAATATTTCCATATTCCACTCAAGTTCAGAAGAAAATGAAGCTTGATATACAATGATCCTAGCTCAATATTGCAACTCAAATCAACTACTCTAATCCTTGAAAATGAAAATAAAGAAGAAAAAGAATGTACAAAGCTGCCTCTCTTCGTCCTCGAAAATATGGATTCCAATGCGCCCCCTTCCATCGATGCCCTATCTCTATTTATAGGCTTCATAAATGCCGGGTCGAAATTTAGGCGCACTTGTGACCCAATGTAGGCCCAGTCGTCTTCATCGTCTAATGAAAAGCAAACAATGTCGTGACATCGCATCATTTCGCTCACTGCCATAGGCATTGTCGCTAATATTTGCCATTGCTGGCTTCCATAATGTTTTAAGTGTTTGTCATGGATAGTTTTGAATGTCACAATGCTGACGTAGTGGCTGGTTGTTGTCTGTGGTATTGTGAGACCGTCGCGACATTGAGGCTTGACATTACTCTTGGATAACTATTTCAACAAACTTATCATTGTCGCAAAAAACTTTCCTTGCCTTCTACATTGTTCTATGTCACGACAAACTTTGGAAATGTCGCGATAAAGTTCAGCCAACTCCATCTCATAATTGTCGTGACATAAGGTTTGGATGTCGCGACATTCTTTCTATCTTCTGCCCTTAATTTTGTCATGACAATCATTTCTATGTCACGACATAATGTCAATGTTTCTTCAGGAATTCTTCTCATCTTTTATCGCGACATATATTGAAATGTCGTGACAATGTTCTGTTGTCATTTGCCTTGTTCTTTGTCGCGACAAACTTTCTTTGCCTTCTGCTCATAATATGCAATGACAAACTTACCACCTTCGCCTTATCAGGTCGCGACATACCAGATTTGCACCAAACTTTCTGCCATTTGCATGTAGTTTTGTCGCGATAATATTGAAATTTCCATGACATTCTGCATTTCTTGTCTTGGCCAATTTTGTTGCTTTTCTTAATGATTTTGCTTCTTTTTCATTAAATTTCTGCAAAACACCAATATGGGTGAAGATTCCATAATTTTACTAAATTGGAACATTAAGTCAAATACGCATGAAAACGATCTCAAACTAGATGAGTTTCACACTCATCAAACTTCCCTAAACTTTAAGTGTTGCTTGTCCCCAAGAAAAAAAGATTCATTGTTTGTCCGTAAGCAATTCAAACCGATTTTAAGGACATTTTTCTTTTTCAATCATCTTTTCAAAAATATCAGCAATCTGGATTCAATGAAATGTCAGTTGTGATATCAATTCCAACTAAGCTTCCATTTATGAATCCTAAAGGTTTTCAATTCAGATCATTCAAATAAATAAATAATTCAAAAAATGTAAACAACTATAGTTCTTGATCTCTGATGTGAGTGTGTGTTTTGGTCTTCTCATTATGACAACTTTATAGGTTAGGTAACCTTGTGAGACACATGTAAAAAATGGTAGTCTATTTAGAGTGATTTAGGTCTCATAAGCTTTTTGGTTATATTACTCTCCACTAATTTAGGCATAACACCAGCCTTAAGATCAAATAGGTCTTTTAGGCTTGTAATGTATGACTTAGGTATTGGGTGGTTGACTGGACATTTAAGGCTTAAGTTCACCTAAAGTGCACATACTATTCAACATTTTTCCTTCAAGCTTCTCATCCTTTCTTTTCTACTAAAAACAACCTTCAAGCACCCCCAAATTTGGTTTGGTGCATCTTTCTTACATATTCTCCACTGTGGCCTTTTCTTTTTCCACTATCTACTTTCAATTCAATTCCTTCAGTTCAGAAGCTTATTTCTTTTCATTTTGTTCAAGGTTTTAGGAATGGTGCAATGTTTTGCCTTCTTAATCTTTCTACCACCCTTAGTGCTTCTCATTAGTAACTTCCATGCCCGCTCGATTATCGGGGCACTAGGTGCACCTCTAAGAACTTAGCCAACACTGGGAGGAAGGCTACAAGGCAAACACATTACCCTCAACCGTATGCTTAACTTCTATGTTTTATATTATGCACCTCTTTAGTACATATTTTTCTCGCTTATCTTCTACCCTCCTTAATTTTCATCCTTTTATCTAAAATCGTATTTCCTAAACTTCGCCCACATTACTTTTCATGTACTCATCTTTGCAAGCTGGGCAAACAAATGGTTCTTTACTGAAGGATTAGATTTAAGGAAAGGTTAAGGTTTTTCATGTGGCTTTGATGATGAAATTCGCATTAGGCTCAAACAATGTACTAAGTTATATGCATATGCATATGCATATCACATGGTAGGCTTTGAAAAGGCACAAACTTTTCAAGGATGGCCTAAATCATTTCTTGTTGGTTGTGATGCCTAGGATTTCGCCTTGAATAATAATCTAACAAGTTTTATGACCCTTTTTGAGACTCAAATTATGATGAATCCAATAAGGTGTCCCTAACCCAAGCATAATTGGTTTTTCAAGGTACTGATGACCAATGTGCAAGTTTTTAGTGATCATTTAAATTGTATTTGTTCAAGTAAACTAGAATTATCAGCCTTATCAACATTGTCATCAATTTTCAACTTTAAGAGTCTAAAATTTCAGCCTATTTTTCATTGACATCACAACTTTTCAATTGTTCAACTTATTCTCGCTCTAATTTCATCTACAACTTTTCTGTTTGTCTCCTGCAAATGTTACTATGCTATATTAACATTTAGAAGTTCATTTAGATTTAACAATTCTTTTCATTCCAATTATCATAGCACAAGCAACTCAACAACAATCATCCAAATTCAACCAAACAATCAAACTCAAATCTTTAGTATTAAGGATATGTACTCAATTGCAAAAATATCTAAATAGAGAAACAATAAATGCACATATTTATCAGTAAATTTTTATTATATTCATGAGACAATACAAAGAGCATTCGCATCAACTTTACACACCAAAGAGACTATCGCTTGTTTTCGTTTCATTGGGATTTTGAAGGTTCCCAAAGGTTCCCAGAGGTTTGGTTACGGGAATCATTCTGATTCTTTTTGTTTGAACTAGGATGTCCGTAAATTGTCTTGAAGGGTTGAAGGGTATTGGTTGGGATTCAACTGGTTGAGTAAAGGGTATGTTAAAATCTTGCACATCCTGAGGTGCTATGATATAGGGTACATAGTCAAAGATCTGGATGTTTGGAAATGGTATCTTCTTCTACCTTGACATTGTCTTCACGCTCGATCTGGGGATCTGCGGCATTTCCTTTCACGGGCCTATGTCACTCTTGCCCGTTGACTTGCGTTGCCCTTATGTTGATTTTCATGAGTCATCAACCCTGCACTCTCTTTCAGAAGAATCACTGTTCAACCATGCTCGATCCCTAGAAGCCAGCATGAATCTTAGAGTTGTCCTGGTCTCTCATTTCACCATTCTTACATAGACTCACTTCAGCTCCCACCTCCTTTAGAAAGCCACACTCCTGCCTCAACTCCTCTCTCTACATTGCATTCCTTTCCTCTAATTATCTCTTCCATTCAAGATCTCTTTGCTTTATGGCCTCCTCCATCAACTAGTCCCACTTTCTTAGCTCAACATAAAAATAGTCATCTCTTAGCTGCAACTGAGCTCTCATTTGGTTGTCTATCTCTCTCATATTCAACTCCATCTTTGTCATCATTTCTATAAGCTTCAGATTGTCAGCTTTCTACCCAGAGTTTCTAAATCGTCATTTTGGTAAGCTTCATTTGGTTTCACATGCAATTCAATCAAAACTCGACTCCAGCTTCCGCCTTCACCTCTCATACATTGCTCATTACCGATCTCAGGATCTCACTTCTTCTTATCTCTTCTTCTCATCTTCTTCACTTTCTCGCCTTGTCGATGGAGGCTCGTTATGGAAGTGATATGAATGGAGAGGTTTCATTTCTTTTCTTTTTCAATCAAATCAAACTCTTCCCAATATACTAATAAAGTGGTTATGGTCAAGGTGAGGATAAGACCTTCCGTTGCTACAATAGTAGTCTGAAACGACTCTTATGATTCCGCTTATGTTTATCTCTAGAGCCCTCTTCGTAATGGCGCATAAGAGCCACTTGCATACTTCTCACTCCGTGCTCAAGCTAAAGACATCAAATCGAGCTAAGGAAGGTAGAACCGTACCTTGGCTTTCTTCACTGACCATTTACAGAGAGTCAAGGGGTTATTCTAGTTCCTTTCCATTCCCTTTCCTAACAAAGGGGAGCACCTACAATCTTCTCGTAGTCCGGGTTTTCTATAGCTTGAATCCGATCCATCTTTCGATCCCACAACTTCAACACAATGTTTATCTTATCTCCGTCGAATGAGACCCATTTTCCCCTGACATAGCAAGTCTTCTCCTTTTTCCCCACCATGTTAGAGTAGAACTCTCTCACCAATGCAGCATATCCAGCTACTTTGTGCTTACATAGTAGGCTCCACCCTCTCTTCTCAATAACCTCCTTGAACGGTGATATGAACTGCTTAAAGCCTCTTTAATCCTTCCTTAGCATTTTCTTGTCCCTGACTTCATAAGCCCTGTTTGATATGAACTCATCCATCTTAACTTCCTCGCCTTGCTTTTTTTCTTCTTCTTCAATCCATTTTCATTTTCTTTCTTCTTCAGCCTGTGCCTCTATTTTTGTTCTTTCTTCTGGCACTTCTTGCTCAACTTCTGTAGTCTACAGCTCTAGAGTAGTTTCTTATGCTATTTCAGCATATTCCTCCATGATTTCTTGCCTAAGTTCGAATCAATATTTGTCGCTTCAAACATTATCGACGTAGGTCATAATTGGTTTAGAGTCTAAAAGGAAGAGGTAATGTCTGTGGTTCAAAAAGGTTTGAGAGAAGATGTTTCAAACTTTTGAATTCATAACGCTTGAAGCTCATAGGCCAAGATGTTATGTTGCTAATAAAACAATGGCTTTGAAGTCCAAAAAATTATAGTTAGCATTAAGCATTTTACTGTGGATTAATAAAATTGTGAGTCTGTAAAATAGAACACGCGACAAATAAATGACTCCGAAAGTTAAAATAATGTCGCGACAATGGATTTTAAAACAAGTCGAGACAATGAATCAAAACATGAAAATATTAGATCATAGTGAACCTTTGTCGCGAAAAAGATTTTCAAATGTTGCAACATACAATGTTGCACTTTTAATAAAAAAAAAATGTATCGACAGACTTGCCTTTTACTAACAAAGGCTAAATTGGTCTTTGTTGAGACAAATGGGTTTTATGTCGCGACAAAATATGCATTTTCATCCCAATCTCCATTTTTATCAAAAATATGAGCCATTTTAATTAATTAAACCTACCATACAACATGCAATTCATTTCAATCACTCAAATCATGCTTGTTAATACAAATTTAACATAAACTAAGCATCTCAATTCAAGCAATGACAATTAAGCTCAATTTTTCTCAACCCGGCAACACATGCATTTGTAAAAATACAAAAATTAATTAATTACCAAGAATGCTAATTGGAAACTTCTCACATAATTGTAGAGCATGTTTTTTCTCTTCAATTAGTTGAATTTCATTCATTGCATCAAAGTTGCTCTTTTACAATAATTTCTGCTTAATATTAAGCTTTTTTGTCTTGAAAATCTGTAAAAAATCAACTAATATTAAAAACAAACTTGAATTCAACACTCAAAACACACTAAACTAATTATAAACAAATTATAATGAAAAACCAGTAATTTGTTTCGGGTCAGCTTTCCTAAAGAAGCTCTATCTCAATTCTTTTATGTCTTTAGTTAGACATTGCTATAATATGCACTCTTTTAAGCAAATCTCTTCCAAATTTTCAAATCTCAGGAAGTTCCTCATTAAGATTTCCTTCAATATAGTGTTTCAGCCTTTGACCATTCACTCTGAACTCATTTCCAGACTTTATGTGAAACCCCGAGAAAATCCTAATTTTTTGAAAGAGGGCAAAATGGTAATTTCGGTCAAAATACGGAATTTTTCTAGATCTTGGATGATGAAACGGACTTCACTGCAATCGTTTCCTATAATCTAGCGTCACGTCGACTTCGGTATTACCGAATTTTCATGTTTTCGAGTATAACCTGGTAATAGTAGACACTTGGCACGTTTTTGAGTAGCCTGGGCGCTGCACTAATGCGGTTAGTGTAGAATTAGTTAATATGAGTCATGCAGTCTATGACATGTGGCACCCTAATTGGATGGAAATCCAAAGTAGATGGATAAAGTGGATAAGGAAATCCAATGGGCCAATGATGGCTTGGATGTTGCAAGCGAGGGGACAAAAGAAGACATCTCTTCTCCATTTGACCCGGCACGTGCAAAGGAGGGGAGGGCGATTGAGAAAAGGGAGGGTTTTTAGAGAGAGAAAGAACTCTAGAATTCCCGGTGTTCGGACCTTTTGTTTCCGGCGAGGCAAGAAGCAAAGTTGCTCTACGTTGCAAAGGCTACGCGTGGGCACCGATTTTGGGGAGTTTCGACAAACTCCAAAAGGTAGGGGTTTTCTCCTACTTGATTTAATCCCTTTTTAAGAGCCTTGTTAATGATTTGGAGTGTTTGAGGCCGTGAATGGTTTGCCGCCTGTCCCAAAACTCGGACCTGGAATTGTTTGAATTTCATGGACCCGCTGGATACTCATTGATCCCGGCCGGAAATGGTCCTCAGGTTATAAACTTCAGTGTTAAATTATGGCTCAGGTGTTGTTAATGAAATGGCCTTGATTTTGCCCCACAAAGGAATCGGAGCAGCCAATGCAGGGTCGCCCACTGACAGCCCTCTACACGATTTGGACTCCGCAAAAATAAATCTCCGCTTGTTGCTTGGACCGAAAAATGTCCATGTGCAAGGTTACGTTTAAAATGAATGGCTCGAGATATGGGTGGAAATGAATTGTTAATGCATATAATTAAATGTGTTAACATGATGTTGAATTATATAAAATATAATTGCGGTGAGCTAATAAATTGGATTTGTTATTAGCCCACGTGAGCTAACAATTTCTGGTGTTATTGCTAAGGAATCAATAACATGATATTGTGAGTTAAATTTTGTTAATATATGCATAATTGATATATTGGCATACTGTATGAAAATGGCATAATGCATCATATGCACCTGGGCAACTTAGGATAAATAGGTGTGAGTGCATGACATGAAAAAGAAAAATGGAAATGGTTGTGAAAGAATTTCAAGGGAAGATTTTCCTCAAGAATTGCCTTGAGAGTCGTCCAATAGTCATCTGAGGCTGACCCATGACTGCTTTCAAAATTACCCAAAGAATTCACTCCTGAGGTCATTCAATAGATTTTACCAAAATTCTAGAGGTGTTTTCAAGAACAAAACCTTTGTTTTGAAAATAGCATTTTTCTCACACTCGGGCTTAGGCATGCTCTTTGAGGGAGCCGTTGAGGCTCGAGAAAGGGAAAGGGTGAGTCACATTCTCATTCATATCATGTAGACATTCAAGTAGATCGCTACTGATCAATAAGCCAGAAGGACCATTGCATGTGCACTGAGTGGAGAATCATGAGATAACAACATCGGCATTGTCAACTATCGAGTGGATCATTATTTCAGTACATGGAGTGTCTCAAGAAGATTCGCGTCATTAGAGGTCGCTGGAGAAGAGTTTCCACACGTGGCTTTGATTTCTTTGGTAAAAACATTTTTACGAATTTATTACACTCGAAAACATGTTAAAAAGTTTATGATAATGTATTAACTCTCAACTGGCGGTAATATAGTTGATGCATTTTTAGCAGGTGATGTATAATAATGTGGCTATTTTATTTATAAAGCATGAGCCCATAATATGAGACAATGTGTTTTTGCGTTGACGGCACAACTGATTCCTGGATTTACATGCCACAATTTATTTTCAAAGTAACTACTCCAAAAGGTGTGACTGCAATGACTGTGTAAGGACCACTCCACCTTGATTTGAGCTTCCCTGGAAATAGTCTAAGCCTTGAATTGTACAGTAAGACTAGCTCTCCTACTTTGAATTCATTTCTTAGAATTCTCTGATCATGCCATCTTTTAGTCTTGTCTTTGTAAATTCTGGCATTGCCTTAGACTTCATTCCTCAATTCTTCCAGTCCATTCAACTGCAATAATCTTTTCTCCTTAGCAGCTTGGTAGTCAAAATTTAACTTCTTAATTGCTCACACGGGCTTCAGATTCCGCCAAGAGGGAGATGACAAGCCTTTCCAAACACAATCCTGCATGGGGACATTCCAATAGGAGACTTGTAAGTAGTTTTGTGAGCCCACAATGCATAATCTAGCTTTACTAGCTAATCTCTTCTACTTGTATTCACTGTATCCTCTAGTATGTTCTTTATCTTCCTATTTGATACCTCGGTTTGCCCATTTGACTGAGGGTGGTAAGCCAAACCCATAGCATGTCTTAATCCATATATGCTCAAAAGTTTTGAAAATAGTTTGTTAGCAAAATGGCTTCCCTCATCACTGATGATGGTTCTTGGGGCTCCGTATCTATTAAGTATGTTCCTTTGAATAAACCCCACAACTGTGTTGGCATTATTTATGGGACAAGCAATGACTTCAAACCATTTGGATACATAAACCACAGCTAGGAGAATGTATAGATTTCCAAATGAAGGTGGGAAAGGTCCCATGAAATCTATGCCCCATACATAAAAAATTTTCACTACCATGATTCCTTGTAGAGGCATCTCATTTCTTCTATTTATGTTTCCCATTCTTTGACATTTATCATAGTGCTTAACCCATTTAGAACCGTCTTTGAATAAAGTTGGCCAATAGAATCCTAATTGAAGAATCTTCTAGGTTGTTCTATCTCCTGTAAAGTGACCTCCATATGGTGATGCATGACATTTGTCTAAGATTGCAGCTTGCTTAGCCTCAGGTACACATTTCCTAATAATCTGATAACAACATTGGATCATCCCATATATAAAATCTGGCATCTATTCTTAACTTCCTCTTCTACCGATAGGTTAGTTCTGGTGGCATAATTCCACAAGCCAAATATATCACAATATTAGCATACAAAGGTACTTGAACTGTCACCTGAAATAGCTGCTCATCTGAAAAGTTCTCTTCAATTTCATTTCATTTTTTATCTTATGTAGGCTTCTCTTTTCTTGATAAGTGATTAGCTATCACATTATCACGCCTTTATTCTGATCTTTAAGTCAAATTATAAGAACAAGACACATCTGACACTCGTTTGGGCATCTTTCTTGCCAGCCAGTATCTTTGATTGCTACATGATTTGTGTGTACATGATGGTCACTTAATCCCAATATATATGGCTTGAACTTCTCATAAGCAAAAACAATTGCTAGCATCTCCTTCTTTATGGTTGAGTAGTTTTCTTGAGTCTCATTGAAGGTTTTTCTAGCATAATACATTACTCTAAAAATCTTTTCCGTCCTTTTCCCTAAAATTGCTCCCATTGCATAGTCAATGATTCATTATGATTTCAAAGTTTATGTCTACCGTCTTATTGGGAGCTATAATCAATTTAGCTTTAATATCTTCAAATGCGGACCTTCATGCTTCATCAAACCTCAAACTCAGATCATTCTTGCAAAGCCGCACAAAGGGTCTTAAGGGCTTGGAGAAATCTTTTATAAATCTTCTATAAAATCCTGCATGCCCTAGAAAGCTTCTGATTCCCTTCACTGTAGTTGGTGGCATTAGAGTTCTAATCAAAGAGATCTTAGCTTGATCTACTTCTAAGCTTGATGCAGAGATTTTATGCCCCAAGACAATACCTTCAGTTACCATAAAGCGGCATTTCTCCCAGTTTAAGGCGGTCAAATTATTTTCCTTGCACCTCTAAAGTACAATAGCCATCTTCTCCAAGAAATAAAATCGGGACCCATACGTGAGAAATCATTCATAACATTTCACAACTCCTTCTACCAAACTGGAGAAGATGTACACTTCATAAATATTCGGGAAGGCAGCAAGAGCATTACAGTCTAAATGGCATCCTTCTGGGGTGCCATGTGTGCCATAAGGACATGAATGTAGTCTTCTTCGTCCTCGGGCGCGGCTACGCTATTTGACATCCCAAATAGCCATCCAAGAAACAAGAGTAAGATTTTCTTGTTTAATCTATCTAGTATTCCACTAATGAATGGCAAAGGATAATGATCCTTCCTTGTGGTAGTATTTAGCTTCCTGTAGTCTATGAAGACTCTCCATCCTATCATTGTTCTTGTGTGTATCAACTCATTCTTCTAATTTTCGATTACTATGAATCCACCTTTCTTGAACCATGAACCTGGGTTTCACCTTAAGGCCGCTTTATTGTATATATGAATCCAACATTCAACCATCTGAGACCTCCTACTTCACCACTCTTCATCGGATTCTTAATCTCTAAAGGTTCAATGTAAGTCCTCGCATTCTCCCCTCCACGAGGATTCACGATACATATAGACGGGCTAATCCCTTCGCATCTTCTACTCGACCAGCAATAGCCTCTCAGGCTTATGAGAATTTCACCACCTGGCTTTATGTAGTCAAATCTGCTACTATTATCACAGGTTTGGACTTTTCCTCACCCAAAAATGCATACTTCAGATGCTTAGGTAACTATTTTAAAATAAGCCCCTCAGAGTTCTTTTCTACATCCTGCTCTTTCACTTTATGGTTACTTTAACCTTCAGCATTGCTTTCTTCATTTAGGCTTAAAACACTTTCAATCAATCTAGCTTCAACTTTCAACTCTTCCTTCTCCAATTTTTTCATCGCACAATGAGTTCGGGTGATGCATCTCTTAATTGGGATCTAGGCCTACACTTATCATTCGCTTTTACTAATAGAAATACATTCTCAAACCTGCGATCAGCTTTCAAAGTCATGCCGCTCAAACTCTGATCTGCTGGAAGGACTTCTTCTATGCCAACTCTTAGAGTGAGCTCTCCCTTCGACATCTATCAAGGCATCTCCGCTACAGGTAAGGGTTTACCAAGCAATAATGACACTTATTTCCAGCCTTCCACATCTATTACCACAAAGTCCACCGGGAAAATAGTTCCAACCTCAACATATTCTTCCATACGCTCGTCGAGCCATCGATCTGCCTGCCATTCAGAATGATATCAGAAGAGGAAAGTTAACGCCCCCAAACTTAGCCTTTTGACTACTGACAAAGGCATCATATTTATGCTAGCTCCATAATCACACAATGCCTTCCCAAATTCATATTCTCCAATTGTGCATTGTATAGTGAAACTGCCTAGATCTTGCATTTTCTGTGGTAGGTTTTTCTGAATAATGGCACTACAGTTTGCAGATAGACTCACCATTCCTCCTTCATCTAACTTCCTCTTCTTGTTGATTATAACTTTCATGAATTTTACATAATGTGGCATTTGAACTAATGCCTCAGCAAAAGGAATGTTGATCTCCAACTTCTTGAACACATTCAAGAACTTCGCATATCACCATCGCTTCGATCGGTTCAGCCTTCCGATGCGAGGCTGATAAGCCTCACTTCCTCCTTTTCTTTGCACGCCTTTAGTTTGCTTTCGGGCCTTGCACTTTCTCTTTCAACTACTGATTCTCATTTGATAAATAAGTTCTGCTTTGTTCTTTTCACCGCTGTTTAATTATGATCTTTACTTTCGTTTAAACACGCATTGATTTTTCTCACTTCATTTCTACTAAGAGTTCTTGCCTCCCAATTTGATGGCCATGCAATCCTTGGGATTCTTCTTGGTATCATTAGGAAAAGAATCCCTAGACTAATTTTATTGTTATGGCCATCCTTACTGAGTTTCCAAGTTTTAAGGATATTTTTGAGATACTCGAAACACAAATACAGGTTGTTTCGAAACTACAAGTTCTCAGAACTTCACCTTGCAATCAACATTTTTTGTTCTCAACCATATAATTCAACATTTGATCTTCAAAAGACTGAGATATTCAGACTTGATTGTCTTCTTCTAATGAAAGATTTGATTCTCACCTTAACCCTGTATATGGTTCTGAGCACTCCTGAAATGGTCTTCGACCTGTTGCACTCTACTTCGATAAGACAGTTGCACTCTACTTCCATAAGACAAGTTTTCATGGTTCCTCAAGGCTGGTGTGTACTGGGTTGGGAGGTTGTTGTTGGGCTTGAAGTTATAACTCCTATTTCCATTAATATATTGAGCTTCCTCCACCTGATATGGACCTTCATGAGCAAGCAGCAACATTTTTCTACTCAGCACCTTCCACAATTCCCACTTCATTATAGGAATGACCTCTTCTTTCTTGGTTGTTCATCCTATTCATAATAGCACTAATTAGCTTAGCTTTAATGGCTGACATTTTGTTTAGCTCAATCACACCCCTAGCTCTAAGTTTGCTACTGCTCCCTGAAGCTTCAAATAGAGCTATGTAGTTGCTCTTAGCTAGCTCTTCAATAAGTTGAGTAGCTTCTTCAACACTTTTTCTTCTGAATGCACCTCAAGAGGTTGCACTAATCGGCTCCCTTTCACATAGTTCATGGCATGATGTAAGATGTCCATTTGAGTCATCCTACCACCCATGCATGGGACACCTCCTCAAAGAATCGCTATACCTTTCCTGCATCGTGAAAGAGATTCATCTTCCTTTTGTTTAAAGGCAATGGTTTCTCCTCTCCTCTCAAAAGTTAGAGCATGAGGGAAAAATCTACTTAGATAGGCCTCCACAAGCTTTCCCAATTATTGACTGAGCCATAAGGTAATGACTCAAACCAATTGGCTGCAATATCTCTCAAGGAAAATGGAAGCAACTACAGTTTGATCACATCAGGGTTCACACCATTTAGCTTTATAATGTTGGCCATCCTAAAAAATCTGCCTAGGTGCCCATTGGGATCCTCACTTAGATGCCTAGTAAACTAGTTTTGCTGACCATAGTGATTAAGGAAAGTTTGAGTTCAAAATTTTTGGCCTCAATTGGTGACTACCTCACTGCTGAGTAAACTTCCCTTATAACTAGTCTCCAGAAATCCTCCATTGTTCTCTGTCTTTGCTGTGGTCTGTCAGTTGCTACAACAGAATATTCATTTACTTTCCGTGGCTCGCCATGGTTTCGCCACCATTTTACTTTCTTCTCAAATTTGCGTCCTTCTATTTGTCAAGTGGCAGTAATTCAACTTCAGGCCTCCTATGTATGTAATAGGTACTTTGAAGATATAGCACACTAAAATCAAAGTTAAATCACTAGATAAATTTAATTATAACTTTGGTTAGCACAATCTAATGACATGCAACTGAATCAAATACTTTCAGTTAGAACTATTTTTTTGAATTTTTCTAAAATTTTGGTAAAAAGATAAAAATATCAAAATTAGCAATTTCTTTTTTGGCTAGAATATTGATCTCTAAACTTCTACTTCAATCCTCGGCGAATACTCCAAAAACTTGATTGAGCTGATTTGTGTAGACCAAATTGTTGTTAATATTGTTGGAACATTGCCACTAGAGACTTGTTTAGAATCCCTAGCAATAATGCCAAAAACTTGTTTAACTGTTAAGACTGTTTGTCTATAATAATATATTTAAAATTCAATTTGGTCTAAATCATTGCAAGTGCACAGGTCAACAAGTAATAAAGTGGATTATAAGTCCAAATATCATTCCCATAGGGATTGGTGATAAAATTTAAAGATCAAGTACCCCTACTACTCAAGATCATCACTATTTAAACCTTATATTAAATGAATGTCACTAACTATCATAATTGAAATAAAAGTGTTTTTGTCAAGTTTTCTTAAAGTGAAAAAGATATTCAAATCTAAAGAGATTAAAGGTTTCACTGAGATTTAATAACACTAGGAATGGGATTAGTGTTATTATCATTAATTGGCATATTGTTAAAAAATAGCATAGTTATGGGTATAAATTTTGGATTTGTCCAATAGCATAGTAGTATAGTTTTGAAATACCTTCTGACACTATACATTTCACCATTTAGAACACAATATTCCAATACCAGGTCAATGTGTCTAAACAACTACTTTTAGGATTTGTTCCTCTTTAAAAGTTGGTTGCCTTTCCTAAACCAGTACTCATCATCCATTTCTTATGACTAAGTCACCACACTACGTACGTGACAACACAAGCATCCTTCAATGTAATCGTCCTCAATAACATTTGAAAAGAATAATCACTCCCATCAATCAGAAGCATAAACATTCTTTCAAACTGAGATGAAACCTCTAAGTATTAAACTAATAAATCATCAAATTGTCCTTATTCCTCGAGAACACACTTATGTTGTCATTAGAAGGGAACCTTGAAGTCAGATGTTAGAACATCACCTATAATTTATCAAAGTGATACTTAGAGTTCATTTGTTCGAAGAGGATCAATCTAGCATACTCTGCTACTTTCACTTCAGAACTCACTTCTCTCGTGTCGCTGTAGGAACCTAGAAATCATAACTAAGATACAGCTCTTTCTGGGTATAATCTACTAATATGTAGAACAAAAGATTACAAGAGCAAAGACTAATGATAAATCCAATATTAAACCATAACTTTCATTTAAATACTACAAAAATGATAAACTAAACACCAATCTCTTCCTGTAGAGGAGCTATTCTTCCATAACTGGATCACAAGTGACAATGACTAGTTGATAAAAGAAATTCATTGAAACTATAATAAAAACTAAATAAAATGGGTTCTAGAAATATTTCCAGATTCCACTCAAGTTCAGACATAAATGAAGCTTGATATACAACGATCACAACTCAATATTGCAACTCAGATCAACTACTCTAATCCTTGAAAATGAAAATAAAAATAAAAATAAAAGAAGAAAATAAATATATGTACAAAAGCTTTTGTCTCTCACTCTTCGTCCCTTGAAGATAGTGATTTCAATGTAGTCTCCCCTTCCATTGATGCCCTATCTCTTTCTATTTATAGGCCTCATCAATGCTGGGCTGAAATTCCAGACATAATTTATGGATTCCAATACAGCCCACGCAGTTCATCATTTGACAAAAGAAACAATGTTACGAAATTAGCACCGCCTTTGTCTTCAAGCTAGGCATCGCCATGATACTCACGCTATCGCTTCCCACGCCTTAAGTGTTTCTGTTATGACAAAGCTCAGATGTCTCGACAAGGATGCAAAGCAGTTGTTTGCTTATCATATGTGCTATTGTGAGATTGTCGCGACATTAAGGCTTGACACTACTCTTGGATAACTGTCGTGAAAAACTTATCATTATCGTGACAAACTTTCCTTTTGTGCTGCATTATTCTATGTCATGACAAAGTTTAGCTGACTCCATCTCATTATTGTAGTGACATAAGGTTTGGATGTCACGACATTCTTTCTGTTTTCTGCCCTTTATTTTGTCGCAACAATCATTTCTATGTCGCGACATAATGTCAATGTTTCTTCAAGAATTCTTCTCATCTTTTATCGAGACATATATCAAAATGTCACGACAATGTTCTGTTGCCACTTGCCTTGTTCTTTGTCATGGCCAACTTTATTTGCCTTTAGCTTATAATATGTTGAGGCCAACTTTAGAAATGTCGTGACAAAATTTATTGCTTTAGTCTTGCACAGGGTTTCATATTAGTTGTGATTGTTGCGATAAACTTTCTCAAGCATTTGCTTTGTTGTTTTGTTGCAAAAATCAAATTGTCACGACATTCCCGCACTTTGCCTTAGCCGCTATGTTTTCTGTTAAATTTGCTTCTTTTGCATTAAATCTTTGCAAAACACCAATCTGGGTGAAGATTCCATAATTTTTTTATTAAATTGAACATTTAAGCTTCAAATATGCATGAAAAATGGAATTAAAACTAGATGAGTTTCACACTCATCACTTACACGCCTCTGAATAGATAGGGTGCTTCCATACAAGGTGGTCATTACCTCCACACATGCAATACCTCGACATCCCAGGGGGTTTCCTACTGTGAAGGCTCTCACTATTCTCAGCACTCAACAAAAAACTAAGTGTACAATGAATATGTGAGTGCATTCGAAAAACCTAATAAATCTAACATAAAGAAAAGCACACTGGTCACACAAATATCTTGAAATATAGCTTTAGGATATACAAGTCTTCAAAGATTGGACTCTAAGCAACGTCAATATGTCGACTACCTTTGGAATACTCCCAAACATAGATATAGCCCATCACTAGACCTTTCTCCTAATCATTGGCTTGGTTGAAGAGCAAACAAGGAGCAACAAGTCTCTCATCAAATGTTAACCACAAGACCAAAAGAAGTAAAGTCGACTGAGACTAGAGAGTTGGAGATAAGGGGATACATGTGTGTCCCACATTAACAATCAAGTAAGAGTAGGGTAGTCATGCTGTGAGGTCTTTGGCAACATCGTTGATGACTTGTTAGTCCTTAGCAACGGCGCCAAAAACATTTTAGGTTTGTGCGATGTGTATGTAAATATGATGCAACCTAAGCCTGCAGTGCACGGGTCACAAGTAATAAAATGGTTTTCAATTATAAACTGAGATCGTTCCCATGATGATTATATGTTTTATGGGGGATTGAGTACCCCGACTACTAGCTTAGTTCACTATCTAAGCTTCTCGATGATTTGATGTGAAATTGTCAAAATAATAAAAACAAAACTAAACAAAAATAGAGAATGATTTTTGAAAATTGGAGCAATTGAATAAAACACAGAGAAAATGAATTAGAGAGGAACTAGGGTTGGTTATCTTCAATGATGTTGAGTGATTCAATCTTCAATCTTCAGATCCAAGTTGAAATCTACACTCCACAAGGTCGTTCTTCCTAATAATCTTCAAATACAAACCAGTTTCTCACAAATAAAACCTAAATCTAAGAAATCTAAAGAAAACCTAATCTAAAAGATGGAACAAAGCTTCAAGAAGGAAATAGGAGAGGAGCCTCTCTCTCTCTAAGTTCGAACCCTAGAATAGTCTTGAAGTTGCATTTAAGTACACATTGAAAAATGGGCCAAAACAAGCCCAAAAACTGGAAAGTTTTTGGGCCAAAATCGTTGTGTGGTCGCGACCACAAATGCACTGTGGTAAAAAACCACAATACAAAGTGTAATAAACAGTGGTTGCTATACAGGCCGTGGTTGCGACCACACTGAATGTGAGCTATTTCAGTTTCTACAAGAGGGTGTTGTGGTCGCCACCACACCGAAGTTCGCTAAAGACGGTCTTCTATGGTAGCGACGGTGGTTACGGCCACACTGAATCTTTGCTGCATAGTTTCTTCATGTATTTTCTCTATGGTCGCTACCATAAACACTATGGTCGCGACCATGATTTCTTCCATGCATAACTTCTTCAAATCTTGCCTAATTTGCTTGATTTTCATCGCGTTTTCTTCGTTTCTACAAAATACACAAAGTGAGAGGGTTAGGCTGGAAAATGATTAATAAGGGTGCTTAGTTAGCATCAAAATCATGAAATATGCTATTTTTTGCATTAAGAAAAACTAACCTAAAGCACACCTAACAAATTCCCCCAAACTTAGCATTTTGCTTGTCCTCAAGTAAAGAAATAGCACGTTTTCTTAATTACAGCTAACTGACATGTTGAGCAACATATTGAGATACTAAATGATAATCCACCTCAAGGATTTTGCCTTCATACCACACAAAAAAACTTCGAGGTAGCCTTTTCAAAAATAATGGATTGACCATAAGTTGAACCTACCTAAACCACAATTCTCAAGTGTGTGGGTGTGTAGTTTCCCCCTTCTAGCCAATTGCAATTTAGATGGAATTAGATGAGCATGAGTGGAATGGGGATCTCTCACTCACATGGTGAGTGTATAAGGCTCCATAGGCTTGTTTGGCATATCACTTTCCACTGATGTAGGCAATGCACAACACTTAGGATCAATTAGGTCTTCAAAAGCTTGTAATGTATGGCTTAGGTACGGGTAGTTGAATGGGTCATTTAGGCTTCAATTTACCCAAAACATACACATTTTCCTTTTTCTCCACTTATTTGTCCATCCTTTAGCATATCACATTCTTCGCAATTGAGCTCCTAAGCTTTCCCCCCTAACTTAGCTCATTGCATCTTTTCATCACATAGTTATTCCCTTAAACTTGCTTGTTTTTCACTATTTTCATCATGTTTGCAAGAAAACCAAGTCTTTATTTTTTTTTCTCCATAGACTTCAAGGAATGGAGTGGTGAAATGCTTAACCTCCTTAAGCTTTCTACCTACCCCATGTAACGAGCTTTAGTAAAGGGACTCCCTCTAAACCATTGCCTAGAGTACTAGGTGTAGAACACCCTTAAGAACTTACTTGCTCAAGGTAGGAAGGCTACAAGGTTAGACATACTCCTCCTTGCTTTATGCTTTATTTTTCTATCTTTTTCTTCATTTTTCTACTTTTTTCTTTCTTTTTCTACCCTAAACCACCTTTTGATTTCAATTTATAACACACCTGCTTCCACCAAATTCCCAATTCACACTACATGTCTTCCAAGGATATGACATTGACAGCAACATGTTAGCGTAAACACGAGTTTTTTAACTGAAGGGTATTCAACAAGAAGGTTCAACTGGAAAGAAAAAGGCTAATATGGCTCAAATTGGGTGACTATGGATCAATGCATATAAGGGTTAGCTAAAAAGGTTCAATCGATCCAAAGATGACCTATATCATTTCCTAATTGTAATGTTGCCTAGGATTTCGCCTTAAGTGATAAATGAACAAGTTCTAGAGTCTTAAGAGATCAAATAAAATGGTATTCACCTAATTCTTTTCTAAACCAAGTAGTATTGACCAAAAGGGTACATTCTGACTTGTGCTCAAAGTGATAAGAACTTTTGTCTAAATAGTCAACTATAAGGTCAAACCATTTTGCTTTAAGTTCAAATATCTCTCATTTTCTTCATGTGAAAGAAGGTTCAATCATTATTTATCATATGCATCATTATTAATCCTAAAACAAGCTCAATCAAAAACAAAAACAAACTAAAAATAAAAAAGATAACCTAAAAACTGAAAACATATAAAAGAAACTAAAACACACAAGAAACTAAAGGAAAACACTAAAAATATGATAATTGAAGCTGGAAAATTTTAAAACAAAGGGACACCCCCCAAACTTAAAACATGCATTGTCCTCAATGTATGAAATATGAAAGGTAAGAACAAAGGACTCTCCTAGATGATCAAATGTGATCATTAGGCTCGAGTTGAGAAGGGTCTTGATGAAACTCCCTCAATAAGAATCAACTTCAATGTTTTGAAAAACACAAACTAAAACTAACATAAGCACTAAAAACAAAATCAACATGCAAAACATACTAACATAACTAAAAACAAACTAAAATAGTAAATGGATAGAAATCCTTATTATTCTTTTCTCGCTTCGGGTCATCTCAAGAACCCGCCTCCATTTTTGCAGTCCAAATAAACTTTGTAGAAGTTCGAGAGCTAGTGGCTTCGCTCTTCATCCATCATGGCCAATACTCCATCATCATCCTCATCGCCGTAAGTGATGAGCTCCTCCACCTTCTCAGATATGCGACAAGCTCAAATGCTAACTCTTTGGTGGGGAAAGAGTTGGTCTTTAATCCAAATCCTTCAAGAGTGCTCTCTTGAAATAACATAGGTGAATGCTCCTTAATGGGAGAAAATGAGCACTCTATCTTCATGCATGCCCTCATTTCCTCATCTGTTAATGGTATGCTTTGATGGAGATCGAACTTCACTTTTTCCTCACCAACAAGAAAGGTCATTTCCCCATGTTCGGCATCAATCCACACTTGACTTATGGCAATGGAAGGTCTTTCTATAGATGAGACTTGTCGGTCCTCCTCCATGCCAAAAGTCAAAGAATCAATAGGGAAACTAAAGTCTTCAACCCTAACCAAAACATTTTCAATTCTCATCCATGGATGTTGCTCCTCAACTTGCATCGTCTTCAATACTGGCTCTACTTCAATGACAAACTCATTATTTTCATCCAATGAACGGGTCTTGAAATTCTCTCTCAAGGACCAAAGGCATTTTGTCACATTCCATTATGTACTGGTTTTCATCCAATGTCACACTCCCATATGTCATCATTCTTTGTGTTGCTCAGAATTCCTCAAGATTTGCTCCTTTATACCTTTGTTATTTCAACATGTATTGAAAATCTCTCTACTATAGCACACATTTATCTATCAAGATCTACTATGGAATTGGTGTCAATGTCTACTATCATGTTGGCGTCCACCTTGGGTTCTATGTTTGACAACCGCATTTCTAGAGCCTCATTATCCCTCTTAATTTCTTCCTTCAAGGCAAGAAATAGCTCCTTATCGACGGTTGCCTGATTTGTTATTGATAATAGGAACTTGAACCTTCTTGACTTTGCATACTTTGATTTCCATAGGAAAAATCCTTATATGTCCCCCAACTCAAATGGTAGTAGCTTGGCATAATGTTGTGGGGTTGAGAGAAGTAACCCGCATTGCTATTGAAATAATTCCCCTCTTCAAAATTATAAACTTGATGACTCACAGAGGCTTGTGCTTGCCTTGTGACGATTTCCTCCCATGTTGGTTCTCTTTAGGTCACTCAAGAAGCAAATTCTTTCTAGAGTGTGTAGAAGAGTTCATTTACTGCTTCGTCAGACATTATGCTTAGCACCTTCCATATAAATACAAAATAAAAAAAGAAAGAAGTAAAGTAGCTACAAATAAGAAATAAATGAGAATAAGAAAAGAAAAGAAATATTTTCAAACAAAAAGATTTTGTTCCTTTTTTTTTTTTTAGATTAGCAAACTTCACTTTTCCTAGAATATCAATCCAAACACCAAAACCGCTAAAATCCCTAGCAACGACGCCAAAAACTTGTTCAAGAGGCGCAACATCGCCGGCACTTATTAGTCCTCGGCTAACCGACACTAAAAACTTAGTTGAATATTTGTATAAAAATGATGCAACCTAAGCCCGTAAAGTGCACGGGTCACAAGTAATAAATTGGTTTTCAATTATAAACTAAGATCGCTCTAAGTATGAGGATTATAGGATTACGGGGTACTGGAGCACTCAATTACCAGCTTAGTTCATGGTACGGCCTTCCTCAATGATTTGAATTGAAATTGTCAACATAATAAAAACAAAACTAAACAAAAATATAGAATGATTTGTGAAAACTGGAGCAATTGAATAAAACACGGAGAAAACAACTTAGAAAGGAACTAGGGTAGGTTATCTTCAATGATGTTGAGTGATTCATCTATATAAGGCAAAGGCTGAGTGAATTATGACTTGAGTTGGTTCCAAAGATTCCATGTTATCCATTTCTATGATTTCATTTTCTTATTATCCACTGATCGCCGCTGTGTTCTTCAGGTCGATAGAGCAATAGTTCTTCTCTGCAAGATTTAAAGAGTCTGTCGGTCACACATTTCTGAATAGAACTAACCTTATCAAGATGATTCATCTAATATTTCTTCAATCCCAATAATATATCAGGATCACTCATAAGAAACCACACATCGTATCCCTTTTTATGTCCCCAGTTCCCTTGTCCAGTTTATCATAATTCCAATCATTCACTGATCCACATCTAAGAGACTCCTGATTCATATTTTAGGGCATAATCCCATTGTCACCAAGGATATCCTAGAAAGGTAATCGAAAACACGATTCTCAGCATGTATAGATTAACCAAAACCTTAATCTTCTAAGTATTAACACCAAACATAAAAAATCAAGCATAAATCATCCGTATACTAAAGATAAGATGAATCCAACATCACATCAAATAACCAACCCTATAGAATGTCTAACCAATCATTTCAACTATCAAAAACAACAAAATCATGTTTAAGACAAACATAAAACTATAGAAATTGAAATAGGAGTAGAGATTGAGATACAAAACAGAGGTGAAGCTGTAATAATCTTCAATTTTCAAATCCAAGTTGAAATCTACACTCCACAAGGTCGTGCTTCCTAATAATCTTCAAATACAAACTAGTTTCTCACAAATAAAACTTAAATCTAAGAAATTCTGTAGAAATCATCTGGGATAACAGAACAGCAGTGTCTTGAAGAGAGCTCTGGGGGTATCGAATCTAGAAGAATAAAGCACAAACGCATACAGGGAACGCCAAAACAAGCCCATAAACGGAAAAAGCCAGGTTAAATATCGCGTGTGGTCTGAGACCATAAACGCATTGTATCGCTTACAACACTACAAAGTGTGTAATAAATAGCGCGATAGCTGTGTGGTCGCAACCAATAATCAATGTGATCCATTTTAGCTTATACAGGTTGTGGTCGCTGACCATTAATCGAATCTCATGTACATTTTTTTTCATAAGTCTTGCTCATGGTCGTGAATCCATAAACACTATGGTCATGACCATGGCTTCTTCCATGCATAACTTCTTCAAATATCGGGCCTTAATCTGCTCGATTTTCATCTCGTCGCTTTTACAAAATAAGAAGGAGGTTAGGACAGCTGATTACATGATGCTTAGTTAGCATCAAAGGCGAAAGTAAATGTTTTACACTAATAAGCTTATAACGAAGCACACCAATATAATGCTAGCAAATACACAAGGAAGCATCATCCAAAGCTACACACAAGCTTAGCAAAATATATACAACCAACATATTAAAATGCAAAAAAATATACAAAATGAATGATCAACATGTCAAAGAGAGAAAAATATACAACAACAATATAATCATGATGTCAATAAAGTAATAGAACGAACAGAAATAGAGGTAAGTAACATAAGAGGATGGGTAAAAGAAGCAAATCTGGAGCAAAGCCGCTTAGACAATACAAAAGAATGTCATAAGTAAGATTGTGAAAGAGATTATCATCTAATGTGCTATCAACAACCAAACATACAAAAAAGCACAAAGAGAAGGTATCCACTAGCAACCAATCAATTGCCACATTTTCCTCAATTTAGGTTCAAGTCAATTCGTGAAATTCCCGCGGAGCGCTGTTTTGTGGACACCGCATTTTGGCTATGATGCTTTCCATCAAAAGGTGAGACTCATTTTATTTTTGAAAACCATTTAGAAATGGTTTGAGTTGCCAGCTTATTTTTTGTTTATTTTTAAAGAGTGGAAAACAAATATGAATAAAACTAGCGTGACTCATTTTAGAAAAGACAAGCCCATGCAAAAAATCGAGTCCAAACTTGAGGTTATGTTACCTATTGAAAGGTATGGTAGCAGGATAGCACTCTCTATGACCTAAAGCCTGGCCTTACTAACTGCTATGGAAATCCGTGACAACAAATAACAATATACAAATGCTGCATCAAAACATATAGCAAATAACAAGTAAAGTAAAAGAGGAAATAATATGTACCTTAATGTCAAGTTGCAAGTGTTATCAATAAAAATAGTTAGCCTAATAACACATATGAAATATCTGATTAAATTAGGAAAGTCAAATTATAAATCGAGGTCAAATTATCTATCAGAGCATAGCTTGACATGTCAGCCCAATCATCAAGCCCATTTATTTAGCATGTTAGTCGACTCCACATGGTTCCATTTTGTTTGGAATTGTAAAGTAAATTGAGCTTTTACAATTTTGAAATTAGGTTGAAAAGGGTAATTTTGAAAAATGTAAAATTGATATAGGATTCATAAAATAAGGATGTCACTTGGGAAAATATGGAAGATATTTGGAAAATTGATACTTTGATTCGGGGAAATTAAAAGAAAGTGAGTTTAGAATTTAAAATTTTAAATTTTTTAAGAAATTAAAGAAAATAAATTTTGAAAAATTGAAATTAAAGAAAATGATTTTTGAATTTAAAAAAAAAAAGATAAAGATTTTTTTTTTTTTTAGTTTTAAAGAGTTAAAGAAAATAAATTTAGATCTGTGAATAAATTAAATTAAAATTAATTTTGAAAATTTTAAAGGTTAAAGATAACAATTTTCGAGGGTAAATTATTTTAAAATGATTTTTATTTTTTTAGTAATTTAAAATGGCCTAGAACTTTTAAAAAAAAAAAGAATTCATATAAAAAAGAGGAAAAGGTGCAACCCCCCCCCTTCATGTTTTCCAAACATCTTACTCCTCATGTTTTCCTAAATATCTTACTTACACCTCAAACTTTTTTTCGTTCAAATAGCCCCCACGTTTTCTCTCCCGTAGCTCAAATTCTGCCTATATCAGAATCCATTTGGTGTTAAATGTCACCACGTTAACTGGGTCAGCTAAACTAACCATGTAAGGAAGGATGGGGCAATTTTTGCCTTATTCCAACTTAAAACTTTAAGGGCTTCTAATTTGAGGAAATTAAAAGCCCTCTAATTTCACAAAGAAAAAACTCTTTCAGCCTTCTCTCTCGATTACCTCTTTCCTGAAATTAGAACCTAAACAATCATCAGGGCTTCAGAATGATTTGGGTTAAAAACCCACCCTTCCTCAATCATTTTTTGCTTATAAGATTACCACGTTTCGACCGAACCTTAACAATCAGCTGCAAAATGGGCACTCATAACTTTTCTCATTACCTTCTTTTTTTGTATTGGATTCGTCTTAAAAGTTTTGTTTGATCTTCTTTCCGTTGGATTTGTTTATGGATTTTTCAATTAGAGAAGCTTGGAAGGACGGGGAAACTTTCTTGCATGTTTCATTTGATCTTCATCACTTCTGGTCCATATATCCCTCGAAAGCATCACTAGACACATAACAATATCCTCTTCCAACCAAGTGTTAGAAACAAAACACTGGCTCCGACTTTGCTGGAGACTCGATGGTCTTTGATTTTCCCAATTTGGGTTTCTTTGAATCCAACCCCAAGCCGGGGACAACAATCGAGTTTCTAAGCTCGCCGATCATTGTCGAGTCAGGGTTCCTTGATTCTGGCTCAAGCCAGTCTCAAGAGGATTGACATAAATGAATTCATGAAGATGTAGGAGGAAGAAGATGATGAAGAAGCAAGAAACTTAGGGTTTTCTTTGGCCCGAAAAGGTTTTTTGCTAACGATGGTGAAATTAAGGCTTTTTAATCCCCAAATTAGAAGCCCCTCAACTTTTAAGTTGGATTAGGGAAAAAATTGCCACATCGCTTGTTTATAAGGATCAGTCACAAACTAAGTTAATGTTACTTTACATTTGTCCCAATGTTAGGTAGGGCTAATTTGAGCTACGGGAGATAACGTGAGGGGCCTATTTGGACGAACAAAAAGTTTGAGGTGGGGTTGATGATTTGGAAAACTCATGAGTGTTTTTTTTAACTTACCCTATAAAAAAGGAAGGGAACTTTTGTTTTTGAAAATCAAAGATGAATTTGGATTTTATAAAATTTAAAAGAAAATAGTAAATTGTTAGCTACGATAAAAATAATAATATAATAATATTAATTTGAAAATTAGCATTAAAGAAATTCAAAACACGAAACAAGAGGTTCAAAATTAAAACTATAAAAATTACGAGCTACGGTTGAGGTTATTCAAATAAATCATCCCTCAACCAGTTTACGAGATTGAGTCTTAGTAATAGTTTAATATCATGGACTAAATATGAAGCAAAATATAAAATGGATATGAAATAGCATAAATTAAAACCTACATATGTATGTGCATTAAATATGAAGTAAATCATAGGAAAACGAATATGAAATAAAATATTAAAACAAATATAAAGCCGAAGAACTTAAAACAAATATGAGCAAAGAAAGAAACCTAAAATCTAAAAAAACTAAAAGCTAAAAATAAACTTAAAGCACGGAATATTAAAATTGGTTATATAGAATAAAACATAAACATTTATTAAAAACATAAAACATGATCAAAATTAACACGGAGAGCTACTTAATGAGAATAAAGATTTAAGTACTAAGGCAAGTGAAAGACATAAAACAAATAATAAAGCATATAATAAATAAAACTAACAACCATAATCCCTATAATTAACGCTGACCTATAAAACATATAATAAACAATTCCAAAACCTATAAGACATATAATAAATAAAAAACGTAATACAAATATAAATACATATCAATGAGTGTCACATGATGGAGGTTTTGTCTTTCTATTAGAACTTTTATAATACACAACTAGATGATATGGAGGGGCATGTGTAATATGAAATGGAGTTGATGGAGCTAAGGAAGGAACGACTCATGGTGTATGTGGAGCACGAGATCACCTAGGCAGGCATGCACCCAACTCTGGAATAAGGTCAACCATGGTGGTATCAATGGGTGGCAATGCAGGTGATGGTAAGATGGTAGATGGAAAGATGATATCTAATGTGGTAGACCTGAAGACCCAGAATACATGAGATATAAAACATGTGGCCTGGGTATGGATGACATGTGGAGCAAGAGATGAGGCAGTGTCCTGGTGCAATGGTGAATGATGTAGATGTAGGCACATCGCCTCATGTAGAACACCACCACCTCACCAATATCTCGACCACAACCTTACCCACCACCTCTCCCTCGACCTTGGATAGGTCAGATCCCCAAGGTATCAATACATAGTGAGGTTTGATGGATGGTCCATATGATGTAGATGCCTCCTCATCATGTGCAGATATGCGATGCTCCTCTCCAATAAGGCGTGAATCAATTCAGCAATATGATGAATGTTGTACACCAAGCCCGGTAGCCCCACGAGATCGTGGCCAGAAATGTTAACCATCCTAGAAATCTAAAATATAAACCAAACATTTGTAAATTTATTATCTATTCATTAAAATTTGAAAAATAATTGAGATTTTAAAGACTCTTACCAACAACTGGGATGCTACGACCATATTACATACCCTCGGCCTGATCCCCATGTTGGTGGTATGATCAAATGTCGCGGTAACACGCTGATATCGACCATATATGACCATGAAATCCATAATACTAGTCGTAGGAGGTGATGTGACGATCATTTCTGCATGTGTAGCCCATAATGCAACATACTATGCATTATACGTCTCCCAATCGATTCACAGCCTCAGATATCAACCCAATGTTCTATTTAGTACTACGAGGATCTCCCATGAGTTCAAAACCTAATGCAAGACTATTCCAGTCGGCGCACTCAAAATGTCAAAAAGATATGAGTGAGATGATCGTCGCCAAATCTCCTTATCAAATTTAAACATATAGATGAAAAATAAAGAACCTGAGAGCTCCAAACATGCCCTATTACACCTCACAAGATCCACTTGGGTTAATAATGTTAATGTGATTATGACTAAAAATATTATGGAGATTTAATCTGGCAATTTCATCTCTGATTTAGAGTCCGGTGCATCAAACTAGTCTCGATTATAAGGCCAACACACCAAATGTTATGCGCCATGATAAAGGTACTTCCTAATTACACTGATGGATTACTGCCAGCTCGCCAAATTTCAATTTGCACCACCAGATACTCAACTGCATCTCATCAACTTCATCTAAGATCATGTAAATGTTGACCGATTGGAGGGGCTGGTGGTCTACCAAAATCAAGGCGCTCCACACGGAGTCTCTCCCAAGACCACAACTAGATAAAAAAGCAATTCAATATTATCATACTAATGATGACTTTTATATGAATGTGTGTTTTTAAAAAAAAAAAAAACCCAATACATGTAAGAATGGCATACATTCGATAATATCAGTAACATGATCCAAGCCCACTCGACATAACTCCCAATATAAGTGTGCTAGAACTACACTACCCCAACTATAAGTAGATGTCTCCTTCAAGTCTCGTAGTAGTGGGAGAAAATAGAGGTGGACATGCAGACCCTTCTTGTTTACAAATAGAAAGGATCCTAGTAATGCTAGGATAAAACTACATGTTACTTCCATTTCTATGCTGATCCCATGATAACCACATCCAGTAATACTGTGGGATGTCCGTAACTCAGACACCACTGACAAAATTTTATGTATTTCTCGTACCTTAGCTCACCCAAGGTACAAAACCTGTCCCAACAATTAACAATGACCACACATGGTCCACATGCGAGTAAAATAATGGTCACTTGGGCCCCTGCATCAATACTCACAAAATGCATCAACTATATACAATAGTTCAAGAGTTAATAAATTACTCTTAATTCAACATATATTAAAATTTAAAGTTTCTAATACATGTTATAAAAAAGTCTCTACCAAAGCCAACTCCTACTTCTTTCTAATGTGGCCCCTAGTGAGCGCCGTCCCTCCCGTACACTCCCCGCACCGAAAATAGTGATCCTCGATTAGAGGCAAAAATCCAAGATAAAAATCTCCCACATGGGTTACTTCCCACCTAAGTGCACATGTCATGGCAAAACAAACACACCTGCCAAATACATGATCCTACTTGAATGTCTACATTAGTCGTGTCCCGAGTCCTCACCTACTCCCTCACACATGCCTAAGCCAAATGCAAGTAAAATATCCAATTTTTAAAAAAATAGCTTTTATTCGAAAACTTACTACCGAAGCCAGAAAATTTATCGACAACCTCCGAGGCGACCGTTGGATAACTCTCCAAAACAATTCCATGGCCCCTCCATGTGAATTGTCGACAACTCCTAACACAATTTCCATAAAATCTTCCGCTCGAAATTCCTTCACAAACATTTTTCCTTTTATTTTCTTTCATCATGCACTCACTCCTAATATCTCTAGGTGACCTACAGTATATGGAGCGATTATGTCAATCCTAACAACTCATGCTAAAATATTAAACATGTATATACTAACATAATTAATCCACATAAATCATGTTATTCAAATTCACAATCAATAACACCAAAATTAGCTCACATGGGCTAATTAACAAATACAAGCAATTCATTTTGAATCACCAACATCATAAAATTCAACAAATCACGTGAACAAAGGAAACCCCGGGCTGGCACTGCTCACTACACACAAGTAGAATTCTCCACTCTATTCAAATGTTTTGAGACAAAAATTACGGCTAAATCAAGCCTTAGAATATTCCTAACCATTTACATGATTCTTAGCCAAAGAATAACACAAGTAGGAAAAGATCCCTACCTCCTGGAGTTGTCGGAACTCCACCAACCCATATTCACGCTGCATTTCGCCACGTCTAACACTTACTTCTGGCTCAAGTCGAATTACCATCTAAACTGAAATCTAGAGAAGGAGCTCTCTTTCTCTCTCTAAAACTTCAAAAACCAACCTAATGCACATTTTCTTCTCCTTTGGAGAAGAAAACTATTCCCTTTTTGTTTTTATTCTCATTAAACATTTCAAAAATTCCTTCCATGTCCCTTCATCTTCATTTTTGACACTTGGCATAATCTAAGCCATTCATTTCCTCCTCTCTCTAATCATGCAACATGTGTCACATGAGTACATGTAGTATGTGACTTTTGTCACATCACATGTCTCACAGTCGCTTTAGACGCGACCGCCTCAAAAACATGAAATTCTCGATCGCCTAGGAATTCACGAAATTAAGCAGAGCGTATTTCGCAAGACGATTCTAACGGTGAAGTTTGTTCATCATCCGAGATCTAGAAAATTTTCGTATTTTTACTGAAATTACCATTTTACCATTTTTCAAAAAATTTGAATTTTCCCGAGTTTTACATTCTCCTCTCCTTAAAAGGAATTTTGTCCCGAAATTCTGGACAATCACAACAAATCACATGCATATGCAATGTGCATTATGCCATGCATGTAAACTAGTCATTTAAGTATTAAACGACTAAACCCCATACCTTCATCCCTAAACAAGAAGGGATAGATGGCCCACATCGTGTCCTCGCGCTCCCGCTGACTCCTCCACCTACCTGCCGCCATAGCACCCCTCACTAGCCTCACCGCCTTCAGGTCGCAAAACCTGATCCCAGCTATCCAAAATGCACACTGGTCCCTCCTCGAAGGTCCCATCCATGTGAACCTCAATCTCTCCCTAATCCACTACATGAGCTGGATCTGGAGTGTACCTCCGGAGCATGGAGACCCGAATACCTTTGTGACACTGACATGCCGACTGCAAAGCCAACCAAGATGCCATACGCCACCCTCTCGAAAGTATCCGGCGCCCAATGAACTCAACATACTTCCCAAGACTACGACCCGACCACCTCTCTTGTAAAACACCAAGAAGACGGATCTCCAACCTCGAACTCTAAGGGTCGATGTCAGACATCGCATAGCTCTTCGCCTACTGAGCCGTGAGAAGATCGCTGGTCAGATCGCTTCACCTTCCTGAGGTGTCTCTAATCGATCAAAGACCAGCCGATAGAGCCTCGCCCACCTTGGTCCAACATATCTGGATCCGCACGGGCCTCCCACAATGCCTCATATGGTTCCATCCGTATACTCGATAATCAAGTATCAGGCGAATTCTCATGCAAGGCCTTCCTTAGCCTACTCCCAGGATCCGTAACACATGCTCGCAAAGATGTCCTCTAACACCTCAGATAGTCCTCTTTCTGGACCACCATCCGTCCAGGTGAAAAGTCAGACTCATGGTTAGCCACAGGCCCATAGCCTTTGAAACTCTTCCAAAAGTGCGCCGTAAACCCTGCCCTATCCTGACACTATGGATACCGGTACTCATGCGTACCTGCACAATCTCTCAAACGCACAACCTACAGAATCTCCAATGTGAAGGTCATCCGCACAAAGAAGAAAATGTGTCGATTTCAGAGCTTCCAGCCCACTATCACCCATACCGCATCATGTCCTATGGTGTCCGTGGCAAGTGGGTCACAAATCCATCGCGGGATTTGTTCCCACTTCCACTCAACCACCTCCACGGTTGAAGTAGCCCCGCCGCTTCTAAGGCTCGGGCCCTTAACTTGCCGACACGTGAGACATCGCCGAACAAGTCCCCTATGTGTCTCTTCATTCCACTCCAGCAGGTACCGGGCGACTAAGATCTCTAAGACATCTTCGTACAATTCTGATGCACGGGGTACCGAGAGCAAGAAACTCCCGAGAATCTCTCTCTCAAATCTGGCCAATCGGGAACCACTACCATCCTCTATACCGAAGACTACCATTTGCGTGATGGTCCAAATCTCACAATTCGTATTTCCTTAATCGTATCCCACCCCCGATGGACACTATTTCCATCCCCGGGACTCAATCACCCACTAAAGAGACTGGCAGCTAATAAACTCCTAACGTACCGAGCCTACCGCTGCATCAGAGTCTCAAACTCCGTCCTTACGCCTCTCAGCACCGCCACTCGGGAAGCTATACTAGCCAATGCTCCCCGTGACTTTCGATTGAAAGCATCAGCCACCACATTTGCCTTACCAAGATGATAATGCAAAGTGAAGTCATAACTTTCAGAATTCCATCCATTTATGGTATGCCTCATATCGAGGTCCCGTCGCGTGAAAATATACTCACTTTACTGTCCGAGCACACCTCGAACTCATCGCCATATAAGTAGTGGTGCCCTTCAAGGCGAAGACTATACGCTAACCCATGTCATGGGGTAACGGGAACCATGTTGGCCACTCTCCTGACCGCATCAAAACACATCCCATCCGCCCCGAGGCATCACAATACACCGCGGTACCCCCGTCCCTCGTCCGAGACCATCGTGATAGAGCTGCAGGTTTCACTGGAATGCCTCCCCAGCATCGGGTCATCCCACCAAACTTGACTCCTTTCTAGCTAATCTCGTCATAGGTGCCGCGACCTGAGAAATCCTCAATGAATCTCCCGCAAGACCCAGCCAATCCTAAGAACCGTATCCCAAAGACTGACTTCTGGCCTCTCCTGAACTCATCACGGCCTCGACCTCTCCTCGGGTCCACCGACACGCTCACGCCGACACCACGTGTCCCAAAATCACCACAAGTAGTTTCTCAAACCGCACTTACCGAACTTGGCATACAGCTGACGGTCTCTCAACAACTGTAACACAATCCTCAACGACACTATGCTCCCACTCCGATTGGGAGAGATCAAATGGTCATCCACGAAGATTACGAAAAAATGATCTAGATATGGTTTAATATCTATGCATGAGGTCCATGAATGTACAAGATCTGGCCAATCCAAAGGGCACATCAGAAACTCAAAGTGCCCATAACGCGTCCTAAATGTCAGTCGTGGATATCTATCTCCCTAACCTCGCCTTATGGTAACCAAATGCTGCGCCCATCTGGCAGACTCGCGCTCCTCTCAACTGATCAAATAAGTCATCAATCCTCGGCAATGGGTACTGATTCTTGATCGTAACCCTGTTCAACTGCCTATAATCAATGCACAGTCAAAAGGTCTTGTCCTTCTTCTTTGCAAATAGAACTGAAGCGCCCCATGGTGAAGTGCTCGGTCTAATGAACCCCTTGTCTAGTAGCTCCTATAGTTGGAATATGATTTCCTGCAACTCAACTCGTGCCATCTTATGCGAAGTCATAGAGATGGGCGAAGTACCAAGGTATAACTCGATACCAAAGTCTACAACCCTCTGCGGAGGCAATCCCGATAGCTCATCCGGAAAAACATCCTCGTACTCACAGACTACTCGAGGTAGATCTAAGTCTGGTCTCACCTCGTCCTCTAGGGTAAGGCTCGCTAGCCAACTGCAATCTGCCCAGCACACCCGACTCCCGCACACCGGCTCCTCGGGGGTAAAACATCAGTGCTTGTCCCCCTGAAATACAACACGAGTACCGTCCTGCGTGTAGGCGGTAACCCTCCACGCTCATAATCGATAACGACTCTGTAAGCTGTCAACCAATCCGTCCCCAGGATGACATCAAACTCTTACATGTCCATGACCCTCAGGTCCACTGTGAGTAGAATCCCCGAGATCTCTAACTCGCAACCACGACATATCATCCCTATCCTCGCCCTAATCCCTAGGGGAGAACTCACATACAAGGGCCTTCCAAGGGGCCCCAACCTCTAAGCCCAATCAGATCACACTTCGCCTCGCCTCTAGTTGGAATACAGTTTAGCCCACCTTGGTCGGGTCGGAGGTAACTTCCATAGCTCCAACACCTCTCTCTCAACCCTGATGAACCAATGGTCTCGCCACCATCGAATATCCTCCCCCTGCAATGCCTGAGGATTATATGCCCTAAACTACTTCCTGCCCCTATTAATTCGCTACACTAGCCTCGTACCAGTAGTAGCCACAATACCTACAGCCTCAGCAAAAGCCTGCTAGTCAAACACTGGTGGTGCTTGGCTAGCACCTCGTGGACACCCTCTACGTTCTCGCCCTTGACTAGCCATCTACACATGTCAAATGACAAGTTAATATTCAATGCAGTGTCTCTAAGGCGTAAACATAGCCCTAAGACACTATTCACATACAGAAAACATTTCATACACAATGTCCATGCATTCATAGGTAATGCAAGACATAATTTCACTTTATTAAATCATACACAATAAAAAATTTATTTTGTTTTTTAAAAAATTTTATTCGACTTTATTTGATTTGATTTTTATTATTTATTTATTATTTATTTTTTTTGAAAACCTCATGAAAAGTGTCCCAAATAGTGACTCAACAAGGTAACTGAGTCAAAATCGAGCCCTGGGTGCAAAGTAACACCTCCTGTTCACCATGCAGACAATGCGTGGCAAGACCAGTGACCGTAGCAGTCTGCCCGTCTGCCTTGAGCCAGAACGCACGCCCAGCCGTGTCGCCACGCTCCCGAGCGCGCTGTTGCGTGTATCGCAGCTCCCTGCGTCGTATCGTGGCTTTTTCCCCGGTCGTGTCGCGCATGTCTCTCGATACAACCTAGCGCCTAAGCCCCACACAATACAATCGATTGTATCAACACGCACTCCCCGCCAGCCGTGCCCCCGAGCGCGCTGCCCCTTGCACGCGTCACTGCGGTCGCAGCCGAGTCCTCTACCGTGACGTGGGCCGACCATGCGCGCAATTGGCGGCGCCCCGTGTCACGATACAAATTTACTATATTGCATCAAATTAAGAATTAAGTAATAGCCCAAACTGCCTACAACGTTTTTTTTTTTTTTTTTTTTTTTTCACATCATTTGTTTTTTTCTCATTCCAAATTTACTAGAAAACCACAAAATAAAATAAAATAAAATATATATATATATATATATATATATATATATTTCATTTTCTAGAACCAAAATATTTTTTAAAATATTTTTTTTTCCTATTTTATACATCAGAACTAACGTAAAAAAAAAAAAATTCCTCAACCCATTTTTTTTTTCATTTAATTCCCTGACAATTCGCCCCAAAATTCCTCAAACAACTTGTTCTCACACTAACCCTAGTGTTCAACATTTTTTTTTTCCTATGTGCTATTCACTAAGCACACAAATCACACAATTCATAACACACAATCACACATCACACAACAATCATCAGAGTGCACAAGAATGCGTGATCTAACCCGTGCCCATCAAGTCCTAGGTAATCGTATACCTAACTTATTGATACTAAGCTATACTTAGTATCCGACATTAAGCTCTAGGTATTTATAAACCTAAGCCTATACCGTTACCGTGAAGCCGGTATCGCACTAAACTTATGCGGATATCCACCCTCGAGCCCCTAGGTAATCGCTATCTAAGCTCCGATACTAAGATGACGCCCCATTTCCCGGGGGTCCGTTGACAACCCGTCAACTCGCAGAATACTCGTGGATGCCGGGTAACCCGACACCACTCACAAAAATCGGGCAGAGTCTCCTTTGTACGGGGAGCTCTACCCAAGGTACAAACCTGTCCCAACACCATCATCGACCACAATGTGGTCCACATGCGAGTAAAATAATAGCCACTGGGGCCCCCGCATCAATACTATAAAAATGCTTCAACTATATAATAGTTCAAGAGTTAATAAATTACTCTTAATTCAACATATATTAAAATTTAAAGTTTCTAATACATGTTATACAAAAGTCTCTACCAAAGCCACAACCCGGCTTTCTTCTAAACACGGCCTCTAGTGAGAGTCGTCCTCTTGTACACTCCCTGTACCTGAAAGAGGATCCGACAAAGGTGAGCAAAGTCCAAAGAGTGAAAATTCTCCTTACATGGGTTACTCCCACCTAAGTGCACATGTCATGGCAAAACAAACACACTCAAGCAAATACATGATCCTACTTGAATGTCTACATGCCCAATCCCATGTCCCGAGTCCTCACCGACTCCCTCACACATGCCTAAGCCAAATGCGAGTAAAATATCCAATTTTCAAAACAAAAGTTTTTTGTTATCGAAAACTTACTAACAGCTTCTAGAAAATTTATCGACAACCCCTTAGAGGGGAATCTATTGATAACACCCGAAACAATTCTTGAGCCCTCCGACGTGAATTGTCGGGACAATCTCCCAACACAATTTCTGTAAAATTCGTCGAAATTTCTTTCACAAACATTTTTCCTTTTATTTTCTTTTCATATCATGCACTCTTACTCCTAATATTCTAGGGTGCCCTAGTGCATATATGGAATGCATTATGCCAATCCCAACTCATGCTAATATATAAAACATGTATATACTAACATACTAATTATATAAATCATGTTATTCAAATTCACAATCAATAACACCAAAATTAGCTCACATGGGCTAATTAACAAACATAAGCAATTCATTTTGAATCACCCAACATCATAAAAATTCTCACCAAAAATCACGTGAACAGCTGAAACCTCGCTGACACGTTCACTAGCCACACAAGTAGGAATTTTCTCTACTCGATTCAAATGTTTTGAGAACGAAATTACAGCTAAATCAAGCCTCAAAATATTCCTAACCATTTACATGGTTCTTAGCCAAAGAATAACACAAGTAGGTAAAGATCCTTAACTCTTGGAGTTGTCGGAACTCCACCAAATCAGTGTCCATGCGTAGCCCTCGCCGCGTAGAACAACTTTACTTCTTAGTCCGTAGCGAACCAACGGTTCGAACGGTGGGAAATCTAGAGATAAGGAGCTCTCTTTCTCTCTCTAAAACTTCAAAAACCAACCTACTGCACGTTTTCTTCTCCTTTGGAGAAGAAAACTATTCCCTTTTTATTTTTATTCTCATTAAACATTTCAAAAATTCCTTCCATGTCCCTTCATCTTCATTTTTGACACTTGGCACAATCTAAGCCATTCATTTCCTCCTCTCTCTAATCATGCAACGTGTGTCACATGAGTACATGTAGTATGTGACTTTTGTCACATCACATGTCTCTCACAAGTCGTTTTACGGCACCCGATGCCTCGAAAAACATGAAATTCCGATTGTCTAGGAATTCGACAAAATTCGAAGTGGTAGCTAGATTTCGCTAGACGATTCCAACGGTGAAGTTAGTTTCATCATCCGAGATCTAGAAAAATTTCGGATTTTTACCGAAATTACCATTTTACCCCTTTTGAGAAAATTTGAATTTTCCCGGGTTTTACACATGTAGTGTGCTTTAATGTCACATCATCTACGTCTATCGGTGGAGTCAATAACTATTAAGACAACCATTGTGTCGAAATAGCATATCCTTTAAGCTCAGACGTCGGTGGGATCACACCTAATAGCTCATGACACAACTACGACACATTAAAGCACATGTGCTAGTGATTGGTGGTCCATGGATACAAAGTCCTAGGATGATAGCAACATCCTGTAATGTGATTGTCATCTCCCCAACCAGCAAGTGGAAGGTATGTGTCTTAGGACGTCATCTCTCAACCAGACTAGTGATCAAATGCCAATCAAGTGTCACATGTCCGATGTGATACTATGCATAAAAGCCAGACCGGATCACATAAAGGCGATGTGTTCAATTACTCTTTGACTTCACATGAAATCGTCTCCGGATGTGATCGTAAAAAACAATTTCAAATGATCTAGCCTTAACCACTCATGCCTTAATCTTAGCATCAACATATGGAGTGTATTGCTCATCTGATGCCAATATGTTAGCACCTTGATCCCTTCTTGCAACAAAGTAATTATTGAGCCGAAAAAAGTTCAGTTGAACCAATGCAGTTACGGGTAAGCTAGGAGCTCCTTTAAGAACATTATTTAAAACCTCAAACACGTTTGTAGTCATTATCCCATATCTTTGACCCCATCATGTGAAAATGGCCATTTCTCAAGAGGGATTGCCTCTAACCATCATTGTGCTTCCAAATTAATTCTCCCAATTGTGTCCATATGCTTATTGAAATTTTCAACTTTGGTTGCTAAAGCTGCTATGCTCTCCAAATTCTTCAAGATTTTATCTTTGAATCGAGACATAAAATTGTTGGCAAGATGGCGCATGCACCATCCAAGATGAACATCAATCATTGTTGCCATAATGCTTGGATGTCCGTTAGATATAACACAAAGTCCCTTCCTTTAAGTTACTCTGTTTCTAATACATACCAAGAACAGTCCCTAGCTATGAATATTCTCATTTCTGTTATAGAAAATGCTAGTGGAAACAATTCATTATTTCCATCATACCCCATAGCAATCATTAACATGCCTATATACTTCCCATACAAATGTGTAGCATCAATACTAAGTACGGGCCGACAATGATTGAATCCTTCAATAGATGCATGAAACACCTAGAAAATGTGGTGAAATATCTCGATGTTTTGCATATTACTATCAAATGTTTTCCAAGTTATAACACATCTGTGGATTTGCCGCTTTAGCTTCATGAAACACCTAGAAGTCAGGCATATGACTTATAAAAGTCACCAAATAAGTTAGTAAGTACTTTATGTTTTCCAAGCAATTGCTTCTTGTATGATATTTCATATCCAAATTTCTTCATAATGCTTGCTTGAATAGCAGCTATTGACAAAGTGAACTTTGCCTTAATCATTGCCTTGATATGAGCAACAACCAAGTTTGAGTCTAATTGTTGATGGTCCCGATTCAAGGAAGGATCAACACATGTATATGGACCATTATACTTGATTGCAAATAAAGATGTATCTTTCACAACCATAACACAAAGCTTCCATGGACATTAACACTGCTCGGCCTTCTCACATCTTAACATTATAAAAAAAAAATTAGATAAAACAACCACATACTATTAGTGCTATAATGTATCACAACTTTGCAAAGATTCGCAGCAACTTCTTTGGAATTAAAACTCGCTAAATTACAAATTCTCTTACTTGAGTTTCCAAAGATTATGGTTCACACATGGAGTCCAATCACTTGAAACAACATTATCGAACACATTTTCAAACTGAGGTGATGGTGCTAAGTGATACTGAACAGGGGACAACTTTACTAGGTCCTCAGGATTTGGGTTATTTGAGACATCACAATCTTCTACATCCATAGAGACATTTCTCCCTTGCTCATTCTCCATAACTTGGTGAAGAGTTAAGAAAGACAAAACATGTCCATCAATTTGAACATCTCCATCACTTTCATGATCACCTTCTTCATCTTCACAATCTTCATCATCTTCTTCACATCTATCAGTTACAGTAGTTGGAGCACTACTAGGCCCACACCTATAGTCCAATTCCTCAACATTTTCATTTCCTCCAAGTAATAAATCCATGTAGGTACCCATTGATTGAGTCACTTATGGCTTAACTCACACTAGCTCAAGATATAATCAATTTCATCCATTCTAGCTATGTTAACCAATTTCAACATTCAGTACACACTATTGTCATCCTATAATGGACAAGGTTGGAATATATTTCCACTATTCAAGGGATACCTACAATTGAGGACTAATTTATACTTTTCTTTAACAATGTCTATCCTTGAATATATCATAGCTGACAATTGATCAAATATGGAATCAATCGGTACATCCTATAACAACTTTCTTCCCAACATATTTCACATATGTTTCAGTCCTCATAGTTTTCCATTATAAAAACATATCACGAGAATAGTGGAATCACACATTATTTACCTACACAAAATAAATATAAAGTCAAGTGAAAATTTTTAACAAGAAGTAAGTCCAACAATGCATGAGAAAGAAAAGTATAAATTAGTTTTTGATGTGAAAGCTCACAACCCTCAAAGATAATTTTGTTCTTTTTCTTCTAAACCACTTAAAAGAAGCATAAGGGGTATGCTTTCCAAACATTCCTACTTTTTTTACTTATAAGAGAATCATGCCAACCTATAAGAGTCTCTTTAATTGATGAAGGAATCACCTTAGACCACTAAAAAAGAAAACCTGGTCTTTACATAGTTGATAAGGATATAGTTTTTGAATTTTTCATCAATAATGTTTAGAAAACATCTATCCACTAAAAGCCTCCCTCTTTTTTGAATTTGATCTAAGATTAAAACTTTTTCCTAAGTGGCCTCCCTTGTAAAGAAATTAATTTTAGGTTGCACCCATGTCTTCCATATGAATCAACGGAAAGAAACAAGCATCCCTAACTTTAAAGCAGTGTGAAGAGATTAATTATAACCTTGTTTTATCTTTGTTTAAAGAACCCTATTCTTCATCCTTGCACACCCTCAACCATGCAAACTTAACAAAACCCTCACACACAACCCAACTCCCAATCATAGAAAGGTCTAGAGAAATAAAGCTTACCCTTTACTTCTTGAACAAACGAACTCCAATCATCCTCCACCTATGCACCCTTAAGAAACTACTAAAGTGAATAAGGAAGGGAAGAAGCTACATAAAGGTGCAACCTCACACCACTTAACAAGTCACGAAAAAATCAATACAAATCTTGTCACATACAAAAACCAAAATATTCAATACAACAACGAAAACCCAAATAACAAGTCATGGAAAATCAATACAAATATCCTCACATACACAAACCAAATTATTCAATAATCTACTCTATCACATCCAATTATACAATAAGAAAAAAATGTAGCAACAAAAACCTAACCAGAACACGCACAGAAAATACTGCATTTCGAAGGAGAAAAAGCCAAACAGTTCGACCAACAACAAAAAAAGCCCTAATAATCTAAGGAGGAGTAGGTTACCTGCTATGAAGGACAACTGTACTGATTGGATGAGAGAACTGGTCGGAGCAATAGGAAAAATCACCATAAAAATCCCTGAACAGTCAGTTGGCGAAGAAGAGGAGAGGAGGAGAGGAAGACAGAAATGGTGGAGAAGAGAGCCCACCCTAACTAAATAACGTTAATGTCGTAGTCACTTACTATGACATTAGTTTTAATAATAATGTGGTAGTCAATGACCACGACATTGCATTTTTTTTTAAGTTGAAACCGTAGTCACTGACCATGACATTTAAGTTGATGTCGTAGTCATTGTTCAAGACATTAATTATTTTTTTAAGTTGATGTTGTAGTTAATGACTATGGCTTGAACTTTAAAAAAATTTCAATCCCGCAACCACTAATTACGACATTGCTAATGTGTATATCATCGTGGCCCAAACGCACTAGTTTAGGCATTAGTTTGATTGTCAACCTATTTTGATAAGTTTTTTTTTCTCTAAAATGGCTTCATTCGGGAAAAAACTCCATAGGAGAAGTGTTTGTTTTTCAAAGGATTCAGACCTTTGAATTCACACATCGGTGGTTGTTCACGCTCCAAGACGCGCATGATTACAGTAGAAGGGTTGATAGTGACTACCCTCCCATTTCAATTACAAACATTATATTATATTGACTTGACTAAAACCCAATAAATACAAAAGATATAAATATGGGAAGTACATATGAAAAGGGCTGGCAAGCCCTATGCCCATCACCTATTCATCATTATTTTTTTATGATGCTGATGCCATTTTTCATGAGCATCACGTGTCACTTTCTCCTCCTCTCACTCGGTACAATGTTTTTTTTTCAAACACACTCGACCAAGGATGGAAATATAGGTTTTGACGGATATATCGATACTTAGATTTTACGAATATATCGTAGATATATTCACGATTTTTATACTTAATATCGATATATAAAAATTAACAAAAATAATTAAATTCAATGAATACTTTCTAAAACGTAAAAACGACATTAATAATCAAATATATACATCGAAATTACATTACAATGTTTTAAAATCAAAACGGCATTGACGATCCATTGCAAAATTTGATAGAGGGATCCTATTTGATAAAGATAACATCATACCAAGATTTAATAGTTCGATAATAATGGGACATAGCATCGAACATACCACTTGATAAATGTCTTCCTGATTTATATCCATAACTTCTCGATGGATAAAAATTTAGTTCATCCATTACGTTGCTTCAAATATTAACTAATATTTATTAATATATTATTACTAAATTAACTAATTTAAAATATGAAAGTATCATATAAACTATCACAAAGAAAAAAATGAGTTAATGAAGATTAGATATGGTAGAGAGAATTTTGTGGATCAAATGGAATATCTAGGAGGCATTTATAGATTTTTTTGGGTCAAAATAGTCGTTGGATGGTCAAAATATCTTTGTATTAATTATAGTCGTTGGATTTAATTTTTGTGTAAATCTGACCATTAGATCTTCTTTAAACTGTTGGGATCAATCCATAATCATTGGATCAAATTAGGATTTCAAATCTGACCATTTGGATATACCTTCGATATATCGCCAATATATCCTCTATATATCCCGATATATCTCCGATATACCCAGTTATTTCTCCGATATACCCCGATATATCTCCCATATATCTCGATATATCTCCCATATATCTCGATATATCTCTGATATTATACCAAAAAATTAAACTAACGTGCACGTATGCCACAAACCCGATATTTCCACGATATATAAGATATATCGGCTTAAAACCGATATATTGCCGATATTATTGATTTTCCTCAATTTTTCGCTTAATCGATTATCGATGATCGATATTGTTTCGACCCTTACCGATATTCGATATATCGGATATTTTAAACCTTGCACTCGACACAATGTTGATGTTTGATATTTTTTTTGCAAGATTAGACTAGGGTGTTTGTTTTTTTACTTAATTTTAATTCTAAGTAGAACTTTTTTTCCTGAATAGTATTTAATAGGAATAAGTAATTAGTCGTATATTTTTTTATAAAAAAGTTCATCTTTTGAAACAATAAATTTTTAAATAAAAATTTAAAATATATATATTTTTATTTAATTAGCATGAAATGGATCATAAGAGTTTCAATTGAATCATAAAGAATACGATTTTCTTATATTACAATATCTACTTTTTTCTTAATAGAAAAAACATTAAAAAAAAAGTCAAATATTTTAACTTTTCCTACTAGGAAAAAATATTAAAAAATTCAGCAATAAGTCATGAAAAAGTTAATAAACAAATAAATCGAATGTTGAAAGCTATTTAGCTTTCAACAAAAAGCCAAAAAACAAACGTCACCTTAGTAATTTATTATTAGATGAAACCATTTTGTATGATTTAATGTTTTAAAAATTGTATCGGATTAACAGTTAGAGTAGTTTTATTTGTTAATCAATCAATTTTTGGATTCGGTTTAAGCTTCAAACTCGAGTGTCAAAGAGCGACCCTTTTAATGCAAATTGACGATTAAATCTAGGGCTAGTAAAATTTGACACAATTCGTCAACATGACTCGAAACCTACTTGAAATTTGTGGGTTTGAATTGACTATAATCGTGTTTGTGTTGAATTCTTGTCAACCCAATTTATCTGTTTAATAAATGGGTTATTTTTTTGTCAACTTGCACAACCGAAATTTGACCTGAATTTACCGATTAATTATACAAAGCTAATAGCTTAAACTCAAATATAATCTTGAATGAATTTATTGTGGTGATTTTTGAATCTCACACAAAACATACAAAATACAAGCGTACGGGCATGCCATGAAATTAAACTGTTTCCAAACTGGAATGACTCATAAGATTGGATTTCTAATCGGGCTATGTAGGTTTCATGGTTTCCTTGACAGTTCCCCTGAATAAAAGTGGAAAAAGTACGAATGGAAATATTGTAGGAATTAATTGATGAAGAAAAGTGTTAGATTTCCTTAAGAAGGAATGAAATAACACGATGCTAAAGTTGATAGATTTGAATAATACTTGAAACCAAAATGCTGAAATTGTTGAAGTAAACATTGAATTTGACTGTGAAAACAATATTGTGCTTGAAAACTTGATAAAATTGAATAGAACTTGCAACCAGAATACTAAAATTTCTAGAGAAAATATTGGATTTCATTACGAATGAATGAAATAACACTGTTGGAAATTTTCCATAAACTTGGCTACAACTAGGAATTTAAATGCTCAAATTGCTGAAATCTTGTTGAATGCTAGGATTTGTTTATTGACATTGAGTAGATTGATTGATTGATTGGTTGTTTTATTGGCTGTTTTATTGGTTGTTTGATTGTTTGATTGGTTGTCCTTCGCTTCATCCTTCTATGCTCCTTTTATAGACGTAAAAGACTTGCTACCCAAGTCTGTATTTCTCCACTCTTTCCACTTTCTAAAGTAACTACCCATGTCTTCCATTAAGGAAGCTTATTCCTCAAGAACTCCTCCATGTCTCCATTGTGGAGTCTTGATCCTCAAAAATTATTCCACGTCTCCATCATGGAGACTTGTTCCCCAAGAATATTTCACATAAGCACATAATGGCCCACTTCTCTGCCACCTCTGATAATGCTTCATTTGACTTACCAAAAATTTAAGTGTTCAGAAATATCCCTGGACTTCTTCTGTGGGCTTGTACAAATGGACTTCGGCTTCTTTCTTCTAGACTTTTAATCATGGGCTTGGGTTTAGGCCTAACCTATTATTGTATTAGGCCAAAATTTCAATTTGGGTGCAAACCATTGCCTCCCACATACATGGTGGCTCGTGGGCAATATTGTATGTATTAAAGCTCCATAAAATATACTTTTAGCCTTATTTCCATCCATGAAACCCCAAATTCAACTTTCATCCCATGATGTGGAGTTCCAATGGCAAGAACAAGCCCAATTGGATAAAAAAAAGAAGCAATTATTGACTCCCCAAGAAAAAGTTCATGTAATCATCAAGTTTAAACCTCCAACTTTTGTTCTTTCTTCACCAAAGGATATTGTTCTTCCAAAGAATAACCATTCAACTTTTTCTCCAAGCAACTTAGGTTTTCCTTCTTCTCTTAACAAAAAGAGTTTATTTTCTCTTTCTAAAACAAACCCCACTTGTTTGGAGAAAGCAGATTTTTTTACTTTACATGTTTTATCTTCTTCATCCCTCCGCCTTTTCTACCGCCGCCATCGCAATCGCTTGCAGTAATTATTCCTGGGCTGCCGATACTATTGAAGTCGTCGCGTTTGATCTGCTCTTTCATCGTCACTGCAACTCTAATTGACGACATCATTGTTGAAGCCGGAGTCGTCAATCGTTGCCTTCTTCACTCATTGATCACTACTTGCTGTTAATGTCTTTCGGCGTCGCTCGCTTCATCGAATTTTTCGGATATGCTTGCATCGTAGAAGGATCCGCAATTGACGAAGAAGAACATCGAGTTGTTGTTGGATCCAAAGTCGTCAATGACAGTCTCATCGACGATCGCACAAACGAAGATTCTCATGCTTCCCTAGTCAGAAAACGCTGCCTTCCGCTTCACGGCTGCAAAATATTTCAAGATTCTTGGCTTTTCCCTTTCGATCTTCACTGCAATTCTTCCGTTTTCCGTTTGTGGAGAAGAAAAAATTGTTGGTAATTCAAAATCTGTAAAACCCGAGAAAATTCTAATTTTATGAGAAATGGTAAAATGGTAATTTCAGTCAAAATCCGGAATTTTTTTAGATCTTGGATGACGAAATGTACTTATCGCTGTATCGCTCGAATATAGCTACTACATCGAATTTCATCAATTCGAGACGGAATTTCACGTCTTCGATGATCGTGTGTCGTGTCGATGATACCAAGGGTATGACGATGCGACAAGGGTCACTCACATGTATCCATGTGACACATGTCACATGAATAGTGAGAGGATAGAGATAAATGGCTTATATTAAGCCATGTGTCAAAAAGCCCTTAAAGTCAAACTAAAAGACAAAAAGGGAAATAAAGAAAAGAAAAAGAAAAGACATCATCTTTTCCATTTTGGCTAGTATTCTACAGTTGGGAGAACAATGTGATTTAGAGAGAGAAATCTTAACTTCTCTCTGTATTTCCCATGCTCGACCGGGTCTGCCTCGTCGGAGCAAGAGGAGAAGTTTGTAAAACCCCAACCTTATTGAATGTTATAATGATAGTTGTTGAACTGATTAGAGGTCTAATGATAGTTGTTGAACTCGATTAGTAGGTCCAACATGTAAGCAGTTAGACAATTTAGAACGCTTCGGACGTCATTTGGGCATAAAGTGAAAATTTTTCGAAAATTTTCACCGGATGCCCTAATGAATAGTAATTCTTCTTATTATATCCGGATGGAGGGGTTGCAGAGGAATTTTTAAGAAATTTTAGTTCTTATGACTTTGAACTGATATTTAAAAGATAATTGCAGATTTAAGTGAATAGTGATTTCCAGACTGAAATTCAGAGCATGCGTTGAAATTTTTCGGAAATTGGGCCGAAAATATGAAAATGTCCGGAATTAATCATAGAGTCTAACCTTAAATCGAAACCGAGTGAAACTGAGTCCTGCTTGGATAGCTCTGTAAGTATTCTAACGTAATTCTGAGCACACGTTATCAGTCTCGAATAAACCGCCAAAGAATGTGTCGAGGCCGGTTTTTTCCTTGGCTTATGTGGTATTACAGGAAGTTTGTTGAGGGGTTCTCCAAGATAGCAGCCCCACTGACCAAGCTGACAAGGAAAGATGTCAAGTATGATTGGGTAGATGTCTGCCAACAGAGTTTCGAGGAGTTGAAGGGTAGATTAACTTTAGCTCCGGTTCAGCCATTCGAGATGGGAGAAATGTGGTTTGCGGGTTTACAATGATGCTCCTCGACAAGGCCTTGGTTGTGTTTTGATACAGAATGATAGGGTGATTGCATATGCCTCTAGTTTTTATAAGAAGCATGAGGAGAATTACCCTACACACGACTTAGAGCTTGTAGCAGTCGTGTTTGCTCTGAAAATATGGAGACATTACTTATATGGTGTTCATTGCAGGATCTTTTTACGCATCAAGAGTCTTCACTATATTTTTCACCAAAAGAGTTAAACCTCGAGGCAAAGAAGATGGCTTGAGTTGATTAAGGACTACGACCGTACTATTGAGTACCATCCAGTGGTGCTAATGTCGAAAGCAGATGCTTCGAAAGTGCGTAATTTATATTCTTGTCCTCATGAGATCAGGTTATCTTCCATTGTTGGTGGATCTGAGAGCTTTAGGGGTGATATTGGAGGCTGAGGATTCAGGAGCCTTGTTAGCCACATTTCATGTTAGACCTCTCCTAGTGGATCGATTCCCAAGAGGCGCCGTAGGATCCATGTATTGTTTAAGGAAGAGATAGAAAAGGAAAGAAAGGAGTTTCAAATTAAAGATGACGGCATGATAATGAAAGGCCGTAGAATGTGTGTGCCGCAGTATGGCGAGCTTAAGAGACATTATGGAAGAAGCACATTCATCTGCCAGATATGCATCCGTGTAGTACCAAGATGCACAGACTTTGGTTAACATTACCGCGGAATGGGATGAAGAAAGAGATTGCAGTTTCTGCTCTGCATGTCTAACTCCGTCACAGTGAAGGCAGTAGCATCGTAGGCCCGTATGAAGATACAAGCACCCTATTCCAAGATAGAAATAAGATCACTATGGATTTTGTGATGTCTTCCACGGACTCAAAGGCATGATGCTATATGGGGTGAGAAGTTGATCGATTGACTAAGTCCGCCCATTTTCCGGCACGTTGAGGATTCTCCGGAAAAGTTGGCCCATTTGTATGTGGATGAGATATGAGACTTCATGGGGGTTCCGCTTCGATAGTTTCAGATCGAGACCTCAAAGTTCACATCCGTGTTTTAAATTAGTTTGCAAACAAATTTAGGAAAATTTACTCCCATTCCAAAGATACATCATCCCCATGCTGGCCAGTCGAGGGACCATTCAGACGTTAGAGGATAAGTGCTGAGAGCTTGTGTGATGGAATCTAAGGAGTTGGGATAATTACCAGAACATGGAGTTCGCCTACAACAACAACTAATGTGCCAAGATAGGAGATGGCTCCATTTGAGGCACTATATGGTAGGAAATGTAGGACTCCAGTGTGCTGGGATGAGGTTGGTGAGAGAAGACTAGTAGGCCCTGAATTAGTGCAAATCACTTCAGAGAAAGTGAAAGTTGTTCGTGATAACTTAAAGACAGCAAGAGATAGACAGAAAAGTTATGCGAGATTGGTAACCGGGTCTTTTTGAAAATTTCCCCTTGGAAAGGTGTTTTAAGATTCGGGAAGCGAGGCAAGCTTAGTCCAAGATTTATAGGACCTTATGAGATTGTGAGCAAGGTGGGGCCAGTAGCTTACAAGTTGAAGTTACCCCCATAGTTATCAAGGATTCATGACACATTCCATGTGTCGATGTTAAGGAAACACATCCCAGATCCTTCACATGTATTGAGAGAGCAGCCGGTGTAGCTAAAGGAGAATTTGACTTATGAAGAAACACCTATGCAGATTGTAGATCGCAAGGAACAAGTGTTGAGGAGTAAGGTGATCCCTTTGGTTAAAGTCCTATGGAAGAATCATGAGCAGACACTACTTGGGAGCCGCAGGCTCGATGCGCCCACGCACTCTTCAATTATTTTTCACTAGGTATTTTTCCTTTCCTTCGGAAGCTTAGCTTTGTTCATTTTGAGGACTTAAATGTTCTAAATGAGGGAGGATTTGTAACGCCCTGTCCCGAGAGGGTGTACGGTACGGGAAACCGTAGGGGCACACATGAGCACTAAGTGTCACTGTAGTATTTTTGGAAGAAATTGTGAAATCATAAATTTATGAACCCGGAATGTTGTACTAGAACAAGGGTAAAATCATAATTGATCAAATGGGACATAGAGGGCATAATCAAAGAAGAGAGTATGCCAAAATAGAAATAATAAAAGTTGAAGTGCGATTTTTGAGAGATGGAGGACCTACTTGCAATTAGGAGAATTATGAGGCTATAAATAGAGGTGAGACAAACCAAAATTCATTTTTTGGTCTCACAAAGCTAGGGCTTCACGTAAAGGGAGAAGAAGAGAGGAAGAAGAGGAGGAGGAAGAAGAAGAAGAAGAAGAAGAAGGAGAAAGAGCAAAAAGGTATGGATTTTTGGGTTTTTGTATGGAATCATGTATATATTTGGATTTCTAGGCTTTTTGGTATGGATTATTGGACCTTTATATGGATTTCCATGGTTCTTGGGTTTTTGATCTAGTTCCTAAAGCTAGGGTTTGAGGTTGTTTTGGTGTTGTCTTGATTGGTTGAATTGGTTTTGAGGAATGGTTGTAAAAAACAAAGGAGAATGTTGGGTTTTTAAAGGAATTGCTGTCAAATTTTTTGTAAAACCCCTGTTTTTGTTTTGGCTATAGATTAAGTTATAATCATCCAAATCAATTGATTCCAATTGGTAAAGAACCATAAGATATAGGGCTACAAATGTATAGAAGGGACCAAGAGAAATTGTACTCTAAGGCCCTAAATACGGACTGAAAGGTGAGCTCGTGTAGCTCACTCATTATGCTCGCTTTGGGTATTGTTGTAGTGTTTTGGCCATATGGAGTTTCACTCATCCAAATTGAGTGATTCAAAAATTCCTGGGTAAAATATACTCTAGGGAATAAGCAGGGAAGTAAGTGCATGCAAATTGTAACCCCAAAGTGCCCATAAATTTTTCAGTGGAGCTATGCGTATTATGTTCGCCAATTTGAGTGATCTAGGATATAAAATACGATAACTCGAGTTTTGGTGATCCAAATTGGGTGATTCCAATTGAGAAGAAACCTTAGAACCATAGCAGCTTCAAATTAGTGAAGAAAAACATCTAATTTATGGAGTTATGGCCCCAGAAACTACTGAGCACAGTAGGTGATTCAGTGAGCTAACCAATTTGGCATCAAAAAATTTCAGAATTTGTGTTATGTGGTTGAGGGTCTTAGAGAATTTTAAATTGAAAATTTAAAGAGATGTCATTGGATATATAAAGGACTTATTTGGAGAGTATCATAATTTTGAAGACTGTTTGAATAATTTGCATAATGTCCGTGAGTATTGTTGGAAAAAGGTCTACCAAAATGAGTGGTTTTTTTGTTAGGGCTTTTAGCGCTCAAGGGTAAATTGTTAATTTGGATTTATATGAATGTTGTGTGACCCTAAAGTGATTTGGCGTGGTGAAGTAATGCTATGTTTTGCGCTATACGCAGGCGACACGCTTGTCGTATTCGTTGAATGTGTAGGCTAAAAGCAAAGGCGAAAGTAGCGGAGTTGTGCTCAAGCTCGGAAACAAAGAGGTGAGTGTTCTAAATATATTTTTCAAATAATTAAAGGTATTATTATAAACTTTACACTGGTATTTAATGGTTTTAATTGTGTCCATGTTTAAAGCAAGCAATGAGTTTTTAAGCAAACAAATGGTTTTAATTTAAACCATATGTGAAAAAGCATACAAGTAATGGTTTTGATGTATCAACTATACTTTTATAAAGTTAGCAATGGTTTTGAATTGTAAACCATATTTCAAAGAAGCAAGTGCTGTAAAGTCTATTTTGTAAAATAGGCCTAACCAAAAATCCCTAGTCTTAAGCAAACATACCGGTCAGAGGTATTCCGTACGTGCACGGTGGTGTTAGGATATCATACATGCATTTTAGATTTTGCCTGGTCGGCAAACTTAGATCATGCATCATGCATTTAAAGGAGACCGGCACGTACTGGAGTATATAGGGTTAGAGCTCTAACTAAATTATGGTGATTGAGACCTGTGTCAATTCCACCATATTTACCGGAAAGGTGACGGGGCCAGCCCTTCCACCTAGGTGATGCGACCTGTGTCCTCCCAATCGACATGGTCGATGCCCAGGCTCCCGTGTTCACTACGGTACAACAAGCAGCAAAGGCCTCCAATGGTTGATGATTTATAAGAATTTTTTATACAGTTTTGAAAAATCAACCATTGGGTACTATTATCTGCTTCTCCCGTTGTTTGTTTTAAAGCAAACGGTTGAGCCCAGTTCCTTATTTCAAAATGAACTACTGAGCCAGTTCCGCTTAGATTTTAAATAAAACGGTTGAGCTCCAAAGCCCCATTTTTATTTCAGCAAGCGGTTGAGCCTGTGCTCTCAAGGTGTTTGAGAAAGTTTTATAAACTTTTAAAGCAAGAGGTTTATGAAAAGTTTTGGAAACTTTTAAAGCAAGCAAGAGATTTTTTAAACGTTTTGTAAACTTTCAAAGCAAGCAAGTATAAAAAGTTTTGGAAACTTTTAAAGAAAATGAAGCAAAGCAAGAAGGGGGCATGAAAAGTTTTAGAAACTTTTAAGTAAAGCAAGAAGATTTCGGAAAATATCTTCAGAAAAAGAGAGTTTTACTGCTTTGAGATATTTTTCGTAAAAAAATCCTTTATAAAGCATACACTCACTCGAGCTCGTTTAGCTCATTATTTTCCTGCTTAAAAAACTATTTTCCAGTATGAGTACGCTGACTGAGCGCTTTAGATTCTCCCACTTTTTATTTGTGCTGTATTAATACTATTTTGTGTAAGGAAATACTTTGAATTTGTATAAAGGAATATATGTATGTACATAAGGTGGTTTTGTGAAAATGTGTGGAGCTTGAGGCTCTTTTGAAAGAATGTTGTTGGTTGCCATATTTGAAATAGTGTAAATTGTGTATACAGGATTTGGGACATGTCCTATATGCAACTGTTATGCTGCCGAAATTTTATAAAATCATAAGTTTAGAAAAAAAATTATACGAGATCGGGTTAAGCAATACGGTCAGCTTCAATGTGATTTCTAGTCAGCAGAGGTAACGGCTGGGATTTCGGGAGTGGCCGGCACACCTGCCGATAGTAGGGGGTGGGGGTGTGACACCATCTCCCAACACCATTCTCCAAAAAATCATCCAGTGAAATTCCTTTTGCAACCATGTTCGTTTTTATTTTTCTTCCATCTCATGCACACACACCTAATTTCTAAGTTACCCCGGTGCATATGAAATGCATTATGCCATTTCAACACTATTTATACAACACATGCCAATACATCATCATACATATATTGACATAAATTAAATCACAACATGTTACTCTATTTTAATCAATAACATCAAATTTAGCTCACTTGAGCTGAACAAAATTTCCACACAATTCATGCACACAACACATGGACGAATTTTGGTCCAATCCACACAAAACCCGGACTGCTTTTGGCCCATATCATAGTCAGCAATGTCCATGGCAAATTTGATCACCCAACATCGGCTCCATTTTCAGTGGAACTTAAAACCATGGCCATTTCCATTTCATGCACACCACAACACAATTTATTGTATAAATTATGACCCAAGGCTCCCAAACAGTCCATACACTGTCACGGACAGTCCACAACGGCCCTAAAAATTTTCACATTTCGGTTCCAAGTTTTGGAACCGATCAAACGGCCACTCACGACCTCAATCATACTCAATCATCAACAAAACACTTAAACAAGAGGTAAATCAAGTAGGATAAAACCCCTACCTCATGGATTTTGTCGAAACTCCCTAAAACAGGTGCCCACACGTAGTCCTTGCCGCGTAGAGCAACTTTCCTTCTTGGCCCGAAGAATTCTGACTATCCGATCGCTCGGATCTAGAGAGAAAGCTTTTGCACACTCTCTCACTAAAATAAAAACCTAACTCAATTTATCCCCTTTTCTCCTCCTTCATGTTTCTCAGTCTCTTTTGAAGGAAGAAGATGACTTCATTGGCCAATTCTTTTGTCTTTATTATCATTTATAATCCACCACGTCATCCATGTCCCTTCTCTGGATTTTTGACACTTGGCACAACTGGTCCATCCTGCTTCCATCTACCCTCTCACCCCGCAACATGCGTCACATGAGTACATGTTAGTAGTGACTTTTGTCACATCACATGTCGTTTTACGGTACCCGATACCCTAAGTGCCTCAAAACGGCAAATTCAACACCGCCTTGGAATCTAACAAATTCATGTAGTGAAGCAGATTCCCAGAGACCCATTCCAACTGCGGAAGTCCGTTTATCCGAGATTCGCATTAAATTTGATTTTGACCGAAATTACGATTTTGTCATTTCCTAAAATTGAATTTTCTCAGTCTTACATTCTCCTTCCTTAAAAGGAATTCTATCCAAATTGACAATCACAACACAACATATGCATTTGAAACGTGTACCATACCATGCATGTAAATTGGCCATTTTAAATATTAAACGACTAAAACCACGTGACCTTCATCCTAAACAAGAAGGGATAGGTGGTCTCGCATCGTGTCCCTCGTTCCCACGTTAACTCCTCCACCCACTCGTCGCCATAACATCCTAACTAGCCTCACGGCCTTACGTCGCAAAACCCATCAATACAACCAAATGCATACTAGCCCTCCCTCGAAGGTCCCATCAAAGCCAACCTCAATCTCCCAAATCCACTACATGAGTCGGATCTAGAGCATACCCTGAGCATGGAGACATGAAACACTTCATGTACACCTCGACATACCGGGCGATAAAGCCAACCGGCACGCTAACGCTAATTCTCTCGAGTATCTCGAAGGGTCCAATGAATCTCGGCGATAGCTTCCCATGCTTACCGAACCTGACCACTCCTCTCTTAGGCATCACCTTCAAGAAGACGCGGATCTCCAACCTCGAATCCCTGCGGTTGACATCGTGACATCAAGATAGCTCTTCGTCGCCTGAGCCATGAGAAGATCGTCGATCAAGCTCACCTTCCTGAGGTGTCTCTAATCGATCAGACTAGTGACGAGCTCTTTCCCACCTCGGTCCAACATAACGGTGACCTGCATGGCCTCCCATACAATGCCTCATATGATGCCATCTGTAGACTTGCCTGATAACTATTGTTGTAGGCGAACTCCACTAAAGGCAAGTGCTCTTCCCAGCTACCCTTATGATCTAGGACGCATGCTTGCAGCATGTCCTCTAACACTTGTATAGTTCTCTCAGACTGACCATATGTCTGTGGGTGGAAAGTTGTACTCATGGTCAGCCGTGTGCCCATAGCCTTTTGGAAACTCTTTCAAAAGTGCGCCGTAAACCTTGGGTCCCTATCCGACACTATGGATACTAGTACTCCATGTAGCCGAACTATCTCTCAAATGTACAACCAGAAGAATCTCTCCAATGTGAAAGTCATCCGCACGGCTAGAAAATGCGTCGACTTCATGAGCCGGTCCACTATCACCCATACCGCATCATGTCTCTAAGGTGTTTGTGGCAAGTGGGTCACAAAATCCATCGTGACGTGCTCCCACTCCACCTCGCCCACCTCCACGGCTGAAGTAGCCCCGCCGCCTCCGTGCCACTCTAACCTGTCGACACGTTGAGACATCAAGCGAACAAAGTCCCTTATGTGTTCTTCATTCCGCTCCAAAGAAGATCGACGATGAAGATCCTCGGGTACATCTTCGTACACCGGATGCACCCGGAAATCGAGAGCGTTGAAACCCGAAGGATCTCCTCTCTCAAATCGGTCAACTAGGAACCACTACCCGTCCTCTATACCGAAGACTACCATCTACGTGAATGGTCCAACCCTCGTCACATGTACCTGACTGTACCCGGTCCCTAATGGACACTATCTCTACGTCTTGCCCTTGGGACTCGATCACTTTGCTCAACAGAGATGGTGTAGCTACTAAACTCCCTTAACGCACTCTCGTGGTCTACTTGCCGACAGGAAATTTCAAACTGTCCCATTAGCCTCGAAAGACCGCCTACCCCTGAAGCTATACTAGCCAATGCTCCCGCGGATCTCCGACCGGAGTGTATCGCCTAATTACATTTGCCTACCCGAGTGGTAACGCAAAGTGAAGTCATAATCCTCTAGAATTCCATCCATCTCGTTGCTTGCCTCATATTAAGGTCCCACAAGGCCAAAATATACTTCCAGACTTTTGTGGTCCGGTACACCTCGAACCCGCTTATATAAGTAGTGGCGCCCAAATCTTCAAGGCAAGACTATGGCTTCCTAACTCCGTGGTCGTGTAAGCACTTCGCTCATGATTCTTCAACTGACGAACCATAAGCTACTACCCTCCCAGATTGCATCAAAACACATCCCAGTCCGCCCTCAAGGCATCACAATACACTGTGTACCCCTGTCCGAGACTATCAAGATAGGGCTGAAGTGCTTCTCCTTCTTCAATTCCCGTGGAATGCCTCACACGGGGCCTCATCCCAATCAAACTCACCTCCTTCCGAGTCAATCTCACATAAAGGCTAATCAGAGAAATCCTCAATGAATCTCCCGTAATACCCGGGCCAATCCCAAGAGTTCACGATTCAAGACCGACACTCGACCTCTCCCAACTCATCACGGCCTTGACCTTCTCCGGGGTCCACCGACAAGCCCGATGTGTCACACCACGTGTCCCAAAATCCACCCCTGCAGCAGTCAAAATCGCATTCTTACCGAATCCTGCGACAACCGATGATCTCTCGAAGAATCAGAACGAACTCTCGCGATACCATGCTCCCACTCCGATCGAGTAGATCAAATGTCATCAACGAAGACTAGCGACAACCGATCCAGATAGTGGCTAAATACCCTACGATGAGGTCCATGAATGCTGCCGGTGCATTCGTCAATCCAAAGGGCATCATCATAAACTCAAAGTGCCCATACCACGTCCTAAACGTCGTCTTAGGGATATCCGCCTCCCTAACCCTCAACTGATGGTAACTAGTGCGAAGGTCTATCTTGAATGACTCGCGCTCCTCTCAACTGATCAAACAAATCGTCAATCCGACAACGGGTACCGATTCTGATCGTAACCCCTCGTTCAATCAGTTCCTCGTCAAGGTCAATGCACACCGAAGGGTCTTTGTCCTTCTTCTTCGCAAATAGAACCGGAGCGCCCCCATGGTGAAGTGCTCGGCCTAATGAACCCCTTTGTCCAAGAGCTCCCGTAGCCGAACTCTCAGTTCTCGCACCAACTCGTGCCATCCTAAGGGACAGCAGAGATGGGCGGCAATTAAGGTGTAACTCGATACGGGTCCACAACCCTACGAGGCAAATCTCGTAGCTCATCCGGAAAAACGTCCTCATACTCGCAAACTACTCAAGGTTGATCTAAGTCCGGTCTCACCTCATCCTCTAGGGTAAGACTCACTAGCCAACCTGCCAATCGCCCCCGCACTGACTCGTATAATCGTCTGGGCCAAAATATCATGCTTGTCCCCCTGAAATACCACACGAGTACCGTCCTGCATGTAGGCGGTAACCCTCCTATGCTCACAATCGATAACGACTCTGTAAGTTGTCAGCCAATCCATCCCCAGGATGACATCGAACTTTGACATGTCCATGATCCTCAGGTCCACTGTGAGTAGAGTCCCCGAGATCTCTAACTCGCAACCACGACATATCATCCCTATCCTCACCCTAATCCCTAGGGGAGAACTCACATACAAAGGCTCCTCCAAGGTCTCAACCTCTAAGCCCAACTCTATCACAACTGATGCAGCAATGAATGAATGCGAAGCACTAGAATCAAATAATACTCTTGGCCCAGGTGAGATAGTAAAACGCACTCGTATAATCGGGTCAACTCGACTCACCGGTGGGTGTGATGGCGTGACACGCCCGAACCCCGACGCCCTACCGTGGGCCTCGCCCTCCGCCGCCCCTAACCCGGCCTCTGGGCCCGCCTCGTAACTAAGGTGCCTATACCCCGTGACTTAACCGGCTCTCGACCGGAATCGGCCGGAGGAATGTAATCGTATCCTTCCCCGCCCTACCGTTGATCGGGATCAAGGCGCCCTAAACTCCCGATCCCCGTCTCCTGTGGCAATCCTCCTCATGTGTCCAGCCTGCGCAGTAGCACAATTATCTCGCCCGGGGCCCCGACCGGTAACTCGATCTGTCCCCGTCCGATGGCCGCGACTTTGGAACCCTCATAACTAGAAGCCCTCTGCTTCTTTCCCGAACTAGAAAAAGACTGATTCTCCTTCCTCTTGCTACAAACACCCACATCTCGAGTGCCCCGAGCATCCTCGATCTCTCTCTCTATGGTCAGGGTTGTCCCAACCATGGAGTCTATGTCCTGTAGGCGAAGGCCTACAATCCCAACCCGCCCGACCGACAACTTAGCCCACTCAGTCTCCCGACTTCGGGGCCATGTCCGTGGCCACGTAATCATCAAGAAAATGGCCAGCCTCCGTGAATCCACATAATCCATCACGCCATCGTCCCGCTTCAGCCTAGAACTCCGAGCTTTCAGATGCTCAGATCCGAAAATACTTACCCATGAACAGCCCCGAACTCACATGTCATCAGCTTCAGTCTCAGAGGTTCTTTCCCATCCACCTGGGCCTCTTCACTTGGGAGTGAATGCACTAGTCTATCCGGTCGTGTCAATTCCATAGCCCAACATTCTCTCATCCAGATAGAACCAATGGTTTGTTACCATCTGATCTCCCCCGTGAATGCTCTCCAGACATGAAGTGCCTTAAACCTCTGGAGGTTACTCCTGACCTCCCGACCACCCGCTACACTAGCCTGTGCACAAAGAAGAGCTGCAATGTCCCAAATTTCAAAGCTCCATTGATCAACACTGCTGTGCCTAACCAAAGACCCGTGGACGCCCTCACGCCCTCGCCGACCAGCCACTCACATGTCAAAATGGCAAGTTAATTAATTCAAGATCTCAAGGCCTCAAACATGCTCAGACACTATTCATACACAAAACATTTATATTTCAAGTCCCCTTGAGTGATTCCAAGCAATGTAAGACAATCAATCAATATATCGATCATAATCAACATCAAAATTTCATTTAAAATTACTAAAATTTTTAGCTTATTTTATTTTATTTTATTTTATTTTCTCTCAACATTTATTTCATTTTTTAAAAATTCAGAACAAAGGTTCATGAACACGATCCAAACAAGGATCGAACAGCACTGAGTCCAAAACAGGGTCATAAAGACAAAGGTGCACACACACAAATTCGACCTCAATGCAGCACGTGCGCAAGGCGCCAGCCAGCACGCGGGCCGTCAGCATGCCCCTGGCCGTGTCGGCCCTCTCTCTCGTCACGATACAAACTTTGTATCGCGACCCATTCCCCGCTGATCATATCGCCCGCTAGTCAGATCGCTAATACGCCTGTGGCCACCTCCTCGCTCCTCTCCGCCACGGCTACAATTAATCAGATCGTAACACGCCTCACCCCAAATCGTTCAGCTTGTCACGATACAATTGTCAGATCGCGACACAAACGCACCAAGGCCAACCCAGTCCCGTCACGATGTACAATTGCTTGTATCGACACACCCCTCCAAATTTTCGTTAACGCCGTGTCACCATACAACCCCGTGTATCATGACCAACCCCTCAAATATCTGTCGCTTCTTTAGCCAATTTATACAAAATTTGTATCGTGACACGGCTTCCCCTACCTAAATCAAAGACGCCCAAAACGGAAGTGTCACGCATACAATTCCATCAGACGCGATTACCAAATGGGGGCAAGAAATTTCAACCCGCCACAGACCTTTCGAAAGCGCACTTTATTTTTCGTTTTTTTTTTCATTTCTTCTACTGAAAACACCCCAAAAAATTTTATATCCATTTTTTTTTCTCATTCTCCAGCATAATTCCAATAAATTTGAGTAAAAATTTATTTTATCATTTTCTTCGCTTTAAGACCAAAAAAAACTAGAAAATTATTTTACATTCATTTTTTTTTTTTTGTTTAATTCCGGACCATTTTGTCCAAAATTTCTCAAACACTTGTTCTCACACTAACCCTAGTGTTCAACATTTTATTTTTTCCTATGTACTAATCACTAAGCACACAATTTCAATCACAATTCACAACGATCACACAATTCACATAACAAACAACTCATGTTATACACACCATCACACATCAAACACAATGCATGCAGTGTTCTACTCTTACTCCGTGACTTCCTAGGTAATCACATACCCAACTCTAACATCGAGCCACCAAGTGGTGATGTTCTTACACCTTTCGACCATGGCCTAAGCCCAAGTTCCCCCAAGCCCTAGGTAATCGTATACCTAACTTATCGACACTAAGCTCTAGGTATTTATAAACCCGTGCTCGATAATTACGCCGTGACACCCCAAAACCGGGGTCCCGTCACCACCCACAACCCGCGGAAAGATCTATACGTCTCATATCACGAGACCCATACCTGAGTAAAAATAGCCACTTGGGCTCATACACTAATACTCATCAAAATACACCCAACTATAATCCAATAGTCCAAGAGTTATTACATCACTCTTACCAAATATATATCAAAAGTTTACAATTTTAATACATGTTATACAACCCAGCTTTCTTCAAAATCGGCCTCTAAGATGAGTTGTCTTCTCGAACGCTCCCTGTACTTGAAATAATATTCCCTCGACAGGGTGACCTATCGCCCAGTAGTGAAATCACCCTAAATGGGTTACTCCCCACCTAAGTGCATATGCAATGATCCAATGTAAACACACACTCAAGAAAATTCGTGATCCTACTTGAATGTCTAAATGACCAACCCATGTCCCGAGTCCTCACCGACTCCCTCACACTTGCCTAAGCCATGTATGAGAAAACACCATTTTCAAAACAAAACTCATTGCTCGAAAATACACTACCGAGCCTTGCAAAATATGTGACTGTCTTCGAGGCATATGTGTTAGAGAACCTTCCAAAACAATACATGGGCTCCTCTGACGTGTAATTGTAGGACCATCTCCCAACACCATTCTCCGGAAAATCATCCAGTGAAATTCCTTTCGCAACCATGTTCGTTTTTATTTTTCTTTCATGTCATGCACACACACCTAATTTCTAAGTTACCCCGGTGCATATGAAATGCATTATTACTTCAACACAATTTATACAACACATGCCAATACATCATCATGCATATATTGGACATAAATTAAATCACAAATAACATGTTACTCTATTTTAATCAATAACATCAAATTTAGCTCACTCGAAATAAACAAAATTTCCACACACCATGAATGACAACACACGGACGCTCGGGTCCAATCCACACAAAACCCGGACTGCTTTAACAAATCCCATAACATAATAGTGGGCTATCCATGGGCAGCCCACTCACCCAACATCGGTTCCACTTTGTGAACCCAAAATTCATGGCCATTTCCGGTCTCATGCACACCACAACACAATTTATTGTATAAATTATGACCCAAGGCTCCCAAACAGTATATACACTGGTCACTGGATCACCCACAACCCGCCCTAAAATTTTCACATCCGATTAAACCCGGCCAATTACTTCTGATCTCTAATCATATCAACCATCAACAAAACACTTAAACAAGAGGTGTGCCAAAGGATAAACTCCCTACCTCACTCGAGTTTGTCGAAACCTTCTAAAACCTATGCCTACACATACCCTCGCCGCTGTAGCAACTTTCATTCTGGATTTTCGACACTTGGCACAATCTCTACTGTCCGCTTCCATCATCTCTACTCCTCGCAATATTGTGTCAAGCATGACTACATGTTATGGTGACTCGTCACATCACACGTTGCTTTTATGGCACCTGATACCCTGGCGGCCTCAAAAACAAATTCCGACATTCTTAATTCGACGAAATTGAGCGTGGTAGCTAGGATTTCGCGGAGACAATTCCAACTGCGCGGTTCGTTTCATCATCCGAGATCTAGAAAGGTTTCGGATTTTGACCGAAATTACGATTCGCTCTCGAAAAATTGGAATTTTCTCAGGTCTTACAATTTGGGAATTTATTTAGATAATATTGTGCTTAAGGTAAATATTGAGGAATAATATTATATAAATTATACTAATAATAATTACGTTTAATAGAGTAGTTTATTTGAATTAAGAATATAAAATAAATAAAATTCAAATCATATTCAAGGATTTCAACTTTTATAAAAGTGTTGAAACTTATTAATTAAATTATTAATAGTTAGGATGTTTAAAATATTGTTGTGATTAATAATATTAACATTATGACATTGTTAGGATTCTCAAACTATAATTTTAGGTGAAAAATTAATTATTATAGTTCCTCCTTATTATGCTAGGGGTGAAATATTCATTTGAAATTCTTTTGATTAGCTTCTTCAAGATTCTTAAGTGTTCATTTGAGGTAAGGAATATTAATGCTATTAGTTTTTAAGTCATTTTGATGATGAAAAGTTTTGAACTAAATTATATATCATTTTGGTTTATAAAAAAGATTTGCTTTTTATTTATTTGATTATCCATGGATCAAACAGTGATTTTGCATGAAGATATTTTTTAGAATTGTTTTGTTTATGATAGAAAATGTGGAGATATAATGTTTGTGATTTGAATTTTTGAATGAAATATATGACTATGGTTAGTTCGACCCTATCAACAGGAATAATAGTTGACACTATTTGGCCTTTGTCAATAGGAATAGTCGACCTTACATTCCTCAAAGGTGAATGTACTAATTTGAACCTTAGTATCTAGGGTTTCTTGCTAGAGGTTACTAGTACTAGTAATGTTTGATTCCGTCCACTTTAAAAGGAACAATTTGAGGCTATCCACCATTTGATATTTGATGACCAGAGAAATAAAAATATATTTGAAATGTATTTGATTTTGGACTTTTATATGAAAGTGTTTGAATCGAAATTTGATATGAAGTTTTTAGTATTACATTTGATATGAAACAGATTTGAAATGGATTTGAGAATGTTTTAATGGAAAATTTTGAATTTTTAATCTTATTTTTTAATCAAAAGTTTTGATGAAAAATAACTCATATTTGTTATTATGAATGGGGTTTTTCGATCCATGAAATCAGATAATAGTTTCATTGTGCTTTAAATCCACTCTCATTTGTTGGATATTTTTCTGTGTACCTTTAGTTTCAAGTAGTGATGGCTAGGCTGGGATTCGTAATCATTAGATTTGATTAGAAATTTAGGTCGGACTTCATGAAATAGTTCATGTTAATGTGGATTGTTCAATTTTGGAAGATAATTGGGAAAATCACTAGAATAATGACATTTAATTATTTTTTTTTATTAGTTGAAGTTAGAATTTCAGAGATTCTAAATATTTTTAGATTTTGAACAACTCTATTTGAGATTTGGAGACTTAGAAATAATTTTTTTGTTGCCATGAAAGATCCATTTTGAAATCAAGGAATTTAGAAAGTTTCGCATTACTCTAAACAGGTATTAAATAGGTAGACACAATCCAGTTACAAAACGAAGGTTTATGTCATTTCATGCTTAGAGCCTTCGGGGTTGATGTGTGAATTGATAGTCATGCCCCTAAGGCAAGTTTTGGGGCGTGATAGAATAGTATCGGAACTGTGACGCCCCAAAACCAGGGGGTCTGTTGACTACCCGCGAACCCGCGAAATACTCTCGGGATGCTCGCGCAACTTACCCGACTCATTTAAAATTCCAAGCAGTCTCCTTTGTACGGAGCTCTACCCGCATACAAACCCGTCCCAAGACAATCACCCGATACAAATATGGATAAAAACGCCTCGGGGCCCATACTACAATAATATCCATCATCATACATCAACATATATCATGTTTTCAAGAGCAAATGTTTACTTATACAAAATATATATTAAAATACTAGAATTCTAATACATGTTTAAAATCATCCAAGCCACAACCCGGCTTTCTTCACAAACTCAGCCTCTAGGATGAGCCGTCTCCTTGTGCGCTCCCTGTACTTGAAAATATGTTCCCTCGACAGGGTGAGCTAATGCTCAGTAGTGGAATCACCCTAAATGGGCTACTCTCCACCTAAGTGCATATGCAATGCTCAATAAACACATATTCAAGCAAATGCATGATCCACTTGAATGTCTAACTTATCATCTCATATCCAGTCCTCAGGCTCCTCCTGCCTAAGTCATGTATGAAACTAGTTTCAAACAGATTGGCATTTGTTTATATTTGTGTGATCTACCTTCCGATCTAAGTAGTGGACCGTCTCTCCAGTGTTACATATTTAGTGGACTGCCCTCTGAGATTTTATCACTTGGGCCGATTCCGACCCGATTGATATTTTATATGAAGCTACCTCAGATATTATCAATTGGGCCGACTCCGACGATTGATATTTTACATTTATTAGTCTACCCTCTGAAACAGTTCTCTTAAGAAACTACCTCATGCACTCACTCCTATCTCTCTAGGGTGCCCCAGTGCATATGAAATGCATTGTGATGTCATTTCAATAATTCATATAACACATGCAAATATATCATCATGAATATATTCACATAAATTTAAATACATAGATATGTTATGTATTTCACATCAATTTCATCAAAAATTAGCTCACGTGGGCCCCAATGATCAAACCACAGTAACTTCGATTTGAATTACTCAACCAAACACATTATTTCACAAGAAATTATTTTGTAGACACTATTCGGGAATAGTGAAGCCCTCGAGTTACTATTCGAAAAATCCCCAATCATCGGTTCACTTTGTGAACCCGTATTTCGACGATTCGACCTCCTTACATCAAAGCATACATTCATAGCATAAATTTTCACCATGGCACTCCAAGCGACTACGTAGACTGATCCTGGGTGTCATGGGTTTCAAAATCAACACCTCGGTTCGAATTTGGAAGGCAGATCAATAACCCCTCACGGCCTCATTCTCAACTCAAACATTAACATAGCTCTTAAACAAAGAATAAAACCCAAGTAGGGAGAATCCCCTACCTCTCGGAGTTTGTCGAAACTCCTTAAATCCGGTACCCACGCGAAGCCCTCTCCGCGTAGAGTAGCTTTCTTTCGTCCCGACCAATTAGACGGTCGGATACCTACACTTCTAGAGAGAAGGTGGGCGTTCTCCTCTCTAGAAACGCCATTTCGGTTTAGGTATCTCATTTCCTTTCTCTCGTTTTGCTCTCTTTTCAATTTGAAGATGAGTATTATACAACTTTTGTCTTATTATCATTTAAGACGGAAATTCAAAGTAACCATTTTGTCCCTTCCTTTCAGTTTTGACGTGGCACTATTGGCCCGTCCATTTTCCTCATTTCTCTACTCCCAGCCACTTATGGCACATGTACTTGTCGCCTCTTGACTTTGTGCGCATCAAAAATCGTTCTGACAGCCATTGTCTCATGATTAAATGAGAAATTAATCTTGAATTGAATTTGCGAAGCGATTATGATGAAATCCGTTTAGATCATCCGAGATCTAGAATAGTACCCGAATTTTTAACGAAGTACGATTTTTCCTTTTCGAAGTGGAATTTCTCGGGTGCCATTCTCTACACTCCTTAAAAGGAATTTGCAGTCGAAATTACGAGCGACTCACAATCACTCACATGCATATACAACGTGCACTACACTATGCATGTAAACTAGTCATTAAATGTAAGCGACTAAACCCTTCATCCCTAAACAAGAAGGGATAGGTGGCCCGCATCGTGTCTCGCGCTCCCACGTTGACTCCTCCACTCCACAGTCTTTGCCATAGCACTCTGCCATGCCTCACGGTCTTACGTCGCCAAAAGCGTTAATTTATCCAAAATGCACACTAGTCCCTCCTCGAAAGTCCCATCGTGTCCAACCTCAATCATCCCCAATCCACCACATGAGCTGGATTTGGGTATACTTCGAGCATGGAATGTGAAACACCTCGTGGACACGACATCTTTGGCGGTAGCTGTCGATGCACGCTTCTAGCGCCTATCCTCGGTATCTCGAAAGGCCCAATAAATCTCGGTGATAGCTTCTCGCGCTTGCCAAACCTGACCACTCCTCTCTTAGGCATCATCTTCAAGGCATGATCCCTGACCTCGAACTCTAAGGGTTGTGCGCGCTATGCATAACTCTTCCTATCGGCTCTACGGCGTGAGAGGGAACATTGTCGTCATCAGCTCACCTTCTCGGAGGTGTCTCTAATCGGTCGAGGACCCGGTGATGGAGCTCTCTCACCTCGGTCAACATGTGATGATCTACATGGCCTCCCGGTACAATGCCTCATCAGGTACCATCGTATACTCTTTGATAACTATTGTTGTAGGCGAATTCCACTAGGGCAAATGCTCCTCCCAGTTGCCCTTATGATCCAGGACGCATGCTCGTAGCATGTCCTCTAATACCTGTATAGTCCTCTCGGAGGCCGACCATGTCGGAGGGTGGGAGCCTTGTGCTCATCGTCGTTGGTGTGCCCGTAGCCTTTTGGAAACTCTTCGAAAGTGTGTAAGTAAACCTCGAGGTCCTATCCGACACTATGGATAAGTGCTCCATGTAAGTAGGACTATCTCTGGAATGTATAGCGGCAGAATCTCTCCAGGCGAAGATTATCCCTTACGGCTAGAAAATGTGTCGACTTGTGAGGCGATCATTTTATCCACCATGCCTCATTAGCCCACGCTGCGTCCGTGGCAAGTAGATTATAAAGTCCGTCGTGACGTGCTCCTTCCACTTAGCCACCTCGATGGTAGTAAGCCAGGCTTTCTGGTACTCGGCCTTAACTTTGTGACATGTGAGACATCGTCGAACAAGTCCCCAGCGTGTCTCTTCATCCATTCAAATAGATGCGCGGCGAAGATCTGGTACGCATCTTCGTACCCTGGATACCGCAATTGAGGCGATGAAACTCCTGAGAATCTCCTCTCTCTCAAAAGCGGTCAAGCGGGGAACCACTACCGTCCCTATATGAAGACTACCATACGTGAAAGTCCGACCCACCGTCACACGTACTGGCGTACTCGGTCCTGATAGACACTATCTATCGTCACATATGGGACTCAATCACTGCGCTTTCAGCCCGAGGCGGTGTGTAGTTAAATTACAGTGCGCCCAGGTCTGGCTCGTTGTCTTTGCGGCTCAAAAGCTACCACAGTCCAAGCATCCGCCTGCCGAAATACTGCTAAACCGCACATCTCGTGATTCCGTGATCGTGAATGTAATAACCTGTTGACTTTCAATCATACCGCGTTGCCTCATATTGAGGTTATAGCTGGCGTGAAAATATACTTGATTTTGTAGTGCAGGTACACCTCGAACTCTCGCCGTATAGTAGTGGTGCCAGATCTTCAAGCGAAGACTATGGTCGTAACTCATTAGTAAATTAGTATTGAGATGAGTGCTCATGATTCTTCAGCCAGTGAGAACCAAGCTCTTGCCCTCTGGGATTGCATCAAGCACATCCCAATCGGCCCTCGAGAGCGCCCTGGCCTTTGTGTACCCACATCCTGTCAGGGACTATCAAGATGGGGCCAGTAGTCTCATCTTCAACTCTGGGTCTGCTTGTCAGTCCATCCCCTTTCGAACTTGACCTCCTTAAGGTCGACCTAGTCATAGATCTTTCTTATCTGGAAATCCTCGATGAATCTGTATTGACCCGATCTGACTCTACGTATCTCGAGGCTGACTTTGGCCTCTCTTGTCATCAGCCTCGAGCCTTCTCTGGGTCGGCGACACTCTGATCGCGACACCACGTGTCCCCAAGTCTCGATAAGCGGAACTTCTTATCTTTTGAACTTGGGATCTGACTGATGGTCTCTCGGCAAATTTTGTAAAAGCGATCAGCAAGTGATACTCATGCTCCCTGGCGGGAGTAGATCAAAATGTCATCCAGAAGACTACGACAAACTGATCTAAATAGGGTTGGAATATCTATGCATGAGATCCATGAATCTTTGCTGTAGCATTTATCAATCAAAGACATCACCATAAACTCGAAGAAGTGCCCATAGCAGCGTCTAGCGATCTTAGGGATATGCCATCACCAACCCTCATTTGATGGTAACCGGTGAAGGTCTATCTTACCGTGAACTCGCGCTCTCTCAGCGATCAAATAAATCGTCAATCCTCGGTAATGGAGTGCAGGTTGCTTTATTCGTAACCGGTTCTAATGTCTGTAATTAAATCTGCGATGAAGGGTCTTGTCCTTCTTTGCAAGCAGGCAAGGAGCTCCCCCATGGTAAATTAAGTCTTATGAACCCCTTGTCCAATAGCTCTATGCTTTGGACTACGAGTTCCTACAACTCCAGCCAAATTTGCCATCCTTTCTTGAGTCATAAAGATGGAGTGAAATGCGAGGGGTATGAGCTTCAATCTGAGTCTACGTCACATGTGGGGTAGTCGGAGGTAGCTCGTACGGAAAAACATCGCATGCTGCAAACCACTCGGTGAATCTAAGTCGTCTCACCTGCTTCCTCTAGGATAAGGCTCGCTAGCCAAGCATAGCTAATCACGACACGGACTCATATACTATACGAGTAATCGCCGTGCTTGTCCTTGAAATACTGCGAGTACCGTGATCTTAGCGTGTAGACGGTAACCTCCTCGCTCACCAATCGATACTTGCGACCCACTTGTAAGGCATCCCACTGTGATACATCCACGGGGATGACATTGAACTCGACATGTCCATGATCCTCGGGTCTCTGTAGTAGAGTCCCGAGATCTCCAACTCGCCCAGCCGACACTTATCATCCTATTCTGTACAATCACAGGAGGGCTCACATACAAAGGCTCATATAGGGTCTCGACCTCCTAAGCCCAGCTCTCTCTCTGCCAGTCGGGTTGTCGGCAGCTGGAATCATCTGAATGAGTCCTACAATCCGCTGAATGGACAACCCCATTACATTCGAATCTCCTAACCTTGGCAGACTATTGGCCACGTAATCTGGCATCAACAAATCGGGCTAGCTCTGTAGACCTAGTCGCGCAATCCATCCACCGATCATCGCCTGCTTCAGCTGCAGGAACTCTGAGCCTTCACAATCTCAGGAAAGTACTTACCTATGAGCGACATATAAAACTCTACCCGTGTCATATTTCCAGGAAGTCTCTAGAGGTCCTTGCCCATTTCCACCATACTTGGGCCTCACCCTCACGGCTGGAGCCATGACTAGTCTGTCAGGAGTCACGTCGAGTAATATCGCGAACTCTAACACCTTCTCATTGCATGAACCAATGAGTGCACTTACCATGGATCTCCTCCCCTGTGAAGGTTGGAGGATGATGCGCCACTAAACCTCTGGTTACTAGGATCTTCTGTCTACTGCTATGCTAGCTTGTGCGATAGCAGTAGTTGCAACACCTACATCCTCAGCCCAAAGGCACGCTGATCAAAATCTGGCGGCGTTGATATGCGATGGTGCTGACCCGGTGCCCGTGGGCGTCCTCGTCCACCGTCCTCGAAACAACCATCATACGGTTCAATGGCAAGTTAAATCTGTCTGATATCTCTGAGCATAAACACGCCCCGAGACATAATCATACACATAAATCGGTATATACATCGTCCTTGCATTTCACGGTGTCACAAGCAATCAATTTTGCATTTAAAATATGGTTTTCAACAAATTTTATTTCGAATATTTCATTTTTGAAATTTTATTTTGAAAATTTATCTCATTTATTTGATTTATTTTTAATTTAATATTTTTATTTTTATTTTTGAAAATTTTGTGATGAGCAGTGTTACCATGAAGCGGGTTTCACAGTGTGTCAAAATTGTCAGAGGTATCTGAGTCAGCCAAGACCATAAGCGAGCCGAGTGCACGAGTACGCGGCGTTAGCTAACAACACGCCCGAGCGCGCCCGGCGCCGCCCGCGCGCCGTCTTGCTTCGCCTACGGCGCTGTCGCCCTGCGGCGCCGTAGCGTCGCCGCGCTTCCTTTGCCGCTTAGCGTCCACGCCGCACCAGCCTTTGCCGCCCGGCGCTGCACTGCGCCGGCGCTCGGCTCCATCGCGGCGCTTGTGCGCGCCTAGCCATTGCGCCCACACCGGCGCTGCCGTGGCACGTATCAGCGACACGAGCCTACCCCAAACTCTGTCGAGTTTTGTATTGCATACCGCTTCGCCCGCACTAAAGCGCTGACCTGTCACGGTTTCTTAGCCAACCCGATCGCCTACGGCTGCAATACGCTCCCGATGTATTACCTTGGTCAACCCTCGAAGCTTCCTTCTGCATGGCCACAATATAGTGTATTGCAATACATTTTCCACTCTCTGCGACCACAATTTCACCACAATTTTTTCTAACCCCTCTCTCTTGCAATACAATTGCAAGGCTTGCAACTCCCTAAAATTTTTTTTTACAATACAATTGGCCTCTTGCCCATTTCGTCTGCAATACGAAAAATATTTTTTTCTCTATTATTTCGATTATTTCGTGACTAGGAAAATCACTAAAAAATTTATTTATTATTATTGTATTTTTCATTTTCTTGAACACTCAAATAAATTTATAAAAATTTATTTTACCCCATTTTCTTCAATTTTACTCTTGTAAATCTTGAAAAATTATTTTCTTTATTTTCTTTTCGGCTTTGCTTGAAAAAATTTTTCTCCACCTTATCTACATATATATACTTTTCATTTCTCAATAAACCAAATAAATTGCTTAAAATTTATTTTGTTATTATATACATATATTTTTTCATTTAATTACGGAAAATGGTGGGGTGTCAAAGCTTTCTCTAATAAAACACTAACCACTAGTGTGTTCAACCTCAAATTTATTAAAATTTGATTTCCCTTATTCAATAATTCAAATAAATTTATTAAAAATTTATTTTATTTTCTCTCTTTGTTCTAATTTTTTACACACTATAAAAACTTCTAAAAAACTTCCCAACACATCATGGTTTTCCTAGGTGCTAATCACTAAGCACACATACACAATCACAACACCTCACAACCATGATCACACATCATTCATGTTATGCATATTTTTCATACAACATAATTATCAAATCACACAAAACACATCAAACACATGTATGCAGTGTCTAGTTTTGTCCCGTGATTTCCTAGGTAATCTCATACCTACGCTCAACAGCCGAACCACACCTAGTGGTGATGTCCTTACACGACTATGACCTAAGCCCAAGCCCTCATTCTCTTGGTTTTCATATACCTACACTCTACATCAAACCACCCAAGTGGTGATGGATACCCAATCCAAGCTCCCTAGGTGACGTATACCTAAGCTCGATGCCAATTTGTAGCTGAGAAATCGGGTCAGTTATTCACCGTCGGCCGTGGAATGCTATTGGATGTCCGGTTAACTTTTGAAACACTCCACGAAAATCGAGCGAAGTCTCCTTTGTACGGGAGCTCTACCGGATATAACTGTCCCAATATCAATCACGTTAAATATGGATAAGCGGCCTCTTGTTTATACTACATATCCATCATCATGCATCGACATACATCATGTTTTCAAAGTTAAATGTTTACTCTTATACAACATATATTAAAATACTAAATTCTAATACATGTTTAAATTGTCAAGCCACGACCCGGCTTCTTTACAAACTAAGCTACAGGATGAGTCGTCTCCTCGGTATCTCACATTGCCAGAAAATATGTTTCCCTCGGCGGGGTGAGCTGTGCTCGGTGCAGGATTGGAATCAAAGTGCAAGGATTTTTGGGTTTGTTCTACTTGCTCATATTCCTTGTTTCAGAATTTGAAATGTTTGTTCTACCGACTTCTATTCCTCGTTTCATGTTTTTGCATGTTGGTTCTCTGACTCTATTCTTATTTCAAGTATTTTGGTAGTTACCAAGTAAATATGAAATAAGTACGTGAATGAGTATATGAAATGAGTACATAGATTGAGTATATCTTTGAAAAGACTATACGAAAGTGAATATGGAATTGAAATGTGGTATTTGAAAACCGAATGAATTGAATGATATACAGAATGAACCGCCTGACAGGATGCACCAATCGGCATCCGTCACGAAGAACGCCAGTAATCCGATGTCAGCCCAGCGGGATGCATCAATGGCATCGGAATCATGATGGCGATATGGCATTTAGTGATACACATGCCGAGTGCACCAAGCGACGTAGATCATGATGGGGAGACCCGGTGTTAAATGTGTAAGCACATTGCGAATGATAATAAGGGCGGGATTCATCAAGCGGAATCCGTCAATGTGAATTGAAATTACGAATGATAATAAGGGGCGGGATTCATTAAAGCGGAGTCCGTCAGCATTGAATTAAATAGTCAAGGTGGAAATAACCAACATTCCCAGTATAAATGCAGTTTCTATGTATATGCTTAAATCTCATAAATTGAATTGTGAAATTAATTATTTGCGTGAAGTTGTATGATGTGATTTGGTAAATGATTTAGAAATTGAAAGCATGCGAAAATAAATAGCATGGTATATGTTGAAATAATAGGCATGGTTTAATGTTAAATGCATGCTAGCTACATTGAATATTGAAATGAAACGTATGGAAACGTAATGAAAATGCTTGCGTATGGTTTATCTATGCGCGGGTTTAGTAGACAGAGGAACAAGATCGTGCGTATGAGTCATATGAGAGGAAATGCGGCGTATAAGTATATACTCCGTCTATTACATATCATCTCTTTTGAACAAGTGGTATTTTGCAAACAAAGGGTTAAACCACGAACCTTGATTTTGTATATCATTTTGAAAGGGCGTAAATAACTCTTCTTTGTAAATGTATTTTGTTAATGTTTATGGAGCCTCTTAGAATTACTTTGAAATTTGTAAATGATTGTGGAAACACCCCAGTAAACTTAACTTAAAAACTAAACAAATTAATTAAACGTTTATTAGATAAATAAAACGTCGGAATGGCAGACTCCGGTTCGGATCATCATTAGTCGATGGGGATTCGAATTAGCGACACACGAAAACTTAATAAAATATAAATAAGGGAATTAAATGGGCGTCCGGGGTTTGGTTCGGACTAGCCATTTAGGTCAAGCAGGGCTCGAGGGTAGCTACTAGTGGTATCAGAGACTAGGTTTAGGCGTTTCTGGAAAAAGGCCCTAAACGATTTTAAAAAGAATTTTGAAAATGGTATTTGACATACATTGCATTTGCATTTAAAAGATGATATGACTCTGACGTGGATCTTGTTGGTCTTAATAGGTAAACATGGATAGTTCAGGTACCCAAAGGGTTGAAGGTGACCAGGGAAATCGTCCTGATACTCCTGCTAGTGTGATAGGTGGACAAGCATCTCATCGCACCAATGAATAGACGAACAAGTGGTAGGAGGTACTATGGTATCCTCCAGCCAGTTAATTTCGAGGGCTTCTGGTAGGGCAACGGTATGAATGTTCCATGACGTCTGACCATTGAGGAGAATGGCAAGTACCCGATGAAGTAGACTTTCTTGGGAAGAAGATGTTTATTCAATGGCAGGTGAGCTGAGAGGACCGGCGAATGCTTCAAATGCATTACGGTGAAGAAGGCTGGAATGTCTGATCATTACCTAGAGGATGAGGCTCATCGGTGGTGGGTTTCGTGACCCGGGACGCGCCACTAGAAGAGTTGCATGGGAGTTTTTTGGATAAGTTAAGGCATTATGTGGGTCGCATTTATTTAAACAATATGCAACGAGAGTTTCATAATTTGAAACAAAGGCAATTAAGTAGCAGAATATGTGAGAGAATTCACAGTTGAGCAAGTATGCTCCGAGATGCTAGTAAGCGAAGAAGAGAAGTGCCGTAAATTTGAAGACGGCCTAAGCGACCACATTCGAGCCCATGTCACAGGATTTTGCCATGACGATTTCTCCAAAATCACGACATGTGCTCTAAATGTGGAGCAGTAAGAAAGGAAAATGAAAGGAAAGATGAAGACGAGGAAAGAAAATCCTGGTCGAACAAGTGCTCATCAGTGATAAGGGTCGAGGGGACCACGGGGTCGGGCAGCCTACGGCTCGGGCCACTAAGTGGGGGCTTCATTCTCTTGTGCGTCGATTTGCCAAGTGAACCGGGAGGTGCTTCAGAGGACAAGGCCGTTCCTCGTTGTTCCCATTGTGGAAGGCTTCAGGAAGTTATTGGAGATTGGCCAGAGTGCTTAGCAGGTTGTGGATCCACATCGGGCACAAAATAGAGTGTACTGGGCACGTCCTTCATAGCACTAAGCCCGGGGGCAATGTATCATCGATCGAGAGAAAGGCGACAAGGTGTTGCATCACGAGTGTTGAGACAAGGACCTGACTTTGGAGTAAGAGCAAGATGGTCATGCTCGATAGAGCATATGCGAGCGGTAGAAAGATACGGCGCTGAGATGTGATGAATGGTAATTTTGCTATCTTTGATACTATTGCTTTTCATACATTGGTAGTCTGAGATCGACTCATTCATATGTATGCTCTTGTATACCTAGCGGGTAATTTGCAGAGTGAAATAGTGTAAGCATCTTGAAGTGACGAGGAACCCGCTCGGGCATAGAGTGTGTGAATGAAGTGTATAGGTTTCCCTATCCGAATACGAGTATGAGTTTCCTGGGAGGTTTGATCGAGATTATCCCCAAAAGAATTGAATTACATGATATTGGAATGGTAGAGAAACGAGTTTGAGGTAAAGGAAGATGGATTCTTGTTTTTATAAGGATAGGGTTTGTGTACCCAATGATTATAATTAAATAAAGCCATTTTGGAAGAGGAATATATTTAAGGTGGTGTGATGACACTATGAGGTAAGTGGGATAGACATGTCCTTTAGTTAAAATTGTTTACAACAACAATTTCCAATCAAGAATTGGAATGGCGCCTTCTGAGCTTTATATGGGAGAAAATGTAGAACACCATTGTGTTGGGGGTAGTGAAAGAGAAATTGAGTGGCCTGATTTGGTACAAGGGCGAAGAAAAAGTGAAAAGATTAGAGAAAGATTAGTGACCATCGATAGATAGAAATCATATCACCAGGCATGAAAGAAAGAAATTCGATATGGTAGAAAGTGTTTTAAGTATCATGGCGGAGAAAGGTGATGAGATTTAGGAAAAGGGCAAGGATTGAACCTAAGGTTTTGTTGGAGCCTTGTGAGTAATGAAAATGTGATTAATTGGCATGAGATTAGCATTACCTCCAGACTTGGAAAAGATCCTTAATGTTTAAGTGTTTGATGTAGAGGAAATTGCCGGGTAGACCAAATCACATGAAGTACTGTGGAACAATTGAAACTTAGACCAAATTTGACCTATGAAGAAGAGCCAGTACAGATTTTGGTTCACGAAGTGAAAGAATTATAGAACAAGAAGATTCCGTTAGTCAAAGTGTTGTGGAGAAACCACAAGACCGAAGAAGCCACTTGGGAAAGTAAAGCGATCTTGGTAGCAATATCTACATAACTATTTGACTAGGTAAATTTCGAGAATGAAATTTTATTAAGTAGAGGAGAAGTTATGCCCCAAAATACCCTAGAATTTTATAATAAAAATTATTATATATTCGGGTATAATTGAGCGGCTCCAGGTATTTTACGAAAATTGTTAGATGAATATTGATTAAATGATTGTGAATAAGGAAATGGCAGTGAAAAGAAAAATATGGAAATTGTAAAATGGGGACCTAAGGGTCAATTGTAAGTAAGTTTATATGTCAAAGTGAAATTAGGAGAAAATAAATGAGTAAAGGGAAAAATGTAGGAGACTTAAATGAAGAATAATGAGAGAAATGGAGGACCTAAATATAAAGAAGAGAAAGAAAAAAATCAAGGAAAGGACATATGGCATGTAGGAAAGGGAAGCTTCCTCCATTTTTAAGAAATACGATTAAAGTGATCCATAAAAAACGAGAAAAGGGAGAGTTAGAGAGGCTTCCACCTTCTCTCTAGATTTTCAGCAGATCGGACCATAGGTTTCAGGTGAAGCAAAGAGGAAAGTCCTTCATGTGACAAGTATAGTAAAACGAATGGTTTTGACAAAATCCAAAAATTGAGTCTTCTCCCTACTTGGGTCATTTTCTACCCTAAGGGTTGTTGGGTAGTTATCTTGCCTTAGGGGAGTGTTTGGTTGCATTTTAAACCATGGGAAGCTGCCACATTGTGAAGTGATGCGACAACGGGATTAGGCTGATTTTGAGTGCAGAAATGAGGAATTTACAGTGTGGAGTCTTCAGCCAGGAATTGGCGCCACATCTTATTGATCGATATTGGGTTTTTATTTTCTCATTCAGGACCTCATGAACCAAATTTATGTGCTTTTACGAGGTGACTCGTAGATCTGAAGTGAGATGGGTTAATCTGGTTGGGATCAACTGGCCGGACCTTAGAACGGGTTTTGGGTTAGAAATAAAAATTTGGCGTAGTCTTCTGGTAAGTAGTATCAATGAACTTGATGTTAGGCTTTTGTTCTCGGAATTCCGGACCTGGCCAGACCAGGATTGCTGGTCTTTTTGCTCTGAATAGTCCAGGTAGGTGAGTCGGCGGCAGAAGTCGTCGTTGAGGTCGTAGGACGCCATTACAGCGAAGGTCAGCGGACCTCATGCAGCGTCACGATGAAGTCGGCGGACCTCATCCTATAGAGGTCGATGGGCGCCGTGCTGTAAGAAGTTAATTTCGTCCCGAGTTAGTCGGCTCGTCTTGGTTGACTCACAACGTGACCTCCAGCTTACGAAAGATCATGTCTCGCCGTTTGAACTCCGATTTGGGTGTTCTTGGACTCGACCCATTGAGTCGAGAATACGTTAATATGCACGAGGAGGATATTGATGGCAGGACCGAGGTGTTAGACTGAGCTCGTCTTCCAGTTCAGCTCGTCCGGTTGGTCGGCTCGTCGGGTTGACTCGCGCATGACCTCAACTTCGGAAGGTCTGTCTCCTCCGTCAGAACTTCGGTTGAGTGTTCTTTGAACAAATCCCATTGGTCGGGCGCATTCATATGCCTGAGGAGGGGATATTAGATGTCAGACAGGTGTTAGGCCCGAGCTCGTCGCCCGGTTCGACAAGTGGTTAGGTGAGCTCGTCGGGTTGACTGGCGACCTCCAGCGGAAGGTCATCTCCTACGTTTAGAACTACGATTTGGGTGTTCTTGGACTCTGTAAATCCCATTGAGTTAGAATGCATTCCTTATGCCTAGGAGGATATTAGATGTCAGACCCGAGAGGTGTTAGCCCGAGCTCGTCGCTGATTCGATTTAATCGCTGGATTGAATGCGTATGACCTCAACGGAAGGTCATAACTCAGCCGTCCGAACTCCGTTTCCAGTATTCTTAGACTCTATAAATAATTGATCAAGAATACATTCATATGCCTGAGGAGGATAGAAGATGTTTGACCAAGGTGATAGATCGAGCTCTTCCAGGTCAGGTCAGCTCGTCGATTCGAGGTTTGGCCCCAACGTATGACCTCCGGCTTGGGAGGGTGGTAACTCCAGCCGTCAGAACTCACAGTTTGGTGTTCTTGGACTCTGCCAGGCCCATTGAGTCAGAATCTATCTATATATAGCTTGTTCGAATTGGAACACATGTTAAACTCCACAAATCAATCCCTAACCAAAACTACTAGTACCTTGCGAGCCAATATTGTTCTTTAATGGTTTTGGAATAGGTGAGAGGAGAAAGCCAATTTGAGATTTGAGATTCCAAGTTGGAATCAGAGTGCAGAGGATTTTTGGGTTTGTATTCACTTGCTCATATTCCTGGTTCAAAATTTGAAATGTTTGTTCTCTTGAGCTTCTATTCCTCGTTTCATGTTTTTGCATGTTGGTTCTACGACTCTATTCTTATTTCAAGAGTATTTTGGTAAGATTTACCAAGTAAATATATGAACTAAATACGTGAATGAGTATGAAATGAGTACATGAATTGACTATATCTTTGAAAAGGCAATCTGAAAGTGAATATGGAATTGGAAATGTAATTTGGCAGAATGAATTGAATGATATCTGGGAATGCAGGCCGCTTTGACGGGATGCCGTCGACGTCAGATCGGAAAGGCACCATTGTCCGTCATCGTGGCGGGGATGCCTTTGATGACATCCCGTCCTTGATGGCGTATGACATTGAAGAAATGTCCCTTGGCGGGATGCACCAATCGACATCCGTCATGATGGCGTATGGCATTTAAGTGATACATGTAAGGTGCGCAAGCGACATCGATCATGATGGGAGACGAATTGTTAAATGTACTAAGCGACATTACCGAAGGTAATATAGGCGGGGATTCATCAAAGCGAATCGAATGAAATGTGGTGAAATTCTCAGGAATGATAATAAGTGATTCATTAAAGCGGAATCCGTTAAACGTAATTAAATAGTCAAGGTGAAATAACCAGCATTGACGAGTATAAATGGATTTCTATGTATATGCTTAAATCATAAATTGAATTAATGAAACCAATTGTTGCATTGAAGTTGTATGATGTGATTTAGTATGATTTAGAAATTGAAAGCATGAAAATAAATGGCATGAGTATGTGTTGAAATAATAGGCATGGTTTAATGTTAAGTAAATGCTAAGCTACATTGAAGATATTGAAATAGAGGCGTATAGAACCACTAAGCATGAAAATGCTTGGCGTATGGATTTTATACATGCAGCGGGTTTCGAGTGAACAAGAAGAGAACAAAGATTGTCTTGTTGTGAGTCATAGAGAGAGTACGGCGTATAAGTATATACTCTGTCATTTGCATATTATCTCTTTTGAACAAGTGGTATTTTGTAAACAAAAAGGGTTAAACCCTGAACCTTGATTTTTGTATATCATTTTGAAAGGGCATAGAATGTCTTTCTTTGTAAATGTATTTTGTTAATGTTTATGGGCCCTACGAATTGCTTTGAAATTTATGTAAATGATTGTGGGCTTGCCATTTGGCTCCGCTTCCTTAACTAAACAAATTAATTAAACGTTTTAATAAGATAAATAAAAACGTCGGAGTAAACCGGGCCCCGGTTCGGATCCGCCATTAGTCGGAGTAGAAAGTTTGGGTCGCATTTACTTTTGAAAAAGAAAACTTAATAAAATGTAAAATAAAAGAATTAAATGGGCGTCCCCGGGGTTTCGGTTCGGACTCGCCATTTGGGTCAAACCGGGCTCAGGGGTCGCTACATAAATAGAAAGGAAAATTATTTTTAATAAAACTTTTTGTGTTCTCTACATAGCCTCCCTCTCTTGTTTGTAGAATCCTGAAAAACCTAAGTCGTTAGACTTTGGGTTTGAAGAGGTAAGATTTTTCCCTATATCTTATTACAGTGAATCCAAAAAAAAAAAAAAAAAGATATTATTTTTCGTTCTTCCCAAAGAAGTTGTTTTCTTGTTTGTAGAATCCCGGAAAACCTAGGATGTCAGATTTAAGAATGAAGAAGTAATTAGAAATGTAAGATCTTCATTATTTATTTTCCCTAGGTTTCTTTGGTGCAGATTCTTTAAGTTTCTTTAAGTTTAGATCAACCTTGAAGAAGTTAGATTTAGATTTCACTATCTTTCTTTAAAAATAAAATAAAATAATGATCAATGGTGTCGTACTGAACTGCTTTGAGAATGAGAATGAAAAAAAAAATGAGTAGGAGACTACCGCATGCTTTGATATTGTGAATCAAAGAGAAAAAAAATAAGTGGGGGACCATTGTACCAAAAAAAAGTAGGGGATCACATCAAGAAAAACAAAAGAAAATTGAGACAAGTGAGAATTATAGAGATGAACTGTAAGTGTGTGGCAAGTAGGTTGAAAAGTCAAAAGAGAATTTTGGCATGATTTTGATTGGTGTAACTGAAAAGACACAAGGGACATGTAGTAAAAAGTCAAAAGGGTTAATATTGTTATGGTTAATATCATTAAATATTTTTTTAAAAACATAGGACTAAAAACTTTCATAAAGTAGGCCTAGGAAACCTATGTATAAAGCATGCCTAGGAAATCTAGGAATGATGGATGTTGAAAAAAAAATGGTTTTTAGATATTTCAGTTAGTTTAGAAAAGTGAAGCAAATATTTGATGGTAAATTCTTAGAAACTAATTAAAAAATATATATTTGTGTTTGGAAACTAAAGTTTTATAAATATATATTTGATAAGTATTTGACAATATATTTTTGGAAAGTGGATGTTTATTCATATTTAGGAATTTGTTTAGATAATATTGTGTTTATGGTAAATATTGAGGAATAATTTGATATAATTATCTTTGATAATAATTATTTTAATAGGGTAATTTATTTAATTAAGAATATAAAATAAATCATATTTGAAAAAGGAATTAATTTTATAAGGTATTGAAACTCATTAATTAAAGTTAATAGTTAGGATGTTTAAAAATATTATTAGGATTAATAATATTGACCTTATGACATTATTACTCTCAGAGCTATAATTTGGGTGAACAATTAATGATGATAGTTTCTCTTTATTATAGTTCCTGGTTAGTGATCTTCGCTTAGCCATTCGATTATGAATGATATGCCAATGCTTTTCTATGCTTTACCCCTTATTTAGCCATGAGATTTGCAAACACCTTATTGCAAAAGTTGGTTCCTTTATCACTTAGTATTGCTCTTGGTGCACCATAATGTGTAAAAATGTTTTTGTGCACAAACTTCACCACTATTTTGCATCATTTCTCAATGTTGTAATGGTTTTCACCCATTTGGAAACATAATCGACCACAACAAGAATGTAGAGATTTTGTTTTGATGGAGGGAATGGGCCCATGAAATCAATGCCCCAAACATCAAAGATTTCAACTTCCAACAAACTATTCAAGGGCATCTCGTCCCTTCTCGAAATATTCCCTACCGCTTTAGCATTGGTTGTATTTAACATAATCGCGACAATCTCGAATATAGTTGGTCGTAAAAGCGATCTAGAACCTTTAGAGGATTTTCTCAAACGATCCCATGTAGCCTCCGCTATGATGAGCGACAATGAGCAAGGATTGCATCATACTTTTCCTTCGGGACACATCTCCTTATCATTTGATCTGCACATCTTCGAAATAAGAGAGGACCATCCCATTGGTAGCACTTCATATCATGGAGAAACTTCTTTCTTTGTTGGGATGTTAGATCAGGTGGTAGTACTTTACATGCCAAAAAGTTAACAATGTGCCCATATCATGGCGCAAAAGTATCAACTCCAAATAATTGTTCATCCGAGAAAGACTCATCAATATCCTTAGGATCTTCAATCCCTTTTTCTACCTCTAATCTGGACAAATGGTCTGTGACCACATTCTTAGTGCCTTTCTTATCTTTGATTTCAACATTTAATTCCTGAAGCAATAGCACTCATCTTATCAATCTAGGCTTAGCATCCTTCTTAAACATCAAATATCAGATAGTATGATCGATTAGTAAATGACTACCTTGGATACAATGATACCAGTTCAAATTATCATGAATAGACCCTTTGCCAACATCTTTCTATTATTGTGTAATTCTCTTTAGCTTCATTTAATGTCTTTCAAGCATAGTAGATAGCTCGAAAAAACTTATCATGGTGTTGTACACGATACAATAAGCGTAGTCGCTTGCATCACGATCTTAAAAGTAGACTGTCCGGAGCTAACATATTAGGGCAATGTTTTTCTTTATCTTATTGAAAGCATCAATACATGCCTCATCAAAAGCAAATACAACATATTTTTCAAGAAACTTGCATAATGATCTCATAATCTTGGAAAAGTCTTTTATGAACCGTAGATAGAAACCTGCATGCCTAAGGAAACTCCTCACACCTCTAACTGTAGTCGGTGATACAAGGGTATCAATGGTAGAAAATTTAGTTGTATCCACTTCCAATCCATCTTTTAATACACAATGCCCCTGAACAATTCCTTCTTGCACCATGAAATAACATTTTTCCCAATAAAGAACAAGATTCCTCTCCTTTCATCTCTCTAAAACCAAACTCATATTGTAGAGGAAGTGATCAAATAAATATCCAAACACGAAAAAGTCATCCATGAAGACCTCCATTTTATCTTCAACCATATTCACAAAGATTTCCCATCATTCACCTCTGAAAAGTAGCAAGTGCATTACACAAACCAAATGGCAATGTTCAGAATGAAAATTTCCCATAAGGACATGTAAATGTTGTCTTCTCCTAGTCTTTCGGAGCAATAATGATCTGGTTATAATCGGAATACCCATCCAAAAGCAATAAAAATCATGCCTTACTAATCTATTAAGCATCTAGTCTATGAAAGGCAAGAGGAAGTGATCCTTCCTCGTGCCTTTATTGAGCTTTCGGTAATCAATCCACACTCGCCATCTTGTAACTATGCGAGTAGAAATGAGCTAATCTTTATCATTATTCACTATTGTCATACCACCCTTCTTCGGAACTACTTGCATTGGACTGGCCCAAGGAACTAGCATAAATAAACCTAGCATGGAGCCATTTGAGGACTTTTTTCTTTACAACTTCCTTCATAGCGAGATTCAAGCGCGCTGATGCTCGGCCCGAAGAGTGTACTCTTCCTCCCTTCGAGAATCTTATGCATATACATATCAAAGGCAATGCCTTTGATATCTTCAATGGACCATGCAAAGAAACATCCATATTCTTCTTAAGTACTCAAGTAATTTAGCCTTCATATTCTCATTCAAGGCGAAGATGTGATTCACGGGTTTTGTGCCATTTTCACCTAAGAATGCATATCGAAGATTCTCAGGCATCTCTTTAAGTACCAACCTATCCGGTGTCGTATTTTCTTCTTGAATCACAAATGTATCTTCATTATCTGTTATAGCAAGAATAGTCTATGATATTTCCTAAATTGTAAATGGATGTTCAAACTCCAAATCAATCATAGATAGGGACTCTGTCAAACATTTCTCCAAAGGATCTCGTTTAGCCATGCCATGCAATACATCACTAATTGAGGGGATCAAACTATCAACCCTCGTATAAGTTCCTTTGTCATCATTCGCAAATCTCACAATCTTGGTAAGATTGAACTTTACTGCTTCATCACCAGCTCTCAATGTTAACTCTTCGTTTTCACATCAATTTATCACATGAATAGACCACTGCCAACATCTTTTTTTCTATTGTTGTGTAATTCTCTTTAGCTTCATTTAATGTCTTACTAGCATAGTAGATAGCTTGAAAAAACTTATCATGGCGTTGCCCTAGCACGACCCTAATAGCGTAGTCACTTGCATCACACATGATCTTAAAAAGGTAGACTCCAATCGGGAGCTGGCATAATGGGAACATAAATGAGCCTCTACTTTATCTTGTAAACATCGATACATGCCTCGTCAGCCAATCTGGCAATGTATTTTTCAAGCAACTTGCATAATGATCTCACAATCTTGGAAAAGTCTTTTATGAACCACAAATAGAAACCTGCATGCCTAAGGAAACTTCTCACACCTGTAACTATAGTCGGTGGTACAAGGGTCTCAATGGTAGAAAATTTAGTTGTATCCACTTCCAATCCATCTTTTAATACACAGTGCCCCTGAACAATTCCTTCTTGCACCATGAAATAACATTTTTCCCAATAAAGAACAAGATTCCTCTCCTTGCATATCTCTAAAACCAAACTCATATTGTAGAGGAAGTGATCAAATAAATATCCAAACACGAAAAAGTCATCCATGAAGACCTCCATTTTATCTTCAACCATATCTGTAAAGATTTCCATCATTCACCGCTGAAAAGTAGTAAGTGCATTACACAAACCAAATGGCATCGTTCAGAAGGAAAATTTCCCATAAGGACATGTAAACATTGTCTTCTCCTAGTCTTCTGAAGCAATAATGATCTAGTTATAATCCGAATACCCATCCAAAAAGCAATAAAAAGCATGCCTCGCTAATCTATTAAGCATCTAGTCTATGAAAGGCAAGAGGGAGTGATCCTTCCTAGTGCCTTTATTGAGCTTTCGATATCAATACACACTCTCCATCTTGTAACTATGCGAGTAGAAATGATCTAATCTTTATCATTCTTCACTATTGTCATACCACCCTTCTTCGGAACTACTTGCATTGGACTAACCCAAGAGCTATCTGAACTAGTATAAATAAACCTAGCATGGAGCCATTTGAGGACTTTTTCTTTCTGACTTCCTTCATGAGATTCAAGCGCCTTTGATGCTCAGGCCCCGGAAGTGTTACTCTTCACATCCATCATAATCTTATGCATACATATCGAAAGACTAATGCCTTTGATATCTTCAATGGACCATGCAAAAGCATCCATATTCTTCTTAAGCACCTCAAGTAATTTAGCCTTCATATTCTCATTCAAAGCTGAAGATATGATTACGGGTTTTGTGCCATTTTCACCTAAGAATGTATATCGAAGATTCTCAGGCATCTCTTTAAGTACCAACCTATCCGGTGTGAAACCCCGAGAAAATCCTAATTTTTCTGAAAAATGGTAAAATGGTAATTTCGGTCAAAATCCGGAATTTTTCTAAATCTCAGATGACGAAACGGACTTCACCATTGGAATCGTCTCGTGAAATCTACCTACCACGTCGAATTTTAAGTCGAATTAGAGCGATCGAGTACCACGTTTTTCGAGGCAACGGGGTAGTCGCAGGGACACTTAGCGTTACGAGTGGCTGCGGGCCACATGTCAGGTATGAATTAGTCAAACAAGGAGGAGCCAAGTGGGGCCGCGTGGGCGTGGCGTCACAGTGGATTGAAATCCACTGTTATGGATAAGGGATGGGATGTAATTCAAATGAGCCAATGATGGCTTGACATGTGGCAATGAGGACAAAAAGGCAATAAGTTAAAAGAGAAAAGAACATTTCTCTTCATTTTTGGCTGGTATCCGGGTAGTGAAGGAGGAGAATAGGTTTTTAGAGAGAGAAAATCCAACTTCTCTCTGAAGTCGACGATCGGGCCAGTCGGTTTCGGCGAGGCAAGCCAAAGTTGCTCTATCTTTGCAAGGAGCTATAGACCTGGAGTTTTGGGAGTTTCAAAACCAAACTCCGAGTAAGGAGTTATGAAACCGAAAATCTAATTTTTAAAAATGGCCGAAATAGTAATTCGGTCAAAATCCGGAATTTTCTAGATCCGGATGACAAAATGAACTTCACCGTTGGAATCATCTCGCGAAATCTAGCTACCATGTCGAATTTCGTCAAATTCTAAGACAGTCGGAGTTTCACGTTTTAGAGCGCGTGAAGATGCGGGACGCGGTGCTTTGTGAGTGGTACGAAGCATGCACGATGTCAGCGTGAATGATCGAGCGTTGAGCTTCAGTGGGACTCACATGAGACACATGGCATCGCGTGCCATTTGAGGAAATCGATAGTAAATGGATAAGAGGATAAGGTGTAATCCCGAGCAAATGTAATTAATAGTGGCATGGAGAAGACTTTTCTCTTTACCTCCATCTAGACTAATCTGTTTGGGAGGGAAAGGAGGAGGGAGAGAGACAAAACGAGAAAGAGAGAGAGAAAAGGGAGGGATTTTTTAGAGATGAGCTCTACCTTCTCTCTAGGATTCCCGGCGATCGGACCATCGGTTTCCGGCGAGGCGAGAAGCAAAGTTGCTCCCCACGGCAAGGACTACACGTGGGTACCAGTTTTTGGGAGTTTCGACAAACTCCGAAAGGTAGGGGTTTTTCTCCTACTTGTTTTACTCTTTGTCTAAGGGTCATTTTAATGGGTAAAAGATTTCTTAGGCTGGATGGTCGGTGGTTTTGGTTCAAGATTTGGGTGATGAAGAAATCCGTGGTGTGGTTTTGGACAGTCCACGAACTGTTGCGTGGCTTGTGTGATGTTGTGTTGCTTCCATGGGTGAATAACATCGCGATTGTAGTTTTGTAGGTTGTTCAAGATGAATCATTTGGAGTGACTATTAGCTCATGTAGGCCAAATTTTTATTATTCTTATGAATGAATAACATGTGTAAGTTTTTGGTTAATATATATTACTTAGTATATTAACATGGATTGTATAGCATGTGTTGAATGTTTGGTGTGCCATTGCATGAGCATTGGGTGGGGGATTACCTAGTAGGAAGGAGATTCCACTCTTGGGCGTGCTCACCTTGTCGAGGAAAAACTATTTGAATTGCCGAGAAGGCACCTAGGGATGGGACACATCCGAGACCTTAGAGGCGAAGAAATGGCCATATGTGGCCTTATTATGTATTGATAGGGTTCAAAATAAGGCTCGCAGTACACCTACCGGGCGAAAGCTAGCCCGACGAAACATTGAGGCCCGTCGGCTGAACCCCCCCGAGGAGAGACATGACCATTGGAGCATTTAGGCCTTTGCGCCACATTTAAGCCTTTAGTGCCCGACCGAATAAGGAATGACAGTTATTGAGCCGATTGTCAAGTCTCAGCGATCTGAAAATAGAATAGTCCCCAATAATATATTCCATGATCATTGGAAATCTCGCAATAAGGAAAAAAGACAATAATAGATGTCACGCCCGTTCTGAATGATGATAGGATATAGCCGGTTCTTCAGTCGGATCTGCTCTGATACTCTTATTTTGAGTACCTTTATACACAATAGTCATCTAATAATTTATAATAAAAATCATTTATCTGCTCTGAGCACCGGGTGGTATCCATTAAAATCTCTACACATATGCTAAGTCCCAATTACTTATACAAATACTTATACATGTACATATCTAGCCACAAACATCGGAGATCGTGGAAAGCGATCTTCAGTGAGCATATATCTAAAGATGCTTTTGTCACTGTGGTGTGGAATGTCTTGTCTCTTTATATCTCCTCTTGATTACCTACGAATTGAACACCGTGCTAAGCTTTACGGCTTAGTGGGGAACATATAGATAATAACGATGATAACAATAATTACGTCACTATCTTTTTACATTTACTTTTTCTTATGCATATAACGAAGCCTATTGTTATGTGACTTCTAACTAATATCATATTATACATGTAGATTTTATCCTTTTCAGATTCCATATCATTATCTTGTTCGTATTACTTCCCTGTGTCATGTCTTTTACAAGTTTCAATCCATATTTTCTACATGTATGGCATGTCAGATCATATTCAAAACAAACTTATACATATCTGATAAATCGGAACATATCAAGTCTTATCACATACATACGGGTGAGTGGAAGCGGATACATCGTTTAATTCATTTAGTTATACGTTTTAGTAAATTTTAGTTTTCAAAAGTGCCGACGAATCCCCAACGGCCGGTTGTGGATCAATTTGGGCGGTTTACTCTAGGCGTTTTCAATTATCTTCTCAAAACATTTTGTTTGGTTTTATTAAATTTTCGTTTTCAAAAGTGTCGCGACCAGAATCCCCGACTCGACCAGGTTGGCGGATCCAAGCCGGAGCCCGGTTTACTCCGACATTTCAATTATCTTCTCAAAACATTTGTTTGGTTTTATTAAATTTCGTTTTCAAAGTGCTCGCGGCTCGAATCTGGCTTCGGCGATTTAGTGAATCAATTTGGGCGATTTACTCCGAGCATTTTCAATTATCTTCTCAAAACATTTTGTTTGTGTTATTCCATTTTAGACTTTTAGTTATGCGGAAGCACTTCATTTAGCAATCATAGCGTTTACAAATTCAAGATCACTAACATTCACATTTAACAAAATGCATTTTACAAAATAATGCCTTTATACACACATATACTCATGCTATTCATTTTCGCATGCTTACATTTTTACAAATCATTTATCATATCTGTATACATTTCAATGCAATAATTCAATTCACAATTCAATTTATGAATTTAAGCATATACATAAAAATCCCATTTACACTTTCGTCAATGTTTGGTCATTTCACTTTGACTATTCAATTCACATTATAACGGTTCCGTTTAATGAATCCGCCCTTATTTTTTCATTTGGTAATGTGCCTACACATTTTACAATTAGTCTCCCATCATGATGAGATCTTAGTTTGGTGCACCTCGACATGTGGTATCAATTATTATAATTGGTCTCCCCGCACCCATCATGGCGGATGCGTTTGGTGCCCCCAGAGCACGTGGTATCACTTATTCGGTCTCCCATCATGCGGATGTCGTTTAGTGCACCCCGCCGCATTAGTATCATATTCGGTCTCCATCATGCGGGATGCCATTTGGTGCACCCCGAGCGCGTGACACTCACCACTGTCGGTCTCCCATCACATGCGGATGCCGTTTGGTGCACCCGATACGTGGTATCGGTGATATACGCCATCATATGAGATCAGTTTGGTGAATCGCCAAGTGGGACATTTTCTTGATATATACGCCATCATGACGGATCTTGGGTTGATAAATCCTTAAGTGGAGACGTGGAAAATTTCGAGAGTACGCCGTGATGAATCTTGGGTGGTGTATCCCGTCAGGTGGTTCATTCATATATTAACCAATTCACATTTATTCGTTTTTTTCAAATATCACATTTCAGTTCCAATTTCACTTTTGTATTATCTTTTCAAAGATATACTCAATCTATGTACTTATTTCATATACTTATTCACGTACTCATTTCATATACTCACATTATTATACTCGTTCACGTATACTCATTCCTTATACTAATTTACGTATACTCATTTGCGTATACTCATTCATGTATACTTATTCATATATTCATTCCGCATATACTCATTCACGTGTACTCATTCATATTCTCATTTACGTATACTCATTCATATACTCATTCACGTATACTCATTCATATACTAATTTACGTATACTCATTCATGTATACTCATTCATGTATACTTATTCATATATTCATTCACGTATACTCATTCACGTGTACTCATTCCTTATAACCATTTACGTATACTCATTCATATACTAATTCCACGTATACTCATTTCATATACTAATTCAAGCCATACTCATTCCGCGTATACTCATTCATATACTTATTCATATATTCATTCCGCATATAAATTCATATATTTCCTATCATTTGTTATCATTTTAAGTTATATGTGATAATCATATATAACTTAACCACATTGTGTTCGCAGTGACATAATACCCTTCATATTAGCATTTCATGTTTGATTCGTTTTCATTTTCCATATCCACATTCATGTTTCATGAACACATTTATACATGTTGCATTTTTATATTTTCCTTGTTTCATGCCCTATTGCACATGGCACTTCATATACTTGTAAGTATGATGTCTATGAAATCATACCTCACATTCATGTATTCTTATTCCTCTACGGTCTACTTTACTTAGAAATTGGAATCATTGTCGGATCATCAAACTAAAGTTATGGCATTTTCATGCCAACTAGTCAATTCTAGATATTACACTTGGGACGGTTTTAATACTCATTTTCTAGTGTCTTGACTCATATTTGACACTTTTTCTTTGTACTCCTTTAAATCTAAGGGTGCTAAGGTTTCTTCTCAGTGGAATCCACCCAAATCGAATCTTTGAAACTCCAGTTATGTCAGCTCTTGGGACTACGCTATGTTCAAAAACAGAACCAGAAATTTGGCTTGAACATGACCCCAATTTGAGTGAATTTTTGGGCTACATAAAATCAGAAGTTGAAGGTACCTATTTCTGGATTTTTGGTTCTCCTTGAAGTCTAGTTTAATTAGCCACTTGAATCACTCAAATCGGATAAGAAATGAGCAAGTTATGGCTAAAATACAAAAACTGGTCAAAATAGAGCAGGGTGTCTTGGGGTATGTCATTTGTCTGGGTCCTGTTTGGTTTTGGAAGGGTGTCTGGAAATTTTGTATTTCAAGGTGTACCGGTACATGTCACTGAAAAGTACCCAGAATGTGTGTTTTCTCCCATTTTTCCATATTTTTCCATCCCAAACCAACTCTATACTTCATACACACATCAAAACCATTTCATATTCATCTTGTAACCTCAATTATACTCACAAATCATCTTTCAATGGATATCTTTTTTTCTTCAAAAACCCTTCATGATTTACTCTCAAAGCAACTCTAATATGGGTAATAACTCATACATAAACCAAACATGATGATTAGTTAGGGTTTGTTCTAAACCCTAACTCAATTATTCTCAATCAAACCATGAATTCAACCTCAAAGGGAGGATTATATACTTTTCTTGTGCTATTTAAGGTTTTACCAACCATACTTTCCATAATTTTAAGGTTATGATGAAACCCTAGAAAAATCAATTGAAGAAATCCTTATCCAAGGTTGTTCCATACAACCCAAAACATATATTCATGTTAATAGTCATAGTTCCATACCTTTGGTCTTGCTTGAACTTCTCTTCTCTTCTTCTTCTCTTCCTCTTCCTCTTCTCTTCCTCTTCCTCTTCTTCTCTTTTTTCCTCTTCTCTTCTCTCCCTCTCTACGGTTCTCTCTCCCAATTTGAGACCAAATTTGGTCTTAAATCCATGTTCATTAAGGCCATGTTTGGCCAAGTCATTTAATTTCTTTTCATTTTTGCATCTTGGCTCCCCCCATTTCTCTTCTATTTGCACTACTTATTAGAATTTCTATTTTGGCATCCCATCTTTTCCACGATTTCCATGGTATATCAACTTATTGATTTATGCCATTTATGTCCTCAAATTAGTAATGGCCACTTTACCCTTATCTCTAATATTCATTTCGGGTCTCTAATTTTATTTTCGAAAATTCACATTAGCTTATAATATACTAAGCAAATTAGAAAACTTCTTTAGGGTATGTTTTGAGATTCTGATAGATCGACATCAAATCGGATCCCAATAAGGAAGGAAGATCATCACAAATAAAGCTTTGCTCTTTCTATATCCATTATCAAATCATTATCGATAATAACAAGAAACACCCATCAATGAGACAAATCCTAATCACCATCCATGGTTGAACATCTACTATAAATACAAGGCCACCCCGTCGCGAAAGATGCGCACTCTTAGGCATGCTGTACACAAAAGCATCGCCAATGCGAGTCTAAGCGGTCTCTCTTTTCTCTCGAGAAAAAGCGGCAGGCATCGGAGGCCACGGGGCGAAACCCTACGCCCGACCCCCCTTCATCCTTGTTTTTGCAGGCGATACCACCTTCAAACCTATACATAGAAACCAGCCTTGCGGCGATCCTACTTGCTTGGGCGATCCAGGCATCCCATTGCCGACCCACAGACCTTGATCCCGGTAGCGAAGCCCACAACTCGACCCGATTCATGTTGAAAAAGCATCATCGATTGCGGCCGTGCGTAGAGCAGCGGTTCCTTTATAAATATAGCGATTTCTCGATTCTTGATGGTATCGACATGGAACCTGGCGGAGCAACACTAATCCTCAGGATGCAAGATCCTTAGGGCAGCGAGGACGGTAGGCCTCCGGCGTGTTAGAGCAATGCAGGCCAACACGAGTGAGGTGGAAGCACTCCAGCGCCTCACCAATCAGCGTCTAGCGAGGAGGAAGAGTTAGAGCCAGAGCTCATGGGACGGATCGACGACCAGGGATGCGACAAACTGGGAAGGTCATGACATTCCCCATGAAGGACAACACAATATCGTTATTCCCTAAAAATTTGGCGGAAGCGGAATCGGTAGAGCCGGGGCCGCGGACCGCAGTCGGAGAGGGGAAGGCGCGAGAGCAGCCCCCTTGGGAGCACGTCGGGAGCGGAGGAATTGCGCCGTCCTCGGCGCGAACACTCATGGGAGCAGGAGGTTGAGAACCTCCGGTAAGGCTGACCCGTGAAGGGAGGTGGTGAAAGACGTGCTCCCCCGACACTATAGCCGCAGCAATTTTTAACAATGCAGTCACCCTATAAGTAGAGTATCAGTACCATACAAACCGATTAAGGAAGTGCCCACGGGGTGGAAGCGTTGAAGTCTTGAGATACCAAAGTGATCAATCTCAACGCCACAAAATCAGTGGTGTGAATCGGAATCGATCGATCGTGGAAAACTTCGCTTCATCACTGAAGACGACCTTGAAGCATGGTTCCGATGGCTCAAAAATTAATGATCATATAATTAGAGAGTTGCATCATTGCATTAAATCTCTCTATTATTGGGCTGAGGTATCTGAGAAGCCAGTTATCATCATAACATTATGAAGCAGACGCATGAAAAGTGGGTCTTGTGTCAGGCGATTCATTGCCAAAATCTAAAGGTGATCTGCGACAGAAGTCGCGATCGCTAACGTTCATGGCTGGCTTAGGGATTGAGTCGAAAGACTTAATGTTTTCCATCTCCAAAATCCCAAGCAAGCATAGTAGGAGTGCTTTCGCCATGAGGAAAATATAATGCGGTGAAGAGGCCCTGCCATCAGAAAAGAGCTCTTCCATTCACAAAGAAAGAGTGGGCGGATAAGCGGCGAGGGCGAAGCCCCGAGACAAAAGCATTGAGAGTTCTCGAAAAATGGAGAAACGATCTCCAAAAGCGTGGAAACCTCAAAGATCGTCTGGGTCCATCGTAATCCGAAAGACGATGACGTTACTCGCCTCAGCGTTTCCCGCATACTTGACCTCGGTGTCAAGGTTGCGAGAAGTCACGAAGCGAACAATTCCCCGAGGTGTGGCTTCCCCAGTGAAGTCGGACCACTACCAAAAGAGACAACTCCAAGTGCTACTTGAGGTTCCATAGGGACTACGGACACACGCACGAGATGATTGCATACATTTCGAGAGAAATAGAGTACTTGATACGGCGCGAGATACCTCAGGCGCTTTATATCCCTGAGTGGATCGAGTCAAGAGGCGGGGTTCTTCCCCGGCCCAACCACCACCTTGGCGGACGGCGACTCGACACCAGCACCATCCGGGTGATCCGAGGTAATCTCGGGAGAGGATTCGGAGGAGGGGAATCGGCTCGGCTCGGAAGGCCCGTCTCGCAACGGTAGTCGGCGGAGATGGCGGAAATTCAAGCGGTGTCTAAACTCTTGTGGCTTGACACATCCATCCGTTCTCATTTCCGGATGCGGAGGGATGCCAACACCCTCATGACGACCCACTGGTAGTTCGCGCAGTTGTGGCCAACAAAACAGTTCATCGAGTGCTAATCGACAACGGGAGTTCAGTCGATATCATCTTCGCGTCGGCCTTTGATAAAATGGGCGCGGAAGGAAAAACTAGAACAAGATCAACACACCTCTGGGGGTTCTCAGGAAAATCATTACCTGCAGGCTCCGATATAATTGGTACTCCAGTTGGAAGTCCCCGTACCCGGCGACAACTCGGCAAGATTCGCAAATGCGTAGACACACATGCACTTATAACATGTTCTTGGCCGAACCTTCTCTCAATACAATAAAATCCATCCCTTCCGCATATCACATGATGATCAAATTCCCTCACAGTAGCGGTAGGAATGGTGAAAGGGAGACGTGAGAGACTAGGGAATGCTGCGAGCATCCATGAAACAAAAAATGGTCAACAACATATCGTGGGCCAGGCTCGACATGTGTGGCCAGAGTACTCCACTCGACCTGAGCCCTCGGAAGAAATGGGCAGGTATCATTGGATGCGACCACGAACATCGCTATGTCGACTCTAAACTAGGAAGACCTGAACGACCTTATCCATTTTTAGACAAAGCGACGTCTTACGCGTAGACGAGAGACATGGGAGGAATTGATCCTACGGTAATCACACATAGATTGAACGTCAGCCCGTCTTTTAAGCCAATCAAGCAAAAAAGGAGAAGCTTCGTGTTAGAAAGGCAAAAAGCCATCAACGAAGAAGTCAACAAACTCTCTTACGAGGCGAGAGGCGTCGGGAAGTAGAATACCTGCGAATGGCTAGCCAATGTCATACTAAATCAAAAGGCAAGCGGAAAATGGCGACTCTGCATCGACTTCACTGACATCAATAAAGCATGCCCAAAGGACAGTTTCCCTCTGTCGCGAATCGACCTCATCGTAGATGCCATAACTCCTCCGTTTTATGGATGCCTTCTCCGGCTACAGCGGTCGATATGGACGGTGACCAAGAAAAGGCGTGGATTCGTCCGCGACAGGAACCTATTGCTATCGTGTGATGCAGTTCGGGCTCAAAAAACGCAGGATTTATATCGAAGGTTGGTGAATCGGATGTTTTGAGAACCCGGGTTAAACTTCAACTATGGAAGTGTACATAGATGACATGTTGGTAAAAAAATCCACCTCGGTGGGCTCCACATAGCCCATCTATCAAAGCGTTCCCGGATCTTAAGAAACTACAACATGAGAAAGCTGAGATCCGGCTAAATTGTGCCTTGAATCAATAGGGAAATTCACAGGTTTCATAGTCAACCACCCGAGGAATTGAAGCAAATCCAAACAAGATAAAGGATGTGCTCGACATGCCTTCACCATCAAGCATTAGGAAGTTCGGCCTTGTGGGAAGGATTGCGCCTTAAGCCGGTCGTATCGAGGGCAAAAGTGATAAATGTAGGCTAACTTCTTCCGAGTCTGAAGAAGGCCTTTCCAATGGGATCTGAGAAGTGCGGGGCATTTTCAACCTTGAAAACATATTTAAGCTCCTCCCCCCCATTCTAGTAAGTCCTATTGAAGGAGCTCCACTCACCTATACAGGTCGTATCGGACTTCTCAACCCGATCTTTGTCCTCGTCGAGAGACGAGGGGCGAATAGACACCAGGTTTACTATTACGTAGAGCTTTGAGGAGAGGGGAGATACCAAGGATGGAAAAACCAAATACGGCCTTGATGACATGACGCTAGAAACTCCGCCCTTACTTCCCGGGCTCACACCATAGAAGTCCCAGGAATGCAGATGAAGCGAGAGTGTTACATAAACCCGAAGTCTCAGAAGGTTGATGAAGTGGGCCATAGTGCGAGTGAGTTCGACATCGGATACAGGCCAAAAACCCCGCGATAAAGGGCGGAACTGGCCAGAGCTTCATCATGGGTTCTACAGCGGAACATGCTCAGAACGCTCAAGCAACGAATGACCTCCCCGTCTGGAAACTCTCTGTAGATGGAGCATCGAACGCACAAGGAAGCGGAGCTGGTCTAATCTTGACCTCTCCGGAAGGAATAGACATAAGTCTTGCACTCATATTGGTTTAAACCTCTAACATGAGGCCAAATATGAAGGCCATCATAGCAGACTCAACCTCGCTCGATCATTTGAAAGTGACCCATTTGAGGTGCGACTCCCGGTGGTAGTAAGACAAATATAAGGAACACCTACGAGCTAAAGTGGAAGGATGATCCTATATCTCCAAAGGTACTAGATTTATTAAAGAATTAAATGCGAGGTTCGAGGTCGGACATGTCCCTAGAGTAGAGAACTCCGTAGACGCCTTGGAAAAATTAGCGGCTTGACCTTATAGGAAGACCTCGACCCGGTGGAGCACACACGTCGAACTCACGATGTGGAGGTTACCCGGGTCGGTCGGGGCGAGAGTTGGATGGACCCCATTTGAGGCCCATATAATAGACGGACGTCTACTGACGACCGAGAGGCGGCTAAAAAAATAGGACGAGGTGCAGGTTCCTTAATCATAAGGGGCTTTGTGACGGGGTTTCTTCACGCAATCCTCAAGTGTATCGCGGGGAAAAACGTGAATCGTGCTAAGGGGAAGTTCCTTGAGGTATATCACGGAAATCACATCGGGCTCGAGCCTTGGCAGGAAAGGTCTTGAGACAAGGATACTACTGGCCTACAATACTAAAGATCTACGATGATCTGTCGAAATGCGAGATGCGCCGGGGGCACGTGAGATCCTCGCCTCCCATCGGAGCCCCATGGCGTCAATCTGAAGCCCTTGACCGCCCACCAGCCGAGTGGGGTTTGGACATGCGGGACCTACGCCCCTTGGGAAGGAGCCAATGTAAAGTTCATCATCGTCGCGGTAGATTACTTCACCAAAATGGCGGGCCAGAGCCTATACAATCACCAGAGCACAAAGATACGCAATTTTGTGTGCGAGGCTATCATATACGGGTTTGGTATCCCAGAGCCTGCGATGTCGGACAACGGAAATAATTCGACAGCTAAATTGGAGATTTACGTGAGGCTCGGAATTAAATTACTACTCGTCCCAGCATCGCGATCCTAACGGTCGGTAGAGGTCACCATCAGAACCCTTAAGGCCGCTTTAAAGACCAAATTGGAAGATCTCAAAGGAAAGTGGGTAGAATACCTCCCAGGTGCTATGGGCTTCTGGGACAACCACCTGATCGACCACGAAACCTGGATTCGCACGGAAGCGTGACAGCCTGTCGAGATCGGACTAAAATCCCAAGGGGATCGAATTAAGCGACGAGTGGAGCACAATGACGAGGGCTCTTCGTCTAAATTTGGATCTCTTAACCCAGATGAGCTTTGAGCAAAGTTCTAAAGCGTACGGGAGAATACCAAAGTAGACGGCAAGGTACAACAACCCGAAAATTCGAGCCCGGGGTATATGCTGCGGTGATCTGGTCTTAAAAACCTTCTGCTGACAGGAAGAATCCGGCCCGCGAAGAAAATTGGGCCCCAATGGGAAGGCCCTTACGAAAAATCGTATCTCGGTCGTCGGACAGGCAATTCTGAGCTCAACGAGAGGAGGGAAAAATTTTACAACATGCTTGGAATGCGGAACATCTTAAACGTTTTTATCAGTAGACCTTGGTTTGTAATCTTAAATGGAGATTTACCAATTTTCAGTTAACGATTCAACCATTTACTGGTTATTTTGTTAAGACGTCACAAACAACTCATACGTATAAGATGATCTTTCGAGAAAAGATTCACGTCAAATAGAATGAGTCGACTCATAGACATAAAAGAAAGAATCTCTTTATTCCAATCAGTTACATTCGATTACAATCGGTTATTATCGGCAATTACATCTTGGGGAAGCATTTAGTACAAGCGATTTGTGAAAAGAAAAAACTTCGGGGAAGAAAAAGGAAAAGAAGATGGGAGAAGACCAGAAAGGTGGAAAAGATGAGAAGAAGAAAAAAGGGATGGAAGGAGTTTGTGCGGAAGAAACAAAAAAGGGGAGAATGAGAGGTGGAAGAAAAGATGAAAAAGAAGGAGAAGGAGAAAGGAAGAAGGAAGAGAGAAAGAAGAGCAGAGAGAAAAAATGGAGAAGGCCGGCGAGTGCATCGCCTCAGGGCGCCGTCCTAGCACGGGCTAGGGAATAACATGACTCCCAAGGGAGACTAGGGAAAAACACAACTCCCAGGCATAGAAGTCAAACGGGCTGAACCCAGAATCTTCGGTGGATCCCAGATAAAAGAGACAATAAACTTCGACCGCTCATCTGTGATTTGGTCACGCACGAAGCGGGAATATACAAATATAAAGGAAGCGGGAAAAACACAACTCCCGCGGCGCCAGTCACGGGGCCCGAACGGAATCTTCGGGTGGATCCCCCGGCAAGACAACCAGACTTCGGCTAGCTTCATCTCGCCCCGATTTCGGTTCACCTTACGAGAAAAAGCGAATATACCACAAAATATAAACTTCATAGCGATGGAAGCGCCATTTATAAGAAGGCCAAAGCACTCAAAAAGTCGCCCGAGCGTTCCCGGGGTACTCCATAAATCGGCATTAAAAGGCGTTCGCACCTTTCAAAGAAATCAGGTCGAATGGCGGTACCACGGATCATTTTGAGTTTGTCACGCTGCACGAGGAGTCGGGACATTTCGGGCTTCCTTCGCCACTCGGCCACTGCGCCGGAGCCCTGCGGCTCACTTGTGAGTTCGTCTACTCTTGCACAGAATCCACGCTACTGAGGGTGGACCATTTCGGGCTACATCGCCACTCGGCCCACGGCGCCTGAAAGCCCGACTCACTTTGGCGGTTGCGTCTGCACCTTACGGTCACGCTACGAGGGTATAACGACTCGAGCTAAGCCAGCCGCTCGGCCCATCGCGGGGAGCCCGACAACTCACTTTGACAGGTTGTCTGCTGCCCGTATAGATCACGCTGCACGAAGTCGAGACGGCTCGAGCTACATCGCCACTCGGCCACGGCGCCTGGGCCAATGGCTCACTTTGACGAGTTCGTCTACTGCCGCGAGTCACGCTGCAGGAGTCGAGCGGCGCAGAGCTACATCACCACTCGGCCTGGCGCGGGCGACTCACTTGGCGGGATTCATCTGCGCTACGAGTCACGCTACAGTCGAGACCGGTTCGGTTTGTGCCACTCGATACGGCGCCGGGCGGCTCACTTTGCGAGTTCGTCTACTTTACGAGTCACGCTTCACGAGTCATTTTCAACTCATACAAATCGGTAAAAGCGGGCAGGCAGTTCTGGCAGCCGGGCTCAGCGATTCTACCGCAGGCCAGCGGCCTGGGAGTCATTTCAACTCGGGCAAACCCGGTAGCCAGACGGCGATTCACGGCGAGCTGAGCGATTCTACGGGCCATGCGGCCTAGAGTCATTTCGACTCAAGCAAACGGTAAGCGGGCCCAACGGTTCACGGCGAAATTTGACGATTCTACACGGGCCATGCGACCTAAGTCATTTTCCAACTCAGCCAAATCATCCGTGAACGTAGCTTGCATTGGCGAGCGATTCTACGGGCCATGCGGCACGGTCCATTTGGCTTCGAGGCGAAACCCGGTAGAAATGACTTAATGGTTCGCAGCAGCCCGAACTCAATGATTCTACATAGGCCATGCAGCCTAGGAGTCGTCCAACTCATGCAAATCATCAGAAGCGAACCTGATGCTTCGCATTGTGAGCTCAGCGATTCTACACGGGGCCATGCGACTGAGTCATTTCAAGCTCAAGCGAATCGGCCCGACGAGACCGCGGCGGCTCGCATTGGCGAGCTCTGGTCCTGCACGGCCATGCGACCCTGAGTCATTTCAACTCGAGCCATCGGCCGTACATCCCGGTACTCAACATCTCGACTCAGTATGATTCAAACCATGCAGTGAGAAGTCGATTCAAATTAAGAAGAACGTTAAAGAGCACAAGTAGGCGATAGAAATGAGGTGCAAAAAATGATGTATGCCTTACCTGCCTTACTGCAAAAACTTCTCTCTCTCTGTCTTCTTAAACCTGCCTGTAAATCAAGACGAGACACATATTTTGGGACCCGGGCCTATTTCTTGCAAAAAAAAAAAAAGAAGAAAAGTATAAAATAACATCGGGCGATGAGACGTCTTGTGAGGGAGATTAGGCATCGAAAGAGAGCGGAGCAGTGAAGAAGGGAATGGACCTCGGCGGGGGTGCCGGCTCTCCGGGATAATCGGCGAGAGAAGGACCCTCATCCTCACAAATCCTTTGGGAGGTCAAAAGTTAGTCTAGGCGAGAATGGCGTAAGCAGCCTTCTTACGAAGGCGAGCCACGAAACCCATTGATTGGAAGCCTCGAGCATCTCAGTCTTCAATAACCGTCGAGCCACCAAAAAGTTATTTCTTGATGATCCCACGCAACCCCGACACTCCTCATTCGGGCGTTCCACGGCGGCGCGCGTTAGCCTCAGCGACGAGCCTGGAATCCAACGGCGTAGATCTTATCCGCAGTCGTCTTTGATTACCTTGACGCCCTTGAACTCCCGAAGCTCGCCTTAGGACGTGGCTTCGTCCACGACCATACGAAGTTCATACTGGGCGGGCTGCAGCCCGTCCCTAGCCTCCATCAAGTCGTTATACACAGCCCTCAATTCACTCCGAGCCTCCTGAAGCTCACCATCAGCCGCCCTCAAGCTATTTCGGGCCTCGTCTTCCCTACCCTCGGCCTAAGCACGGTAGAAATTAGTATATTTCAGATCAGACTTGAGCTTCCGCGGCTTCTACCGGTCATACGTTGCATGCGGCCTCGCCAGCTCATTGCTTCGGATGTGAGAAACAACCGCCTTATAAGCGGTAGCTTTAGCATGACATACGTTTATTTGGCCTTTCGGCCAAACCCTTCAAATGGTAGCCACCTACATCGGCCTTAGAATCAACATCCGCGCAAACTCGAAACTCATCCCAAGTAGGTCCAAATATGACAAGATGCGGGGAACTTCTGAAGGCAACCCCACTGGAGAGATAGGTAGCCTCATCAGCAGGCGGCCTGGCCCAGGCCTCTTAAGATCAGAATCCTTAAGAATAGACGAGACTGTGCCTGCCACGAGCTCGGCATTGTGAAGTAAAGAATCCCCGTCTCCGCCAACTTGGGGTTCCGGATCTTCCCTCCTTGCCTCTTCCTCCCTTCGAGAAGGCGACTTAACCTTCTTCGTTGGCGGGTTCCAGACGGTAATGGGCGTGATCACCAGCAGTACGCTCACTTGACCACAGGAACCCTCGCCTCTTGACGAGACCCGAGAATAGGACCATGACTCAAAGTATAGAATTACATAACCCGTCTGATTTATAGATATGAGAGGGCCCGGAGAAGATAATGATTACCCCTAACTTGAACTTTGACCAAAGCGGCCTATCTTTCTCAACGAGTGCGAGGTTTTGTTTCTACTTCGGGAGAAGCCCGGAGACACCATCTCAAGCTGGGCCAACATTTCCCTAGTGGGTTTTAGCGTGAGGGCCCAACGGGGAACTTTTATGGTGGAAGGAGGTGAAGGCCTCAAGGCAGCGGTGAAGTGGACTTAATTTCGATGGTAGGGAGCATCAAACTTAATCAACTCGCGTAGGGCGAGGAGGGACACTTTCGATAACGCCAGCGCCTGAGCGTTATCTTGACGAGATCGGTCGGGCACACGAAGCATGTAGGTGATGCAGAATCAGAGATGCCCGACCACACACAAGTTATAACCAAAAGCAGAACAAACACTCAAGAAGATTCTGAGAGTGGTGTTGCCCAGGCATGGGTGTGAAGTCATGTCGAGAGGATCATACTCCCAATTATGACGCTAACGAGAAGAAGTAGCATCCTTTCCACAACCTGAGAGGAGGGAGATCGAATCACGGAGGAGCCTTGGGACGCCTAGAAAAATAAAGAAAGCCCTCGGATGTCTCGCCCGGGCTGAAAAGGTAAGAAGCGAGGCTATCTTGGGGACACAAGCCCACTATTACCTAAAGAAAACCCCGACGGACTAACAAAATACCCCAGCCATTGGGCGCGAGTTGAGTTGCGGGACGGTAAATCTTTCAAAACCCCTTTTTAGCCAGGGATGCAAAGGGAAGCGAAGACCGTTATCGAAGGCCACTTCAAGAAACACACCATCCTAGGCACGAGAGACCACATAGAGATTAAAACGTCGGGGTTCACGGCAGCTAAAGGGAGGCGATAACGTCGGCAAGATGGCCCATATGGAAGGAGCGACGCTGGTCCCACGGTTGGCATGCTTAACGGCGGATCTCGAGATATTCAGGCCCCAGGGTATTTAATCGGATTACTTTCACTACCATGTCCGGGGAAGAGGGAGGCACCTCGGGAGCACCTCGAGTCAGCTTCGATAAGCCGGTCGGAGACACACGCCCGATTTGTCTAGAGCCCGACAATAGCGAAGAATCACCATGCGTCATAAAGAGAAGAAACGACCGGACCCATGATGAAAGTGGATAATGAAAAACAAAATTCAATAACCCAAACAACTACGTCTTATCGGAAATCAAAGAAAACAAAGGCCATGATGGACTGAAATATGACATAAAGATTATCAAGAAAGACAACAGAGAAAAGACTCACGCACAAAAAGAAATGAGACATAAGATAGAGAGAAGGAAGTCAGAACTACTTTAAAGGCAAGGAAAGGTCGGAGACGTGGCACACAAGGCGAGAGGATGTCATGAAAGAAACAAAGGAAGCGAAAGAAGGAATGGAAGAAATGTGCTGTGAGAGTCATCATTATCACCACGATAAATGACGGCGAAGCCGAGCCTTAAGCTAATCGACCCTAGAAGCGGGGACCCGCGTGGAGATTGCACGAAGGCGAGACGCGTTATAGCCACTTGCCCATGCGCCCGTACACAAGAGTACGGGAGCAGCGATGGGGTTCAAAAATAAGGCTCATAGGCTGCCTACGGGCCCAAGAAAGAAGCCGACTCAGCGAAACATTGAGGCCGTCCGTGAACCCCCGAGGAGAGACATGACCATTGGGGCATTTAGGCCTTCTGCTTACATTCCGCCCCTTTGGTTGCCGACCAGAATAAGGGCCCGACGGTGTAAAAGACCAATTATGGAAGTCTCCCATAGTGAAAATAGAATAGTCCCTAATAATATATTATTCCTCCAAGTCGACCCAATCTCACCAATAAGGAAAAAAGACAATAATATATCGGCATCAAATCGGATCCCCGATAAGGAAGGAAGATCATCACAAATAAGTAGCTCTTTCTATCCATTATCAAATAGATATAGATAATAACAGAAACACCCATCAATGGGAACAAATCTAATCCTGCCATCATTTGGTTGAACATCTACTATAAATACAAGGCCACCCCATCGGTGAAAGGTACGCACTCTTAGACGCATACTCATACGCAAAAGCATACGCCAATATTAAGCAGTCTAAGCAGTCTCTCTTTTCTCTCAGAAAGAAACTGACTTAGGCATCGGAGCGGCCACAGGCCAGAAGCCCCTTACCGACCCAGCCATCCTTGTTTTGTAGAGGAGGCGATACCTTCAAACTTTATCGCAAACCGGCCTTGCCGTGATCCTACTTCAGCCGGACGATCCGACATCCCATTGCCCGGCCCGCGGCGGCCAGTCAGGCCATGAAGCCTGTCAGAGTCTAGTTCCAGTTGAAAAAAGCATCATCATGTATTTTTGTAAAAATCTGGGCAAAAGACCCAGTTTTGGATAAATTGTATTCAAAACCAATTGTAATTGAACTCTTTTTGTATAAAATATATAATTCGTGTTGTATGGATGTGTGGGTCCTATTGGGCCGTTTTACACGTGTATGGGTCTTATAACGAGAGACATGTAGATTTCCGCGGGTTGACGGGTTGTCAACGGACACCCCGGTTTTGGGGCGTCACAGGGGTTTTCTCCTACTCGATTTATTTTCGGTTTAAGAGCCTTGTTAATGGTTTGGTTGATATGAGGCCGTGAGTGGTCGTATGGTCAGTCCCAAAACTTGGGCGAAATAGTAGAGAGGTAGGACTGTTTTTGGGGATCCTGGACGGTCTGACTGACTGTGGTCCATATGCTTTGTTGTGTGTTAAATTGTGTTTGGAGTGTTTGGGGCCAAAATGGCCGTGATTTTCAGTCCTCCGGAGTGGGACTGAATGCTGGGAGCCACCCAGGCGATTTAGGACAACCCACCCTGCTTATTTTTGGTATTAAAAAGCTTCAGGTTGATGGTTGGACTAAAATTGTCCATGTGTTGTTTGCAAAATATTGCTTGAATCGCTTGGAATTATTAATACGGAAACAAATTGTTAATGCATATAATTTAATGTGTAACATGATGTTGAATTATATAAAATATATAATTGTGTGAGCCATTGGAATTGAATTATTTATTAGTGTATGAGGCTAATTTTGATGTTATTGCTATGAATGAATAACATGTGGTTAGTATGTGAATTTGTTAATATATGCATGATTGAGATATATTGGCGTAATATTTGTTTTGGAAAATGGCATAATGCATTTCATATGCAAGGCGACTAAGTGATAGGTGTGAGTGCATGGCATGAAAGAAAATAAAAATGAAAAATGGTTGTGAAAGGAATTTCAAGGAAGACTTTCCGAAGAATTGCATTGGAGAGTTGTCCAATAGTTCATCTCGGAAGTAAACCCGCCCATTTGTTTCGAGGAGAATTACCCGTGATTTACCTCGGAGGTTGGCCCGATAGATTTTACGAAGCTTCGGTAGTATGTTTTCAAGAACAAAAATCTTTTGTTTTTGAAAATAGTGTTTTCTCACACTTGGCTTGGCGTCGTGAGGAGTCGATCGAGGGCTCGAGAGAAGTGGGAAAGGGCGAGTCACATTCTCATCCATATCATGTAGACATTTAAGTAGGGACTTGCATGTTTTACTTGAATGTGTTTGGTTTCCATTACATGTGCACTTAGGTGGAGAGTAACCCATGTAGGATAATTAACTACTGAGCATTGCTCACCCTGTCGAGGGAAAATTATTTCAGGTACCGAAGGTTCACTTGGGGATGGGATGCATCCGATGTCTTAGAGACGAAGAAGTGGCCATATATGGCCTTGTTATGTATTTTGTAAAAATCTGAGTAAAAAACCCAGTTTTGGATAATTGTAAATTAACTCCTTTTTGTATAAAATATACATTTTTGTGAGTATAGTGTATGGAGTGATGTGGCCATTTTACTTATGTATGGGTCTTATGATATGAGACACAAGTATTTCGCAGGTTGACGGTGGTCAACTGGACCCCTGGGATTTGGGGCGTCACATCTGATGTCTTATTTTCTTCTTGAATCACAAATGTATCTTCATTATATGTTATAGCAAGAATAGTCTCTAATACTTCCTGAACTGTAAATGGATGCTCAAACTCCAAATCAATCATAGATAGGGACTCTGTCAAACATTTCTCTAAAGGATCTCGTTTAGCTATGCCATGCAATACATCACCAATTGAGGGGATCAAATTATCAACCCTCATATAAGTTCCTTTGTCATCATTCGCAAATCTCACAGTCTTGGTAAGATTGAACTTTACTTCTTCATCACCAGCTCTCAATGTTAACTCTCTGTTTTCACATCAATAAAAGCTTGTTCAGTGGTAAGAAATGGCTTTCCTTAAATAATCGAAACTTCTTTGTCTTCTTCCATTTCTAACATAACAAAGTCTACCGGAAAGATAAACTTATCAACTTTCACAAACACATCTTCAAGAATACCTTGAGGATAAGTCAATGAACGATCTACCATCTGAAGAGACAATATAGTAGGGGTTAGCTCACCTAAATTTAGTTTCTTTAGCATAGATAATAACATAAGATTAATGCTAGTTCCCAAGTCACACAAAGCCTTCTTGAAAGTATATTGACCAATAGCAAATGGCATGGTAAAACTGCTTGAATCCCTTAGCTTTTCTGGAAGCTTTCTCTGAATTATCGCACTATAGTTCTCTAATAGACTAATTGTTCCATAAGCATCAAGGTTCATCTTGTTACTCTTAATCTCTTTCATGAACTTCACATAGTTGGGCATTTGGGCTAATTCTTCTGCAAAAGGTATGTTCACTTCAAGTGTCTTGAACATATTAAAAAATGTAGTGAATTATTCATCCAACTTAGTTTTTTCTAAATCTTTGTGGAAACGGAAAAGTTAGGACAATTGGGGAGGGTTTGTCAGGAAATAGAACTTTTCCTAGTGTAGCTTTGTTTTCCTCCTTGTCCATTTGAACTTCGTGTTTTTCAGTTTCCACTTTCTCATTTTCAACCTTCTTGTTGTCACATCCAGTGTTTGAAATTTCCGATATATCGGCCGATATATCGGATATCGATGCCCATTGAGACGATTTTTGCAATCGAAAATCGTTCAGTGGAAAAATCGGAATGTCGAAAAAATCGCGAAACTCATCGCGATATATCAACCGATTGATCGATATTTCGATTCGACATTTCGACGTGGTGACCTGCCTTGGCGGCGTGGTGGGATTTTTTTAGGAAATTCTCGTCGATATATCGGTGATATATCGGTCGCTGCGTGTGTGGCTAAGATTGATGCTGCAGAAGATCCAACGGTCAAGATTTTACCTCCTTTTCAACGGCTAGTTTGATTGATCTGACGGCCAGATTTGAATCTGGTTTGATCCAACGGCCTAGATTTCACTCGGATTTAAAATGTCATCCAACGGTCAGATTTTTGATCCAACGGCTAGAATTTAAATCTTAACTTGATCAATGACGTGGTTGATCCCAGACGAAGAATCTGTGATCGATTTTCTGCAAATTAAATCAATGGTTAGAATTAAATTTTAAATATATTTTGTCATCCTATAGCTTTACCCCAAAAATTCTATAAATACCTCTCAAAATCACTCCATTTTAACCTGAACTCTCTCTACTCATCAATCTTCATTTCATCTCAATTTTTTTTTCTTTGTATATCACCAAGGTGGAAATTTTGGTGTTTAGGGTTCCAAATTTCAAATTTCTACAAGATTAATTAAGATAATACTTATTTTATTTATGTTTTGTTTATTTTTGTATTTATATTAATTATATATTAGTTTTTATAATTTCATATTATATTATAAATTTAATAAAATACAAATATATATTAGTTTAAAAAATTAAATATCATATACTACTATAGTTTTATATAGTATAATAAATTTAATAGTAATGTATTCTTTAAAATAACTATATATTAGTTTTTTTATAATTTCATGGAATATAAGGCTATGAATACAAATATATATATTAGTTTAAGGTAAATATCATATAATACTATAGTTTTATATAGTATAATAAATTAAATAGTAATGTATTCTTTAAAATAACTATACATTAGGGTTTTTTTTTTATAATTTCACATTAGATTATAAATTTAATAAAATACAAATATATATTAGTTTAAGGTAAATATCATATAATACTATAGTTTTAGTATAATAAATTTAATAGTAATGTATTCTTTTAAAATAACTATACATTAGTTTTTTTATAATTTCACATTAGATTATAAATTTCATAAAATACAAATACATATTAGTTTTAAGGTAAATATCATATACTATAGTTTTATATAGTATAATAAATTTAATAGTAATGTATTCTTTTAAAATAACTATACATTAAGCTTTTTTATAATTTCACATTAGATTATAAATTTACAAAATACAAATATGGTATATTAGTTTAAGGTACATCATATAATACTATAGTTTTGCTATATAATAAATTTATTAGTAATGTATTCTTTAAAATAACTATACATTAGTTTTTTTTTTTATAATTTCACATTAGATTATAAATTTCATAAAATACAAATACATATTAGTTTTAAGGTAAATATCATATAATACTATAGTTTTATATAGTATAATAAATTTAATAGTAATGTATTCTTTAAAATAACTATACATTAGTTTTTTTTTTTTTTATAATTTCACATTAGATTATAAATTTCATAAAATACAAATATATATTAGTTTAAGGTAAATATCATATAATACTATAGTTTTATATAGTATAATAAATTTAATAGTAATGTATTCTTTAAAATAACTATACATTAGTTTTTTTTTTTATAATTTCACATTAGATTATAAATTTCATAAAATAAAAATATATATTAGTTTTAAGGTAAATATCATATAATACTATAGTTTTATATAGTATAACAAATTTAATAGTAATGTATTCTTTTAAAATAACTATACATTAATTCTTTTATAATTTCACATTAGATTATAAATTTCATAAAATACAAATATATATTAGTTTAAGGTAAATATCATATAATACTATAGTTTTATATAGTATAATAAATTTAATAGTAATATATTCTTTAAAATAACTATACATTAGTTTTTTTATAATTTCACATTAGATTATAAATTTCATAAAATACAAATATATATTAGTTTTAAGGTAAATATCATATAATACTATAGTTTTATATAGTATAATAAATTTAATAGTAATGTATTCTTTAAAATAACTATATATTAGTAATATATTAATTAATTAACTTTTCATGTTAGTTAATATTTGAATTGAAGTTATATATTAGTTATATATTAGTTAATATTATGTATGCATATTAATAAATTAATTAATCTTTCATGTTAGTTAATATTTTAAATTAAGTTATATATTAGTTAATATTGTGTATATATATAATAAATATGTAGTTTTATATGAAAATAAATTCATTTTGAATTGTATGGTCAGATGGCTGCGGTAATATCGGAGCCAGATCCCAAACATTTGAATATTGCACACATATGAGGGAATAGAAATGGTACAAAGATGTACCACGTATTTCAAAGGATAATATATGGATTACTCGCTTTAAATATCACCTATCACATTCGGATCCCCACTCTAATACAAAAAAAGTGCTCCAAACAAAGCCTCCTAATTGAAACAAAGAACAAGAACTTTTAGACTTAAAACAGTTAAAAAAGCTAAGAAAGAAATTGACATAAGAATTAAGACTAATCATACAAGATTAAATTCGTAGACGCGATGACATCTCATCGTGGATGATGATGAGGATGAGGAGGAAGAAGAGGAAGATGTGTAACGCCCCGTCCCGAGAGGGTGTACGGTATGTGTAACCGTATGTGCACCAAGAGCTTCATTAATTATTTTAGTGCCATAATATAATTTTTGAAAGTCGTTTTAAGGGTGAAATTATAAAGTTTTAAAAGAATTGTGGCACTTTTGCAATTAAGGAAAGTGGATGGGTGAAATTCCAAGTATAGAATTTTAAAAGGATAATAATAATAATAAATTACCAAAATGGTTCAGGGAAGCTCAGAAAAATTCTCTTAGACTCGAATGACTAAACTGACCACGCCATAAATTGCCTCAAGGAATTCAGTGACCTTAAAAGTTTCGTCGACTCAGATATCAGAATATTTTACGAATTTCTCTGGATGATAAGTCGCTATGGACTCAGCACGAAATTTTTCCAAAATCTCAGAAGTCAGAAAATGCCTTGAGTTAAAGTTCATTTAAAATAAGTGAACTGAAAAGAAATAAAATTTTTCGGGATAAAAACGAACCCGAATGAGACAATAGAAATTAGTTATCTAAATAAGAATAATAAGAATAATAATTAAAAACGAAATCAAAAGAATAAAGGCAGATGGCGGTGGACTACTGTGCATGGAGAGAGCGCCCGTAGGAGAGAGTTTTATTTTTATATTTTTCTTCGTTTCTTTCTCAGATTTATGAAAATTGACTCGTAGCTGGGTCGAGCAGAAGGCAAAGTTGGTATACGCGACGAGAGCTACGCATAGGTACCAATATCTTATTCTTTTGTCAAACTTTACAAGATAGAAAATTTTCCTACTTGTGTTATTTCGAGCCGAAATGCTATATAATGACTTGAAATTTTCTTAAAGGCCGTGAGTGTCAGAACTTCAAATCCCCAAATTTACACTAAGTTTAGAATTTTAGGGATCTGGGACCGTGTTCTGACAATCCGGCTGAATGACTGCTTTTCACAGCCTGCTGCATTGAAATTCATGATTGTAGTCGACAAGTCTGACAAAATTTTCGTAAATGTTTTCGTATTTTTAGACTCTAGTGAAAGTCCTTAGTCAAAAGTTTGCTAAAACATATAGTTTTTATGGGGCATTTAATGTGTATGGACATTTTGGTCAATTTCACATCATATTATCGGCGTCCTTATCGAATGGACCAGCACGTAAAGTTTTGTTGTAATCGGTTCGCTCGATATAGTTCGCTTGAAAAGCCCCCGCTGTATGTTTTGATAAACGAAACATCAACCTATGCATTTTCGCATTTTATACTTTCGACATGTGAGCGACGGAGCATCCGACGAGAATCTAGAGTGCTTGACAAGATTTGAAAGAAATTAGTCGAGAAAAATGTGAGTACTCAAAATCCTTTTCTAAAACGAAAGTGTTTAAATTACAAGTTTATAAAGTGCTTTGAAAATATAAATTTATAAAGCATTTTTTTTACCTCCCATTTGTTATACTCAGCAGAAAAGTTTGATTTCGTGATTTAATAAATTGGGCCTTGGCCTCGGTTCTTTCTAGCAAAACCCCTAGATGGCACACTCGCTCCACGCATGTATTTTGATCGTATGGCAAGGTTATGGGATATGACTAACTATACTGCTGTGTCAACAATTAGTGGGTTAGATCTAGTATATATATTTATATAGTGAGCCATCAGACATCTCAGATATAAGCATACCGACTTAAGATATCTGCGATTTATGTTGGTTCCGGTCTCCATCACCGGCATTTTGGTTCCGAGGTTCCATTATGTTATAGAGATCCCACAGAAAGTTCACAGGACCATCTTAGCTTCTGCAATGTTCCGAGGTTCACTACCGATGTCGCCCGAGGTTCCATGGCATCACGTCTGTGGTATTTAAGGGCCACAAAGTGGTTGGTACTTGATTTCCATAAAGCACTTTCGTATATTAACCACCATCAAAACAATTTTTTAGCAAAGAAAATAGTTTTCACAGCTTTCACTAGTGAGAAATAGTTTTCGTCAATTTTCAAAGAAGAAACTAGTTTTCTCAAAGACAATTTTTTAAATGGTTTTCATAGCAAAACTTCGCTTTCATAAAACGCTTACAAACCATTTATGTACGTATTTTCATCGGGAGGTACAAACAGCAGATAGCATCATTTAGAACTTATGGTACCCACCTGTTCGTTTGCCTGGCGTCGCTTTTAAAATAATTTTTCGTGTGCAAAGTTGAAGCTGAAAGACCTTTCCAGGATCCTTAGTCCTAGACGCTGTGTTGCGATTATATATATAAGATAAGGTGTAAAGTAAAAATAGTAAAAGTTAAAATGTGACATTTTGTATATGTAAATATCTTTTGTAAAATATGCATGCATGGTTTTTGAAAAACAGTCATGATGAAATTCAGTGTCAATCGATTCTTATCTTATATTTCGATGAGGACCAGGTCCTTTATGATTGTAGTTGGATTTCTGAAAATATTGGGAGTGTATTTTTTATATACGTAATTTTGTATTTCGGCTTGACCACTGCAAGGCCAAGTATGTCGCCGATTTTCGCAACCTAAAGGTGATTTTGATGTAGTGCGAAAAAGTTTTATAACCCACGCTTTCCAAAGACAAGCCAGCAATTTAACGGCTTAGCTTCATGGTAACTTCATCATCGAAATAGCTTGGTCGAGAGGTTACTATGGTGTTGCCTGGGCAGATTCGTCACTAGGAAGGGGGTCCTACTAAGTTGGTATCGTAGCGCTTTTTAGGCGATAGTTCGCCTGTTTTTTTGCGCGTTTTCCACAGTATTTTCTATCGAATTGTTTTTTATAATAATGATTTTCCTATTGCAACTTACATTGTTTTGCTAATCCTTGCATGCATCAAATATTGAAAAGTGTCACTGAATCTTTTAACCTTGAAATTCACAAAGATTATGTCCGACGAGGTCGAGGTCTATCTAGGACTTCCGGTGACCGAGGCACCACCAGAGAGATATGTCGAGCACACCCATAGATCGGAAAATGCTTCAATGAATCAGCCCCTAGCAAAACCATCGAGGGCCGCAGATCCAGGTGGCAGTACCTTGACGATGGATAAGGTTATATAGATTGTTACAGTAGCTACCCGTCAGCCACAAGAGCCTCCAGAAGAGTAGAGGGGCATGATAGAACGCGTTCTAAAATTAGGGGCTAAAACTTATGATGGCATCTCACCACCCGCAGGCAAATGTGACTTATGGTTAGATAGGGTTAGCGTTCTAGCTATTATAGGGTGACGTGGACACGAGGTCCTTCCACCGGCACTCCAGGGATACACAAGTTTCCTATGTTTACTAGACACAAAGAAAAGCAAGCAATAGTTTATGAAAAGTTTTTAGAAACTTTTAAAGTAAAGCAAGGTGCCAATTTTATGAAAAGCTCGAGGCCGGCACTAAAGGTAGAAAATGATGCTTTAGTTCTGAACTCAACCAGACAAGAAGAGAGGTGGAAGCCCTAGCACTAGTCACCGTGCACTAGCTTCGGCCTAGTAGAAAGAAAGGAAAGAAGGATCGCTTCGTAGAGTCTCAAGACGAGGAAGATTCCAAATTAGTGGATCCGCTCCATCACCAAAGAATTTCAGAGGTGGGTAGATCGTCAGGATCATCTTTTCCATTGTGCCCTACATGTCAGAGGAGGCATCTCGAGAGGCAGGATGAATATGACAGATGTTTCCATCATGTGAAGGTTACTTATCCGAGACTCGCCCATAGTTAGAGTTTACCTCTCGAGGTAGGTACAGTAGCATCTACCCCAAGCACCAACGGTCCCGCAAACAGTCGGTAGGGGTGGTTCAGCAGAGGTGGGCAGCAGACAACACCTGGGTGTAGGTCGCGGTAGCGTTAGGAGGCAGAGGCAAGACTCGATCGCGATACAGTGAAGATCGCATCGTGCTCTGGGTGACATAAATACACAGCAAAGATATGCATGCATCACCGCACGTGATTACCGGGTATGATTTCAATTTACGATCATGATGCATATGCATTGGTGCACCTGTGAGCCACTCATTCATTTATTTCAGCATTCATTCACCGGTAGGCACCAGATAGAGTCCTAAAATTTATAGATTGTTGTAGCTTATGGCTCACTCCAATGGGGATACTATGATATCCGAAAGGATAGTTCTAGGTGAATAGACAGGATCCGTATCAAGGATTTTCCAAAGATACTTGATAAAGCATCCATGATTTCGATATAATCTGGTAATGGACTGTTATCCAAGCACAGAGCCACCTTAGATTGCTATAAGAAAGAAGTAAGATCAAGTTCGACCAGAGGAACCAGCGTGATATTTCTGGGAATCGTAAGAGAGACGCCCCTCTGGGCCTCATTAATGCCATAACCTCCTCAAAAATGCTTCTAAAGTCGCTGTGGTTATTTGGCATTCAGAGGATAGGAGACAAAGAGGGGGACACGACCGGAAGACATCCCCATAGTCAAAGAGTTTCCGCATGTCTTCCGCATGATATTTCGTGTTTACCCCTGGGACAGAGCAATCGAGTTTGTTATTGAACTCGATTCCGTAGGACCAGTTTGATATCCATTCCTCCATACTGCATTGCCAGAGTTGAAAGAATCAAGGCACAATCGAGGAATTGCTAAGGGCTTCATCCGATCAGCACCTCACCGTGAGTCTCAGCTTCTCTCGTAAAGAAGAAAGATGGAAGCTTACTACAGGTATAGACTATGACAAATGACCGCGACAATACGCAACTAGTTTCCGCTTCTCAGATAGATGAGCCATTTGACCAATCGCATGGATCTCGGTATATTCTAAGATTGACTTAAGGTCGCTACCATCGGTTGAGGGTCCAAGAGAATGATGTTTCTAAGACTCCGCCTTCGTGATCGCAGATACGGCCACTGAGTTCTAAGTGATGCTATTCTGGACGACTCACGCCCCACTTATGCTTCAATGGATTTGATGAACAGTATTCACCCGTATTTAGATAAGTTTGTGATCGTATTCATCGATGACATTCTAATAGGATCGGGGCAGCCCCAGGAACATGCGTAGCATCCTGAAAGATTGCATTCAGAGAAATCGCCGCTTATACGCTGTTTAAGTGCTAATTTCGTTTGGACAAAGTAGCTTTCTTAGGTCATGTCATTTCTGCCAGAAGGTATTAGTGTAGATCCTCGTAAGATCGGCTATAGTGAACTGAAGCCACCAACGTAATGTTTCTCAAGTCCGCAGCTTCCCTGATCGCGTGTTATTATAGAAATTTGTCGAGGGATTTTCTAAGATATAAACCGGCCGACCACCCATTGGAAAAAGGATCAGAATTCGAGTGGTCGATACCGCCAACATAGTTTGGAGGAGCCGAAAGTAGATTGACTCCACGCGATTCAAGAAGTTAGCACTACCGCCGAGCGACGGCATGTGGTATACAAGGATGCCCGCATGCGGTTAGGTGTGTTTTGATGCGTGATCGGGTAGAGTGATAGCCATGCTTCCCGCCGCTAAAGTTAAGCACGAGCAGAACTACTTCCGACCTGAATGATTTAGAACTAGCAAAGCAAAGTGGTTTTTGCTCTAAAGATATGCAGACATTATCTATACCTGTTCCCGTCGATATCTACCAACTATAAGAGCCTCGCAATATATCTTACCTCGTAAAGGTTTAACTTCTAAGGCGTCAATGGTGGTCAGATTTGATTAAGGATTATGATTGCACGATAGAGTACCATCCTGGAAGGCTAATGTGTAGTGGTCGATGCCTTGCTCTAAAACCGTAGGGTTCCTATGCTTATCCGTAGTAAAATATATCTCCCATTGTTGATGTATTTGTAGATCTTTGGGAGTTCAAGGCAAGGTGTAGCCGATACAAGGACACCGGGGCTGCATCATTTGGCGTTCGCCCTTCTCATGGATTAGGATCAAGGAAGGTCAAGGTGTCTGTGAGATGATTAAGTTAAGGGTAGAGATCGAGGGTGGTAGGAAACCCGTAGCCTCCGCATCAAAGACGACAAGTTGTAATAGTTGCTAGAGGGAGTCGAATGTGTGTGACCGAAATAGGTGAACTAAAAAGGGAAATCATGGAAGCTGGCCACTCTTCAAAGATATGCCATGCACCCCGTAGCAACAAGATGTATCATAATTGAGGGAGCATTATTGGTGGAAGGGCATGAAAAGAAATTGCGATTGTGATCCAGATGCTTAACCTGTCACGGTAAAGGCAGAGCACCGTGGCTTCGCAGATACATGCCCCTTCCGATTCCTCGTATGGAAGTGGGATAAGATTACTATGGATTTTGTTATCGCCCAGGAACTCTGAGACAAATTGCAGCTACATGGGTGATAGTGATGTAATTAACTAAATCGCATTTCTCTTCTTTCTCCTTAGTTAGCAATGATGGACCAGCTTGGACAAGTTGTCTACCTTATATGGAGAGATATAGATTATACGGTGTTCCTATATCAATATTCTGCACGAGACCCCAGATTTAACCCAAATGCATGATGCCATGGGGACCTCGAATGCACTCTTTTTAGCACAATTTTCATCCTCGACCGATGGTCAATGAGAGAACTATTCAGACGCCAGAGGATATGCTTGTGAGCATGCGTGATATAGTTTAAGGGAAGCTAGATAATGTGATTATCTCTATGGAGTTCGCCTCTACAACAACAGCTTATCAATCCAACATGCACACTCCATTTGAAGCATTGTAATGGCCTAAGTGTCGTATTCTATATGTCGGGATGTTAGAGCAGGAGACTGATAGCCCAGAAAGGTGAATACATTACCTTAGATAAGATCCGATTGTCCGAGACACTAAGATAGCCGTGACGAGAGAAAAGTTATGCATAAACGCCGTAGGATCTACGCTTATATCTGGCGATGTGGTCTTCCTGCCCCTTGAAAGGCAGTCCCCGGATTGAAGACGCAAAGTCGAGGCCCATACATAGGGCCATATGAGATTGGCTGCTGCAGGGACCAAAGAGCATATAGATTAGACCTTCCTTCGTAGTTGTTTAAGGTTCATAATGTTTCATGTATCCATGTTCTCGCAAGTACATTCCAGATCCTCCCATACTCAAAGATCACCCGCAGAACTAAAGGATAATTTGACCTATAAGGAGTAGCCAATGCAGATAGTAGATCACAGAGAGCAGACAAGCAATATGTCATCTGTTAGTCAAAGTTTTTGGCTGTGGAACCATGGGATTAAGGAGGCTACGTGGGAGCCAAAGGCCTGGGATGCATACCAATATCCTCAATTGTTTTCAGATTAAGGCATCCTCTTTATTAGTTTTGTTCATTTCGAGACTCCAAATGTTCTAAAGGAGTGGAGGATTTGTAACGCCCGTCTCCGAGAGAGGGTGTGTTTTATGTGTAAATCGTGATGTGTGAATCAAGAGAGCTTCATTAATTATTTTAAGGTTACAATAGAATTTTTGAAAGTCGCTTAAGTGGTGAAATTATAAAGTTTTCAAAGAATTGTGGCACTTTTTTGTACTAAGGAAAGTGGATGGGTGAAATTCAAAGTATGGAATTTTAAAGGATAATAATAATAATAAATTACCAAAATGAATTCAGTGGAAGCCTAGAAATTCTTAGATCTCAATGATGAAACAGATCGCTACCAAGTAAATTCGCCTCGCTGAATCTGACACCCGTAAAGTTTCACGACTGGATAGTCGAATATTTTACGAATTTCTCGGATGATAGTCGCTGCGACTTCGTGGACGATTTTTACAAAATCTCGTAAGTCTAAATGCCTTGAGTTAAAGTTCAATTAAATAAGTGGAACCGAAAGAAATAAAATTTTTCGACAAAACGAATCGAATGAGACAATTGAAATGCAAGGTTATCTAAATAAGAATAATAAGAATAATAATTAAAAAACGAAAAATAAAAAGAATAAAAAGGTGATATGTGGACTGATCAAGCGTGAGAGAGCGTCTGAGGGAGAGAGTTTTATTTTTATATTTTTCTTCGTTTCTTTCTCAGATTTATGAAAATTGAACTCGTAGCTTTTCGTCGGAGCACAAGGCAAAGTTGGTATACGCGACGAGAGCTACGCATAGGTACCAATATCTTAGTCTTTTGTCAAACTTTAAAAGATAGAAAATTTTCCTACTTGTGTTATTTTGAGCCTAAATGTTATATAATGGCTTGAAATTTTCTGTAGGTCGTGAAAGGTCATAAACTCAGTCCCAAAAATTTTTAGACTAAGCTTAGAATTTTTAGGAATTTTTCGACTGTGGTGTTCGGATACCCGGCTGAATTCGAGACTGTTTCACGCCGTATTGAAATAGATTGTAGTCACAAGTCGTATTAAAAATTTTCAGAAATGTTTCGGTATTTTTAGACTCTATGAAAAAACTCTCGAGTCAAAAGCTTTGCTAAAACATATACAAGTGGGGCATTTAATGTGTATGGACATTTTCGTCAATTTCACATCATATTATCGATGTCCCATCGAATGAATTAGCACGCAGTTTTAGAATCAAGCTCTCGTTCGATATAATAGCTGAAAGCCCCGTGTATGTTTTATGGTAAAACGCCGAACCGAGGGCATTTTGCATTTCAGATGGATTATGTAGGCGATTTTTTGAGCATCCGACGAATCTAGAGTGCTTCAGAAAAGATTTCTGAAAGAAATTAGAATGAGAAAATGTGAGTACTAAAATCCTTTTCTAAAACGAAAGTGTTTAAATTATAAGTTTATAAAGTGCTTTGAAAATATAAATTTATAAAGCATTTTTTTACCTCCCATTTATTATACTCAGTAAGTTTGATTTCAAATATTTAAGAAACAAGCTTTGGCCCGGTTTAGCAAAACTCTAGATGGCACAAATTTCGCTTCCTACCGATGTATTTCGGATTGTGCATGGCAAGGTTATGATATTATGACTAACTATATTGCCCGGTCGACAATCAAGGATCTAAAGATATATTTATATAAATGAAAGCCTCTCGCACATCTCTGGGGTATATAGTTAGGCTAATGACTTATACATGGCGATGAGGAAGTTGGTTCCGAGGTTCCATCACCGGGCATTTTGGTTCCGAGGTTCCATTATGTTATAGAGATCCCGTCGTGTTCACCGGACCATCTTAGCCGGGTAATGTTCCAAGGTTCACTACCGATGTCAGGTTCCGAGGTTCCATGGCATCACGTCTAGGGTATTTCAGAAATGGGCCACAATGGTTGGTACTTGATTTCCAGTATAGCACTTTCGTGATATTAGCCACCATCAAACAAGCAAGCAAAGAAAATAGTTTTTTGTAATGGGGCCAGCTAGTAAATAGTTTTCGCGTAATGCTTTTCAAGAATGTAAATAGTTTTCGTGAATACCAAGAAAGAAACTGCTAGTTTTCAGCACAATTTTCAGAAATGGTTTTCATAGCAAAACTCGCTTTCTCATAAAATGGGCTTTACAACCATTTTTGCACAGATTTTCATATTGGGAGGTGCCAAAACAAGCAGACAAAGAACATTTAGAAATTATAGTACTCCACTGAGCCCGCTTGCCTCACGCTTCTGCTTTTAAAATAATTTTTCAAAAAGTGTGTGTTGAAGCCGAAAGACCTTTCCAGGATCCTCAGTCCTAGACGCTGTGTTGTGATTATATATAAGATAAGGTAAAGTGTGCGTAAAAGCAAATGCGACATTTTGTATATATAACATCTTTGTAAAATATGCATGCATGGTTTCGAGAAAACAAAGGCGTATGAAATTATGTTGGATTGATTCTTATCTTATATTTTGATGAGGACCGTAGGTCCTTAATGTGATCGTAGTCGGATTTTGGAAAATATCGTATGTATTTTTTTATATAGCTGTGTAATTTTGTATTTCTGCTTGACCACCATGTCAAGTATGGTCACGATTTTCAAGTAAATCTAAAGGGTGTGATTTTGATAGAAAAGGAAAATTCTTATAACCCACGTTTCCAAAGACAAGCTTCAACAGCTTTAACCCATTCAAATCTTCATGATAACTCACAATGAGCGAGCTCGGGCTTGAGGTTACCGTGAGTCGGCCGCGTATTTCCTGTCACTAGGACGGGGTCCGTCAGATGTATATACGTATCCGTGATATGACCTCCGATGAAAGAGCTAATTTTTTCGAAGAACATGTCGCAAGATCAAAAGCTACTGAATGGAACCGATAATAAGAAGAAGGATTTATGAGAGGCAAAAGAAAATGGGTAAATATTTAAATTAAACACTTTAGTAAAATAAACGAATTTACTTCGATTTCTAATTGAGATATTGCAACATGTGAGCCTTCACAATCGCAACCAACTAATCCAACAAGGCGCATGCAAAGATCTCAAAGTGTGAGATTGGTCTGACCGCTACCAATTCTCTGCTTCCATCATTATACAAAATTCGCAGAGCAAGACAAAAAGAACATTAAATCTTTTCAAAGGTGCCCAATCAAAGAAACGACGGGTCGACTTAATCAAGAAATTCTTCATATATGAGAGTGTTGCGCCTCAAAGCGTACTCTCACCACTTCAAGAACATGATTATCAAGTACAAATAAGCTTCAGTATGTGACAATCACTTTTCACTTTATAATAAATTATCTTATATTATAATTGAAAACTAGATAATTAATATCATTAATTCTACTTGTAGGCATGGGAATAGAGTCATCATCTCTATATGAAATCAAAAACAAATACTTGAATATGGAGTATAAAGACATGGAAGATTATGTGAACATCCAAAGGGAGAAATGGAAGACTTATGGGTGTACGATTATGTCCGATGGATGGACCTGCCCACTAAATTGAGCATTATTAATTTCATGGTATATTCGAAAGGAAGCACAATATCTTCAAGTCCGCTGATGCATCCGACAAGTAAGATAAAAGCCAACAAATACATTTACCAAGCCATTAAGGACGTGATCAAAGAAGTCAGCGGTTGAAATGTCACAAGAAATTGTTACGTATAATGGATCGCATTTTGTAGCGCAGAAAGTCAAGCACGAAGAAGTACAATTTATATTGGACTCCATGCGCAGCACACTGCATTGACTTGATGTTTGAAGACATTGGTAAAAGAGCTACCGTTTCGGAATTAATTACCAATGCACGCAAAATCACCAACTTCATCTACAATCACGGTCGTCAAGCCATAAAGTGAGAAAGGTCCGTGGTGGAGATATCAGGAGTCCGGGGCAACAAGACGGCAACAAATTACATCGACCTAGAAATTCTTCTAAAAAGAGGGTTGATTTGAAGAAGATCTTTATACAGCGATGAAACGGGCTTCTCAAGCTTAGTCGACTCACCATTGGACATGAGGTCGTCTATGCTCACATATCGGGAGAAGGTCTCTAAGCTTAGTATCAATCTATGAGCCACTATACGCTTCTTCGCATTGTTGATTCTGAAGTCGTTCCGACAATGCCATTTGTGTATGAGTCGATTCGGGTAATGAAGAAAATTTAAGATCAACTCAATGTGCCAAAGATCGGGTCAAAACAATCATAGCAGATCGTCAGATAGAATCCCAAACATCCTCTTCACACGCACAGTAACTAAGCCGATATCTTAATCACACTTAATGTACATGTATTTTCCTTTATGACATACTAATTTAAATCTTTTAGCATATTATTTTGAATCCAAGATTTCAATATGCACTGAGTTAGTGGTGACCCTGAGTTACTCCAAGTTGTTCATGAAGTATTTGCAAGATTATCTTCTACTACTATAGGCATTGGTAATTTTGGAAATGAGGTACATCAATTGGTTACAATTCTAATTAATTGGTTACACTTACACTTATACTGATTTGACATGTATATTTTCAATTCACACTATATCGTTTCAGACGCTAAAGAGGGTTCTGATAGAGCAAATAATAGCATCAAGATTTAATGGTTCCGGTTAGTGTTATTTCTCATTAAAACATTAAAGTAAAGCCTATTATCATGTTATTATTAGATTTTGAATGTTACTTATTTTTATTGTAAATTTGAATGGTGTGGTTCATGTATTGGAAACCACACTTCACATCGAGGAATTCCGACCATTGTTTTTCTCAAACCTGCATCTTCTTCGCAAAGATATGAGAGAAATCGGAGCACATTTGCTCTAATACATACAAACAAAGAAATCGCTTGTTTACTTAAGCTCCAACAATTAGTTTTTGTTACTATAACATGAAACTAAAGATACGTGATATGCAAGCGTAGTCGATAAAGTTGCCGAAAAGAATTACCTTGATTTACTCGACATTTCAAATCGAGTTTGCGAAGAAGAGGGATAATCAATTATTCCAATGGGTTAGACTCCTCTCTCCATTTGGATGATGAATATGGAAATCTCCGATCCACCTAATTGCTGCACATGTTTGAGAAGTCGGTGTTGATGTTGACCGTGTTTTATCTGAAGAAGTTCATAGTGAAAGTCACCAAGACACGAGACTCATTTCAGCCCACGTTAATTCTCGAATCCCATTCGATTCAAGTGCCGAACATAGTAGCAGACCTAGTTTTGGCTTCTGCACTTCAACTACAGCTATGATGGCCTGAAGAGGAGAGGGGACCAATGATGGTAAAGTGATAATCGAAATGACGGGTGGAGATACGTCATCACAAATAAGTCAATATCTATTAAGTCCATTCACCGGTGAAGATGATTTCACACATGCTATATAAGATCAGACCACTGTCTAGAGAGCTGTCCGTGTATTGGAGCCATTAGAAAGCCATATAGAGGTTGACAACGAAGGATGGCACATCACAATGAGGATTCATTGTCGGCTAGTTTTGAATTTATGAGCATTGGAACTCAATACAGTGATTCATCAAATGACGGTACCATTTTTCCTCCTAACATAATGACTTATGGTCAGCCTTCTTCAAATCCTTCGGCTTCCATTGATGAAGAATATGGAATGATAAATTATCCTCATGCTGAACAAATTCCATTCCACATTCCATATCAAATGCAACAAGGATTTCAAACGAACATGTGGGTGAACCCCGAATTTCCTATCCATGGAGAGGTTGTGGGTACAAGTCAAGACATTTATACATGGCATGTTTGATCTTATAATCATTAGCTATTGGAAACACCATGTCCCGGTATGACTATTGTCTTCACCAAGATGGGATCCCTTCATCAAATGTTGCAATGGAGCCACATCGATCTTCATTTTGGTGGTGAAAGACCATAACAATGTAATATCAATGTCTATATTTCATTATTAATGTCATTTTTACACTTTTATAAAGTATTTCCATCAATTTCAAAGTATTTTTGTTAATTTATGATATATCGATATTCATGTAAAAATATCCACCGATATATCTCCAATATATCCGTAAAATCCAAGTACCGATATATCATCGAAACCGATATTTCCATCCTTGGTCACATCTATAATCTTCTCATTTTCATCTTTTTCATTTTCAGCTTCTTTGGAATTTCCAAGCTTTTTCCCATCTCCAAACTCTTTTCCACTCCGTAAAGTGATGGTCATGCAATCCTTTATATTCTTCTCTATATCACTCAAAAAAGATCTTAAGGAACTCTCTTTCATAGAATGAGCCAGCTCTCCTACTTGAGTCTCAAATTTCTTCAAAGATACACCCATATTCGCTTGATTTATTTCCAAATTAACAATTTGATTACCATTGTTCTTCTTCATATCATTGAGAAGATGCAACTGCTTGTTGTTCGGCTCTACGGTGAGCTCTTGGGCTCAGTGCTAAGACCCTCTATGGCCCGAAACTCACTTGGCTCACAGGCGCTAAGACCCTCATTAAGCTACGTAGGGTTGAAACTCTTGGGCTCATTTAAGACCCTCTGTGATGTTAGGCTCTATATGAAATTTTGAGCTACCAGGCTCAGGGCGCGAGACCCTCGATTAGTGCCCCAGTGCTATTTTGAACCACTATTTTTAATAGGTTTTGAGGCGCTTTTTGTGTAATAGTGTTATAATTAACCCGATTGACATGTTGGGGTCCCTATTGCGCTATAATTGCATTAGAAATTTGTTTTTGTAGTTTTACGGAATTGACAAATTATACGTGTCAATCGATCACTAACCAAAGTTGGGTTGATTTCCATCAATTTCATATGGTCTTCTATCCAATTTTGACAGAAGCGGGAATGAAGAATTTCAAAGCATGAGAAATGGAATAATGCGATGGGAATAGTAGCGGCGGGGCCAATGGAGCATGGCGCGGGAGAGAACGTGAATTTCGCTATGGCATGTGAAATTCCACAATCTAGCGAAATTTTAGCTGTGCTGGAAATTTTAAGCTAGTGACGAAATTTCGCTAGCTTAGCGAAAATTGCGTGCATAGCGAAAATTTAATTCAGATATGCCTTGTATTTTTGTTATGATGCGAAATTCTTTGCCTCGCGAAATTATTTGCCCTGTGTTTTTGATGTTTTGATTCCAAACGACCACGTTTTGATTAAGTACACTTTGTCCCACTATTAACCTTAATCTCATATTTTAGGCATTTTTGTCATTTCACACATTGGGGTTGGCTATATAAGCTCCCCTACAACTTTTGTAACCCTAACTTTTAATCTTTCAGTACACACGCAGCTTTTCATTTTAGGTTACAGTTTTCTCTCTTCTCTCTCCTCTTTCTCTCATTTTCTCGGCTACCAAACACCCCTTGAGGATGACAACTCAAGGGATACTTGGCTAGACCTCTTCCTCCTTGAAGGAGGGGCTCATAGGCTTGGATTTGAGGGTGGCGACCCAGGTCCTCTGTTTTATCATAGGCATTTATTTTCATTTATGTTCTATCCTTCACTCCTAGGTTTAAATCTCTAAATGCATCTTGGTCCCCGGCCGGTGTTGGCTGATCTTTTGCAGTTCGTGGATGCTTGTTATTTAGATTCGATTGATATCCATTAGTTGTCTTCTATTTACATCCTTTGTGAGATGGAGTCACAGGAGGTAGGTTTTCAGCATGCGGGACCATGAATGTTTGTTAAATATATATTTCAAAGAAAGGGAAAATCATAGGGTTTAGTTTTAAGCTAAATGAAAGATCCAGGTCGACCAAATATGTCATACTCCCGTGCGAGGAAAAGACCGAAGACATGTTAGTTGCCTTAAAACCACCCAAACCGTGGCCCAAAACTTCCAGGAGTTCTCAACCACATTTTATTTTTATTTATTTTCAGTTTGCAAACCACGACCTGTTTTTTATCACCACCTTAAAATCAATTGATTCCACCGATATTTTATTCTCAAATCCGTTTATGCGAAGAAAACCCATCCTATGTTGCGACCCTAGTATTTATCTTTGCGGTAAGCTTATTCTGTGATGGGGAGAATATAGGAAACAAATATTGTTGATTAGGATCACCTACCAGGTAGCACGAATCAAATGGCGCGGATTATAGGGATGTGGTACTGAAAGTGGAAATGATGACTGTGTTACTTGAGTCTGTTCACAGTTTTGGTATTCTTTTATATATTTCGTGTCATTTTAATTATTTTAATTTTCATTGAAAAGATTATTGCAGAGTGTTTTTGGGTTGCCTGCTTTCTTACGTTGATGATCAGTTGGAAGGCTTGCGATTCGGTGAAGTTAAATAATTGGCATGATCGATGAAGGGAAGAAACGATATGATGAATCATTTGGTGGAAGAAAACCTAGTCATGTATCAGTGAGAGTTCCGATGCCTTCATGGCGAACAACAATATTTGTGAGAAGAAAATCCCATTACTAAGATCATGGTGACCTATCAAAGATAATGGATTGATTGCCTCTGTGTTTATCCGTTATATAACTCTCATTACCACCGATACTGATTAATTCTCAGTTCAGTGGTTCCATTACGGATTTATACCTAAAACAATGGGTGATGATGTGATGAATAAAAATTCGTATTGACGTAAAAAATCATCGTGAGCCACAGTTAAATTGATGGTTTCAGTGAAATGATTAAAATAGTTAATGACTATGATCATTCAAGATTCAAATACTTGTGACGAATCAAGAAGAAGTGGGGAAAATTTCTCATTGGCTCCATGTTGAAGTCAAGTGTCTGATCACAAAGAAGGCATGGTGAAATTTGATCTTAGTTCTTTTGTTGATGTTCATGCACTCTTGGAAAGAAGGAACGCCCTCCCCATTGAAGTCGCGAGTGACGACAGTCGGAAGGACCCAGGCCTGTCGATTCGATCGTTCCGTAAACGAATCATTGCCGCCGACCACCGACCCTTGCCGATGGCCATCTTCGACCAGTTTCATTCACCACTGCACCTTTTACCTGCTCCATTGATCGATTCATCTTGCCTCCCCATGAAACGAAGTTCAGTGACTCATGGTACATTAACTCATAAGAACACAAACGTTGCTTCGTTGCGTAATACTAATGATTAACGCCGGTCAGTTAGGTTGAACTTTTTGTTCCCTCGATTCTAATATCTTGCATTTTGGTACTGTGTTTCTTTTATTTTGTCGTATTTTGTTTGAATTCGATTATTATTTTGATTTTCTCTAATTTTGTTGAATCTTGTTGGATCTAATTTTGCTATATGATTTTCTATTTTCTTGTGTCAATTTTATAGGTGCATTTAAATTTGACAAATAAGATAGACAATCTGAATGGCGAAATTTTCATAACATATGCGAAAATTTGCGCGAGTCGCAGTGGTTCACTATTAGCGGCGTTGTACTAACTAATAATAATATCAGATTAACTGTAGTGATAGAAAAATTAAACATTTTCTGGTGTTTTCTTTTATTCTTTATTATTTATTATTGTTTGATTATATTGTTTTTTATTTCAAATGTTTGTTTTTTATTTCAAAATAAAAAAAATCAAAAAAATTCAAAATCTTCGCTATTAGACATAGCGAAAATTTATGAACATAGCCCGAATTTTCGTATGTCTAATTTTCTTCATTCTTGGTTGCTAGCTTAGCGAAAATTTGCGCTATACCCTGATTTTGACGCCAGATTTTGTTTATTCAGTAACTTTTTCGTCGGGCTGGTTTTAGGCGTTCTTGAAATGCCCAGATTGGAAAGCTTAGAGTGTGAATCGAATATGGCCATAAAGAACACTTTTGAAATTTTTATGATTATATGTTTTCAAATCTCCAACTTGTCACTTTTTTCCTCTCTTTCCTTTCACAACTTGTTTATTTAGACCCAAACGGAATTGAATGGGGTGTCGATGGAAAGTTTGCGAGGGTTCCTATCCAGAAATGATCACATCTCTATCAAAGGAGGTAACACTTCTCTAATTTTCTAATCAGAGCCCGTTTGGGACAGGATGTTTGGGTTGGGGAGGACTATGAGAAGTGGGCTTTTGTATTTATGTTTTATTATTATTTTGTGCAGAAGCCCATTTGTGATGTTCGGTGGCTTGTTGGGTTCCCCTTTCTATAAAGCTGTTATACTAAACAGCTTACTTTTTCAAAATCTGGACCCATTTTGCGATCAAAATTTTTGTTGTTTTACTATTTGCAGTTGGAAAATTTAAACTTTGTCCAATTCTATTGATGCTAGGTGGTTCCATGCTTGGTTGAGTGAATGATTAGTTGAATTCTTATTGATTTCGACATTTTTCTTCCACCTTTAGCTAACCACACACAGAGCACATTAGGTTTCAATGATAGGCTGAAAAACTGCGCAACCTCCTTTACTTTGCATAACCTACCCTAGTTTCATTGGCCTTTAATAGGTTAGGACCCATGTGGAAAGAAGGCGATGCATCTTAGAAAAAAAAAGAGAAAAGAAGAAAAGAAAAATAAATATTGCAATGCTTTGCTTGAAACCCAAGCACGGTCCGAGGGTATATGGCGAAAGCCTTTAAAGCCGGTGCCACTAAACTTTCAGCGGTTGGGAGCCCTTGGAGCTTGAGTGCTCGCTACATGGGTGGATAGGTGGAGTTGAGGCAAGTTATAGGTGCTGGAGTCTGAGTGGTGATCAGGGTGAAACCCTAAAGGTTTGTGATCGAAAGATCCTTATGACTTGGTACCCTAAGCCTTAATTGGTTAGAATTATTCGGTAGATCACATTACATGGACTTTGGTGAGGTCGATTCCTCGGCATTGCACCCTATAGCATAAAAGAATTGTGGAATAGAGTGGGTCTGATCTATTTAGGTTGGATTGCGCTTCGGTCATTAGTAGTAGCTAGGTTGGGGAGAGTGCGAGTTTGACGGTTGTGTTGAGAGCTAATCAAATAAACACTTAGATTTGGTGGAAGTTCACGGTTGATTCACGAAGGAGGCTCTTTTAATACTCAATTTTGTATGGCATTCATTCTCTCACTAGTAGTCATTGGACACGGCTTTGATGATTTTTACTTATGGTTAGGCATTACTCATTCACAACCTTTTTTGAAATACCATTTTTTGTGAGCGTTATTTTTTATAGTTTTATATGTATTTTATTACTTTCTTTCTTTCATTGCTAAAGGGACCCCAGCAATGTGTAGGTTGGGGGTGGGTGTGATTAGTGCTCAAAAGTGCTATTTTGAACCCTATTTTTAATATAGGTTTGGTAGCTTTTTATTAATCTTAATTCTTCTCATTAACTGATTGTATGTTGGTCCTATTACTTCTAATTACATTCCAATCTCTTTGTTTTTTGTAGTTTTTGCGAGGTGAAAGCCAAATTATCGTGTCAATCCAATCATAAAGTTGGGTTGATTTTCCATCAATTTCATATGGTCTTCTATCAATTTCAGCAAGCGGGAATGAGAATTTCCAAAGCATGAAGAAATGGAGATAATGTAGTGGGAATAGTAAGCGACGAGAACCCGATAGACGATGGCCATGAAGAAGGCAGTGAATTTAAGCTGTAGCATGGCGAAAATTTATAATCCCTACGCTTGAATTTTAGCTATGCCTAAGTACAGCTAAGCTAGCGAAATTTCGCTATCATAGAAAAAATTACTGTGCATAGCGAAATTTTGAATTTCGTATGCCTTGTATTTTCAGCTATGATGTGAAATTCCATGCATAGTGAAATTATTCTGTGTTTTGATGTTTTGATTCCAAACGACACGTTTTGATTAATTACCATTTGTCCCTATTATAATCTCATATTTTAGGCATTTTGTCATTTCACACATTGGGGTTGGCTATAAGCTCCTGGCTTTTGTAACCACCAACTTTAATCTTCAGTACCAGACTTTTTCATTTTGAGTTTGATTTCTCTCTTTTCTCTCCTCTTTCTCTCATTTTCTCGGCCACCAAACACCCCTTGAGGATGACAACTCAAGGGATACTTGGCTAGACCTCTTCCTCCTTGAAGAGGAGGGCTACTGGGCTTTGGATTTGAGGTAAACTGACAGTCCTCTGTTTTTATCGTAGGCATTTATTTTCATTTATGTTCCTATCCTTCACTCTAGGTTTAAATCTTCTAAATGCATCTTGATTGACCAGCGCATTTAGCGAATATTTTAGGATTCATTGGATGCTTGTGTTAGATTCAATGATATCCATTAGTTGCCTTCTATTTATCAACGTAGAGATGAGTCCGGGGAGAGTAGGTTTCCTTTATGCAGGACCATGAATGTTTGTTAAATGTCATATTTCAAAGGGAAAATCATAGGGTTTAGTTTTTGAAGCTAAATGAAGATCAGGATTTGGAAATGACTATATGTCCATGCTCCCAATGCGAGGAAAAAGACAGAAGACATGTTAGTTGCCTTAAAACCCTAAACCGATGTGAAACGAGTTCTATTTACATTTTATTTTTTATTTATTTTCAGTTTGCGAACCCACCCGACCCACTGTTTTTATCACCACCTTAAAATCCAAATTGAATTCTTATTTTTGACTTCACTCAATCATTTATGCGAAGAAAACCCGTCCACAGTGTTGACCTGGTGGCTATATTGCGACAGCTTGACTAAACGTGAGGAAGAGTATAGGGAAACAAATATTGTTGATTCCAGGATCTTCATGAAACACCGATCTTCCCCTCATAGTTGTTGAGCTCACTGTAGGCTAGTACATTAGGCTCGGCGCTCTGCCGTCCTCTTACGCTATTGAGCTCTGCATTGAGCTCTTTGGGCTCCTGAGCTACATGGCTCCACATAGCTCATGACCTTTTTAGTATTCTGGCTATGCAAGCCAGGCTCCTTGGCTACATGGCTCAGTGGTACTTGGCCTTTTAAAATTTTGTTGAAGCTGTGACTCTAGGCTCTTGAGCTACATGTCTAAAAGTGGCCACTTGGCTACGGCTGTTACGCTGCGCGGGTGAGCCTGGGCTCTTTGAGCTACATGGCTCAGTGGCTACTTGGCCTTTTGGTGTGCGCTTTGCGGCCAGGCTCCAGGCTCTGAGCTACATGGCTCGTCATTCTGCCTTAGCATTTTAAGTGCATTACCGCCTTTGTGACGTGGCTTTTGGGTTCTGAGCTGTGGCTCCGTGGCTACTTGGCCTTTTGAGCTGTTCGCATCTACAAACTAAACTGCGGGCTCTGAGGCTACATGCCGTCATTTCTTGCGTTTTTAATTTGTCTGTTCTATGCGAGCTTCCGGGCTCTTGAGTTACATGGTTTTGTGGCTACTTGGCCTTTTTGAGCTGTTACGCTCTTCGTATTAAGCTTCTAGGCTCCTGAGCTACATGGCTCTGTGGCTACATGGCTCTGTGGCTACTTGGCCTTTTTGAGTTGTTACGCTGCGGCCCAGTCTTGGGCCCGACGCTACATGGCTCACCGTGGCTACTTGGCTTTGAGCTATTGCGGCTCGTGAGCAGGCTTACAGATAATAAGCTACATGGCTCCGTGGCTACTTGGCCTTTTGGTGTGCAGCTCTGCAGCGATCTTCTAGGCTCACAGTACATGGCTCCGTGGATTCTTTTGGCCTTTTTTGAGTTGTTCACGCTCTGAATTGAATACGGGATTTGAGCTACATGGCTCCGTGGCTACTTGGCGCTGCCGGGGCTGATGCAGCTGCGTGGGCGGGATTTGGGCTCACGAAATTTCTACGTATTGGGTTTCAGATGAGGCTGGCAGCCTTACAGGGTTACGCTCTGCGACGAGCCTCACCCCCGGGCTCTTGAGCTACATGGCTCCGTGGCTACTTGGCCTTTTTGAGTTGTTACACTCTGCAAACTGAGCTACTAGGCTCCTGAGCTACATGGCTCCGTGACTACTTGACCTTTTTGAGTTGTTAGGCTCTGCAAATTGAGCTACTTGGCTCTTGAGCTACATGGCTCCGTGGCTACTTGGCCTTTTTGAGCTGTTACGCTCTGCGAATTGAGCTTCTAGACTCTTGAGCTACATGGCTCCGTGGCTACTTGGCCTTTTTGTCTTCCTTCCCTTAGAAAGGCGCGTGTAGCTTTAATGCGGTTATAGTCGCGTAAGACTCGATGTTGATGTAAATCTCTTCAGCGAAATTCCGACTTCATGCAGGATGGCACCTCATGAACCCTCATGTTGCGCTGCGTAGGACTGCGTCTTGTGGCGAGGCTATCGGAGGGTGTACCCTGCGAAGTGAATCTGTTCTTTGCGACTCAGTTGGTGGTCCCTGCGATCTCTAACGTTCCCTCGTCTTATTGGGGACCGCTCTCTGTTTTCTCTGCTCCTCCTTAGGGATCTGTCCCTGTCTGCTTGTCTCTTAAGGCTTCATTCTCTTTTTTTATCGCCCCTGCTCTTTTTCGTTTTTAGAGTAGAGGCTTCTTTGTAAACCAGGAGGGCTTCTTCACCCAGTTGATATGCTTCTCGGTTTGGCGATGACCACAGCCTGCCCCTTGCACGAGGGTTCTTTGAGATAGAGAACATTAGGTCTTTTGACTACCTCCAGTCTTTGTCAAGCAAGCGATAACGGCCGAACTTCGTCGAGAATATCCACCTTTAAGCGACTCGAGTGTTAAACCTTTGAACATATGGCCTCGGGCTTTGCCAGAGGCTACGCTGTAGTCGAGAAGGTGATAACTCGGCTTCCTGTACGTCCTTGCTCCGATAAAGTGGGAGACGAATGCGATGGAAAGTTCTGTGAACGATGAGATGAATGACGGTGGGAGTCTATGAAACCAGGCCAATGCTGGGCCCTTTAGTGTGATAGCGAAGGCTCTGCATCGTACGGGGTCCTGATACCAATGTAGTTCCATCTGATTTTTATACGTATTGAGGTGGTCTATTGGGTCTTTTGTCCCGTCGAACGTCTCGATCTGCGGCGTGCGAACTTTCTTGGAAGGGAAGTCGCGACCTTCCCCAGGCGGTGAATGGGGATTCGGTTTGTTGTACCCGGGCGTCACATGGGGCTAGGTTTAGCCTTTCACCTTCGCGCTATGTGGGCGATTTCTTCTTGGATATCCCACTGAACCTTTGCTCCCGACCTCACCGTTGCGATCCTCCTCAGGGGTTGTAGTAAGGATCATGCTCCTGGTGTGGCTAGTTTCACCTTCTCATCACTTCGACTAGGGTCGAGGTGTTGTTCTTCTCCGGTAACAGGGTTTTGGTTTTTTCGGGCCTGTCGTGTCTCCACGAGGTGCTCAGTATTTGCACAGTGAGTTGTTCCAACTCTTTCGGCAAGTGTTGGTTGTGGCGCGGGCGCCTCCACCTCGCTCAGGTGTTGGCTGCTTTGTGCCACACAGCAGCGCCTCGAAGTCTGGCATCCTGGCCCCATGGATAGGTATCCTTGGAGGATTGGCGTTGCTCCTGCTTGTGTTTCGAGTTGATACCATCAGTCGTTGAGAGGTTAGCTTTATTTGTAAAGGAACTATCGTTCCCACAGACGGCGCCAAATTGATGATGCTTTTTCAGCGGAGCGGGAATTTGGAGCGTGCTTGGGTGTTGGGCCGGTCGGGTTGGCGCAGGCGTTGGACTCCTCTGCCATGAGAAAGCAAAAAAAGGGTCGGCGGGGCTCGCCCGTTGCCTCTCCGATGCCTAAGTCAATTCTTTCCGACGGAAGAGAATATCAACTACTTAGGGAATGAAGTTTTGTGCATATGTCTGCGTACCTTTCACTGATGGGGTGGCCTGGTATTTATAATAGATGATCATGACAACTTTCTTAATTGGATGATGACACTGAATTGTATGTTTCCTAGTTGGATGATGACATTGAATAGTATGTTTCCTAGTTGGATGATGACATTGAATAGTATGTTTTCTTGTTGGATGATGACACTGAATAGTATGTTTCATGTTTGGATAATCCTGATAATTCTCACTTGAGTAGGAGATTTTCTTCTTTATAGTAAGCCAGATTAATAAGGGATAATTGATGGGTAATAATTGGGAAATATCTTACTTTGAGTGGTGGAGGGTGGAGTGTTTTCCCCTAATATGGATTCTTTAGGCTACCGACCTTTTAAAGGGAGTGAATTAACGGGCCCACTTGTTTTGGCTTTATGTTGGGAGATATCGTGAGGACTATTGTTTAAAATCTGGCGTTTAAATTTAATCCGGATTTTGGGCTTGCGTCATGGAGTGCAACGCCTATTATTTCAAATCCCATCAATCTTGAACCTTCAGCATCAGGTGGGGCATCTGTATTGTTTTGAGATTCTATGCTAGTGGTGCAACTCTATGATGCAGTTTCTCACTTAAGTGTAATTCTGATAGACTAGATGAAGAATAATAAATAAAAAAGAAAATAATTTCCTTTAACATTTAGATACAATTATTAGGAAATATAGACAATCAATTAGGAAAGATATAAATATAATTTATTTTAACAGTTAGATACAATTAATCAAGGTAACGGTAACATTTACATATAATTGATTAGGAAAGACATGTAATCAATTACAAATCAATTATAAGTAATCAAAATAACTTTTACGTATAATTGATTTGGAAAGACAATAGACAAACAATCAATTACAAATATATTAACAAGGATAGTTTGGAAAGAAAAGCTGTATTACAAATGATGGTTCTGGAATTAAAAACTCTAAAACAGGTCGTAAAGTAGTATAGATATAGATTAAACATTACTCATTACAAAAATACTTTTCAGCATTAAAAAACAAACCCCACTTGAGTATCATGCTTATTAACATTAACTGCAAGTTAGTGTACCTTTAAATTATTTAATCTTTACGGAGAAAAAGACCAATGAATTAGAGATTAGAAAAATGTAAAATTAATTTATTAAAGAGACCATTTCGCTCCCCTTTTAGTTTTTTTATAAAAATAATAATAATAATAATAATAATAATTTGCGTTCTCTTTTTAAAAAGACAATTTCTCTCCCCTTTTAGTAATCGAATTGGAGACATAATTTATTTAATCTAATCTCGAAAAGAAAAAGTGTTTTTCATATACAAATTTAAAAACGATCACAAAATAAAAACTTATTGAAAGTAATTTAAAATTTATGTAATCTTATATGAAGAATGGTATTTAGGTTGTGGTTTTATATAATTTTTTTAATTAAAAGACAGTGTTTGCATGATTAAAAAAACTACCTCAAATTAATAGAAATATAAAAAATTTAATTATTTTATAATAAATGTATTAAATTTAGTCCATTACAATTTACAACGTCTCGAGTTACTACTGGTTGGGAAACTTTGAAAACGATATAGACATTTAACATGGAAAATTTTGTTCACTTCCTTTTCACGAGGCCTTTTTTCTTTTCTAGGGGGCCCTAAAAACAGATGCAAGCATAAAATAACATTGACTTCACCGATTTAACGCGTGATTAATGTAGACTTAAAATTTCAATGTGATCAATAAAATCTACAAGCAATTGATAAGTGGGTCCTGGTTTCCCTTGACTATTCTATAGATATTCGGATAAGGGTGGCCAGTTCGTATGCATGGAGTCGTGTTAGGTATCGATGTCCCGATATTGATCGATCCAAAATCAGAGCGTAAATAATAGCGTGTCGACGTTTTACTGCTTCCGAATCAAGTGATTTATTATTGATAGTGTTAGGCTATTTCGACAGATATATTCATTAATTTGATTATTTAAAATAATAAGAATTATAGTTAATCATTCATGTTTAACACAAATAATTTATTAAATTTAAAATGTTTATTAATTTTATTATTTAAAATAATAGGAATTATAATTAATAATCTATATTTAACACAAATAATCTATTAAATAAGTTAATTAATTAATATAATAATTAAACGATGTCAATTTAGGTCAAATTAGAGTATTTAGGCGTAACCACGAATATGACTCGTTCGCGTGTTGAATGAGTTACTTGAATATGACCAAAACACGATTATACTCAACCCAAACCCGTAAAAACCGTATTAAATTCGTGTCGTGTTCACATGTCGTGTCAAATTTTGCCACCTCTATTTGGATTGGTGTTTTAAGGCATTGATTTTGGAATAATTATAATTAGACATATAAATAATTGATTAGGATTTTATAAAAAAATAATTGTATTTCAAATATGATAGTATTTAGATAGTATATTAACACTGTTCATTATGGTCATATCTAGGAAATTAAGATAGTATTTACAATTTATTAGGATAGTCCCAAAATATTATTATACCTAAAAGATAATTATTTTTTATGAAACCTTGCGGAACCATGTATATTACATTCTTTGGGCTTTCTTTAAAATTATTCCCAAATCTGAAATATAAGTCTCCCTTTTATCATTTACTCTGTCTAAACCTTTCTCGCGGTATACTCCATTAGTTTGTGTTGTACAATTGCTCTGTCGCTTCTACCAGGGCACAGCAGCCTGTAAAGATGTTTCTTCAGCACTTATTGCTTCTAATCCTTATGCACCCACTTAGCAGCAGCTCCACTACTACCGACACCATCACTCCCGACCAACCCTTAAGAGATGGTGAGCTTCTACTCTCCAGAGAGTCCAGGTTCGCTCTTGGCTTCTTCAGTCCACAGAATTCTACACTCCGCTATGTTGGAGTTTGGTATAACACAATTCCTGAACAAACCATTGTTTGGGTTCTTAACCGAGACCATCCTATAACCGATACCTCCGGAATCCTCTCCATCCACACTTCTGGAAACCTCCTTCTACATCGGGGAAACACTACTACTCATGTATGGTCCACAAATGTTTCCATCTCATCAGTGGACGCTGCTGCGGCTCGGTTGTTAGATACCGGAAACCTAGTGTTATTCCAAAATGATGACAAGAAGATCGTGTGGCAAGGCTTTGATTATCCCACAGATAATATAATTCCTCACATGAAAATCAGGCTGAATCGGAGAACCGGCTTCTACACGTTCTTAACTTCTTGGAAGTCCCAAACTGACCCAGGAACCGGGACATACTCGTTCGGTCTTAACGTCAGTGGCTCTCCTCAAATGTTTCTAAGCCAGGGTTCTGAGCGGCTATGGAGAACCGGTCACTGGAATGGGATACGGTTTAGCGGTGTGCCGGCGATGACATATAGATTTATATACACTTCTATGTTTCTGAGCAATCAAGACGAAATGTATTATATGTTTACTTCGGTCAACGCATCCGTTCTTACGAGGTTAACGCTCGACCCCGACGGCTATATCCAGCGGAGCGCGTGGTATGAATCGAATGCGAAATGGGTGAACTTCATCACTGTCCCAAGGGACGGATGCGACAGGTACGGCCGGTGCGGACCCAACAGCAATTGCGACAATAGGGGGGCCGAGTTTGAGTGCACGTGCCTGGCGGGGTTCGAGCCGAAGTCCCCACGTGACTGGTTCTTGAAAGACGGCTCAGCTGGATGTCTCAGGAAGGAAGGATCCAAGGTGTGTAGGAGAGGGGAAGGGTTTGTGAAGGTGGAATCTACAAAGCCGCCAGATACATCTGCGGCACGTGTGAACATGAACATGAGCTTGGAAGCCTGTAGTGAGGCATGCCTGAAGGACTGTTCTTGCAGTGCGCGCAACTGCAAATGTGAGCGGAAGTGGGAGTGGGTGCTTGTCTTGGTATGGGGATTTGATGGATATTAGAGTGCTTCCTGAAGGGGGCCAGGATTTATATGTGCGTGTGGATGCCAAAACTCTAGGTATGGATGCTAACATTTAATTTTTGAGGTTTGATGGATGGTTTCTCTCTCAGATTTATTATATCATTTATTATGTTTTGTAGCTGAAATTCAAAAGCGATCAAAAGGTTTTCTGGCGAAGAAGGGGATGATGGCAGTTTTAGCGGTGGGGGCTGCTGTGATTATGGTTCTCTTGGTCACATCGTTTTTGTTCTTAAGGAAAAAGATGAAAGGTAATCAAACATATTTTTTTTTATGGCACATTTAAAGCTTTTGATCCAATGTTTGCGCCTTGGGCATAGATTGATATGAAGATTTTTTATTATAGTTTATTTTATTGAGGATGTACTTGCTAGGAAAAGCAACCATTCTAATAAATCAATTTGGGGATGAGTGTTTTTTCAATGCTTTTGTGGTACTAAGGAATTATATTGTTTCCTTCATGTTTTCCCCACAATCAAAGTAGCATTATTTATTATAGAATTAACTTCCATGACAGGGAAAGGAACGCAAAACAACATGTATAATTTGAGACCTGGCGCTACATGGCTTCAAGACTCTCCGGAAGCAAAGGATCATGATGAAAGTACAACCAATTCTGAATTACAATTCTTTGATCTGAACACCATAGCTGAAGCCACAAATAATTTCTCTTTTGAAAACGAAGTTGGACGTGGTGGTTTTGGCTCAGTTTTTAAGGTAGTGACTAGAGAGTCATTCTCAAATGTATGATGACTACTGAAATTGTTGGACTTTCTTTCTTTGCACTAACTTTAACTAATTAGTCGAAGCTGAATTTTCCTAATTCTGAATAATCTAATTCTATATGAGATTATCAGGGTCAGCTATCTAATGGACAAGAAATAGCTGTGAAAAGATTATCAAAGTGTTCAGGACAAGGGAAAATAGAATTTAGGAATGAAGTGACACTTATTGCAAAACTCCAGCACAGGAACCTTGTGAGGCTTTTGGGTTGTTGCATTCAAGAAGAAGAGAAGATGTTAATCTATGAGTACTTGCCAAACAAAAGTTTAGACTCTTTCATTTTCAGTACGTATCATTTCTTTTCTACCATTTCCATTTCTTCAATCATATAAGGTTCTTTCATAATCAGTTGGACAAATTACTTGCATAGCTAATAAATTAGAAGTCATTATTAGTTTATTTGAACATCGTTTTACTAATTGATTATTTATATATCTTTGGGCTATAGATGAAACAAAGAAGTCATTGTTAGATTGGAAAAAACGCTTTGAAATTATCGTCGGAATTAACGAGGATCTTATATCTTCATCGGGACTCAAGATTAAAAGTCATTCATAGAATCTAAAAGCAGTAATGTTCTACTAGATCTTTAAAATGCTTCAAAAATTTCAGATTTTGGTATAGCTAAAATATTTGGAGGAAATCAAATGGAAGGAAACACAAATCAGTGGGTCGAACACATAGTAAGTACTATCATGTTTGAGATGCCAATAAAACATAATATTCAATATGTTCTAATAGATTATTTTATTTGTTATTACAGTGGTTATATGTCACCTGAGTATGCAATGGAAGGGTTGTTTTCTACAAAATCCGATGTCTATAGCTTTGGGGTTTTGCTATTAGAGATCATTGCTGGGAGGAGAAATAATGCTTATTATCAGGAATGTCCTTATATTAACTTAGTTGGACATGTGAGTAAATTGAATCTCTTTTGCCTCACTTCTTTATTTTCATTCTTTATAGTAAGCTAATAGTGGTAAATTTCTTAGGTTTGGAACCTATGGGAAGAAGATAGAGTATTGGATATTATCGATTCGTCACTAGAAAAGTCATACCGGGAAGATGAGGTATTGAGATGCATCCAAATTGGGCTCTTATGTGTGGAAGAATCTGCAAAAGATCGGCCTTCTATGTTGACCATTATTTTCATGTTGGGTAACAACTCTGTTCTTCCTCTTCCCAAACGCCCTGCATTTACTTCAAAAACAACTCATGAGGGTGAAGACCTGTCATCCTCTGGTGGAAGATTTCTATCTATAAATAATGTGACTGTAACTATGTTTCAACCTCGCTAAATGATTACAGACTCACATGTCATATACTGTATTTATACTCCATGATAAGGACTTGTATACTCAGTTTCATAATTAAGAGAAAACCCTTTGGTTTAATGATCATATTTAGATAATTGAACGACTCTATATATAATTGTATGCTCAAGGATAAGGCAAGAATGGATGCTTGCAGGTATGGTCAAACTATCGGTCAACGCATTGAATTTATGAGCTCATCATTTCCAACATTAAGGCCTTAAAATCATACAACTAAAATAATTTAACATTGAGTATAATCATGCTTCTTAATATTAATAACAAATCAATGTATCTTTAAATTAGTTAATCTTCACTTCAAAAAAAAAGTTAATCTTTTCATTAGAGGAAAACAAACAACAATTTAGATTTAGAAAAAATAATAATTAATTTATTAGTTTTAAATCAGTTTTTTTCTTTTATTTTATCTTGATGTCCTCATTCCCTTATATTTTCATCAATCTTCCATGCATGAACCTAATATAGGACTATATATTCATCATTACCTAACGATACATATGGATATAAAGATAAGCAATTAATATCCTACTATATATTGAAATGATTCCAAAAAGAAAAGATGGGGGCAACCAAATTGAAGGCTACCCATCAAGTTTATTTTATCTGTCCCTACAATAGTCAAATATGAATTATAGCTTGGAGTCTTGGGGGAAAAAACAATGCTCACTATCATGGTAATCCCTCCTTGACCTAGGTTGGACATGTGAGTTAACTGAATTTGTTAACTTATGTAGAGAAGGTAAGCTTACTGATTGCTCAAGTTCTGAGAAGTTGTAAAAATTAATTATTTTATCTACCAGAGGTAGTGTATATATATAAGTATCATTCAAGTTCTCTCTCTTTATGAATTTTCAGCAAACGCATAAATAATATAAAATAACGAGAAGAATGCAGCCTAACATCATATTCCGCCATGTCAAAATTGAGAGACTAAGGTTATGATGGGTGTCCATATAAATTAAAACACAAAAAACAGTGCTTCTATTTTAAGTTCATTTGCAAAATTTTCAAGATTACCTTTGATTCATAGTTTCCTTCTGAATGGTGAGTCAACAAGAGTGATGTTCTCAAGTGTCATCCCTTGCGACATCCCACAACTGCTGACATCTGTATTGATTTGATTGGCAGTTAGAAAACCATGTTCTTTGTCATTCAATTTTAGGGAATGTTTGGGTAGGTGAATCCAAGAAGTTTTTGGGGAGGAGAACATGTTCTCTAGAGAGAGTGAGTAGAGAAAGAAACTGTTCTTTGTTTTTTCTGAAACTTTGCTCTGTATTTTTCATGGTGTAAACTTGAAGGTGTGTTGAACTCAAATGGTATCCCCTCATTCTTATTAGCAGATGATGATTTGATCTAGCTAGCTGAACTATATGCAGGGTAATCTATGCCCTAACTAGTATAAATCTTGTGTCCCATCTCTGCTTTTTCATTCTTTGTTTGTTTGTTTTCTTTTTTTAATAATAAGCCAGGTTTGTTTCCTTGATTGTCTTTCTATTGGTGTCATCTTATGTACGCCCTGAAGGTGTTCGATCTTATGTTACAATGGCTTCATCTACCACAAAACAAGATATTGAGAAATTTGATGGTTCAGACGACTTTTCACTGTGGAAGATGAAGATGTTAGCTCTTCTTGGTAACTTGGGTCTTGATGAAGCACTAACTGGTGAGGCTCGAATGCCTACATCATACACGGAGGAGAAGAAGGAGATTATGAAGAAGGCCTACAATACTATCATTCTTAGTTTCGGTGACAAGGTGCTAAGAGAGGTCTCCAAGATGAAGACTGCTAAGATATTTGGTTAAAACTAGAGAGCTTGTATATGACCAAGAATTTTTCAAACAGATTGTATTTGAAGATTCGAGTTCTTTACTCAGAGATAAACAAAGGTAAGAATCTACAATGCATATAGATGGATTTATTAAGCTTTGTCTTGATCTAGAAAATATTCAAGTTGAATATGATAATAAGGATATAAGGCTTTAGTTTTGCTGCACTCATTACCAAAGTCCTAGGAGACTTTTGTGTACATTTTGAAGGTAGAGAGACAATATCCCTTGAAGATGTCATAGGTGTGGGTACCAGAGGCCAAGGCCCAAGCGCTCTACTAGCGGCCAGGCCAGTAGGGTAATAGGGATGATGGCCCAATCGATGGGCTACTTAGTTTTCTCTCTATCAGTCAAGTCAAACATACATCCCCATCCAGGGTAAGTATATACCTCTTAAATACTTGTCCCTTATGGCCGAATCTTTGTTTAAAAAGCATAGGATGACCTCTCGGGTCAGTAGTATAAGTCATGCTCATAACCACCCTGAGGGTGTTCAAACATTTCTTGAGGTAGAAAGTGCAGACGATTGGGCTATCTAAAAGGAAGAGCAGTGTACTTATGCAACCTCCACTTCCCTTTCTATTTCAGAAGGAAATCTTCTACTTTCCATGGAAAGAGGATCGCCTTCCTTTGGGATAAAAAGGAGGAAAGAACATAAGAAAAAGGTACGCGATTCCATACTGGAAAGGAGAGCGTTTTCACTCTCCAGGAAGACAAATCTAACTTATGCATCGGAATGACAGGCGAATCTGCGATTTCTTATTTGTTTTTGTAGGTATTCGCCTTCATTTGGTTTATGCTTCAACGGTTCAATGATTCAGAAAGTTCAAGAGACCACAATAGGAGCATTGAACTCAAAAGAACTGCAAAGGAGGAATGAGATTAAACCAACCCCAGTGTAGCCCTCAGCTACTGTAGGTATAGTGGCTCTAGGGTTGTCCATAGGGATGGGTTTTCCTTTTTGGTTTTGTAATCTTATGCCCTACTTACTTTATGAAACTGAAATTAAAATAGAAAACTAACGTGTTGGTTTTTCTATTGTTTTGAGAAGGGATGATTGGTGATTTTTAAAGAAAGTCTCAAGGGTTCACCAAATCCGGCCTCACCATGGTAATTTGAAGGGCTTTGTAAATTCCCGATCGTCGCTTAAAAATCGGAGTCTATAGTTGATCCTCTAAACTTCCCCTAGGTTCTTACAAGATATATTTGAAGCAAAAATTCTAGGTGTAGAGTAAGTATTCCATACCTAATTTTAAAGGTATCTGATAGGTTCTCAACTCAATCCTTTGGGTTTCTGGACAAGAGACAATCTATTACGCATGTTGGGTGAATGGTACGCTGCATAAGCACCTAACATACCATTTAGACTTGCCAAGTATCAAGAAGACTAGTTGAAGAGAAGAGAGACTCCTATACGGATGGTCGAGAACCGGAATTTGTGCCTTCCCATATAAGGAGTCCCGACTAATGTACTTTTGGAGCCTTTAGGCCCTCTAAAGTGCTAAAGTTACTCATGATTTGAAGCATGCTACCCCCTTCAATCACATTGGAGGCGTGGATCCGATCCACCTCACCCCGATAAGATGAATACTCACTCATGGTGAGTCTTAACTGCACCATGAATGAAAAGAAAATAAGAAAAAATAAAGACAAAACGAATCGAAACCTTCTATTAATGAAAAGGGGAAAATGATCTCCTAAAATTACAAACCATTCTAAAACTAAGAAAAAGCAAACCTTTTTTATCCCTTTGATCATCTACCCTGATTCATAATACATCTCTGGAGGTTTAATTTGTGCCCAAGGCAAGTATTTTTCTAATAAATATTGAATCCTGAAGTTTGGAGTTCAAAAACTTGCTATTCTCTATCTACCATAACTTTCACACTAAGTATGGGTGTTGGAGCAAAATTTCGAAACCAATGCCTAGGTCAATGAGAAATCACGATTCCTAGTCACTTTAGCGAGGAGACGATGCGAAATCGCACTGAAGTAGTGCAAAATGCTCTAGAACGGCTTATATTCCTCCATCTTCTTGCACGATTATTTCTTCATGGTCCCAACTTGACTGAATTGCTTCAACAACTTCCAAGCTCGCACAAAAGATACGAGATATCTTATTTCTTCGATCTCATTATTTTAAAGAGTCATAAAAAAAATCCTAATAAGGCCATTATGCCTACCTGTACTCAATAAAATCATTAGTAATGTGTTTCGGGGCTAACAACGTACAAAGTCAACAAAGTGTGAGTTTCCAATACAAAAATGGTTTTACAATGGGAAAATTAAGTATATAAAAATGTCATTTTTTATCGATTATCAATTAAGGAACAATCCGGAGAGGGATACAAGGCAGAACTAATAAGAAGGAGCATAGATACAAGAGTAAGTCTAGATCCAAGTTTTGAGGTGGAAGAAAAATAAGATGTTATCACTGTCATGAGACTTTGCCTAACAAGAAAGAAGACTGGAAAGGAAAAAGAGACAAAGCAAGTGAATGCTACAGTTCTTGAAGATGGTTATGAGAGTGATGATGTGCTTGTGGTTGCTACACACAATTCCGATAAGTAATGGATCATGGACTCGATGTGCTCATTCCATATGACACCTAATTACAAGGACTAGTTTGAGAATTATATGAAGGTTGAAGGGGTCAAGTTTTCTTGAAACAAGCCTTGCACTATAGTAGGAATTGGTAATGTGAGGACCAAGACTCATGATGGGATCGAAAGAATTCTCGCCGAAATAAGACACATACTCGAGCTGAAGAGAAACCTTATATCTCTAGGGATGTTAGACCAGCATGGTTACAAGTATAAGTGTTATGATGGTTTTCTGAAGGTTTCCAAAGGTTCTATGACAGTCATGGAGGGAATAAGGAGCAATGGACTTTATACACTTCAAGCTAGCACAGTAATTGGAGTTGATGCTATTCTGACATACCAAAAACTGTCTAAAGCACAACTATGGACTAGGAGTCTTGGTCATGTTAGTCAATGAGATTTGATGGAACTGTTGGATTTCTAGGGCGGTAGATCATACATTATGCAATGGAAAAAAAAATCGCCTACTAACCTAACTAGGGATCCATATGATCCAATTAAATGGTTCAAGGATAGAAGAATACCTTCTTCTTTGCATTGAAAGATTCTTTATAGTCTTGTGTGTGAGCAAAGCCTTTCTTGTCAAATTGAAAAGCGTAGTAGGAGTGCTCACACCCTCTATAGCTACCCACACAAATGAGCCTCTTAGAAACCTCGAGATGAGCCATTTGTGTAGCATGGGGTTGACTCTCGAAACCACAGCCACCTCAAGCGTGAATGAGGCCCATGAAATTTCGTAGGTTTAAACACTAATTTAAGCTCAATGCTTGGTTTTCAGTCCATTCTAAAGATGTGATCCTATAGGTCCACATAAAGTTGATAGTAGGCTCAAAGCCTATTTTGAGCCCACAAATAATAAGTAGCATCTATGAGCATTATGACCGCTGAGTGTGGATGTGTAGTCGACATAACTGTCAGTGAGCGTCGTAATCCTTTTATCACTTGATATCTTGATTGAATACAAGCGTAGATTCATCCTGCTATGATTCAATCATGCAATTTATTGACCTCCATGTAAACTGATAATACAAATGACATTAATAACCCTTATTAATTCATTTGAGTACGGCCATGCATTTTCAGTCTCACTTGTCAAGGGGCTCCATGGATCTCTCTCTAAAAAGAGAGACAAATCCCTTTCATTCACTCATGTCCCTCCGCATGATTTATTCTATGTCTAACTACAAAATGTATTACCACCCTATATTAGATGATGTTGAATTGTGTCAAAACATAGAACTCCTCATGTTGGGACCCATGGTGGTATAGGTCGAAGGGCAAAAAAGAATACATCACTATGTTGAGAATTACTTATGACATGATCATGTAATTATTGAGATTTATCGCAGTGGGTGAGTCAATACAATGTTCTCAACATGTACCTATGAGTTGGCTTGATATGCATATCCATGATTAGTAGAATGATCATCGGTCACACTCCATACTAGTCTTAATTCATTATTGCTTCATCAATAATGAGCAACCAAAGACAATTTAGTATTCCATGTCAAGCCTATGTACCACTATCAAGCCTATGCTGATTTCTTTATCTTTGTGTTCTTGAATTCATATTCTCATGCATCGAAGCTTTCTCAGTTATAACAAATGGTATCAGAGCTTCAAGTTAAAGATCTCTGCAATAAAAAAAGATTACGGAGCACACAAGATGACGATAAAATGAATTTTAGTTCAAGATGGAATTGGTTGCTCTCTTATCAAGATGTGGTAGATGATTGACTTGATGAAATTTGATCAAATGTGGAAATTGTTAGAAGATGTCTTAAATTCCTAATTTGTATTAATTCCTTTTTGTGAAGATTATTTTATAGGATAATTCATAGTTGTTATATTATTGTGATATTAGGTTTCCTTATAGAATAAGGAAATATTTTAGGAATATCCCTATAAATATTCTTGATCACAAGGGGAAAAAGTCATGAGAGAGAGATGGGCTTGTAAAGTCTATTCGGTGTATGCAGAGATGTAAGGGTTTTAGGTATTGGGAGTTTTGTAAGGTATTTTCTTGGGATTGTAGGCATCCTAGGGTTTTGTGGTTTTATGATTTTTCCTAGTCGTCGCAATACTTTGATACTCCAATCTTGTACTCTATGTTTTCAAGAATAGTGAAAAGATTCTCACTCATTTGTGGATTTAGGCATAACTGGTGGAACCATATTAAAACCACGTATCTTTTACGTGATTTCTTTATCTTTTGTGTTCTTTAATTCATATTCTCATCCATCAAAGCTTCCGTGATTCATAACATTTGTTATAGTAGCAGAAGCTTTGATACATGAATATGAATTCAAACATGAAATAAAAATCAATATAAAATTCACAAGGAGTTTTAACATGAATTTTAATCAATATGCCTACATCCTGAATAAGAGATAATCTTTCACTATTTCTAAAATCGAGTACAAGATTGAAATATCAACATATTGCGGCATTGGAAAAAACTTATAAAATCCTGAAAACCTTATGATACCCACAATATAGAAAAAATATCTCATAAAACTCTCAATCCACACAAAAACCCTTACATTGTGCCTGTGAATCTTTAATCTTTTCCTAAGCTTACCCATAATATTTATAGAGATATTCCTAAAGCATTCCTTATTCTATAAAGGAAATATAATATTCTGATAATATAACAACTAGAATTATCCTATAAATATTCTTTACAAAAATGAATTAATACTAAATATGAATTTGAGGACATATTCTAACAATCTCCACAACTAATATCAAATTTCATCACAATCTTGATAAGAAGAGCAACGCTCCATTTTAAGCTGAATTCCTTTACCTTTGTCCTGTGTTCTTAGTAATCTTTGTTCTTCACGAGTTCTTTTAACACAGGCTTTATTACCATTTATTTATAAATTGCGAAAGCTTTGATGTTGGAGAATATCAATTCAAGAACACAAATATAAAGAAACCAACGTAAAGGTGTACGAGGGTTTTAACATGGTTCGGCCAATTATGCTTACATCGACGGATGAGTGAGAATATTTCCACTATTCTTAAAAACACAAAGTCTGAGATTGGAGTATCCAAAAGTATTGCGACTGACTAAAGGAAAAATCACAAAATCACAAAAACCACACATAAATCTCACGAAAATACCTCACAAAACTCTTAATATCTAAAACTCTTATATCTTTACACTCACCGAATATCTTTTACAAGCTAGCCCATCACTCTTTCATGACTTTTCGCCTCGTGACAGAATATTTATAAAGATATTACTAAAAGTTTTCCTTATTTTATAAAAAAACCTAATATTACAATAATATATGACTAAAAATTATCCAATAAAATAATCTTAACAAAAAAATATTAATACAAATTAGGAATTTTAGACATATTCTACCATCACCCCCAACAAACCTTTAAGAGATGGTGAGCTCCTAGTCTCGAAAGAGTCTAGGTTTGCTCTTGGCTTCTTCAGTCCACAGAATTCTACACTCCGTTATGTTGGAGTTTGGTACAACACAATTCCTAAACAAACAGTTGTTTGGGTTCTTAACAAAGACCATCCTATTAACGCTACCTCCGGAGTCCTCTCCATCGACACTTCTAGAAACCTCCTTCTCCATCGGGGAAACATTACTACTCATGTTGTGACGCCCCAATCCCAAGGTGTCTCGTTGTGACGAATCAGCTAAGCGGAATCTTTCGTAGATGTCGAATTGGCAGGCACCACTCACGAAAATCGGGGCGAGGAGTCTCCTTTATGCGGGGGCTCTGCGAGATCTGAAACACTGTCCCAACAATTATGACAGCCTTGAGGAATTAAAGTCTGCAGTAAAAGTGGCCAACCAGGCAAATGCGTCAATACTAAAATTACATCAACTATATACCAATAGTTCAAGAGTTATTACAATACTCTTAACTGAGAGCATATATCAAAATTTAAGTTTTAATACATGTTCTACAAAGCAGATACAAAGCCCTGACCCGACTTTCTTAAGCGCGGCCTGCAGTGAAGCATCCTCCCGTACACTCCTGGCCACGAATAGTGATCCTGATAGGGTGAGCAAAGCCCAGTAGTGATAATTTCTTACGTGGGTTACTCCCCACCTAAGTGCACATGTCATGGAAAACAATCACAATCAAGTAAATACATGATCCTACTTGAATGTCTACATGCCCAAACCTATGTCTCGAGTCCTCACAGAGCTCCTAAAGCATACTGGCGAATGCTAGTAAAATCACAGTTTTCAAAACAAAAGCTTTTTGTTCTCAAAACAAAAGCTTTTTGTTCTCAAAACAAAAGCTTTTTGTTCTCAAAAACTTACTACCAAGATTCGGTAAAAATATTAGACTACCCTCCGAGGCGAATCTGTTGGATAACGTTAAAACAGTTCATAGGCCCCTCAGCGTAGATTGGAAACTGGACAATCTCTCAACACAATTCTCGAAAAATCTTAGATTGAAATTCCTTTCACAAACATTTTTTTTCCTTTTTATTTTCTTTCATGTCATGCACTCACTCCTAATATTCATGATTGCCCCGGTGCATATGGAATGCATTATGCCAATTCGACAACTCATGCACAATATATAAAACATGTATATATTAACATAATTGAATTATAAATCAAGTTATTAAAATCTGTCAATACTTAAAATTAGCTCATGGTAATTAAAAACACAAACAATTCATTTTTTGAATCCATACAGCATCGCAAAAATTCACACGAAAATCAGTAGAGCAGTGAAACCCTCGGGTTAGTATTGTTCACGACCCTGTAGTAAGGAATTTTCTCCTCGGTTCAAATGTTTTGGGGCGGGATTATGGCTAAATCAAACCTGGGGAATATTCACAACCATTTTACGCAGCTCTTTAGCCAAAGAATAACACGAGTAACAAAAGATCCCTACTCTTGGAGTTGTCGGAACTCCACAAAATCGGTGTCCACTCGTAGCCCTCGCTGCGTATAACAGCTTTACTTCTTGGCCTAAAACGAACCGACGGTCCAAACGACGGGAAATCTATAGAGAAGGCACTTTTTCTCTCTCTAAAATTCCAAACCAGCCACCCACTGCACATTTCTCTTGTTTTTGGAGAAGAAGACTATTCCATTTTTTTTGTCGTATACACTTAACTTTTAAAAATTTCCCAATGTGTCCCTAAGCTTTGGATTTTTGACACATGGCTTAATATAAGTCATTCATCTTATCCTCTCACTAATCATGCAACATGTGTCACATGAGTACATGTAGTAGGTGACTTTTGTCACATCATGTCTTTTACAAGTCGTTTCTGGCTTTTGGAGCATAGTGCCTCGAAAAAAATGAAATTTATTTGTCTCGAGTGACGAGTCGACATAGTATTTAGATTTCGTGAGCGATTCAGCGGTGAAATGCGTTTCGTCATCCGAGATCTAGAAAAATTTCAGATTTTTTACGAAATTACAATTTTGCCATTTTTCAGAAAATTTGAATTTTGCTTAGGTCTTATTCTCCCCCTCCTTAAAGACTCATCCAAGAAGTTTCTAGACAATCCACCAAATAAATCACATGCTTATCTGGCGTATCTTTATACCATGCACATGTAAACTAGTCATTCAGTATTAAACGACTAAACCACGTACCTTCATCCTAAGCGAAGGGATAGGTGGCATATCGTGTCCTCGGCAGCTCCCACGTTGACCCCTCCACTCCGCGGTCTTTGCCACATAGCACCCTCGCTAACCTCGCGGTCTTGCGTCGCAAAAACCCGATCCAGGCTATCCATAATGCTGCTTTGGTCACATCATGATGAACCCTCAGTGTGACCTCTATCTCTCACACAATCCCTTCGTAGGCTGGATGCGGGTGTACCTCGAACATGGAGGCGTGAAATACTTAGTGGACACTGACATGTTTGGGCGGTAAATAGCCGTGCAGCTCTGATTACACCTCTCGAGTATCTCGAAAGGACCCGATAAACCTAGGCGATGGCTTCCGCGTTCTTAGAACCTGACCACTCCTTTCTTGGGCATCACCTTGAAGGCGTGATCTCAACCTTGAACTCTAAGGGTCGACGTCGTACATCGACATAAGTTCTTATGTCGGCTCCCGAGTCGTGAGAGAGGCGTTGTCGGTAAACTCGCCTTCTTGGGGTGTCTCTAATCAGATCGGGGACCGATTGATGGGCTCTCTCCCACCTCGGTCGACATAAGCGGTGACCTACATGGCCTCCCGTACAATCTCATATGGTCTGAATCTGTATACTACGCTTTGATAAGCGTGTAGGCGAATTCCACTAAGAGACAAATGCTCTTCAGTACGCCATATGATCGAGGATGCATGCTCGTAGCATGTCCTCCCAACACTTGTATAGTCCTCTCGACTTATCAACTGAGTACGTAGATTGGAAAGTTAGCCTCATGGTCAGCCTTGTGCCCATAGCCTTTTGGAAGCTCTTCCAAAAGTGCGTCGTAAACCTGGTCTCTATCACGACCTGAATCTTGGTACTCCATGTAGCGAGCTATCTCTTGGATGTCACAATGACATAATCTCGATATGAAGGTCATCGGAATGCAGGTAGAAAATGTCGGAGCCGTGACGGGTCGCTATCACTATACCGCATCATGTCCAGCGGTGTCAGAGTGGAATAAGGGTAACAAAATCCATCGTGGCGTGCTCCCACTTCCTCGACCACCTCTATTGGCTGGGTAGCCTTGTTAGCCTCGGTGCCCAGCCCTTAACCCTGCGGCCGTGAGACATGGAAGTCGAATAAAGTCCCTACGTGTCTCTTCATCCTTTCTAGTAGTCTTGTGACGAAGATCTGGTACATCTTAAAACTGCCACACGGATCTGCGACCGTCGAGCAATGAAACTCCTGAGAATCCTCTCGAATCGATTATTTGGGAACCACTACGAGTCCTCTATGCAGACTACCATACATGAATGGATCATTGAATCCTGTACTGTGTACCAGTCCACTGATGGACATTATCTCCATCCTACCCCACGGGACTCAATCACTCTATTTCAGCCGAGAGACGGTGTAGCTACTAAACTCAGCATTATGCAGGCACGCTCACGGTGCGTAATGGCTTGTCCCATAGTCTCGAGCATCTACCCTCCGGGAGTATACTAGTATTCTCCCAAGCCTGACTTCTGGCGGAGTGCATTAGCCACCATTTGCCTTACCGGGATGGTAATGCAAGTGAATCATAATCCTCTAGGAATTCCATCCATCTCGTTGCCTCGTATTGAGGTCCATTTGCGTGAAATATACTTGGACTTTTTAGTGCAGTACACCTCTAACTCCTTGCCATATAAGTAATGGTGCCAAATCTTCAAGGCGAAGACTACGGCCGCTAACTCCATGTCGTGTGTGGGGTAATTCTGCTCATGATTCTTCAACTGATGGGAACCATAAGCTACTACCCTCCGGGACTGCATCAAAAAACATCCCAGTCCGGCCCTCGAGGCATCACAATACACTGTGTACCCCTGTCCCCTGTCCGAGACTATCAAGATGGGAGCTGAAGTAAGCCTCCTCTTCAACTCCTGGAATGCCTCCTCGCATCGTTCATCCCAATCAAACTTGACCTCCTTTCGGGTCAATCTCGTCATAGGTGCCGCTAATCGGGAGAAATCCTCAATGAATCTCTAGTAGTACCCGGTAATCCCAGCTACGTATCTCGGCGCTTCTACTTCTCTCAACTCATCACGGCCTCGGCCTTTGCAGGTATCTTGACCGCCCTAATGCGACATCACGTGTCTAGGAAAACCTCACACCTCGGTAGCCAAAACTCGCACTTATTGAACGGCGTATAGTGATGATCTCTCAACAAGCTGTGAAGCGATCCTCGAAGTGATACTCATGCTCCCACTTTGGCTGGGAGTAGTCAAAATGTCATCGAAGACTACGACAAACCGTCTAGATAGGGTTGGAATACCTATGCATGAAGTCCATGAATGAATGCGTGCGTTCGTCGATCAAGGGGCATACTATAAACTCAAGTGCCCATAGCGTCTAAACACTTTCTTGGGATGTCGTACTCCACTGACCCTCGGCCTAATGATAACGGTCACGAAGGTCCTATCTTGGAGTAGACTCGCGCTCCTCTCAACTGATCAAACAAATCGTCAATCCTCGGCAATGGGTACCGATTCTTGACCGTAACCTTGTTCAATTGCCTATAATTAATGTACAGTCGGAGGGTCTTGTCCTTCTTCTTCGCAAATAGAACCGGAGCGCCCCATGGTGAAGTGCTCGGTCTAATGAACCTTGTCGATAACTCCTGTGTTTGGACTCACGAGTTCTACTTGACTCAAGCTGGTGCCATCATGCGGAGTCATAAAGATGGGCAAAGTGCCAAGGTGTAACTCAATACAAAAGTATACCACCCTCTGCGGATGCAATCGTGGCTCATCCAGGAAAAAAAATCCTCGTACTTTCGCATTTACTTTCGAGGTAGATCTAAGTCCGATCTCACCTTGTCCTCTAAGGTAAGGCTTGCTAGCCAACCCGCTAACTATCCATGACACCTAGACTCGTACATTGTCTGGGGCAAAATATCATGCTTGTCCCCCTGAAATACAACACGAGTACCGTCTTGCGTATAGGTGATAACCCTCCCACGCTCATAATCGATAACGACTATGTAAGCTGTCAGCCAATCCATCCCAAGGATGACGTCGAACTCTAACATGTCCATGACCCTCGGGTCCACTGTGAGTAGAATCCCCGAGATCTCGCTCGCAACCCAGCCCATATCATCCTATTCTCGCCCTAATCCTTAGGGGATAACTCATATACAAGGGCTCCTCCAAGGCCTCAACCTCTAAAGCCCTGACTCTATCTGGCGGTCTGACATCTCTAAGGTGAGCATCCACTGAGACACTATTTACATACCGAAAAATATTGCATACACTATGTCCATGCATTCATAGATAATGCAAGACAATAATTTCATATATTAAATCATATGCAACAAAAAATTTTATTTTATAAATTTTTTTTTGTTTTATTTTATTTTATTATTATTATTATTATTTTGAAAACCTCGTGAATAATGCTCATGAACAGTGTTCATGAATAGTATCAGCTGATGACCGAAGCGGTGTCACGAGTGAGGTAATTAGGTGCACGAAGTGCACCCAACGAACCATGGTTGGCGCTGCTAGCCGGGCCGCCGCGCGCACTGCGCTGAGCTGCGCACACCGCGCTGCGCCCGGTCGGCAGCGCCTGATGCCACATGGCGAGGCCTCCTTGGCCTTATCGCCGCGCCGCAGCGGCCGTGTTCGCGGCGCTCACGCCGTGTCGCCAGCCCCCAGCAAATATCGGCACATTGCTACGCCATATCCGCGACCACGGCTCACGCTATATCACGATACAGCGGTTGCCTCATTTCTGATACAATGTTTTGTATCGCGGCACCTTGGCCAGGCCATGCGGCGCCTTCGCCACGCTACTGGCAGCGCGGTGTGATTATGCGTGGCTTGTATCATTAGCCCTACCCGCAGCCGTGTCGTAGGTGTGGCTGGCCGTGTTGTAACGTATGCATTTGTGCCCGGTATCGTGTGTCGCGATACAATCCATTGTATCGTGACTGTATCTTGATAGCCCATCCAATTTGCCTTACGAAAAGATTTTTCTCTTTTTTTTCTTTTCACATCGTTTTTTTTTTCATTTGTTCCACCTAATGGAAGACCCAAAAAAAAAAAATCATTTTCCAGTAGAACAAAATAAATTCATAAAAATTTATTTTATTTAATTTTTTTTTGTTTTACACACTGTAAAACTAACATAAAACCTATCATCCATTTTTCCTATGTGCTATTCACTAAGCACACAATCACACAATTCATACACAATAACTCATGTTATGACACCATTCATGACACACCCCACCCCCTACTGTGGCCGGATGTGCAGCCACTCCTGAAACCCCAATGAATTACCTCTATGACTAGCAGAGTCTGTGAAGCGAAGCGGAAGTATTGCTTGCTAAACTACTATAAAAATTTTCTTTTTCCAACTTACGTTTCAAATATCTCGGCAACATATCCAGGCTGCAGTAAGGACATGTTCGATTCTGTATACCTGAGTACACTTTCCTAAATATGGCAACTAACAATGTTCTTACAAAAGAGCCTCAGGCTCAATACATTTTCACAAAACTATACTATGTACATACATATGCTCCATTATACAAATTCAAAGTATTTCTTTACAAAATATTCTTAATAACGACGATACAAATGTCGGGGGAGAATCTAATCGCTCAGTGTCGTTACTATGCTTGAAGAAAATAGTTTTAAAACACAAAATAATAGGCTAGCGTGATGGTGTATGCTTTATAAAATGTTTTGCTTTTAGGAAAACATCTCAAGCGTAAACTCTCTTCTGAATATTTTTCGAAGCCTTGCATACTTTGCTTTGCTTACTTTAAAAGTTTATAAAACTTTTCTCAAATCTCTTGCTTGCTTTACCTTGCTTTGCTTTAAAAGTTTAAAAAACTTTTCTCAAATCTCTTGCTTTAAAAGTTTATAAAACTTTTATAAATAGAATTTGGCTCAATAACACTTTAAAATGAAAATGGGGCACAGGCTCCAGATTCTTTAAATCAAAGCAGGAGCTTGGGCTCAGCCGTTTGCTAATATCTCACAGGAGCCTAGGCTCAATAGCTGTTTAAAATAAAAATGGGAACTGTAGGCTCAGCCAGTGTACCAATGGTTGATTTTTCAAATCTGTAATAAGCATGCTTATAAATCATCAACCATTGGAGGTCTTTCCTGCTTGTTGTACCCTAGTGAACACGGGAGCCTAGGCATCAACCGTGCGGTGGGCTGGACTGGAGCCGCTCACCTGAGTGGAAGAGACTGGGCACACTTCCTCCACCTTTTCGATAAATGGTGGAATTGACACAGGTCTCCGTCACCATAATTTAGTTAGAGCTCTAACACATATCTGCGTCACGTGCGGTGCCTCCTTTAAATGCCAGTCATGACCTAAGTTTGTCGACGAGGCAAATTTAAAATACATGAATGATATCCTAACACCACCGTGCACGTGGAATACCTCTGGCGGGTATCAAGCACAGCATAACTAGGGATTTAAAGTTAGGCTTTGTTTTGAAAATATTCTTTTGCTTGCTTGCCTTGCTCTTTGAAACATGGTTTAATAATTCAAAACCATTGTTTGCTTTGAATATGGTTTGATAATTCAAAACCATTTGCTTGCTTGCTTGCTTGCTCTTTGAAACATGGTTTAATAATTCAAAACCATTGTTTACTTATAAGCTGTGCTTGCTTTTCTTATGGTTTGAAAATTCAAAACCATTTCTTGTACTTGCTTGCTTAAAACATGGTTAATAATTCAAACATTGTTTGCTTTAAATATGGTTTGATAATTCAAAACCATTTGTTTGCTTGCTAAACTCATTGCTTGCTTTTCAAATATGGTTTACCATCAAAACCATTAAATACCAGTGTAAAACAGTTTATAATATAATATACTAGTATTTGAAAAATAGGTTTAGAACACTCACCTTTTCTACTTACTCCTTAAGAGCACGATTCTGAATTTTTAACTGCTTTTGGCCTACACACTCAAGCGAATAGGCCGAACACATTAATCGCTACGATATGCTTATAAACAACGTGCCTTCATAGACTTTGTCGCGCTCGAATATCGCCCAGGGTGGAGGAAGTGCAGCTACGTTTTCATCGAGTTCAGATCTTATTTGAACCTTTTCTTACTCATCTAGTAGGTTCCTTACTATCGGTGTGTGGTTGGAGCTTAAAATGTGCAAAACTACAAAATCTGGGCATTTTTGGACAACTGCTGACAACAGTGCCGCTACGATCGGTGCAGTCTGGGATTTGAACCGATGGGCGATAAGTGCCAAAACCATCTGCGATATGTCGATCTGGAATTGGCTTACGCTTCGTGGTATCGTTTTATGCTGTTTAATCTAGGTACCACTTAGGAATTTGCTTGAGAATTGCTTCTTTTCCCTCTTGGGGCACCATTTCTCTTCATACAACATCCCCATATTCCATAATACCTCAAGAATCAATATGGAATTCATCTAAAACCACTCCATAACACTTATGTTGTTGGTTTGGAACCTCAATAATCAAACCCTAGCTAAAAATCCCAAGAATTCAACCTAAGGTCCACAAATTCTTCTAAAAACCATATAATTAGGAGGATTCCATGTTTAATTTACACCAATTAGGGCTTTACCCACACTAGCTTCGACAAATAAGGTTTGGGTGATCTCTACCAAAACCACTAGAAAATAAGGAACAAGTCTCAAACGAAACCTTAGGAATCCAAATACCACTTGATTTGAGATAGAAAGCATACGCAGTTTAATTAAATCTCCCAACTTCTTCCCTCTTCTTCCTCTTCTTTTCTCCCTTCTTCACTCCTACAGTTTCCCTAGCCAAATGAGAACAAAATGTGACATTTGGTTTTCTATCTCCTTTTATAATCCCATTTTTGACTTAATTATTATTAGAATGTCATCTCCCAAAATTGCAAATCAACTTATGAAATTTTTATTTTTGGCATCTCATCTTCTCACATTATGGTTTTCATATCATTTTTGGCAATACAACTTTGCCCTTCTTCTTTTACCAATTTCCGGGTTTATAAATTTATCATTTCTTAATTTCATCTCCAAGATACAATGTGACATGATGTCGTATACGCCTAAGTTCATGTCTTGTATACTATCTCAGGGACGAAGCGTACAATTCCACACATAAAACACCATGCATGCGTGTTCTAATCATGTCCATTATTTGCTAGGTAATCACATACCGCTACACCTGAGCTCCCAGTAATCGTTTACCTTTGCTACGATACCAAGCTATGATGCCCCAATTCGAGGTGTCGTTGACAACCCGTCGACCCGAATACTTTTCGTGGATGTGGTGGCAGGCACCACTCACGAAAATCGGGTAGAGTCTCCTTAGTCTGAGGAGCTCTGCAGTACAAAACCTATCTGACAATTAACAATGACCGCTGAGATTAAAATGCGAGTAAGTGGCCGCTCGGACATGCATCAATACTCACAAAATTACATCAACTATATACCAATAGTTCAAGAGTTATTACAATACTCTTAGTCAAAACATATATCAAAATTTAAAGTTTTAATACATGTTCTACAAACAAATATCAAAGAGTCACAACGGCTTTTCTTCTATGCGGCCTCTAGTGGCGTCGTCTCCTATGCCTCCCTATACACGAAATAGTGATCCCTCGATAAGGTGAGCAAAGCCCAGTAGTGATAATTTCGTGGGTTTTCACGCCTAAGTCGCATGTCATAATGACAATCCTTTCGAATAAATACATGATCTGCCAGATGTCTACATGCCCAGACCTGTATGCCAGATCCTCAGGCTCACTCACACATGCCTAAGCCAAATGCGAGTAAAATCACAATTTTCAAAACAAAAGCTTTTGTTCTCGAAAACTTCTTCTAGAATTGAAATTAATATATTGGACAACCTCAATGAATTGCCGGATAGTTAGAAACAATTCATAGGCCCCTTCGACATGGTGTTTGGATAATCTCCCAAACAAATTCTCAGGAAAATCTTCCGTTGAAATTCCTTTCTAAACATTTTTCCTTTTATTTTCTTTAAGTATCGTAAAGCTCACTCTAATATTACAGGATCTTACGGTGCATATTAAATGCATTATGCCAAAATTCCAACAACTCGTGCTAATATATAAAAACATGTATATATTAACATAATTAATTCACATAAATCATATTATTCAAATTCACAATCAATAACACCAAAATTAGCCCACATGGGCTAATTAACAAATACAAGCAATTCATTTTGGATAAAACCGGCATCGTAAAAATTCGCGCGTAAATCGCGTGAGCAGTGAAACCCTGAGTTAGCAATTTCACGGCCTACGATAAGAATTTTCTTACGCTCAGTTGAAATGTTTTTTGAAAGCGAGAGTACAATTAATCTGGCGCCAAATATTCTGGCAGATTCACATGGCTCTTGTAAGAATAACACAAGTAGGAAAAGATCCTACCTCTTAGAGTTGTCGAAACTCTCCACAAAATCGGTGTCCGCAGCGTAATACTTGCGCGTAGAAACGGCTTTACTTCTTGGCCCAGGCAGACAACGGTCAGGCGAAATCAGAAGACACTCTTTCTCTCTCTAGAATTCCAAACCAGCCACCCACTGCACGTTTCTCTTGTTTTTGGAGAAGAAAATTTATTAGTTTTTGTGCATACACTTAACTTTTCAGAAATTCCTAATGTGTCCCTAAGCTTTGGATTTTTAACGCGTAGTGAGCTTATCTAATTTGTTAAATACCGTCACTCTTACTAATCATGCAACATGTCGCATGGAGTGCATGTAGTAGGTGACTTTAATCGCATCGTGTCTTTTACAATCAGTTTTCTTGCTGACACCGATCTTTCGAAAAAGTGAAATTAGATTGTCTCTCAAGATTGACCGGTCGACATGGTAGCGCTAGATTTCGCGGGAACTGATTAGATGATGAAATCAGTTTTGTCGTCAAGATACAGAAAATTTCGGATTTTCACGAAATTACAAATTTCTCATTTTCGAAGAATTTGAATTTTAGATTCTTACATGCTTATGGTCCACAAACCTTTCCATCTCATCGATGAACGCTAACGCTACTATGGATCAGCTCTTAGATACCGGAAACCTAGTGTTGATCCAAAATTATGACAAGAGGGTGGTGTGGCAAGGCTTTGACTAACCCACAAATACATCTGCGGCACGTGTGAACATGAACATGAGCTTGGAAGCGTGTAGAGAGGAGTGCTTGAAGGACTGCTCTTGTAGTGCATTCGCAACTGCAAATATAAGTGGAAGTGGGTGCTTGTCTTGGTATGGGGATTTGATGGATACAAGAGTGCTTCCTGAAGGGGGCTAGGATTTATATGTGCATGTGGAGGCCATCACTTTTTGGTAATTTGCTAACATTCAATTTTCGGGTTTCATGGATAGCTTCTCTCAGATTTATCAGATCATTTTATATGTTTTTTTTCTTATCGTGAATTTTCTTGAGCTGAAGCTCAAAAGTAATCAAAATATTTCCTAGAGAAGAATGCATTCTAAGCCTTGTACCCAATTCTGCGACTTGGACATAGATTGGCATAAAGGGGTTATGTTTAAGAATATATATACTTGCCAGGAAAATTAATTATGGGGATGAGTGTTTTTTTCTTGCTTTCATGGTATTGAGGAATTATATCCTTTCATGTTATTTATTGTTGAACTTCCATGACAGGGAAAGGAACACAAAACAAAATGTTGTATAATTTGAGACATGGAGCTACATGAGCTAAGACTCTCGAAAAGCAAAAGAAGCAAGATGAAAGTACAAGCAATTCTGAATTACAACTCTTTGATCTAAACACCATATATAGCTGCAGCCACAAAGAATGCCTCTTCTGAGAACGAACTTGGACGTGGTGGTTTTTGGCTTAGTTTATAAGGTACTGAATCATTCTCAAATGTATGATGACTTCTGAAATTTTGGACTTTCTTTCATTGCACAAACGTTAAGGATTTCCTGATTGAGAATAATCTAATTCTACATGACAATTATCAGGGTCAGCTATCTAATGGACAAGAAATAGCTGTGAAAAGATTATCAAAGTATTCGGGACAAGGAAAAATGGAATTTAGGAATAAAGTGACACTTATTGTAAAAATCCAACATAAGAATCTTGTGAGGCTTTTGGGTTGTTTCATTCAAAAATAAGAAAAGATGTTAGTATATTAGTTCTTGCCAAACAAAAGTTTAGACTCTTTCATTTTCAGTATGAATAATTTTTTTTCTGCCATTTCAATTTCTTTAATCTTCTAAGCTTCTTTCATAATCAGTCGGAGAAGTTATTCGCCTAGCTAATTAATTATAAATTAGAAGTCATTATTAGTACATCCCAACGTAATTTGATCGATTGATTATTTATATATCATTGGGCCAAATGAAACAAAAAGTCATTGTTAGATTGAAAAAAACATTTTGAAATTATCGTTTGAATTGATCAAGGGATCTTATATCTTCATTAGGACTTAAGATTAAAAGTCATACATAGTGATCTAAAGGCAAGCAATATTCTACTAGATACTTAAATGCTTCCAAAAGTTTCAAATTTTGGCATGACTAAAATATTTGGAAGAAATCAAATGGAGGAAACTATAGGTGGATATCTGAACATAGTAAGCCTTGTCATGTTTGAGATGCGATAAACATGTATTCGATAAGTTACAATAGCTTATTTTATTTTGCTCTTTGGTTACATGTCACATTATCTGCGATACAATGGTTGTTTTCCACAAAGTCTGATATCTATAGCTTAGGGATTTTTCTCTTCAAGATCATTACTGGGATTAGAAATAACTCTTATTATCAGGAAAGTCCATATATGAACTTATTGGACATGTGAGTAAACTAAATCTTTACTACCTCACCTCTTTATTTTCATTCTTTATAGTAATAGTGGTAATTTCTCAAGTTTGGAACCTATAGGAAGAAGATAGTCTTGGATATAATCGATTCATCACTAGAAAAGTCATACTCGGAAGATGAAGTATTGAGATCTGTCCAGGAATTAGTCTCTTGTTGTGGAAGAAGAATCTACAGAGATCGACCTTAACTATGTTGACCATTATTTTTATGTTAGGTAACAACTCTGCTCTTCTTCTTCCCAAACGCCCTGTATTTACTTCAAAAACAATTCATTCGGTGAAAACCTATCATCCTCTGGTGGAAGGTCCCATCTATAAATGATGTGACTGTAACTATGTTTCAATCTCGTTAAATGGTTATATCCTCACATGTCTTATATTTATACTTCATGATAAGGACTTGTATACGTAGTGTCATTAAGAGAACACCTTTTGGTTTAGTAATCATATTTAGATAATTGAACAACTTTGTATGTGATTAATGTATGCTCAAAGATAGGGCAAGTATGGAAGCTTGCAGGTAGGGTCAAACTATCTGTCAATGCATGCATTGAATTTATGAGCATCAATTCTTTCAACAGCAAGGACTTAAAATCATACAACTAAAATGATTTAACATTGAGTATCATGCTTCTTAATATTATAAATAAAAAATTAATCGTTAATGTACCTTTAAATTAGTTATTCTTTAAATAAGAGGAAAACCAACTACAATTTAGATTTAGAAAAAAAAGTACATAAATTAATTTATTAGTTTTAAATCTTTTTTTTTTCTTTTTTTTTCTTTTTTTTTTATCTTGATGCCCTCATTCCCTTATATTTTTCATCATGCATGAACCAAATATAGGACTATATATTATTAATCATTACCTAACCATATATAGGGATATAAAGATAAGCAATTAATATTCTACTATACACTGAAATGATTCCAAAAATTGGTATGGATGAAAGATAGGGCAAACCAAATTGAAGGTAAATAACCCATCAAATTTATTTTATTTGTCCTTGCAGCAGTCAAATATGAATTATAGTTTCGGAGTCTTGCTATTAGAAATTAGTTTGGGAGAATAAACAATGCTCACTATCATGTCACAATACTTATCAATCCCATCAACACCAAGTGTAGGAAGCTTGTTGTACATGAACCATAATTGAAGCTTGCTGATTGCTCAAGCTCTGATAAGTTGTAAAAATGAATTGTTTTACCTACCAGAGGTAGTGTATTTATATAAGTATCATTCAAGTTCTTTCTCTTTCTGAATTTTCTGCAAACGCATAAATAATATTATAAAATTACGAGAAGAACACAGCCTAAAATCAGATTCCTCCATACCAAAATTGAGACTAAAGTTATGATTGGTGTCCATATAAATTAAAACACAAAAACAGTGCTGCTATTTTAAGTTAATTTGCAAAAATTTCAAGATTACCTTTGGGTCAAATTTATTAACTCTTATTTCATTTTTGAATTTTTTTCTTGTGTCAGAAAATGAACTTCTTAACTAATAAAAAATCCTAAAATTTAAAATAATAAATGATAACATAATGAAGAAATTTAGACATAATGATTTTCTTTTTATGTTATAATTAACATTCACGGTGTATATATATATACATATGAAAATGAAAATAAAACTTTATTATTTAACTTTAACTTCATTTCCATGCTTATATGTTTATTGGCATTATATGATGATGATGACCACATCCTGAATCATACGGCCACAAGTAACTCCAATCATTATGATGTTTGTTCAGCCACCATTCTCATCATCCTTGTTGGTGCACAAATGTCCGCTTAGTTGAAGCGTATGCTACTTTCTTAGAACTTTTTGGCCTGCTGTGCCCAAACTTTTACAGCTTTTTTGGGCCCACTTTATGTCGAGCGTTTTTGGGTCACTTTATCTGAACTTCTTTCGGGTCCCAACGTACCTTCGTTGGCGATTGTCTTTCTGTCGTTAGAAAATGTTTGTAATATATGGATAAACACCCGTTAAAAACATTCGTAAACACCCACGTGGTATACTTTTTCAATCTAGTTATGAAATTTTTAACAGATGTTTCACAGAAAATGATTTCTTGACCTCTATTTCTACGATTCTTGCTTCTCCTCCTTGTGCTCCCGTTTTGTACTCCTGCTGAGACAATAACTATGACCCGACCCCTATGGGACGGAAACGTTCTGATTTGGTTTATTCGATTCAATTTTTAATATAAAAATGTAACCGAATCAATAATAATTGGTTTTAATTTATTAAAACATTCTGATATGCTGAGGCAATATACCGATTTGATTCAATTTATAGATAATAATGGATTACAATAGTTTAAATCAGTTAAATTCGGTATAGTTTAAAAACCCAATAAAAATTTAAAATTTTAATCTACTAATTTTAAAATTAATATTAAAAATATAAAAAAAGTTAATATATTTAATATTATCCAAAAAAATCCATTTCTAACTGTTTATTTATAAATTTAAAAATAGCATTATCAAAATAATTATAAAATTAAATAAAATTTTATTCTTCAATAAATAATTTTGTAGAAAATGAAAAAAAGACAAATATAAATAAAAAAATGTATGGAAGAAAATTACTTTCACATCCATAATTTTCACATCCACCACCGTTGTTATCATGAACACCCGATGAAGACAAAGTCAGATAAAGTTTTGTAAGAGTTTTTCAAATCATTAAAATAACATAAAAAGATTTTTACTTTTCTTTCTTGTGAACATAAACTAGGATAAATTTGAAAAATATTTGTCTTACAATATTAGTTTAAGAATGATTTAAAATAATGGTTCATATATCCCAAAAAAAAAAAAAAAAAAATCTCTTGCAAACTTGAAAAGCCAAACAGTCATTTAATCACATGGAAAGATTTATGATATATTTATATATCTACTCCTGGTCTTGTGTTTGGGGTCCTAAAAACAAGTGCAAAGATAGAGTACGTCACATTGACTTGATCAATTCAATGCATGTGTGACTTGGTCGTATAGGTCCATATTTATGGGAAAATTATGTTTGTCTCATACAATACTCCCTGAATATTATAAAATCGGAATCAAGTTTTGAAACATAATGTTCAATGTCCCCAGCGAGAAAAAAATTATTAATTTTTAGGTCAAAATGTATTGATTACCAAATAATACCCCAAAATACCCTTATAGTACATCCTATAGTAACAAAAGTTAAAAAAAAAACTAAATTTTTTTCTTGTTTTTCTTCTTCCTTAGCTCTTCCCTAGCTCTTCCCCTCCCCTTGTCCGATTTGCTTTCCCTTCCTTCCTCGTCTCCCCTTCATCTTCCTTCCATCTCTTTAACTCTCATTCTTGTTTTGCTAATGTGAGACCCGGATAAAGTAAATCGACAGACACAGGTTGCAAACCTGGAAATTCTCTAAATCTCGGATGATGATGCGAATCGCGCCAGTTGGTCGTCCCCAGTGAAATCTATTTATCTGGTCGAATTTTGTTAGAGTGCAGAATAATCGAAATTTCACATATTTCGAGACGAATGGACGAATTAGAGGGTGACACTTGGCATGAGGGAATGGTGCCATGTGGCACTAGAGGAGAGGACATTTGGCACATGAGTGGAAGCTAAGTGCCATACTCTCAACTATTGCATGGAATGGGTGAATAGGATTTTGGCATGGAAAACACATGGCCTAGCAAAGGGCCATGTGTCAAACTTGTCTTATGTAGTCTTCACCTAACTCAAAACCTAACTTAGTGGTTTGAGGTAGGGAAATGAAAAACTATTCGTAGACAAGAGAGAAGGAGAGAAAAGAGAGAAAGAAAGGAAGAAAAGGAAGAAGAAAGGAAGGAAAGGAAGGATTGGTCTACACTCCAACAAGGTAAGGGTCTTCTCTAAGCTCATTAATTCCTATTTAAGAGCCATGAGAGTAATACATGAAAGAGTAGCCTTAGATTTGTGGGCTTATAAAAACGGAGTTCTGCGTGATGTCGGGGACCGATTTACAGGTCCTTGTAATTTCCAGAATTTCTCTGGAATTGATCTTGTTACGGTTGGTTTAGGGAGCACTATTTTTCAGGGTTTTAGATTGAAGAAATATCAGTTTGGTGTATTATTACTTGCATGACTAACATGCAAAATTTTTCGGGTTTTAGACTGAAGAAATATCAGTTTGGTGTATGGTTGATTTGCATGACTAACATGCAAAAATTTTTGGGTTTTTAGACGGAAAAAAAAAAAAAAAAAAAAAAACATAAGTTTGGTATTATTGTTTTATGAAAAACATGCAGAATTTTTCGGGTTTTAGACTAAGGGAAATGTCAGTTTAGAGAGTATTGTGCTTGCATGGCTAACATGCGAGAATTTTAGGTTTTAAGGCGGAAAACATCGAGTTTAGTATTATTGTTTGAATGAAAAACATGCGAGAATGTGTGAATATACATGTTGATATGTGCATGTTGATTTGCATGAAGCTAACATGCAGAATTTTACGGGTTTTAAATGAAGAAAACATCAATTTAGTATTATTGTTTGAATTAAAAACATGCGGAAAGGTGTGAATATACATGTTGATATGTGCATGTTGATGATTAACATGATGTAAGATAAAGCAAATGATATATATATGTCGCATGTAGTTTTTATTATGCATGTAACATGAGATTTTTATGCAGTGGCATTAGTATTGCATGTGCACAGGGACATCGCATAAAATTGGGTATGAGTGCATGACATGGATTTTGAATGAATTAAATTCGGAGGGTTGTCCAAAATATTAATTTCGGAGGGTTGTCCATTATATTTAATTTCGGAGGATTATCCCGATATATTGTACTATCGGAGAATGGCCGTACAATATAATATCCTTATTGGAGGGTTGTCGATAGATATTATGATATTGAAATTCGGAGGGTTGTCAAACTTTATTATAAAATCGGAGGAATGTGTGAGTTTCAAAACAAAAGCTTTGTTTTGAAATAGTTTTCATACATGGATGGCATATGCATCTGTGAGGGAGTCGGTGAGGACTCAAGATATGGGGCATGGCATGTAGACAATCATATAGAGACATGCATGTTTTATATGAATGTGTAAGAATGTGTGTGAATTTATGGCATTGCACATGCACTTGAGTGGGAAGTAGCCCTAGTAGGAGGATTTCTCTACTGGGCGTTGCTCACCCCGTCGTGGAAAAATCATTTAGTCTTGGAGGTAGGCGGCGAGGCTCACCGCAGGGACCTCAGTCGTGAAGAAAAAGGCTAGAAGGGCCTTGTTTTGTATTCTATGATTTTTGGGTTGGAAACTCATGTTTTTGCAATATATGGAACCAAAATATTGTATTTAATTTAGTTTTGTATAATTAAATATATTTTGGCAAGTTTTCCAGGTTCTTGTAGCCCTTGTAGTAACGAGGGTGATTTATGTTGATTTTTAGAAGTGTAAAATAATAATAATAATAATTAATTAATTAATTAATTAAAAAAATTGTACAAAAGTGACCCCCGGGTTTTGGGGTGTCATAGCTAAAGCTTCCCCTCCCCTCGTTTTATCTATCGAGTATTTTGCAAGCAACCATCCTTCATTTGCAAGGAAAGGAGGTTGTTTATATTCAAAAACTGTAAGTTTATGTTATGAAGTTTGATTTTTTATATATACATTCGTGTTATGCATTTTTTGGTGTTTTCAGTTCATTTTTTGTCAATAAAGGAGTTAACTTTATTAGTTTTCGGATGTTCTATGTTTGGATTTTTAGATAAAAGAGTTATCTTTATTAGTTTCAGAATGTTCCTTGTTTGTTTTTTCATATAAAGGAGTTACCTTTATTAGTTTTAGGTGTTCTTTGTTTGTTTTTTCATATAAAGGAGCTACCTTTGTTTAGCAAGATTTGTAAAAAACATGGGAGACTACTTTATGTATGAGTATGTGGGCTTATATATAATGTACAACCCGATACTACCATACTATATTGAGGGTACCACCATAACTTACAAGTGGTACTATCGTATATAGGTTTACCAATAATCATGTCATGAATGAATACCCACAACCATAATAATGTTTGTACCACCATATTGTATTGGGCGTACTACCATGTACTACCCCGATGAATCGTGGTTAGAAATTGTGGGTTAAGCAAGCAAGGTTTGTCTTTACTCGGTGCTACCTTAACAAACACTTGTTATTTTGTAATTAGTTTGGCATTCGTTTGTTGCATTGGTACTACCATGACATCACTATGGAGTACGTATATCTTTTGGGGAGTCTTACCGATGTCTGTAATGGGTAACATACTAGGGTATCACCATAACATCGCACAAGGGAGTCTTTGCTTCACTTTACCATAATGAGAAAATGTCCAAATTGAAAAAAAAAAAACCAAAGATAATGTATTATATATAATGTCTTGCTCGTCTTAATACTATACTAAGAGTGTATGCATAACTTCTTTAGTGGAACTAGCAACGGATGGAGGTATTACCACTATAGATTTAGAAGTTATACTTGTAATGTCCTGAAAGTACCCTAATAGTTTTATAACATGTTCAGGGTATAAAATAAATTAAATTATATTTTTTCGGTGTTTAAATGATAAAAATCCATAAATTTTACAGGAGCCAAATAAATTTAGTAAAAATGTCAAATGGGAACCCAAGGGTCCTAAATGAAGAGTGTAATATTAAAAATGTGAATAAAATGAAATGAAATTGCAATGAAAGTGAAAAGAAGTGTTAAAATGGAAAAAATGCAAAATGGGAATTAATGGAGTAGCCAAACGCGACATGTAATATAATGGGATTAAAGCCAATTTTAGTCTTAGAAAGCCATTTTCACATTTGGGCATTTCCGTTTGAGAAAGAAGGCTAGGCTTGTGGAGAGAAGAACATGGAGAAAGAAGATTGGTGATTTTACTCGAGTAACCAAGTTTAAGAGATCAAGTGGAAGAAGGATGCTGAGTATTGAAGAATCAAAGATTAAAAAATTAATAAAAACCAAACCCTAACTTTTCTTTTCTTGTGTTGGGTTGATGAAAACCCCAAAATTTTTAGATGAAAGTGTTTGTATTGGTTGTAAACAAGTTTTGGGGGTTGTTTTAAGTTGTGTTTGGTTGTTTTGATTGGTTTGGATTGGTTTTGAGAAATTTTTTTATAAAGGAAATGGTGAGGTTTCACAGGAGTTGCTGTCAAATTTTTTTAAAAACCCTGTCTTTGTTTTGGCTATAGGTTAAGTTATAACCATCCAAATTGAGTGATTCCAATTGGTAAAGAACCATAAGAGCTAGAGCTAGAAAGGTATAGAAGGGACCAGAGAAAATTGTAGTTCTAAGGCTCCCGAATATGGGTTAAAGGTGAGTTTCGGGTAGCTCACGGGTATGTTTTGTTTTGGGTGTAGTTGTGGTGTTTTGGCCATAAGTTGAGTTTCACTCATCCAAATTGAGTGATTCAAAATTCTGGGTAAACTAGACTTCTAGGGGAATAATTTACTTGAATGAAATGTATGTAATTTGTAATTCCAAAGTTCCAAGAAATCTATCAAAATGGAGCTATGTGTATATTCTATTTTGCAAATTAGAGTGGTCTAGATGTAAAATGCAATAACTTGAGTTTTGGTGATCCAAATTGGATTATTCAAATTGGAGAAGAAACCTTAGAACCATAGCCTCAAATGAGTGAAGGAACCATTACCAATATATGGAGTTAAGACCCTAGAAATCGAAAGTAATTGTAGGTGATCTAGTGAGCTGGGCATATTGACTAGTTTGGCATTAAAATGTTGTAACTTGAGTTTGGGTGATCCAAATGAGATGATTCCAATTCCTACTGAAAATAGACTCATAGAGATATCATTTTTTTGAATGAAGAAGAAGAAAAATATGTCTCATGTGTCCCCAGACAATTTTTCAAGTGAATGAGTATTGAGTAGACATCAACCCTAACTAAAAATCCTAGAACGCACAACTAATTTTTCTTTCTTAGGTTGTTCTTTAATTGTGACATATTTTTTATTGATTAGGGGTTGGTGACAAGGAAGCTTAACCCAAGAACGGGATTCCAAGGATAGGAATCGAAGAGCGACAACCTTTTTGAGTTTGTTCTTCCATCTCTTTCTTGTTTCAAATTTAGCAGAAAGTTTGTTCTACATTCTTCTTTCATTGTTCAAAATTGATTGTGAAATATTATGAAAATATTGAAATGATTGCTTTATATTGATTTGTTTAAATTGATTTGAGACAAATTCTGGCTCAGTACATATGAAAATTTGCATGAGTGTTGAAAAATAAATTATTGGATCTAAATGTACATGCACTATTGTAAATTGTATTGAATGATTTGAATGCCCTTAAAAGAATGTTAACCGTTAAACTCGAGTTAAGGATAGATTAGTATACCAATAAGGGTTAAATTAATAGTACTGCGCCGAATGTAATGAAGTGTCACTCCGATCTGTAGCCCACCAAGACAGTATCGATAGTGTTCACGAAATTAATTTTTAATAACTGTCAATGACTGACGAGGACCGTCTTGTGTTATAAAACCATTTTATCTGGCACATTGACGGGGCCGTCATAGAGTGGTCGTTATCCTGTGCAAGAAAGCATAGGTTAAATTCGATAAGGCAAAATGATAATGATATTGAAAAGTGCATGATTTGTGATTTGAAGATGATTTGGTACATGAAATTACATAATTTAGAAATGACCAATGAATTGTAATTGAATGTAAATGAATATATATATATATATATATATATATATATATATATATATATATATATATATATATATATATACCATATATATATATATTGTATTGCATTGGTCATTGAAAAATGTACAAAAACATTGTTTTATAAACATTGTATTAATTGATTTAAATTGAAATGAAGAGATAATTGTATAGAACCACTAAGCATGAAAATGCTTAACACGTTGTTTTTGTCATCGCCTAGATATCGAGTGAACAGGTACGAGGAAAAAGACTATAGAGATTTAGAGTCAACGTCAAGGCCCTATTTAAATTAAGGAATGTATATTTTGTTTTATCAATTTGAAGTGGTATCAGAGCTACAATTAAATAGCTAAGAAAAGGAAAAGGGTGTTACAATACTACCACAACATATAAATTGAGTATAACCATACTTTTTATATTAGGGGTATTACCATAACATATTGGGGGTAATAATTGGTACTACCATTAAAAATTAGAAACAATTATTACCAACCTATAAATTACATTGTTATTGTTTTTACATATACCTTATATTGTTATCGGGTACTAATTGGTACTAGCATAACTTTTCTGACTTCAATCTGAGCTTATGTAATTGATCATAATGTTAATTATTTTATATGTATATTACATTGTTTCACCTCACTTCCCATATGTTCAAAATTTGCACTTCTTATTTCACCAAAATTGTTCTACATTTTGTTAATAGAAATAATTGTGGTTTATTTGTCATCAAATACATGGAGCATTGGAATGGGGTAGTATTGACATATGCTATAGACCCGGTATGTTATATATCAAAAGTGCTTAAACTACATGCACTAATTATTGGTTGAATTGGTTCATTAATCTATTGCTTTTCATTTCAATCTCAAATGCAATATCATCATTAAAGACATGTTCCACCTTGATTACGCATAAAAGTAATAAAGAATACAAGCGGATTCGGGAAGCTTGCAAAGCGAGATTGTTTAGTTGATATTTGGGATGTAATCGTATTTTTTCGTGTCAAGTTCAAATTGTATGTAATAGTAATAAATGCTTAATACACTCATGCCACTATTTTATGTAACGGTGCCTCAATTTAAAAAATGTAACTCTTTTATGTTATTTTTCTTCTTGTATAATAAGTTTTCATTCCTTTTTATTGCATTTGACATCATTATTAAGGGTACTACCACAACATAGTTGTACAATCAATGATATTTTTATATGTTAGTAATATGGTGGTACTAATAATGGAGTGTTCCAACAAGTTTAGATCACTAATTACCATAAGTTTTGTAATGGTACTACCATAGCATACTGAGAGTACAAATACAAATTTTCATTTCAGGGAAGTTGCAATCACCTCAGAAGATTACAAAATCTTTCTTTACATCTCAGAAAATTACAATCAGCAAAGTCGTTCTCCACATCTCAAAAATTACAATCAACAAAGCCTTTCCTACATCAGCCGATCACAACCGATCAACCCTAGTCAAGGCAAAAACCATAAGAAAGGGAAAAAGAAAAGAAAGGAGAAAGAGAAAATGAGGGGAAAGGGGAAAAGATGGGAGGACATGAATGATGGAGAAAGCGGGACTTTAAAGTGTTCCCTCTGAAGCATACCGCCCCCTCAGAATACGTTCCCTAGTCCAGTTCCATCAATGGGCAGGACTGAGACAACACAACTCCCACGAAGTGGAAAAACACAACTCCTGAAATAGTAAGTAGAAACCCAGTATTTGTGGCCCAGCGAGTAACGTCGCGCGATGAAGATCAAACCTTGAAGCTCCATAAACACAGACGGAACTACTCAAGAGCGGGAAGAAAAATGAGAGCAGAGTATAACAAACCCCATCAAAGGAAGGCAGTTATTTATAAAGAATCCCGAACCCCTGGGGAATTCACGCGATTTGCACCGATTCCCCACAAACCTGCATTAAAGCTACATGTGCTTTCGAGAAGGATATTAAAGGCAAGTGACCGCGATTTCAAATGAGCCATTTTAGCTTAGTTCAAAGAAGGCAGAATAGCCTAGAAGCCCCAATAGCTCAGTTTTTCAGAGCTTAACCGCTCAAGGAAGGCCTTGTAGCCCAGGAGCCATTTTAGCTCAGTTCAGAGAAGGCAAAATAGCCCAGGAGCCCCAATAGCTCAGTTTTTCAAAGCTTAACCGCTCAAGGAAGGCCTTGTAGCCCAGGAGCCATTTTAGCTCAATTCAAAGAAGGCAGAATAGCCCAAGAGCCCCAGTAGCTTAGTTTTTCAGAGCTTAACCACTCAAGGAAGGCCTTGTAGCCCAAGAGCCATTTTAGCTCAGTTCAGAGAAGGCAGAATAAGCCCAGAGCCCGGTAGCTCGAGTTTTCCAAAGCAATCGCTCGGGGAGGCCTTGTAGCCCGGGAGCCATTTTAGCTCGGTTGAAGCGGAATAGCCCGGGGGAGGCCCAGTAGCTCGATTTTGGAAGCAGCGCCTTCGAAGGCCTTAGCCTAGGGCCGTTTAAGCTCGGTTCGAAGAGGCGAGCAATTCGGGGCTGGCATTTCAGTTTTCGAGGAGCTTAATTGCTCAAGGAAGGCCTTGTAGCCTAGGAGCCATTTTAGCTCAGTTCCAAGAAGGCAAAATAGCCTAGGAGCCCTAGTAGCTCAGTTTTTCAAAGCATAACTGCTCAAGGAAGGCCTCGTAACCTAGGGGCCAATTTAGCTCAGTTCAAGGGAGCCTAACAGCTCAGAAAGCCTTGTAGCCCAAGAGCCACGCAGCTCGGAGCTCAGTAACACAGCCCACCAGGGACCACACAGCTCAATAAGAGCCCAACGATTGACTACTCTAGAAATCTCGCAGCTTAGGTCATAAAAAAAAAAAAAAAAAAGAGGAGAGAGAGAACAACAACAACCCACGATGCAGCAAAGAGGCAAAAAAAAGGATATTCATTGAGTATCAAGGCCAAGAATGGCGTTACAAGCGACCAATTTCGAGCCGAAATTAGCCAAAACAAATAAAAGTATACAGAGGCTGAGCATGGACGCGAGGGCTCACGAGACAAGAGCAGAGCTCCGCGTGCAAGGAAAGGGTGAGGCCCCGGTTGGAACCTCGGGGGTCCCCGAGGGCAATCCGATTGAGCGGGGGCATCCAGAAAACATCAGGGAGTCCGCCTCTCGAAGATGACTCCTTACGCCTCCCACCTCATTGGGAACTTGAAAATTGGAGGAGGCTTTGGTAACTCTCTTGTTTGGCTTAATGTGGGAGGCCCACGAGGTGCAAGCCTCGTCTCTTAGCACATCTATCACTTCAACCCTCTAGGCAACCAAAGCCCCCTACCTCTGAAGGTCCCAACGTAGCGCACTACACTCCTCCGTCAAGCGTTCTATGGAGCTCTCAACCTCAGAAGCCTCACGACGTGCCCAGTCTAACAATGCAGCTTTATTGCACAACTCATCCCTAGCAATTTCACGGCTCCTCCACGACCACCCATAACTCACCCTCGTGACCCTTAATACTCTCGGGCTTCTTTCTTTATCCTCGGCTCGAGCCTTCCCATTTGTGAGCGTGTAGGTCGGACTTGTGTTTCACCACATCCCCTCGGTCGAGCTCATCTCCAGGGCTCGCCAGGTCGACCCTCGGAGAGTCGGGGAGGTGACTTTATCTTTATAAGCTTTCACTGCCCTGGCAGAGCCCTCATTCAAGCTAACCCTCCTCGCTAAGCTCTTCAATTGGGTAGCCGTCTACCAAGGAACAAGGTAAAATTAATATGTAACATAAAGCAGTGATGAGACGGACAAACGAAGGCAGATGGGCTTACGGAGATGACCCCCTGGAGCGACAGAGTCAGAGCCTCCTCAACAGGCAGGGCATCCATCTTCTTAAGGTCAGAATCCCTGAGGATGGATGAGACTGCCCCAGCAGCAAGCTCCGCATTTGACAACAGTGAATCCTCGTCTCCCTCTGCTCCAAAGTGATCCCTTCTCACATCCTTCGCATCGAAGGAGGGAACTCAGTGCTCTCTACCGGAGGATTCCAAATAGAAATAGGCATAACCTCCAACGGAGACTAGGCAGCCCTCACTGAAGGACCCTTAGTCGCTGCTACAGGAGAAGAACGAAGCCGTGGACTTGCCACCCTTGGCACCTCGACCAAAGGCGGCAGCGCTTGCCCCTTCACTCGGATTTTAGCGAAGGATGATGGAGAGGATGCCCCCAACCTCGGGGTCTTAACCCTATCCAAACAGCTCCTCTCCAGTGAGGCCTCGGTTTTCGCTTCACGCTTCGCCTCCTCCTCGACAACGCCTCCACTCGAGCCCGAAGCTCTTCTCGAGTAGGCTTTACAACTAGAAGCCCCTCATGCCTAGACTTCATGACTGAAGGAGGAGATGGCCTGAAGCGAGGAAGTAGAAGACTTGAGACCGGAGAAGACCTGGGAATATCCGACTAATGAGCTCGGAGTAGGCACGGGCGCCTTAGCTTGGCTTAGTTCCTTCTTAGTCTTCGGGAGCGAGACCGAGTGATCACGAGCCACTGGCTAAGGTAGAGTTAGAAATATCATGTAGCCTTTGAGAACCCGGACAAACCCCGACGAAGGGAACTCGCGTGAGTTCTTAAATGATCAGGCAACAGGAGCATCAGTGTGTCCTCCCAGGTCAAAGAGTTATATACGATGTGACCAACGACAAAGTAACGTTCCTTCCAGTACTTGTGGGAAGACGGAAGGTCGAAATAATCGGCTTGGCTTTGGGCAGCTTGGAAATATAAAGAAAGCCCTCGGCGGCCTCCTTTACTTATTTGAAGAGATCTAGAGCGAGCTATGCTAGGAACACCCAGGCCTCTGTCCCTAAAGACAACTAGCAGCCTAACCAGAATACCCCAGAAGTTAGGGGAAAGCTGAGAAGGGCAGACGTTAAAATGCTACAGAACCCTTTTCATAAAGGGATGCAAAGGGAAGCGAAGGTCATTCTCGAACGCCACCTCAAAAAAGAACACCATCTTAGGCACTTGGACGACGTAAAGGTTAGTGCGTCAAGGTACCAGCACGGACCCCGGCGGGAGCCCATGCGGGTGCAAAGATCTCCCCATATAAGGCTCAGCTGCGACTAGGGCCCGCGACCTCGACGTGCAGTATGCTCCCTGACCCTCAAATATTCAAGGCCGCTAAGATATCGAATTTCACTAATTTTTCCCTTGCCCTTACCTAAAGGGGAAGGAAGCTCCCCTAGGGCATCCTGGTGAACCACCACGGCCAAACTATCGGATTCACCACCGATACGAACCGGACGCCTGCGTAGGTGCTACATAACGAGAGAAATGATCAAGACCCATGGAGATATGCAAGGCTAAACAAGGAGAAGGAATTCGAAGAGAAATATCCCGGAGCTGACCGGCAAGCTAACACTACGCAGAGACTTGGGCAGAAAGACAAGAAGAAGAGAAAAGGCGCGCAATCCCTTAAGCGAGCGAAGGATGACCCCGAGATGAAACCGCAGCGGTCTTGAACAATGATCGGACGAATTTCAAGAAGAAGTCGAGCTGTGAAGTAGCTTTAAGAATGAGGAACATAATACAAGCGTAGGAAAGGCGTTTTAAGAGAGAAGCTAAGCCACGGTAGTAGTGCAAAAATCGAAAAACCATCATTATCGCAGGCGTTTGCTGGCAACAAAATTACTAATCAAACCCTCCTGGTAGCCACGTGGAAGTCACACTCGATCAAGCTTGGTATAATATACTACGCAGCTTTGTGGCTAAAGGTACAGAGGGCGCGATTGGAGTTTTAAATAATAGGCGCGTGAGCCTAGAACAAAGCAATCTCCGGGTTAAAAAGAGATTAAGAAGCAGGCCCAAAACAATTGCTCGGCCCAATGATATCCCCCAAACACAGGCCCAAACAAGGGTCGACTCACCTTTATTTGATCGACCCAAGAGCACGTAGTAAAGGAAAGTACCCAATTTCCCTAATTAAGGAAGTAGGATATTTCCTAATAATTTGTCATCAATTATCCCTTATTAATCGATAAACGATAAGGAAAGAAAATCCCTCGCTGATAGGAAAAATAATGGTATCGTCGTGCGGCCCATGAAAGTTATCATGATCACCATTATAAATATCAGGCACCCCATCGATTGAAAGTGCGCAGCCGATTCATTCCCCCGGCGATTGATTTTCTCTTCCATCGAAAAAGAGTTGAGCTTGGCGTTGAAGAGGCAACGGTGAACCTGTAGTGCTTTTCTTGCTTATTTTTCGGGGAAGTAGAACTACAGAGTTAGCGGACGCCCATAATTGATAAGCTCGACCAATTTCGATTGAAAAAACATCATCATATGTAAAAGACACGAATAGTGAATACCAATAAGGGTTGAGTGATAAAATTTGAAGACACATAAATTATTTTTCAAATGAGACAACTTCCCATTGGTTTTTCATTTCTTATCACTTTTTTTACACATCATATCACCTCTTTTTTAAATATAACCATATCTTTCCCAAATTTGAAATCAAGATTGACTTAATATAATTATCCAAAAAAAAAAAAAGGATTGACTTAATATGTTCATATTAAGGTGGCGTTTGTTTTTGCACGACTTAATCTTAGCTATTGACTTTAAGTGATAAGCTGTTGTTTTTAAAATTTTAAGCGAAACATGTAGGGGAATTTTTAAAAGAAAGTTCTGAATAGAGAAAAAGTGAAATATTTGAAACTTACATTAGAAGAAATCGTTACTAATTCGAAAATAAGAAAAACACGTCATTCTTAAAAAAAAAGAAAAAAATTGTAATGACTTCAGTGCAGGGATAATGACGGGAGAGTTTGAGACGAGGTAGCTGTCTCGTGGCTGAATTTTATTTTTTAATTCTGAGCATCTCATTTAAAAATTAAATGGCGGGACGAGATGAGAAATTTCTAAACCGTTCAGTTTACATTTGATTTTGTTTTTTATTTTTTTATTTTTTTATATTTGTTTTTTATTTTATTATATTAAAATTAATATATTTCATAAAATAAATATTATGAACCACATAAATTATTTGATAAAAAACATTCCTAATTATTATTATTATTATTAATTATATTAAAATATAAAATAAAATAATAAAAATTATTTTTAAAAATATAATCGGGACGGGGGTGGGGAAGTAGAGGCATTTGGAAAATATGTCTCCCAGACACGTCCAGAACCCATCTCAGATTTGAGAAAATAAACCAAAACTTACTAAAGCTTAGATTACAGTTAAATAGTGACATGTGCATTAAAACGAGGATGAGACGGGAGCGAAATAATCAGTCAGGTTATCTTTGCTACGCAATGTTAAAAAGCAAGCAAACATCTTTAATGTTATTAGAAAATCTTATTCGATATTAAAATACAAAAAAAAATTATATTCATTAAGTAAAAAAAGCAATATGACGCAAAACTTTTATTATTTTTTTATATAAAGTATAATAATGATAATATAAAAATCTTATTTAATTTTTATTGTCTATAATGATTGATATATCCTAGAGTTGCTTGAAGCCCTTCAGCAGTTCAGCCGGCAGCCATGAAAGCCGTAGTGATCACGACTCCCGGCGATCCCCAGGTTCTCCAGGTTCAAGAAGTTGAAAACCCTGAAATCGGAGATAATGAAGTTCTAATTAGAGTGGAGGCCGCTGCTCTTAATCGATCGGATACGTTTCAGAGGAAGGGCTTCTATACTCCCCCCAAAGGCAGCAGTCCCTACCCTGGTCTCGAATGTTCTGGAATCATCGAAGCTGTTGGAAAGGATGTCCTTCATTTGATGGAAGGTTGGCGATCAATTGTTCACTTACCTGAGTATTTTGATTTCGTTTCTGTTCCTGTACCACGGCGATCGAACACTAGGAACGTGTTAGACGATATATCTTTGTTGCTCTTTGTGTTATGGAGTCTTTGTCGAGAATTGTGTGGTAATGCATGATATGTTTGTGATTTTCTGATTGATTTTGTGTATTGAAAATTGAAATAGATTACATATTGAGCTTATCTGTTTTTCAAGTTTATGGTTGTAAAGAAAATGGGTCGGCGTGGTCGCTACCAGTTTGCTTAAGATATTTTCAAGATAATTGTTTGGTAGGAGAAATAAGAACCGTTTTCTGTTTTTCAAAATAGAAATGGATGCAGAAAACATGTTTGATGGCATTCTTTCATAACTTGTTACATTACCTGAAAATGTATAATTTCTTGAATATGTTTATTTTGAGTGTTTAAAAAAAATGCCAGCACTTTAAAATTTTAGAAGATTGTGAAATGGACATGTTTATGATCTTAATTTTTCAATATGAAAGCTTTCATGAAAAAACCATTTTATCCTCTATATTGCTGTGGATCAATTGTGCATCCCCTTTGTCATGTTTTTGTGAATCAATTATCCATTCAGTCTGTTATTAATTAGCAGATAAAGCACCGGTACAATGCTATCTTTTGTGATTTTACTTCCTCTCAAGAACAAGTTCATAGTATACATGGTGGCTTGAATGATGGTTTGCGGTATACAGGTGTGTGCTCTGCTTTCTGGTGGAGGTTATGCTGAAAAAGTGGCTGTTCCAGCAGGCCAAGTTCTTCCTATCCCATCTGGTGTTTCTCTAAAGGATGCTGCTAGTTTTCCTGAGTTTCATGTACTGTTTGGTCAACTGTTTTTATGATGAGCCGACTATCTTCCGGGGAAACATTCCTGGTGAATTTTCGCTTTCCTTTATTTTCTGGTGCATGATATGTTACCAACCATAGTAACTTGGCTAATGGGATGAGTACATGATTCTAATGGTTTTGAAAACAACCCAGGTGTACAAATTTATCCTGTTGGTGTTTAACGTTTGTGCATCAGCATTGAATTAAGGGAGGAAGAAGAGCCATAATTCTAGGTAGAATATTACATCATCATATTCTTATATAGATATCCTGTCTCATAGTTATTACATCCAAGGCCATGTCTTTGTTTCATTCATGGTTTGTCTTGGTAATTTCTCAACCTTCATCTGAAAAATTATACTGATGGTGGATGATAATTAACACAAGGAAATTTTACATTGAAAGTAGATAGAAGACCACAAAGAGTTATTCTGTGAAGTTAATTCTGTCAACAAATGGATGGTAATGCACAATCCAAAGTAAATTCTTTATTTTTCCTGCGGGTAGATTATTTTTATGCATGCTTGAATTATGAAATGAGGACTGAGTAAGAATTTCAGGTTCATGGGGTTCAGTGGAGATTGAAGCACCTTTGCTATTCAGATAGCTAAATACCAAGGAGCAAGGGTATTTGTTACAGCAGGTTTACTTATCTTATGTTCCATCTCACGGAATGCTTATCTTATGCCACCAATTCCTTGTCTTCACAAATTATTTACCTTTTTCTCTACCAGGAAGTGAGGAAAAATTAGCTGTTTGCAAGGATCTTGGAGCAGATGTGTGTATCAATTACAAGACTGAAGACTTTGTCACACGGGTGAAGGAGGAAACAGGAGGGAAAGGTATGTTCTACAGCATCTTAACTATAATCTCAACCAAGGATGGAATTGCATTTTTTGCACCAAATCCACTATTCTGAATCATTTGATTTGGGTTGTGAAAATCTAATACCAAAGAAATCCAATGACAGGTGTTGATGTTATACTGGATAATATTGGAGCGACCTACTTTCAGCGAAACATTGATAGTCTAAATGTTGATGGGAGGCTTTTTATTATTGGTTTTCAGGGTGGAAACATTGCAGAAGTAAACCTAACAGGTTTACTTGCAAGGCGCCTTACAGTGCAAGGTAACATTTTCTCTATAGAAGATTTTTCTGTGGTTTTGGAGTTGAATCAATTCAATTAACCTCATCCAAGTTTAGAACTGCAGTGGATTCTGGTAAAGCCAAGGAAAAATCGTCTTGCCATAACTTTTTTTTCTGATTTTTCTTGCTCCCTAAAAATCCTGTTTCTCATTCTGGTCAGATCTATGGAGATTCCTGGGAAAATATCTTTTTGCATTTTCCATAATGAGAAACACTCATGAATTTAACATTTTCCTACAAAAAAACACTTCTGAAATAGCAATGGTTTTGTTATTTTGTAGTCACAATATTTGTTTTCCTTGACATCATCTCAAAAGATTTTCTCTATGTTTTTTCTACCTTGAGACAGCTTTTTGGGTCTATCTTGCTTTTTGTTGGATCTCTAGACAAAGTTGCTTTTGTATCATACTTTCTTGACTTTTTCCAGATCATGCACTTTGTTTCTGTGAGCCTTGTTATCCCCAATTTTCCACTACCCAAACCAGTAAATGTGTGTACAAAACTCCATGTTTCAGTGTTGATCAGTTTGTACATAAAATGCATTGTTTCTACAGCGGCTGGTTTGCGGAACAAGTGTGGAAAACAAAGGCTGTGTTGAGTGAGGTGGAGAAGAATGTTTGGCCTGCAATCGCAGCCGGAAAGATAAAGCCTTGGTGTACAGATGTTTTCCATTGTCGGAAGAGCAGCAGAAGCCCACCAGCTCATGGAAAGCAGCAAGCATGTTGGGAAGATACTGCTCATTCCATGATGTTAATCGTTATGGGTATGAATTGTCCTATGCCTTAAAAAGGATGTCATGGTTTTGGAACTCTTAGGTTGTGGTTGTTTTTTTTACTTAATGCTAAATATAATTTTTCAGAGCAATGTTGAATGATCTTAATGGCGTTAAATATTAAGTTGTTTGTTTTAACGTTAGGTAGTGAGTAGGGATGGTAGCAGGACGGATTATTTTGGGTTCGTGTCGCCTCGCTCTTAATGCACGAGGTTTAATTTAATTTTAATGGTTTTGCGGGTTTGGTTTTATTTTCTTCAGTCAGGGCGAGTTGAGTGTTATTGCTTTGTAAAACCGAGAAAGGTAAATTTTAAAATTGTAAAATGTTAATAAAAATAATAAATTATCATAAGGGTTCGGGAAGCGCAGAAAGTCTATCAAATCTCCGGATGGCGAAAGCAGTTGTGTTGTTAGAATTCGTCTTCTGAAGTATTGGCCACTTAGAAAAGTTTAAGTCAATTAGAGACCAGCGGAAATTTTCCGATTTTAAAGTGATAAGTTGTTAGTGATTAAGGGACGAAATTTTACGAAAATCTCGAAATTGGAAATGGCAGGTAAGTTCATTTAAATAAGTGAAATTTGAAAAATAAATTGTTTAAACGAAAACAAGCCGAATGAAGCAATATGAAACATGTATCTAAAATAATAATAATAAGTCATCGCGATTATATTTTAGTATTCATTTCTTATAATAAATAATTGTATTGTATAATGTTACTGTGAATAATTTATAAAAATTCATAATATTTTTATTTTTATGAAAATATTCAAATTTTAATATAATAAAAATAAAAAAAATATAAAAAATTAAAAATTAAAAAATAAAAACAAAAATAAAATGTAAATAGTATGAGTTTGGGAATTTTCTCATCTTCCATACAATACTTGTTTAATTTTTAAATGAGACAAGTTTAGAGGAATTGAAAAAAATAAGCAATGAAGATCGGGATGGGATAAATAGATTCTAATATAAGTTATAAATGCAATAGTGTATATTCTTGAAATTCTTTTTGTTGAAGCGATGATTGAGTTTTCTTTATTTTTTATAAGAAAAATGACTTTTGAATAGAAAGCATTAAAAATATTTTAAGCACTACGATCGGAGACTTTTTAAAATTTCGATAAGTAGTGAAAATTTAAAAAAAAACAAAGCAATTTTAATCTTTGAAAGCTATTAGTTTAGTTAAGTCAGAAAATCGCATGGCGCTTAGTGAGAACCCCTGCCAGTATAGTGCAGTGTGAAGGACTGGTGTAGGTAGGAATAAAATCAACCTTCTGATCAAAACATTTGGACTAGAATTCAAAGCTTTGATATAGATCCAAAAAGTGGATATTCTTAAGCATCAACTAGTTGAAATATACATATATTTTTACTTTTTAGATATTGGTTTTAAAGTATTGGATATTTTTCTTCCCCTTTATTATTAATATATCCTGTAGGTAATTTACCTATTTAGCATCATAATTATTTCAACAGGACTATTACATAACTGCTTCCAATTTTATTGCCCTCTACTGGCATAGGGATTCAAGGTGAATGAAGAACTTGCATACATTCAAGGTGTGCTGGTCGAGTGGATAATACATTGAATATGAAGTTTTGAAGATCCAAAACATCAAATGCAGAAAGTCTCAATTTTAGATCAGTATGAGTGGATTCTTTGCCGAATTTTCACATGAAGAGGTTTCCATTAAGTGGCTTAATAAGTATACAAAATGGCAAGGTAGAAGAAGAACTGGATGAGAAAGTAGCTGATTTACTTATACCACATTCTAATCAAAACCAAAGTACTCCTTTCCTCCATTTGACGAGGCAAGGATAGGAATTTCAGTAACTGCAAAGAGCTTCAATTGCCAAGCTTTTTAGCACTCAGGGCAGGGTCTCCAGCAGTGTTGAGATAGGTTGCACATCCTCCTGCCCAATGCAAGCCTGTTATTTCAATTCAAACAGTTAGGAATGCCTTGAAAAACAACTACCAGAAGAGGACAGAGACCAAAGAAAAAAAAAAATGTGTCAATCCTTCTCCCATAAAATACTTGGAAAATAAAGGAATGTATTCTTTACTATGATGTTAAGGAAAATTAAGACATTTGAATCTTGATACCTAAGAAACAACAAATTGGAAATGAAGACTATACTAAAAAGAGAAGACAGTGATAAAATTGTAGGATAAACATATCACCAAATCAGTAATCATATCAGCATCTCGGCGGCGGTGGAAGAAAGAAGCTTTGAGAGTGCCCGAGATCACAAGGATGTTATCGGATGGTCTCTAGTTGATTTGAAGGGGATCCGCCCCTCCATGTGTATGCACCGGATCCTATTAAAGGATGGGCACAAACCTTCAGTGGAAGCTCAGAGGAGACTCAACCAAACAATAAAGGAAGTGGTCAAAAAATAGGTATTGAAGTGGTTTGATGCAAGAGTGATCTACCCCATCTCAGACAGTTTGCGGGTAAGCCTATTACAGGTTGTTCCAAAAAATGGAGGAACCACAGTGATAAGGACTGAGAATAATGCATTGTTTTCTTCTCGAATAGTTACAGGGTGGAGAATCTGCATAGACTACCGAAAATTAAATAAGGCAACTAGAAAAGATCATTTCCTACTTCCATTCTGGATCAGATGCTAGACTGGCTGGCAGGGCATGAGTATTATTGTTTCTTAGACGGGTATTCGGGCTATAACCAGATTACTATATCACTAAAGGACCAAGAGAAAACAACATTCACGTGCTCGTAGGGCACTTTCGCTTTTAGGTGAATGCCCTTTGGACTATGTAACGCACCGAGCACGTTTCAGCGTTGCATGATGGCTATATTCTCAAACATGGTCGAGAGAGAAAGCGATGGAATATTCTTGGATGATTTCTCGGTGCTAGAAGTCCTTTGACAATGTCTGAGAATCTAAAACAAGCAACGATAAGATGCGAAACTAACCTTGTCTTTGGAGCTGAGGAAAAGTGTCACTTCATGGTGAGGAAGGCATTGTACTTGGGCACGGATCTCGAAGAGGAATCGAGGTAGATAAAGCCAAGGTTGACACAATAGAGAAACTACCGCCGCCATCCTCAGTGAAAGGAATAAGGAGCTTTCTGGGTCACGCGGGATTCTACAAGAGATTCATAAAGGATTTCTCCACAATAGCCAAGCCCCTGTCAAATCTGCTTGTTCAAGGAGCGCCTTTTGAGTTTGATGATCAGTGTCTGAAAGCATTCGTTTTTCTGAAAGAGAAATTGGTATCAACACCTATTGTAGTAACGCAGGCCCCGGAATACTTCCTTTGAACTAATGTGTGATCTGACGACTTCTGTGATGCGATCTTGAGAAAAAGGAAAGAACATTTCAAGTTATCAATTATGCTAGCTGGACATTGAATGATGCGCAACTAAATTATGCAACAACTGAAAAAGTACTTTTGGTTATTGTGTTTGCGTTTGACAAGTTCCAATCGTACTTGATTGTGGTAGGGTAATAATTGCACACCAACATTCAGCCATATTTTGATGACTAAGAAGGGCTGTGGCAGGCGATAAGGTGGAATTATTCTTACTACGAGAGTTTGGCTGGAAATTAAAGATAGAAAGGTGAAAATCTAGTAGCCAACCATCTTTCACGATTGGAAGGGCCAAGTAAATAAATTCAAATCAATGGTGATTTCCCTGATGAACAGCTCTTGGTGATTAAAGACAAAGAGCCAGTACCTTGGTTTGCGGATTTAGTGAACTACTTGGTGGCAAGAGTGCTCCCACTAGAGTTTTGTTATCAACCGAAGAAGAGATTTACCATACAGTTGAAACGTTACTCTTTGGGAGGGAGCGATATAAAACATTGTGTGACCATGTGATAGAAGATATGTCCCATAGGAGGAAATGGAAAGTATACTAAATCAACGCCACTCCCTAGCATGGGGGGCACTTTGGGGGGAAATATAACAGCTTTGCAAAGGTACTTGGTGAGTTCTATTGGCCATTTTTGTTGGGATGTGCCGGTTTGTGTCGCTGTGACAAATGCCAAAGAATGGGGAGCATATCAAAGAAAGATGTTATATTTGCAGCCCATTTTAGAGGTAGAGTTGTTTGATATCTGGGGGAAGGTTTTTATTGGTCCCTTTTCCTTCATTGTTCAACAACTTTATACATTCTCACAGCGTGGATTCGTTTCCAAATGGGTGGAGGCCATACCTACCAACTGACCAGTGCCCAGTGGTAGCAAGCTTTCTTGCGGTCATATATTCACCCGTTTGGAACTCCGTGTTGATCACGGATGGAGAAACACATTTACGTAACAAACTTGTTGACCAGTGTTGAAAATATGGTGTCGACATGTCGGACGCCTGCATACCACCCATAGACTAATGGCCAAGTAGTAGTGTCAAACAGAGAAATCAACTCTATCTTAGAGAAAACTATCAATAGCTCGAAGAAAGATTGGGCGAAAAAAATAGTGATGCGCTCTCGGCATATAGAACAACATTCAAGACACAATTGGGAATGTGACCATTCGGGCTAGTGTTTGGGAAAGCATGCCACTTACCTGTGGAATTGGAACATAGAGCATACTAAGAAACTCTGCAATTGAATATGGTAGTTAGATGGCCGACGAGAAACGCATATTGCAGCTCAGTAAATTAGAAGAGTTCCGTAATGAGGCATACAAAAACGCGATGATATATAAAGAAAAGAAGAAAGCCTGGCACAATAAGCATATTGTGAGGAAAGAGTTTGAGCCGGGTCAACGGGTCCTCCTATTTAACTCCCGACTCAAGCTCTTCCTAGGGAAATTAAAATCGAGGTGGTTGGGACCATTTACTGTGACTCAGGTTTTTCCTTATGGAGGAGTGAAAATTATGCACCCAGAGAAAGGGAGCTTTAAAGTTAACGCATAACGATTGAAGCCATACTTTGGGGGGGAGTTTCATGCAAGCAAGCAGGCCATAAATCTGAGCACTGCGAAAATAGCTCATCGTAAGGGAGTTAGTGTGGTCCATAGCCTCGAGAGCAGTGAGATTCCAGGAGAGTTGAGCAAATGACATTAAACAAAACCTTCTTGGGAAACCTTAAGCATTTCAGTTTTCAATTCATTAAGTGCTTTTGCATATATTTATTTATTACGAGATAAGCGAAAATTTTCTTGGAGACGATAAATTATCGTGTCGTGATTGGAAGCGAGATCGAAGCGACAGTATTTCGGGCAATCGAGAAAGTCGAGAATTTGGGCAAGGTGGACAGCAAAGGGAGTGCTCTTATTTCGAAAATTTGTTTTTAAAAAGAGTTGAGTTTTCTTCACGTAGCGTTCTAGACGTTGAGAAAAATGAAATCTCGACTCTGTAACATTGGACATTTGGTTCTAGCGTGCATAGCGTTGGCAACTCATGACTGAGCAACTCACCAGAACATCGTGGCTGATGGATCAGCGTCGCGTTAGATTGACTTTGCGGCGTTGAAAGGTGCTCGGGAGCGTCAGCCGTTGCTGTTTTATCAGACGGGAACATTCATATTCTCACATCGAAACCTTGAAACCCTAAGCGTGCTCTCAGGTTACACGTACTTAAGCTAAACCTCACGGCGCCTTGTCGACTAATCTTAGCACCTTTCAAGCCCTAATCATGTTCCAAAATCTAAAAACCCTAGTATTCACCTTCATTTGGACATCCTCCATACGATCTGGTTTTCGAGTGAGTTAGGTATAAATTTGATTTTTATTCCTGTTTTTTGGGTTGCCTGTGTTAGAGAAGGGACCCTAGGAGTGGTTGGTGATCAGAGAAGTCACAGGATTGAATCAAGAACGTCATATAACGGTGTGCGCACTAGGTGTTCGATATTTTGCCTAAGTGAGTTTTGTGTGGTTTTATTAGTCACATTGAGTTTGAGAACTGACATCTGGGTGTCAGAGGCACAGGAGGCCAAATGGGGAATATTGATCAAGCTGGTATTATCAAAACCCGACCCTATCAAGAGCCTAATGTCAAGCAAAAAGCATAAATTGAGCTCGAAAAGAAGCCGAGCAAATGAAGAGCCCTCTTATGATTACGATCAATAGAAATTTGTTAATGAGAGTGCGACTGAGAAATTCAACCTCATCTCAAAGAATAGGTCCTTCATTAAGGAGAAGGGGTTTCACCACTTAGATGATTTCTTTGTGAAACCGTTAGAATAATGGATGGAGACAGCGTATGACCTCGAGGCGAGTCTTACGGTAGTAGTGAGTTCTACACCAAATTTAGCCTCCCACGTCTTTGAAAAGGTTCGGGTGCATGGGGTTTTGGTAACCAATGCGAGGAAGTCTATCAGCGATCACTATAACCTTGAGCCGGTTACCTCGGAAGGCTTATGATAGGCTACATGAGAACCATAAACTATCCAGAAGTCCTTAGGATGTTGACCAGCGGACGGGCGATGAAGCCCGAACAATGAAGGAGCACGGTGCCAAGATCAAAGCTGCCAGCCTACATTCCTAGGTGTGGCATCACTTATCACATCGCGTCTCATCAGACGACTAATGTATCTGTATGACGAGGGCTGCTCCATTTATGCATGTCAGGAACGCCCGTTTGATGTCGGTGAGTTATAAAGGATGCAATCCTCTATAACGGGGATGCAAAGATGAATCTCGACGCCCTTCACTTTATCTACGATTTTATCTGACAATGGGGGTGTAACAAGAACAGCGAGGCTTGGATACACCCGATCAAGGCGATCATGGTTAAGAAAGACAAACAGGGTGTCCCAAGACCAAAGGAGGTGTACGATTCGAGCAATGGGCCCTCCGATGAGGATGACCTTAGGGCATACTAGTCTATGTTCGGGATCTCAACAAGTGCCCCAGAATTAGGAATGGTCGTCCACCCGACCCCGCGCCCACAACCGTCTAGAAAGAGGACTCGGTCAGTCCTTCCACTAAACTAGAGGGACCGGTACGAAGCGCGACCCAGGTCGTCGCGTCTTCGGGATGAGACTCGGGAACGCGGTCACCATCATCCGAGGACATGGGCGCACTCAAAGTAGACATGAGCGCGGATCATGCGCAACCGGCGACCATTCGGCAACGGCGATCCACGTCCGAGCGGCTTGCCGGCTCCTCGCCTTTTATCCACGCACCACATGATGATTGAAGCGATCACGGGGAGTTCCTCCGCTCACTTGCGTTTTTATTGACGTGAGGACCTTGTCCACTTTGTTTGGAAATGCGCGGTTTCGATTTGTTTTTTTAGTTGGTTTTACGTGTTTTGGTTGTTTTTTGGGATCAGGTTGCATGTATGCTGTCTTTGTTTTAGGTTGTTTTCGCAGCTTTGCTTGTTTAGGCGTGTTTTAGGTATTGTGTGTAAGTGGATGTCACGCTCGCTAATGGGAGGTTAATTTGAGTAAAAAAAAATTCAAAAATATCAAGCAGAGAATGAAAAGGGACCCTTAGGTTGTTCCATGATCTGGAATAGTATGCTAAATAGGTTGGGGTGACTTAGTTTAGTCACCCCCTAGGTGTTTCAAGAAGCCATTTCCCAAGTAGTCTATCGCACACACACATATGTGATCTCTAGGGTATACTAAGGTCTCGGACCTTGGTCACATGTAGATCTCGCATCTTGAGGGTTTCTAAACACTCAAGTTATGGGACACCTTTGAAAAAGAGGATTGTCATTGAGCCCTAAAACAGTAAAATAATAATAATAATAATAATAAATAAAAAAAATATGTGTGTGAATAGAATAAGTGGGATCGTCTAATCGGAATCTCGGGCACAATCCAAGAGGTATTTCAAAGCCTAATGCCCTGAGCCAATTAGTCTAGAGCCATGAACTTCATTGCCCGCTACATGGGACAAAAGATGGATTCTTTCCACATTCTGAGGCCTTTAGGTTTGGTTGAGTGTTCGGGGTGAAGTTTGAGGGGAACTAAATGTCTGGTGCCCTTAACCAACTGGTGGGGAGTCACCAATGAATCTCCGCTACAGGGACACTCAGCTAAAACTCATAGGCACTAGTGTTCTATCATGCTTAGGTATCTGTAAATAAAACAAGTGCGTTCTTATCCTTCTATGGTTGGAATCTTTCAAATGGGTGAGTAGACTTCAAGTTTTGGGGTACTAGAACTGAGGTATATGTTAGAGATCATGAAACAATTACACGTAGACTTCTGGGGAAAGGTCATTGAAAATGTGGGGGGTTGAGTTGCTTAATTAACCTGACCTTGCTTAGCGAAGTTCCTTAGAAAGTTGCACAACTTTAAGGATCCCTTGATTTTAGACGATAAAGTCTCAGATTGCAGATTTGGTTCATTTTGACTCTCCATGTTGGCGTGGTGTATATCACACTCATGTTGTAGGCGTTTTGGTGTGTCAATTTTCATGCGTAATGTAATAGTGTTATGAGTCTGTTTCTTCCTTGGGGACAAGCAAGAAGCTAAGTTTAGGGGCGTGATGAGTGCCCAAAACACTCGTCATATACCCGCATTTGATCACGTTTTCGGTTTATTTCATCTAGTAATAAGTGTGCTTATCGCCATTATATCTAATACTTTCGGCATTGGTGAAAAGGCTGCTTGGAAGGCGTGTGGAGATGTGAAGAAGGAGATTAGAGAACCCAGCCTCAACATCACGACGTTGAGATCGTATGACATGCAGCCTACATCAACCAACGTCGCGACGTTGCGACGTCGTAATGTCGTCGGGATTCAATCAACGAGTTTTCTTTGATATATTAAAAAGAAAAAAACAACAAGAACGAGGGGCGGAGCACGAGATCCAAGACAAAGACGACTACATAGGGTGACTTGAGAGATCGTGTAATCGTTGTATTTCGTATTTTCTTTCTCGAACTCCTATTGATTGAAAACAAAATGATTGTAATTATCATAATGATGTTCTAGTTTTATCTCTAGGGTTTTGCTATACTCTTGTTACAGTCTTATGGATAAGTTTTTGATTCAGTGTTATTCACTATATCTATGGATTAGTCATCACTTGCTCTATTCTTTGTTAATTACATGCCATGGTGGTGTTTGTGACATCAACATGTTTACAGGGAATGCGAGATGAGATAAAGGTTCGGGGATGCGGGTAAGTGACGCGGTCAATCGGATGAGATCGGTTCGGTGTGGTGATTAGGGTTTAACCGTTCAGCGTCTCGAAGTTAAGGGTTGATGCGGAGATCTCTGATCAGCAGTAGAGATGAGCGAATATATACCTCGAGAGAGAGGATATCTCGTAGAGCGCGATCAACCACGGCATGAATCTGTTAATATACTGAATAATAAATTTTATGTAGGTTATAATCCCTTGAATGTGACAAGGAGAGGCAAAACCCTAGTCCCATTAATTGAGTAAATAATTCGTTTAGGATAAATTTCCCATCATATTAACCATAATTCACTCAACTTGGAGATCCAGATAATACTCTAGAGTCGAATCTGATATTCAACCTGCTAACTTTTCCCTTGTGAAGACGACACTTGACAAGCCATTATATTAAGTAAACTTGTGGCATTATACTTGCATATACAAGTCACGTGTTCTGAGCCCACATAACCTATTCCAAGCCCGTCAATTTTTTGGCTTGAGATTGAGTGTGTGGGCGAGCATGTGATGAAGACCCTAGATCCATGTATACTCGACTACGTCTTGGGAGGGCCACGCCAAATGGGGGTGAGCTTGAGAATTGATTGGGATTTGTATCAGAGACTAAGCTGAAATGTTGACTGCTCTTGTCATGAAAGTAGAACATTATGCCCTCACCGCCTACGAAATGGGGATCATAGCAAGCAGCTCGCCTTCGCAATTTGGTTTACATCCTGTTTCATCGATATTAATAATTAATACGGATTAATTACTTCCGTTTTCCTCATTATTCAAGTGCAGCCAACCACCAAATCAAACAAATATTGTTCACTATAGGACCAAGGGGGCTTTGTGACTTCAAAACGGTCTATTAGGTTGAGATAAACATACTTATATGATATCATAAACTTTCTCTCATATTCAATATAGGATGTGGCATCAAGACCATCAATGCAAAAAGATACCATAGAAATATTGGGAAACTTAAGTTACAACTTCATAGAAAATAATTATGTTTTAGCTATGGTAGTCCCTAAGTATTACCTTAATAATTCTAGATAATACCATAACTAGTGTTAATGTAATACTAACAGTTTATTAAGGTAATATATAAGTACTCTAATACCTTAAATATAATTATTTTCTATAAATATATACCTGAAACACAAATCAACGAACTGAAACACAAATTTCCCATACATATATTTGTGTGCATAAATAATATAATACATACTTTTCCAAACAGCCTCAAATTTGTTAGAGTAGCAATCAAGAAAGCAAGCCTTGTAATTCTCATGTCTTGGTCGGACTGTCGGACAATCAACTGGGCATGTCACATATTAATTTCAGAAAGCATTTGCTACGATGGTTGTTGGAAAGTATAGGTTATTTGTTCCAAATAAGGCATTTTTTAGAAAATTGGAGGGCTAGCTATTTCTTGTGTGTGGAATGAGATTTATGATAGGGATTGGTTTTAGTTTAAGGGAGGGCAAAATGGTAAAATTTTGATATGATAGATGGTGCAAAAGACAAACTTTAGCAATGACCTTTCCACTATTGCCTTTTTCTATGAGCATTGATAAAGAAACATAAATAAGTTAGTTGTCGAAGCAAATAGCTAGGAGAGTGATTGTTGAAATCCAAAGTTCTTAACACAGTTTAATGATTGGGAACTACTTGATTTGGATAAGAAATCTGCATAGTAACAAAATGTTGAAAATAAACCTAATGATAATATCTAATAATATATGCAATAAGATAAAATTAATGATAGATTTATGTTCATATGTCTAACTCAGTTCTTGTAATATTTAAAGTTTAAAAAGACAGAACCTTTAAGAAGGAAAAAGGTATTTTAAGTTTCTATCCTAATATAAACAGTTTACTATATTGTAACAAAGTGTTTAATTATCAAAAAAATGATAAATCTACTTATGATAATATCTAATAATATCTACAACCTCCTAAATGCTATTATTTAAAAAACATAACTGGAAAAATCAGTAATTATTTTTATTTATTTGGAGATTTATTTCTGTTATTCTTAACTGCTTCTCTTTTTTGCCCTTCTCTTATCTTTTTCATGCTTAGCATAAGGAATGAATATCCAACCCTTGAAGCCTAATTTAAATGGTAAAATGAGGAATACAATGTAATATACAAAATGGAATATATATATTTATATATATATATATATATCTTCATTAATTCTCTATTGTTGTTCAATTTTTTAAAGTGATTAAAGAGTGTTGTTTTCTTTTTTAAATTTATTTTTTCTTTTGTCCTTGTATATTCGAGTTTTAGACTGAAATAATGTGTTTGGAAAAAAAATTATTAAGTTAGTTTGAATGCCAAAATAAAGACTAAACTAGTTCGTAATGCCATTGTTTATGACAGCAGCAATTGGAATTCATAAAAGATGTTAAAACCACTTACCATAACAGCAGCAATTGCCGTTAAAAAATTGTCATATGCCGCTGTCCTGGACAGCTGCAATTACCTTTTATATTCATCTCACTAGGGTTTCTGCTTTTTCCTATTTTTCTTCTCCCCTCTGCTCCTCTACTCCGTCGCACCGCTGTTGCTTGGAATCTTCATCAACATATTTGGTTTATGCTATTTCATTCAGGTTTATTCTAATCGTAGCCGGCTATTGATTCTTTTTGTGGTCCGGTGTTTTCTGTTTTTGATTTATTTTGTGGTGGAATTTGGAGTTTGATGTTGTGATTTGTGATCTTTCTTGGTGTTTAGGATCAACTTTCTAAGGAAACAAACATATTTGGAAAAAAATGGGAATAAATGGCCTAAGGAATGAACAAAAAATGATGTCATTTCTCACCTTTTTTTTGTTTTTTGTTTTTTTGTCCTGCAATGCTTGTTTCATATCATTTAGCAAGAGAGGGTCCTTTTCTGATCGATATTGTCTCTTAAAGAGAATAAGAAATCAGAAAATCCTATTATCATCAAAGAGTTTATGGGTTCTTTATCTTCTCTTTTTGGATTGTTTAGGTGCTCTTTATGTCTTTGAGGGAGTTGTTATTGGGTTGGAATGGAGTTTTTCTGGGATAAGGACAAGGAGGCTGATGAGTCTTGCTCCTTTGGGCATGATTTGGTCCATTTGAAAGGAGAAGGAAAGAAGAAAATTTGAAGGTAAAGAAAATCCAAATGTGCCTGTGAAGAACACCTTTTTTAGAAGCTTTGTTTCTTAGCCATCAGCTTCATCAGATCCTAATGCTGGTTCTTTTTAGAATCTGTTGACATGTTAAGAAAGATATATTTGCTTTGCTTTTCTTTTTCCCTTAGTATGATATTACCAGTATTTTTAGGTTGTACCCCATTTCTGTTAGACTTTTTTAACAAATCTATTTTATTTGCCCATAGATTTTTTTTTTTAAATCTGTTCTAGTTGCATGCTAACTCTTATTACTAAGAAGCTACCACGATACAAATCCTACAGCAACTAAATTTCCACCTTTATCCCCTTGGGAAAATATTATAATACAAATTCATAGGCAATTAAACTTCCATGTCTGACTCCATAAAATTCTTAACCATTGGATTCCATAAAACCCAATGATTACTGCTTAAAACTCTTCAGCAATTCATATTCATATCACCGAATGTCCATCAGTTGGCCAAATTACAGGGTTAAAACACATGGAGGTTTGATACCAAGATAGAACTCTAATAGAATAAGTTTCCACTCTCATATGGCAATATCCAAAGCTTTGAATGCATAACTCCCTCACTAGAACTAGACCTCAATGGCTATAAGATAGTCAGGTTACGTGACAAGAAGTACAATAATGCACATCCGATTAATCACCATGACACCCTAGGCATTGACAGATTCAGTGAGAGATGAGTATCTTAACATTTCCACCATTGATAGATTAGCAAAAGGAGTCAACCTCCAAGTTGGCATCCTTGAACTCAAGTTTCTTTGAACAAATTCAACCAAACTTCCTTTTCCACTTAAATTACCTCTAGCCCATGTTATTTTAATGCCCGAGAATATGGAAGATCACCATGCAAAAGCATTGTTCCATCAAACTGAAAATATGGGCAATCCAGGCTCAGTACCATAGACAATTGGACCTAAACCAAGTTCATACAAGAAATAGGTTCTAAGTTTTTCAAAGATCAACGCCCCTAGTTTGTGGAAACTCCTAAACCAAGATTTTAGCTTTCTATCATCTTGTACCATTTAATCTAATGGTTTACTATACCTTCTTTTAATAAATCTATTTTTGCATAATAGCCCAGCTATTATAAGTGGGAATAATTTAAGATTTGCATTTTTTTGCATATTCTTCTTGGATGGCTTCTCAAGTTTCTCTAGGAAAAGGGAATGGGGAAGTAGGAACACTTAGGGTAAGATTTAGAGATTATAAACTTAAAAGTTAGTAACAAGTTGAGCCAATGTGATTCAAAACTACTTAAGAGACAAAATACCCAATAATGATTTAGAGCAGAGTATAATAAGTCACCGAAAACTAAGGGCTTTCCCATAGCACCGTCTTGGCTGCCAATATAGGAACCTAAGCCTAAGTTGGCAAGGCTCGTTCGGTTGTGTCCAGGAGGAAGTGTTTTTCTATCAAATCAGAATGTCTTCAGTAGTTCCATTAAAAATCAAAATTAAATAATAAACCAAATTCTCTTAGGTTGCCCATGGCTGGGACGAGATTAGGATTAGCACACAGCGGGAACTAATATATTGTACTGAGTATCCTTTTAAGCGTGTTATATTGGAGAGTAGATTCTAAAATGCTCTCTAACTTTCCTGGAAAATCTCATATTTGAATTTTCCACACACACAAAAGTAGCATCAGCAGCCAATGAATCCAAACAAGTAGATCAAACAAAACAAGTACATAAGGTCGAAAACAACCTTTGTTCCCTTCAAGTACATAATTTTATTTTAGTTTTATTTATTAGTTCTTGAATGCCTATGGAAAACTATAAAATGAAATAATCAATATATGCAGAATGCCTAGCAAGGGGACATACGAGACACTTATAAAATGCTTTCGTGAAAAATATTAGTACCCATTAGAAAAATATTTTAAAATAGTTTTTCTATTAATAAAAATTAAAAACATTTTCCAAACAAAAAATATATTTTGTTTGTTTCCCAAACTCTCCTCTCTCCTCTAACATGCCATTATTGCAATATATCAGAATACCTAACCGGGGACCTTGTGAACACTTATAAAAATGCTTTGCATAAAAAGGAAAAAAAAATATTAGTACCCATTTGAAAACTGTTTTTAAAATAGTTTTGCTATTAATAAAAAATTTAAAAACATTTTCCAAGCAAAAAATATATTTTGTTTGTTTTTCCCAAACTCTCCTCTCCTCTCCCTCTAACATGCCATTATTAACAAGATCCTTGTAAATATCTCAATAATCTTAGTAACCTTATAATGACATATGAATTGGTTTCTTCATATATCTTGAGAGTAGACTTATGGCAATTATGATTTCAAGTTAGTAGCAATGAGAAATAAAAGGCTTACAAAAAAAGATCATTGTACATGCTCTATATATATAGATACATAGGTAGATACACATAATTCATAATTCAATCATTTTTTCCTTGAATTGTTATGTCTTTTCTCAATGTTGGGCGTGATTTTTTAGTGGTGTATCTCAATCATAAAACCCTTAACCTAAAATAAACTGTAAACTCAGAACCCCTAACCCCTAACCCTAAAACTCTAAAACCCTAAAAACTAAAATCTGAAATCCTAAAACCCTAAAACCCAAAAACCCTAAAACCTTAAAACTTTAATACTAAAACCACAAACCTGAAGCAAATAGTAAAACCTCGAGCCCCGAACCTAAACCCAGCCGTAAACCTAAAACCAAAAACCCTAAAACCCTAGGACCCTAAAACCTTAAAAACCCAAAAACCTTAAAACCTTAAAACCCTAAAACCCTAAACCCCAAACCCCAAACTGTAAAACCCCTAACCATAAACTGAGCCCCGACGAACCCAGACCCCAAACCATAAACCATAAATCCTAAACCTTAAAGCCTAAACCCTAAATCCTAAACCGTAAACCCTAAACCCTAAACCCTAAACCCTAAACCCTAAACCCTAAATCATAAACCTTACATTTTAAATTGAGGACAATTTGAAATGTCATATTTTTATTTTTTAGAACTTGATTGTTTTCTTTATGATAAAGTTGATGTGATATCAGGATAATGACCTCTCATATTATTTAATTCATTTGGGACCATTTTGTACAGGTTAATTATGTTTGTTTCAACTATTACCGTGGTATGTTATTACAATGGACAAATATTGAGGATTGAAATAGATGTGAAATATGAGGGGAGAAAAGTTGTTATTGTGCCTTTGGATGTACCGGTTGAATGCACTTTTGAACAATTAACTGATATGATATACTCAAGGACAACCATTGACAAACAAAATTTCAAATTAGTCCTCAATTGTAAGTATCCCCTAAAAAGTGGAAATAGGTTCGACCTTTCGATATAGGATGGCCGGTTGACAGAGACCCCTTCCTAGTGACGGAAATCTCACAGAAGCAACTCCACGGTAACCTCGGCCCGAGCTCGCTCGACTGACAAGTTACCATGAAGCTAAGTCGTTAAAACTGCTGAAATTGTCTTTGGAAAATGTGGGTTATAAAACTTTTCACTTTTCTATCAAAATCACACCTTTAGATTTAACGAAAATCCGACAGCATAACGACTGCACGGTGGTTAAGCCTAAAATACAAAAATCACCTGTATAAAAAATACAGTCCCAATATTTTCCAAAAATCCAACTACAACCATAAAGGACCTCTGGTCCTCATCAAAATATACAATAAAGATCAATCCAACATAATTTCACTTCATAACTGTTTTCAAAATCATGCATGCATATCTTAAGATATTTATATACAAAATGTCACATTTTAACTTTTACTATTTTACTTTACACCCTTATCTTATATATAAGAAATCACAACCTTGTCCCTAGGGCGGGGATCTGGAAAGGTCTTTCAGAACTGTGGCACTGCGCTTGAAAAATTATTTTAAACGGCGTGAACCAAACGGGCTCGGTGAGTCTCATAAGTTCTAAATGTTGTTGTCATTGTATGTACTTATCCCGATATAATCATACGTAAATGGTTGTATTGTTTATGAGAAAGCGAGTTTGCTATGAAAACCATTTACGGCGTCTTTGAAACTATTTACCCAGCTGGCCAGCGATGCAGCGTTCTGGCTGGCGAAAGCTGTTCCGATGGTGGTTAATATCACGAAAGTGTTATACGGAAATCAAGTACCAATATGTGGTCCATTTAAATCTTATAGGCGTGATAACGCCGGAACCTCGAAACACGGCATCGGTAGTGAACTTTTCGAACATTTGCGAGTCTAATATGGTCGTGTTCCTGGCGGGATCTCCCATAAACATCATGGAACCTCGGAATAAAATGCCGGTGATGGAACCTCGGAACCAACATATCGCCATGTACTAAGTCGGCCGCGCTAACTATATACCTGAATGCGAGAGGCGACTCACTATATAAATATATACTAGTCAACTGATTGCCGACCAGGCAATATAGTTAGTCATAATATCTATAGCAGCTTGTCATCGCGTCAAATCTGTCGATCGGAAAGGCGGTACGTGTCATCAGGGGTTTTCTTCAGCCGAATAAGCATTTCTTAAATACTAAATCGAACTTTTAAATTATAACAAATGGGAGGTTAAAAAATGCTTTATAAATTTATATTTTCAAAGCACTTTACAAACTTATGTTTAAACACTTTCGTTTTAGAAAATGATTTTGAAGTACTCACCTTTTTCGACTAATTTCTTTCAAATCTTGTCAAGCACTCTAGATTCGTCGATTCTCAAATCGCCTACATAATCCATTACAAAGTAAGAAAAATGCCTCAGTTAATGGTTTTAACCATAAAACATACCGGAGACTTAAGCGTATATCGAGCAAACTTCGATTACAGCAAGCTTTACGTCTTTGATAGATTCGATAAGGACATCGATATTATGATGTGAAATTGGCCAGAAATGTCGCAGCGTTAAATGCCCCATAAAAACTATCTTGTTTTAAGCGAGCTTTTGACTCAAGGGACTTTCCGCTAGAGTCTAAAACACCAGGAAAACATTTACGAAAGTGTCGAACTACTCGAATACACTCTGAACTTTGACATTGTCAGAAAACAATCCCAGAAATTCGACCCGATTTGTCAGAACATATTGAAATTCTGGCTCGGTCCCCAAAATTTTGGGATGGTTCCTGACACTGTGGCCATAGAAAATTCTGGTCATTCTACGTGTCTTTGGGAACAAAATATGATAGGAAAATTTCCTGCCTCTTGAAATAATGACGAAATGCTAAGCTTTTGGTACTATCGTAGCTCGTCATATCAGATAACCTGCGCCTGGCTCGACGAAAATCTATGGTCAGATTTAGTAAATACGATAAAGAAGCAAAGAAAGAAAAAAAAAAAAAAAATATATATATATATATATATATATATATATATATATATATATATATAACTCTCTCTCTCTCGCTCCTCTTTCGTCCTACGTCTTTTGACTTTTCGTTTTGCTTTTATTTTTTCTTTTCTTTTTTAGTATTATTATTATTTGGATAAGCGATTTACATTACCAATTATGGTCCATTTCTTCTGCGAAATTTTTTTTTTTCGGGTTAACTGTGTAAATGAAGCTTAAGTCAATGGCTCCCGACTTCAGAGATTTTTATAAAAATCTAGTCGCGAAAGTCGCAGCCAGTACTATCGCCCAGAAAATTGTAAAATATTACGATGCCGAATTGGCGAAATTTTTGGGTTCTTAGATTTACGAGGAGACGAATTTAGCAGCGCGATCCGTTTAGATCATCCGAGATCTGAAATTTTAGGCTCTGTAAGCCCGTTATGATAATTTATTATTATTATTATCCTTTTAAAATTCGTAATTAGATTTCTTATCATTTCATTAATTGCAAAGAATCTGCAGGTCTTTAGCTTTATAATTTATATTAAATGGCTAAAAGAATTACATTATGGCGGCTAAAATAATTAAGGAAACTGTGGTGCTGTATCTGATTATATACCGTACACCCTCTCGGAGACGGGGCATTCTGGCGATAGTGTGCCGAATGTTAAACTTAGTTAACACAACTACCATTGAGGAAATTGAACTGTATATTGAATTATTTCGAGTCAAGGCACAAGTTAATCAATTTGTGGGTGGCCATGTAGATTTATTAGTTCACGACAATTACAATGTTGCAGAATTTGACTAAGGTTGTAAACCTAGTAGCAGTCTAGTATCGAATACTGAAGTTTTTGGAGATGATGAAGACTACGCTTATGAAGAAGGTAATGATTGTAAGACCCGAGAAAATTCCAATTTTTGGAAAAATGGAAAAATCGTAATTTCGATTAAAGCCAATTTTCTAAATCTCCCGAATGATGAAGCGGTTCACGTTGATCATCTCGCGGAAATCTAGCTAATGCGTCGAATTCGGGGGCGGTAGGAGTGCGCGTTTTTCGAGGGCATCAGTATCGGGTCTTGAAGTAAGCGATGTTGATATGTGAAGTGCGTATAACATGTCTTTCATGTGACACATGTTCGTAATTAGATAAATGATGGAGTGTGGCTAGATAGTCTTGATGGCGAAAATCTGAGGTAGGGACATAGATGACATTTTAGGAAAGTTTAATGAGGAATATGACAAAATAGTGTATAGTGGTCATCTTCCTCCTTCAAAAAGGAGACAAATTGGCTGGAACGGAGGGGAGAGATGCAGAGCATGGGTTTTGTGATTTTCTTTTAGAGGAAGTACTTCTCTCTAAAATCGGGCGATCGTAGTTAGATTCCTTCGAACAAGAAGAGAGTTGTTCTGCGCGGCGGGGAGCCTTGGCGTGGACTCGGTTTGAGGAGTTTCGACAAACTCCGTGAGGTAGGGGTTTCATACTACTTGAAGTTACTCTTGATTTAAGAGCTCTGTTGATGTTTCGGTTGGTTTGAGACCTTGAACAGTCGTTTGATCTGTCCCAAATCTTGGAACCGAATTGTTGTAATTTTTGAAGCCTATTTGTAAAGGGCTGTTTTGGAGTGTTTATTTCATAAATGACATGAAATAAATTGTATTATGGTGTGTATGAGGCCGAGAATCGCGCGATGAATTCGTCAAGGTGCTGAACCGATATTGGTTGATTGGCCGTGAATCAAGAGAACTCGAGGGTTTCATTGTTCACGTGAATAGTGTTCATGAAATATCTTTATGAAATAATGTGTTTGGTTGAGTAATTCAAATCGAATTGCTCATAGTTGTAAATTAGCCATGTGGAGTCACCCTGTGAAATTGATGATGAATGCATACATGCTTACGTGTTTTAAGCATGTGAACATATGCATGATGATATATTTCATACGTGATATGAACTGGCGCTGAAATTAAGATAACGATTTCATATGCACCGCAACCTAAATTAGATGTGCCGCATGACATATAAAATTGAAAGAAACGAACACGCACAAGGGAAATGAATTTCACATGACGACTCGAGAACGTGGGCTCTGGAGACTACCCAACGTGATCATTTCTCGAATGAGGACTAATGACCGCTTCGGAAGGTTCTCCAATACATTAGCCTCGGAGGGTAGTCCCATATTTTTACCGACACGTCAGTAGTGTAATTTCAAAAACAACAAGTTTTATTTTGAAATTAATATTTTTCTACGCACGCTGGGCCAGTATCATGAGTGAATGCATATGACTGGCATAATGGTCGGTCATTTGGTATATTCAAGAGGATCACGAATTTGCCTAATGTGTGTTTACATAGGTCATTGCATATGCACTTAAAGTGAGAACTCCATTTAGTAAGGATTCCACTATCGGGCATTAAATTTCTCACCAGCGGCGGAATATATTATTTCAGGTACAGGAGCGACGAGAGACGCCTAATCTTAGGAAATGATTGAAGAAAGCCAGTTGTGGCTTTGATTTGTCGAGTAATGTATTACATGTATTAGAATCAGACTTTAATATACGCTGATAAGAAAGAATTTTTTCAACTCCCCTTGAAACTATGGTATATAAGAAAGGAGACATGAGCATTGTCAGATGGGCCCAAGACTGCTTACTCATGTTGTTTTATGATATTGTTTGGGGATGTGTTTGTATACGTGGGTATTCCCCAGATGCAGTGAGACTACCCGATTTTCGTGAAGAGATGCTCGTCACCCGACATTCACGAGTGTTTCCGCGTTAATCTGTCAACGACCCCTAGTTTCGGGGGCGTCACACAAATTGGTATCGTATACAGTATACGAATACCTAGGAGCCTGCAGTTTAGCATCCATAAGTGAGGGAAATCACTAAGGCCATAGTCGTGTAAGAACATCACCACTTTGTGTGGTTCGATGTAGGTTTAGGTATGAGATTACCTAGGAAGGCACGAGACAAAACTAGAACGCTGCATGTGTGTTTTGTGTGTGATCATGTGATTAATTGATGAATGGTTATGTGAATGGTGTGCATAATATGGTTTGTTGGTGTGTCGTAGTGATGGTGTGCTTAGTGATTAGCACATAGAAGTGTTAAAAACAAATTTTGGAGTTTTGCAAGGAATAAAACTAGAAAAAAGAAAATAAAATGAAATAAATTTTAATAAATTTATTTGATTTATTGATAATTAAATAAATTTTTAATAAATTTTAAGGTTAAACACTAGGTGTAGTGTGAGAATGTATAGTTGAGGAATTTTGGACAAAATGGTCCATAATTAAATGGAAAAAAATGAAAATGAGGTGAAGAAAATTGTTTTCTAAGGTTTTACAAGTTGTAAAACTGAAGAAAATGAATAAAATAAATTTTATAAATTTATTTGAATGTTCCGAAAATGAAAAAAATGTATATATGTATTTTTCGGGGCATTTTCCAAAAGAAATGGAAATAATTAAGATGAAAAAATAAACGAAAAAAAGGTGCGCGTAGAAATTATTGGCTATTGCCTAATAAAATTTGTATCGCGACCAATTTCAGAGTAAATCTAATCAGATCAAATAGTGTGCAAAGTGGCTGGAAAAATTGTATTGCAAATACGAAAGAGTCATCAGATAGGGTGTCACAATACACTTAGTGTATTGTGACAGGAGCAGGGGCTGGTTGCTGGAAGGGTTGTGTCGCAATACAAAGTGTTGTATTGTGACAGAGGAGTTCGACTCAGGAGTGATTTGTATTGCAATACACAAAGCAGTTGCATTGCAAACTGCATAGCTGGCTTGAGGTATCAGGTCACACTACACCAGTGGCATTGTGACAGGAGCCGACTATGCAGCGGAGTTTGTGGTATTGTAAATACACGCGTTGTATTGTGACAGCAAGTGCATTAATCGTTTCGGGCCATCGTTGATAATCGCTCTATGAACACTATTCACAAAAAAAAATTGAAAAAAAAAAATAATAATAATAATAAAGTAAAATAAAATGAAATAAAATTTTCAAAATAAAATTCATGTTAATATGAATTGATATATTGAATAAATTGTCTCAGACTGCCTATAAATGCAAGGACATAGTATATATAAAATGTTCTCTGCAGATTTATCAAAGGCTCCTCGAGCATTGTATTTACACCTCAGGTACGCCATTAATGTTGCATGTTTTGATCATATGGATTTTTGTGCTTCAACATGGTGGAAGGACATATACACTTTGTGATGTATATGGGAATTATGATCAGGCTATTGTCACTATGAAATTATACTTAATACAGAATGCTTAAAGGGTAAATGCTAAGGTTAGAACTAAGTGACCTTAGGATTTGATAATGAAATGAACAGAGTTTAGAATTTTATCAAATAAATGAATTTGAGTGGTTGGAAGAAGGCCACTTAGAAAATGAACGTCAACATGGTTGTTTAAGTCTATTAGTAATTGGCATGTGTATCAAGGTTAGACTAAAATGAAAATTACATAAATCTTGTTGCCATTTGACATATGTAGATGGTTAGTTTAGGAGAGGACGAAGAGGTCGCCCATGAAACGTCAGCACCACCGGCCAATTGGCCAGCATTTGCCGAGCAAAGAGGGATTGGTAGCTGTTGCTATCGCATGTGCATGTGCAAGAAGGAGCTGTATGTCAAACGACCTACAACACTAGAAGCACATCGTCTCCAAATGGTTAGGAGTGAGGAGTTGACTCTGTGGTCGGACGACTAGCGACCACGCAGGAGAGTAGATAAATATACGAGGCATCCAAGATGGGTGTTGGTACTAAGAGGAAGGAAGATCCATCTTCTCTAACCCAAGAAAGAAGCAGAAGACTTCTCTTTCGCAAGGATATCCAGGATCTAGGCCGAGGTCACTGTGACTAAGGCCAAGATGGACATTTAGTCAGCAGTAGCGTATGATGTGTTATTTTGCCGACGCCTCAGACACTTCACGGATTGTCCACGGAGGCATGAATCCCAAGGTTATGTGACACCTCGGCCCCAATCACCAAAGGAGACGAAAGCTAGTGGCTGCTGGTCAGATGGGTAGATGGTGTACTACCATTACAAAGAATCTTACATATGAGAGGAGGGATCGCCTCAGAGACAAAGGATCCCGGTGGTTTTGGGACAACGCAAATCTCCACGTTTAGACAGAGAAGACATGGGCTTTGTTCTTCCACACCCTAGTATGTGTCGAAACCAGCTTTCTTGCCGGATGCTATACAAGCACCTTCGGCACAAAATAATGTGAGGGGCCAGTATGGTCGAGGCCGCATGTGACTCATGCGTGGACTTCTAGTAAGGCAGGGCAAACTATATGTTATTTCATGGATAAACTGGGGTATACATGAGACGAGATTGCCCTAGGAGGCAGAGAGGTCTCATGGTAATTATTGTGCCGAGTATACCAATACGGATAGTAGGGTACATTTCTACTCAGACTTGTTTACTAGAGTAGCTTAAATTGGGGATGACCATATTCATTCATCACGTGATCTCTTGCGCGGCTGATTCGGGCTTAGAGGGCTACTACTTTAGAGAAGCCAGCGTGGATGTTCTTCCCTAGGATGTAGGGTGAGAGTCACCCGATAGGCCCGATCAGGAGTTAGAGATCTCCTCGAGATTCCGCTCATGGCACCCCGGATTGGGTGTCACAAGATGGCATCACATGCCTGACAGACTGCAATATCATGTTTAGCCCAGCGTGCACTAGATGGTCATTCACCACTCTTGGTGAGGGCTGAGTTTGTCTTTGACTACGCTCCAATGAAGACTCATGGGTCAATCGAAATGAAGAGTAATTAAAGTGTGTCATAAAGCAAGAAGGGGGTCGTGAACTCTAAGGTGAGAAGCCTGAAGAAAGTGAAGGAGACCCGCAGTATCCGAAAGGTCCCGTGTGGGTGTAAGAGATCCAGAGGTCCCTTAAATTTCTGGGTGTAAGAGACCCGGAGGCATCCTAAATTTGTGGGTGTAAGATACCCGGGAGAGATCCCAAATTTCCGTGTGTAGACCCGAGGAGAGATCCCACTTCTGGTGACCCATGGAGTTATCCGAAATTTCATGCGCGTGAGAGACCCATGATGAGAAATCCGAAATTTCGTGTGGGTGTAAGAGACTGCGTGGAGTTATCCAAATTTATGTGGCAAGACAACAGGAGATATCCGAATTTCATGAATGTAAGAGTAACAGAGTAAAATAAAAGAGCAGGTCGCCCGAGATGAAAACACACTGGCCGGCTATCGCTTACAGACTTAGAGTCGAAAGTGGATAGAGTTTCCGAGTGAATTTAAGATGAAAACACACCTACAAAGCTTATCATAGACTTAGAGTCAGAAAGGATGTGGAGTCGGAGTGACTTTGTGATTCGGGACAATTTGAAATCGTGATTGGTGCTGCCGGTCTGCAAGGCGCTCCTATGGATGTCATTCATATTGGCGGACTAGGTTGACGGTCCATTGGATTGTCAAGATTGTGACCTTGAAAGGCCACGCTATAAGTACCTGCTGTGGTTATGTGGTTACAGTGGTGTGATTATATACTGTGTAAAGAGAAGACGCCGCAAGCATGCCCTGATCAAGTAAGGGTAGCTAGAGGAGCAATCGCTTCAGCGAATTCGCCACACAATAATTATCAGCGAGTATACAAATAGAAACCATATGAGGGCCAGGCCGGAGGCCGATCACTAATATGCTGGACCGAGGTGGGAAAGAGCTCCATCACGTCCCGATTCATTAGAGACACTCTGAGAAGCAGCTTGATACGACATAACGTTCTCCTCACGCCGTGTTTAAGAGCCATGAAGATGTATGAGTGATTGTGGGATCGTCTGCACTTCCCCATTTTAAATTTTTAAAGAGGTGGGAGAAATGTAAGACCTTAGAAAATCTTGCACTTTTGGAAAAAGGCAGGGAATCGCACTCTCATTAAACCCGAAATTTTCTAGATCTGATGACAAAACTGATTTCACCGTTGAATCATTTCATGAAATCTTAGCTAATACGTCGACCGCTTTAATTCTCGAGATGTCAGAGAATTGCACGCTTTTCTGCGGCACTGAGGCTTCCGTGCCGTAAAACGACATTTGATATACGAAATTCATATAACATGCATCACGCCACTACATGCTGCATTTAGCAGGCTAAAACATTAAAACTACTCGGGCCAGATAAAGGTCGTTTAAGAAAATCTGTATAGGCATAGATGGCATTTTAGAGAGTTTAATGAGGAAGATGACAAAATAGGCAGAGCAAATGTTTCATCTTCTCCTCTCAAAAGGAGACAAATTGGCTGAACGGAGGGAAGAGATGAGCATGGTTTTGTGGATTTTCTTTAGAGGGGAGATACCTTCTCTCTGGGTCCCGCGATCCGACCATCTGATTCTCCTCTGAGCAAGAAGGAGCTGCCCACGCTGGGCGTATGCAACGCGCGGACCGGCTTTGAAGAGTTTCACAAACCCAAAGCGAGGCGCGGGGCTCATCCCACTTGAAGTTACTCGTTGTGTTAGAACTTTGCTGATGTTTTGTTGATTTGAGGCCTCAACGGCCATCATCATTCACCCGAATCGACCATAAACTCTTTGCTCGCTTGTACAAATTGGTGGATCGTGTTGGGGTCGTTGGATGTTTATTTCATAAATATGAAATAAATTGTATCGGGTGTGTAAGGAGGGTCGAATGGCTGGTAAAATCTCGAAGTTCACAAAATTAACCGATATCGTCGATTGGCCGTGGAATGCGAACCCGAGAGTTTCACTGTTCACATGAATAGTGTTCATGAAATAATTTTGTGAAATAATGTATTTGGTTGAGTAATTCAAATCGAATTGCTCGTAGTTGTAAATTAGCCCATGTGAGCTAACTTTTGGTGAAATTGATGATGAATGTGCATAACATGTTTTATGTGCTTTAGTTATGTAAATATATGCATGATGATATATTTGCATGTGTGATATGAATTGTGTTGAAATGGCATAATGCATTTCATATGCACCGGGTAACCTAGAAATTAGGTGTGTGTGCATGACATGAAAAATTGAAAGAAATCAATATGGTTATGGTAAAGGAATTTCTTTAATATGATGAATTTCCGGGAATGGGGTTGGAGACGGTCCATCAGATCATTCGAATGAGGACTATGACTGCTTTTAAGGTTCTCTGTATCATTCTCCTGAGGGTAAATCCCATATTTTTACCGACATCGCCGAAGCGAATTTCAAAAACACAAGTTTTATTTCAAAATAATATTTTTCTCATACATGGCTTAGGCAAGTGTGAGGGAGTCAGTGAGGACTCGGGACACTGGTTGTCACAGACATTCAAGAGGATCACGAATTTGTTTCAACTGTGTTTACATAGTCACATATGCACTTAGGGTGGGGAGTAACTCATTTAGGTGATTCCTAATTACTAGATAGCTTAACTCTGTCAAGAAATATATTATTTCAAGTACAGTGGAGACACGAGGAGACGGCCTTGTATCTTAGAGGCCGGATTTTGAAGAAAGCCGTTGTGACTTTGATTTATTTTATGATGTATTACATGTATTAGAATTCTAGAATTTTGTTATATGTTGTAGTAAGAGTACATTTTCAACTCTTGAAACTATGGTATTATAGTTAGTGCATATTGATGAGTATTGTTGTAATGGCCTGGTCACCTGCTTTACTCAAGGTTATACTACATATTGTTCTGGGGATGTGCTTGTATATGGTAGCTCCCCGCAAAGTAGACTCGCTCCTTACCTTTCATAAGAGATGCTCGTCACCCGACATTCACGAGTGCTCTTAATGAGTCAGACGGGAGTTATCAAACTGACCCCCGGCCCTGAGGCGCTACAATGATGAATATGATGAAGATGTTGATGATGAATGTAATGGAGACGCAGATATCAAGCGATGGACATGCATTATCCTTCTTCTTCGAACTTTTAACTAAGTTTCTCGGGAGAATGAGCAAGGGATATGTCTCGCAAGCAAGCACCATCTCTGATGTAATAACCTTATGTCGAGACATTAGATGAGTCATCCGCTCATTATCACTTACTACGAACGCCTACAATTTGAACATGTTAAAACCTAGGTATTACTGGCTGAAGTGGTCGGATCTACAAAGATACTACCGCTATTCGAGTGAGAATTTGTAACTGGCCAAGTTTTTAATTCCTAAATCTGATTTGCAAGAGGCTGCAAAGATTTACTCAATTGTTATCACCCAAGAGTTTATCGCAAGCCAGATCCTTAAAAAAAAATTGCTCGCTTTAAGATGTGCATACGGAAGAATGTCATCGCCCATGGAAGCTTCATGCAATGGTCAGGAAAGATACTCGCTTTTATTTGTTACCAACAAATATAAAGGGTCGATACTTGGTGGGCCAATCCCCTACTTGAACCAGATCATCATCAATCGACTCCAAACTTAGTCACGCTTCATATAAAGGTAATAATTAAGGCACAATTCACATTGACTACGGCTGTTATTCAAGCAAGTGTGATGGAGAAATGAGGATATAAACTATCATAAAAAAAGGCATTGGATGGGAAGCATAAAGAAATTAGATGCTTATTCGTGACTTCTCTCACCATATACGTATCCGCCACGCTTGTTCTGCAAATTTCATAGAGTAAGCAAATCCCGGATGTGTTGTAATTTGGAAGACATGTGGACATTACATGTCAAACACTAAGATATTCCAACGCGCATGTCTCGCCGTCTGCCATCTATCATGGTTCGGAACATTGTCGTCCCGTAATGAGTATTGATGGTACACATTTATATGGGAAGTATAAAGGCACGTTATTGATTGTTATGGGGTGTAACGGAAATAATCAGTTGTTTCCATTGGCATTTTCTATTACAGAAGGCGAGAATACTGATAGTTGGGGATGGTTCTTAGCATGCATCAAAAATAGAGTAACTCAACTGGGACAGAAGTTGGCGTTTATATCTGACGTATACATCTAGGCATTATGGTAGCAACGACCGAACCCCCATCTCTGGGTTCAAATTTCCACCATCTCGCCATCACAAGATTTTGCAGCCATCTTGCAAGAAATTTTATGACCTTGCCTAAAGATAAACTCAAGAATTTGGTATGCAGAGCGCTTTAGCAGACACCCGCAAATTCACAAGGACTACAATTGGGAGAATTAATGCTAAAGTACAACAATGGTTAGAGGCAATCCTTTTTCAGTTATGAGCTCTTTCACATGACGGAGGTCGAAGATATGGGATAATGACAACCAACATGTCGGAGGTACTTAACAGTGTTCTTAAAGGAGCTCATAGCTTACCATTAACTGCATTAGTACAGTTTACCTTCTTCCTACTTTAATAAGCTACTTTGTTGTAAGAAGGGATCTAGGTGGGCAATGTTCAGCATCTGATGAGCAGTTCACTCCATATGTTGATGCTCAGATTCATGGTCATGTTGTTAAGGCTGGTTCGATGGAAATTGTTCTTTACGATCACGTACAAGGTCGATTTCATGTCAAATCAAGGAAAGGCAAACGACGTTTCAACTTACATGACAAAATTTTGCACATGTGGGAAAGACATTGATATATGGATTTACGTAGCTACATCATAGCAAAGATGTCAAAGATCGATGTGTTGATTTTCGATTTTTTGTGCAAGGCTACTACACTACGCAGTCGTACTATGATACATAGGCAAGCTTGTTTCATCCAATATTCAATAAAGATGAGTGGTCTCTTTATGATGGTCCTACGATTATACTACCTGAGTCAATGAAACGCATAGGTAGTGGACGTCCCAATCGTACTCCTATTGTATAATGAAACGAACATTAGGGAGGGAAAACAACTATCACATGTGTGTCAAGGTAAACAACTATACACACCTACGGCCTTGTAAGAATAGAAATCAAGTTCAAGAATGCCTCAGACAACATCACATGTATGTGTCTATTTTAATTTATTGTCATCAGAATTAGTACTGCTTTCTTTTAATTATGTTGATATGCCTCTCCAATGTGTTTTATTAATATATATACTGCCTTCTAGACATCCAGGTTTTAGATATGGCATTCAGAGGGCTTCATGGGATGCAGATCCATTTGATCCATCTCACGCCAGATGCAAGATGCATACGTGTCCCACTTAAGATACAGAAAGGTATGTATTTTATTACTTATCAATTATTATTTTCGGGGCTTGTACCATGTAATTTATATATAATCAATTATAAACTTGGTTTCTTCATACTTATAGTTCCGTGAGGAACTCCACCTCGCCGCCATATGAAAGTTTTATCAAGATAGTGGATGATGGATCCACGATTCGGCCCACACGTGATCCGCGCATGATTCTATGGTATATACCTCGGCCACACTGGCGATCAATTGGCCACTTATCACGGTCTCGGCCGAGATGGCGGCCCAAACACACGCCATGTGCCCATCAAGAGATGATGACGACACGCTAGCGTGATGTGCCAATATCCTCGGCTCAGATCGATTTCGACGAAAGCAAATACCAGATATGCGTCAACATGTATGAGCGCGCTGAGCTACTCATTACTACCCCACTCGCCGATGCCTCGTGAGGATCCGCGATTCCATCCGGTTATGTGACTAGTTATCCTTACCAACACCTAATGCAAATGAGCTCGCTTTAGAGCGGAGTGCGCGTGGTTTCATCTTAGCGCTGATAGGATCCTTCTTGTTTGCGGACAAGAAGGGAGTGCATGTTCATATGTGCTTTCTCCCACTACTACGAGATTTGGCCACACATCGCTACTTATATTATTGCGGTGCAAAGATTGCACATACATATAGCACGTTATGCCGAGCCAACATCGGATACAGCATAGACAGAATGGTTATACAAGAGCACACGTATTGAGCAGGCATGATAATCTATGTTATTGATTAATATATCAGTGATTTATTTTGTTTATTTTACATTTAGCTATGGTCTCGAGACTTCACGTGGGGCGACCCATTTCGGGCGTATCAAGAAAGAGATATCCAAAGACCACTCAGCCCTCATGCCTTACGATGAATTTATGCGATCAAGAGATCACTAATCGAGCATGTCGTTGAGCCAGAGCCAAAGCTAACTCTTCCATTAGGGTGTAGGTGGAGAGTACCTTTGACACGGGTGCATAACCCATCCGGTATACTCCTCCTATATCAAGATCAACTAGATGCACAAACTCTTGATCATGTAATTATATATGTAAAAGTATATGGTTCTATAGTACCTCCATTCATACGACATAAAAGTTTTTAACGCCGGGCGTGTAAATGTGTAGACTTACGGCAATATATCGTCTGAGAGCTTGGTTGACCAACTTCCGATATCCTTAGCTGATCGTGGATCCGCCGACGATGTCACCGCTTATATGTTTCGAGACTATTGAGTGGCATCGTCCAAAGCAGTCTTGGCGCCAAAGCATCACTACACCAGAGATACTTCCATCTTGCTCTTAAGGAGCAATAAATTTACATGTGAGTGGATGCACGTGAACGATACCAAAGAGATTAGGCGATGTATCATGCTCCATACATTGCCTTATGGGATACGCTAGTGGGTAGGATCATCACTACACCCCCTATGGTGGGTATGATGGACTTCGATGATCCATATATGTAATGGTATCGTCATATTACACGACACTTTATGACACCACCATTGCATAGGGATGATATGAGATTCCATACCATACCAGCTACTCGTGTTTTGGTAAGTTAGGAGTCCTCGTGTTTCTAAAGTGTTTTCCAAATTTGAATCATTGATTACGATTTATAATTCTTTTTATTTGGTTCACTCAGATCTCTACTAAGGCCCGCATAATTTAGCGTCGCGCTTATGCTACCACCGGTTTGGTGTACGACTTACATCATATTGCTCAATCACTGTTATACCGGATCAAAGAAGAGCATCGCATTGCCAACTACGATCAAGAGGCATCAACATCACATAGACCATCCATTAGACCTCCGGTGTCATCCACTCCAATATGTATGCAGCCCATTCGAGGTAGAGGGAGAGGGAGAGGGAGAGTTGATCGCCGAGGTCGTGGTCAAGATGGTAGGCGAGGTCATGGTCGAGATGGTGAGGGCGGTCGTGGTACACTTGAGCCGACTTTGCCTACTTCGATACCCCCCATATACTTACCCCTCACCCGAGATTTTTATACCCCCACACACTGACACATCACCTTCCATACCCCCACACACTTACACATCACCTTCCATACCCACAGACACTTACACATCACCTTCCATACCCCTAGACATTTACACATCTTTACCATATCCGGTCGCCCGCAGCCAGCGTCCATAGCAAGATATCACCTTCCTCATCCCACCTTTATCATCCCCTTTACATTGACTCCCCATCTGACACCATCCTCGACCTTGTATCGTAGAGTCGTCCACTCAGCCTAGGGCGACCTCGTTGGTCTAATGATATCGTCAAGTACTTCATCCATCAACTCCCTGGCCTCTATCAATCCTTGGCCGATCACGATCAGTCCATTCGATATCCGTGATTCCATTTGCTGTCTGTCCCATTATCGTATCCCAAGAGAATATAAAGACGCATTCGTGGGATCATCATATATGTTATTATTTTATATGACGGTATACAACGTTTAATATATTATATGACGGTTATGCATGAGGTTTTAATCGCTAGTGGTTGTTCATATGACTTTTGATAATTAATCGTCCCACTGTCTGATCAGTCTTAAAGTCGTCATCGACTTCTGCTACATTACATCATAAGAGAAAAATCATGTCTGCTGGGTTGGTTCATCACTCAATATCCATCTCTTCCAACTCATATCCCCACTACAGGTATGTACAAAAAACAACCAAACAATCATTATCCCACACATCTCATCATATACATTAGGTACAAACTTAGTATACATCCGCCAGCATACAAACTCAATATACACATCAAGTAATTAATCTTTACTATATATTAGGTAATTACCTTAATATACATTAGGTAAAAACTAGTATATAATAGGTATAACCTAATCATATACATTAGGTAATATCCTAATATACAAGTAATAACCTTAATATACAAAGATACAACCTTTAATATACATCCGATAACAACTTAGTATACATCCGATAACAACTTATTATGCGATTAGGGTACTATCTTAGTATACATTAGGTACAACCTAGTATACATTACTGATCCTTAACATTCATCATATACAAACTTGATATGCATTATGTACTACCATAATACACATTAGGTACAACCTTAGTATGCATTAAGTACTACATTAGTATATATAAAGGACTACCCTAATATATATCGGGTATAACCTTAGAATACATTAGGTACTTACCTTAGTATGCATTAGGTATAACCTTCGTGTACATTTGGTACAACCTTAGTGTACATTAGGTACAACCTTTGTCCAATATGTTGGTGAGATGTTGCAAGTAACTAAAATTTGGTTAAGGCGATATGACTAACTTAATAATTATTCTATATGAAAATAATTAAGTAAAATAATATTTTCTAACTTATATTAAATTTTATTCTCTTAGATAAAGTTTTTGAACTAATTTTTAATTACTAGTAAGTGTACACCTGCTAATATAAGTAAGAGAAATTTATGATTTTGTTGATTTCCTTTATACTAAACTTCTGAGATTTTTTTTGGTTAATTATTTTATATATAATTTAACTATATATTCTTAATAGTCATAATATTTATGATTATCATCATTTCTTTTGTATTTAAGATATCAGTTGGTTTTATTAATTTTTCATATTTATTAATACAAAACTTCTATTTATTAATTTTTCAGGAATAGAAGAGTGTTGTCCCATGCCATGGTATTTGTGCAACTTATGCAAATGAGGAGGATAGTGTGCTTCACGCCTTGGTTACCTACCCGGTCAAAGAGTAGAGCATGGGTGCATGAAGGGATGGCCGCCCTACCTCATGGCAATGGCACTTTCCTTGAATAGTGGGGAGAGTTATGCAAGCGATGGCCAAAGGAGAGAATAGAGTGGGGGCAATGACTTGCTAGACCAATTGGAATGATAGGAATAGTGCTTTATGGAGAGATGCATGTTAGACAAACCCAAGTTTATGAAAGCAGATTATATGCTCCAAAGAATGGAGCCCATGCCTACATACCTTTCACCAGGTCATAGGGACATATAGCCGACAAGTTACTCAGCGCACCCGCCAATAACGAATCGTCATTGCGGGTTAGCGATTTTAAGAACCACCGCGGCCGCGCATGGGTTAGCGGCTTTCGCAGAACGACCATTTTCATTATAAACAACGCATTACGACTACTTTGGGTCTTTATTTTAGCATCTAACTTAATAATTTTTTTTTTCAAACACATTATTTCCGTCTAAAACTCTATATATTCCATGTAAACACTTTCTTTTCTTTAATGGAATTTACCTAAAAAAAAAAAATCGAGGTGGGACTCTGTTTCCACCCACACCCCAACCGAAGGCTATCTTTGTAATGGAAAACATCATACATAATTTTCCTTTTAAAATATATTTATAAAGATGAGAATTGGATCAAAATCATTTCATATCTTTTAAAAAATTATACATAAAAGATATGAATACCAATAAGTGTTGAGTGATAAATTTTGAAGACACATAAATTATTTTTTAAATGAGACAACTTCCCATTGGTTTTTCATTTCTTATCACTTTTTTTTACACATCGTATCACCTCTTTTTAAATATAACCATATCTTTCCCAAATTTGAAATCAAGGTTTACTTAATATATTTATATTAAAACTTTTTTTATTTTATTTTATTTAAGTATAATAATGATAATATAAAAAATCTTATTTTAATTTTTTATTGTCCTATAATGATTGATATATCCAAAGAGTTGCTTGAAGACCTTCAGCGGTTCAGCCACAGCCAAGAAAGCTGCAGTGACTACGCCGACTCCCGGCGATCCCCAGGTTCTCCAGGTTCAAGAAGTTGAAAAACCTGAAATCGGAGATAATGAAGTTCTAATTAGAGTGGAGGCCGCTGCTCTTAATCGAGCGGATACGCTTCAGAGAAAGGGCTTCCACCCTCCCCCCAAAGGCAGCAGTCCCTACCCTGGTCTCGAATGTTCTGGAATCATCGAAGCTGTTGGAAAGGATGTCCTTCGATGGAAGGTTGGCGATCAGGTATTTCACTTACGTAGTATTTTGATTTCGTTTCTGTTCCTACTTTCATTTAAGGATCGAACACTAGGAACGTGTTAGACGATATATCTTTGTTGCTCTTTGTGTTATGGAGTCTTTGTCGAGAATTGTGTGGTAATGCATGATATGTTTGGGATTTTATGATTGATTTTGTGTATTGAAAATTGAAATAGATTAAGTATATTGAGCTTTATCTGTTTTTCAAGTTTATGGTTGTAAAGAAAATTGGTCGGCGTGGTCGCTACCGGTTTGCTTAGATATTTTCAAGATATAGTGTCGGTAGGAGAAATAAGAACCGTTTTCTGTTTTTCAAAATAGAAATGAATGCAGAAAACATGTTTGATGGCATTCTTTCTCTATAACTCTGTTACATTACTCCGGAAAATGTATAATTCTCTTGAATATGTTTCTATTTTGTGTGTTCAAAAAAGCCAGCACTTTTAAAATTTTTAGAAGATTGTGAAATGACATGTTTATGGTCTTAATTTTTCAAATATGAAAGCCATGAAACATTCCATTCCTCTATATTGCTGTGGATCAATTGTGCATCCCCTTTGTCATGTTTTGTGAATCAGGTATCCATTCCGGTCTGTTAGTAATTAGCAGATAAAGCACCAATTTTAATGCTATCTTTTATGTGATTTTGCTTCCTCTCAAGAACAAGTTCATAGTATACATGGTAAAGCTGAATGATGGTTTGCGGTATACAGGTGTGTGCTCTGCTTGGTGGAGGGTATGCTGAAAAAGTGGCTGTTCCAGCAGGCCAAGTTCTTCCTATCCCATCTGGTGTTTCTCTAAAAGATGCTGCTAGTTTTCCTGAGGTTGCATGCACTGTTTGGTCAACTGTTTTTATGATGAGCCGACTATCTTCCGGGGAAACATTCCTGGTGAATTTTCGCTTTCTTTTATTTTCTGGTGCATGATATATTTACCTAACTATAACTTGAACAATGGGATAGTACATTGATTCTAATGGTTTGAAACAACTCCAGGTGTACAGAAATTTATACCTTGGTGTTTAACGCTTGTGCATCAGCATTGAATTAGGGAGGAAGAAGAGCTATAATTCTAATTAGAATATTACATCATCATATTCTTATATAGATAGATCCTGTCTCATGATTACTTTACCCAAGGCTATGTCTTTGTTTCATTTCATGGTTTGTCCTGGTAATTTCAACCTTCATCTGGAAAATTATACTGATGGTGATATTAAATAACTACAAAAAGGAAATTTTACATTGAAGTAAGATGAAGACCACAAAGAGTTATTCTGTGGTTAATTCTGTCAACAAATGGATGGTAATGCACAATCCAAAGAGTAAATTCTTTATTTTTTTCCCTTTCGGTAGATTATTTTTTTTATGCATGCTTGAATTATGAGATGAGGACTGATAAAATTTCAGGTTCATGGGGGTTCGAGTGGAATTGGTACCTTTGCTATTCAGATAGCCAAATACCAAGGAGCAAGGGTATTTGTTACAGCAGGTTTACTTATCTTATGTTCTATCTCACGGAATGCTTATCTTATGGCACCAATTCCATGTCTTCACATATTATTTACCTTTTTTTCCACCAGGAAGTGAGGAAAAATTAGCTGTTTGCAAGGATCTTGGAGCAGATGTGTGCATCAATTACAAGATTGAAGACTTTGTCGCACGGGTGAAGGAGGAAACAGGAGGGAAAGGTATGCTCTACAGCATCTTAACTATAATCTCAACCAAGGATGGAATTGCATTTTTTGCACCAAATCCACAATTCTGAAATGTATGAAACGATGAATAATCGTCTTTCATTTGATTTGGGTTGTGAAAATCTAATACCAAAAAAATCCAATGACAGGTGTTGATGTTATACTGGATAATATTGGAGCGGCCTACTTTCAGCGAAACATTGATAGTCTAAATGTTGATGGGAGGCTTTTTATTATTGGTTTTCAGGGTGGAAACATTGCAGAAGTAAACCTAACGGGTTTACTTGCAAGGCGCCTTACAGTGCAAGGTACCACTTTCTCTATAGAAGATTTTTCTGTGTATTTGGAGTTGAATCAATCTTAATTAACCTCATCCAAGTTTAGAACTGCGGTGGACGGTAAAGCCAAGGAAAATCGCCTTACATTACTTCTTTTCTGATTTTTCTTACTCCCTAGAAATCCTGTTTCTCATTCTGGTCAGATATATGGAAATTCCTGGGAAAATATCTTTTTGCATTTTCCATAATGAGAAACACTCAGGAATTTAACATTTTCCTACAAAAAAACACTTCTGAAGTAGCAATGGTTTTGTTATTTTGTAGTCACAATATTTGTTTTCCTTAACATCATCTCAAAATATTCTCTATGTTTTTTCTCCCTTGAAACAGCTTTTTGGGTCTATCTTGCTTTTTGTTGGATCTCTAGACAAAGTTGCTTTTGTATCATACTTTCTTGACGGTTTCCAGATCATGCACTTTGTTTCTGTGGAGCCTTGTTATCTTCTAATTTCCACTCGCCACCCAAACTTAGTAAATGTACAAAACTCCATGTTTCAGTGTTGATCAGTTTGTACAAAATGCCAATTGTTTCTACAGCGGCTGGTTTATGGAATAGAAGTGTGGAAAACAAAGCTGTGATTGTAAGTGAGGTGGAGAAGAATGTTTGGCCTGCAATCGCAGCCGGAAAGGTAAAGGCCGTGGTGTACAAGTGTTTTCCATTGTCGGAAGCAGCAGAAGCCCACCAGCTCATGGAAAGCAGCAAGCATGTTGGGAAGATACTGCTCATTCCATGATGCTAATCGTTATGGGTATGAATTGTCCTATGCCTTAAAAAGAGGATGTCATGGTTTTGGAACTCTTAGTGAGCTTCTTCCATATGATGCAATGTGTGGACTGGTGTAGGTAGGAATAAAATCAACCTTCTGATCAAAACATTTGGACTAGAATTCAAAGCTTTGATATAGATCCAAAAAGTGGATATTCTTAAGTATCAACTAGTTGAAATATACATATATTTTTACTTTTTAGATATTGGTTTTAAAGTATTGGATATTTTTCTTCCTCTTTATTATTAATACTACTATATCCTGTAGGTAATTTTACCTATTTAGTATCATATAATTATTTCTAACAGGACTATTACATAACTGCTTCCACCTTATTGCCTCTACTGGCATAGGGATTCACAGAATGAAGAACTTGCATACATTCAAGGGGTGAAAGGTCGAGTGGATAATACGTTGGAATATGAAGTTTTAAGATCCAAACATCAAATTCCAGAAAAAGTCTCAATTTGAGATCAGTATGAGTGGATGAACAAAGTAGTTCTTTGCCGAATTTTCACATGAAGAGGTTTCCATTAAGTGGCTTAATAAGTATACAAAATGGCAAGGTAGAAGAGGAACTGAATGAGAAAGTAGCTGATTTTCTTATGCCACATTCTAATCAAAACCAAAGTACTCCTTTCCTCCATTTGACGAGGCAAGGATAGGAATTTCAGTAACTGCAAAGAGCTTCAATTGCCAAGCTTTTTAGCACTCCAGGGCAAGGGTCTCCGAAAGCAGCTGTTGAGACAGGGATTGCACATCCCTCCTGCCCAATACAAGCCTGTAATTTCATTCAAACAGTTAGGAATGCCTTGAAAAACATACCAAGAAGAGGGACACAGAGAACAAAGAAAAACAAGGAACAAAATAACTATACTCCCATAAAATACTTGGAGAAAATAAAGGAATGCATTCTCACTATGATGTTAAGGAAAATTAAGACATTTGAATCTTGATACCTAAGAAACAACAAACTGGAAATGAAGACTATACTAAAAAGAGAAGACGGTGATAAAATTGTAGGACAAACAGAACTGTACAAGTAGGCATGTTTCTTTACTCATCATGCTCCTGATTAGTTGTTGCATGCTTTATTGGTATCTTATGACTGAAGTATGGAAGGCCATACTGCCTTTAAAGCCCTTGGCTCATGAGAGACAAAATTGAGGATCTTCTCAAGTATAAAATTTCATATAATGATAGTAATGCAAAATGCAGGAAAGATCAGAGCGTAAGCTGCTAGTTTCAAATTGAATATGAGCGAGAAAGGTTATCCTTACCTGTTGAACAACTGACAATACACTGGCATGACAATTCCCTGGATTGAATGTGCCACAATTCCCTCTTGGAGTTCCATAGCTAGCAAAATTAATCATACTAATATGCCATCCTTGTTCACAGGTCAACCGAACTTCAGGGCTTTGAGACTTGAACTCCAAGTTTGGTTGCCAAAAATCCGCAGGTGGGGGATCAGCCTCTGACACATGTGCACACACCTCTTGGCCAGTTCGCAAAGACAAAGAAATCTTCGAAGGGTCACCACCAAGTTCTTCATGAAGAACCAGTAAATTCTCACCAGAATGCACCCAACTGTGGGGGATGTGATACCTAGACATGATTCATCTCTTCGTGTTTAGTTGGAAAATATGTACATAGGAAAAACGCAAGAAGTTAACAACTATGGTAACAAATTAGATGTAGGATTATAGTAACAAATTAGAAGAAGGTTAACTTATTAACTAAAGTTGCCATAATGGTTTTTGCTTATAGTGCCTATTTTAAAGAACGAAACAACTTGAAAAACACAAATACTTATATACCATGAAGAAATTAAAAGATTTCATATTGTATCTCATAGATTTTGAAGTGAGTCTATTTTGATTTGGTAAAAGTAAGGTTGAGTTTGGGAATCAGTTAACTTTCACCATTTTATAAACAGGTCTGCAATATCAAATCATGAAGCCGAATCGAGTGCATGTCATTAACTTGATGTATATTGCTAAAATCTTTTAGTAAACAGAAAATTTTAACCACGCTTGATTTTACTTTAAATTGGTAAATATAACCTACAGAAGTAAATAAAGATTTATAAGTTATGCATAATTGAGGAGACTAATAACACATATCACTCTTACAATGTTTGTGCAGGTTGACCACAGTTCCTCAAGCATTTAGATGGATCATAGGTTCCTCTATAGTCGCAGTTCGCGGTGCAACCAGTTGATGGTGCCAGATACGCAGGCCAGTATCGCCCTATGCTCTGTCCATTAACCCATGCTTGACCCTTTCCCATGCTAGCAAGATTTAAAGATAAGGGACCCTTCCCTTCTGGAGCAAGGAATGTAGCCTGAAGACAAGAACATTAAACCCACATGCTTGGTTAAAGCAGGCCTAATAAGAAGACAAAATTAGAGACCTTAAGTCAGGATTCAATGACCTTATGCTTTGACAAGAAAAGAAAATTACAAAATACAAACAAGGAGAAAGGTGCTAGGGTCGATTTCACGCTTAATTATCATTTACACTTCCCCATTCAGTCATCTACCTGAAAAATTGTGTCCACCTCAATTCCATATATCAGGAGAACACTCCATCCTCTAGAAAGAGAAAAGGAAAAACATTTGGTAGATCCAACCACACATTTCATGGTAACGTGAAAGTAGAATTTCAAGGGTTTTAGCCCCTTCAATTTGCACTGGCATGCATAACATAGACAAGAGCGTATTCTGATGTTACAAATATCTGAGCCAGTACACAGCTGAGTGAATCACAGAAATGATTCCTAATCCTTCAGCACAAAATTTTATGCTACACAGAATAAACAATTTAAATTGTTGGAGCATGCATCCAAAAAGAAACCAATTATTGTAGTCTGATTCGAGTTACCAAGGAATGAATTATCCTATATCCAATTACCTTGTACCATATCAAGCTCTGATTAACCGGCACTGGACTCCCCTGAATCCATAGTGAACTATTTGCAAGACTCGTTTTATCAAGTCCAATGTACTCCCCTTCGACTCCCACCTGGAAAACAGAAAACATTTCAAGAAGTAATACATGCTAATAATGAAGGATGCAAAAATGGAAATATTGTAGTGCTGAAGTTAGTAAACATAAAAATATAATCCTACTATTTTGTTGGTTAATATTTGTCTCCCTTCAGACATTTTTCTTTGGTAGGCCCATTTACATGGGCGAACAACGTACAGCCTGTTCCCATACTTAGTTTGAGGGTTGAACCCATGACCTGTCTAATGAGGAAAAATGAAAGTGGTGTTTTAATTTGAGAGAGATTGGTCCAACCAGTGCTACATTGTGGAAATTCATTTATGCCAGCGCAGCAACTCATTGTAAGCTACCTTTGAGTGCTATAAGTGAAGTTCTCGGAATAGGAGATCATAATTTCAAGACAAAGCACATTTAGAACAGCATGAATTTAATCTTCTTATCAACATTGAGAACTATTGTTTACCTCATTACTAACCTATTTTCTTCAGAAATATGCTGCTTTCCCATATGTTTCTGCATTTACTGGTGGTACTACTTTCCAATAATGGGTGATGGAATCTACCTGTATTCTAGTAACAGTTAAACTTTAGGCAACCAATAGATCATGTGAGATCAAGAACCATCCCCAGGTTTAGTGAATTTTCATCATAAAAGAGTAATATTCATTATTCTTTTGCTTGAACAAAGAGAAATCTCTCACAGCTTCCTATGATCAGTCAATAATACACACACACACACACACCCACACACCCACACACACACACACATATATATATATAAAGGTAACCATATATATATATATATAAAGGTAATCATATGAAGGAATTTAAACAGCCAAGAGAAACTGGATCAAGTTTACCATTATGAAGAAAAAGGTGATTTAGCTTTAATGTTTGCATTTATGTAATATATCTGATAGCAAGATTATTTGATTGAAGCATAAGATCAAACCTGATAAGTCCACTGTCCAGAAGAAAGATCAGCCTTGCTATTTTTTTCTAAGCCAACAAGAATAACAGAAGAAATTCCTGCTCCTGCAATATCGAACCACGGCCCATAGTTCTGGAGAGTATGTATAAAACATAGGAAAGGTTCAGTAGCCTCATCATTGAAGTAAACAAGAGTACTTGATATATTTAAATTTCTCGATAACATATTGAAATATTGTTTATAAATTTTCTTGGATGTGAAATTTGTGTCAAGTACAGCGTTTCGTGATTCATTGGTTTCGACAAAAAAGATTAGCCACAAAAATGAAGGTGGGAAAAAGTCAGCAAACATTTTTTAAGCAAAAAGGAAGGAGGTGGCCTTTAAGAAGGCATAAGATAAATTCCGCCTGAGCCTGGCATGAGTGAAAAGAGGTCAGGCTGAGAATGGGGGGGATATTCCAAGTTCTTTTCCATTTTATGATTAAAAAAATACGAAATAAAGGACGCAAAATTAGTAAAACTGGTGTGTATCTTGGGATCATATAATGAAACTTCTTTCAGTAAAACATGCTTATTCAATATCAACATATTTCCTTGGTTGCTGTTCCTTAAGCCGTGAGTGAATTTTCAAAATTTCAATCATAACCTCCATCTCTGATATTGGATCAGAGCATCTGCTGAAATCCAGGATTGATCATCTTTTTAAGCAATCTCAAGGAATGCTCTAATCCCTACAGCTCAGGGAGAATGGCTTATATGCTCTCACAAACTTCCTCTATGCTCTTTCACAGTTCATAACCATCAATTTTGTTCTTGCCCAAAAAGATAAGTGGCGCTCTTCTTCTGGGTGCATGCATTATAAGACACTCCCTACAAACTGTATGTCATGATGCACAGTTACATCTCAATTCCTAACCACTGAACCAGATCATGTCCAGCAAGCAAGAAACAACCTAAATCTATGCACTCATTCGTTTTGAAACGAAACACAACCCCTGATGTTATTAGGATGAGAGTTCACTATGAGGAAGTTGGCAAGCCACAAGACCTGTTTTTTCCATAGTGCCTTTCATAACAACCAACCATGTTGTATCATGAATATTTCTTATCCATATAGATACGGTTATGTAGCAAATAAATATTGTTACCCTGTGTGTATTATGAATTAAGATACTGTGTGAAGCAAAAGAATTTTGCTCACCTGTAAACCAATCATCATACTCAAAATATCCAGTGTATTATCTCCTTGGTTAAGACTAATTTTCTCATTGAGATTGAAGCTTGCATCTTCATGATTACCAAATCCAAATCCTGTAATAAATCCCTGACACATGTTAGTACTTGTCCAAACACAGATAGACAAAAGCACAGTGAAAAAGAGGTTTCTTATGAATTAATTAAACAAAAGGGGTTTCATAGGAAAGCAGCCATGAGTATTATGACAACCAATTAAAATATTTTTGATAAAATTCTTGCCTGCACCGATAACAAAGAAATATTATGCCCTTTTTTTGGCAGGGAACTACCACAGAAACCCCCAAATTAATCAGTATGAACTGAAATGCAAAGATGCCACTGCTTGAGATAAAATCAAGTTCAAAAGCTTAGATCTAAAATTGAACCCTAGGAAAAACCCTGTAAGAAATGATAACATAGTTTATTAATGAAAAGTAAACCTGCTAGGAATGCCAGAAAGGGAGAGACTAGAGGAGGAAAACCTCCATCCTCTGTAATTTTTAGAGCACACACCTACTAGCTTTTTGTTTACAAAAACAAGTGCAGCATGTCCCAGACTCCAATATGCAAAATAGTGTCTTTCTCTTGACTAGGTGACAGTGCTTGCTTTACAATTGATGCTGCCAACATGATGAAGCACATTCAGAATAACGAAGAGGGTAGAAGAAATGAAGTAAAATCTGCTAATGATCAATAAAACACCTAGAAGAACTTATATTATTATTAGTCTATTACCTTGTTGTGTACCATAGATAATCACTGTTATCTTTTGTTGTATTTATCTGCTCTAATAAGCCATGCTTTGTGAATGAGTGGTTACTCGAAACACCCACTTCTTCTTTATACCAACTCCACGCTGATGACAATTGTGAGAACTCATTCACACTGATTCTACCAGAAAATGAAACTCCTTGAAGATTTCTTTGTGATACAACCTTCAATCATGACCAAAGGTGCAAGGAATAAATTCCAATAGAACTGTTATAGTATTGTAGAATTAGAAACTAGTTGGGAAAAGGAAACATGTATTCATGTAGAATTAGGAAACTTCATATTCTTTCCTATTTGGTTTAGGATTGTCTTGTATATAAATAGGTTGTTTGTGATCAATGAAAAAACACAATTCTTCCTTCAATTATCTCTGATTACATGATATCAGAGCAAGGTTTTGAATTTGCCCTAGAAAAGGCAAATTTTTGAGGGATTTTTCAAAAGAACAGAAGAGGAGCCGTGGGGTGTTTCTTTGAAACATCAACTTCGAGGGCAAATGGGGTGACACCGACCACCTAAGGAGGAGCGTCGACCGCCGATGACCACCGCCGTAGTCCAAAGGTTCTAAACCCAGCGCGTGAGCCTCAAGCTACCGGAGCATCGTGATTTCACTGTTTACAAGTGGGATGCAACGCAAAATGCGGATGCTCCACTGGCCTCCGACGACCCAAAGAATACGCCTGGTCTCTGGAGTTCATCTATTTACTGGTGGTTCCAAAATCCAATCAAGCTGGTGTTGTGCTTTGTTCATTGCAAGACTAATAGGCTCTCTAGGATTGTTTCTTGTCTCTGGGGTACTCTTTTAGTTATTCCAATGAATGATTCAAACGATAAGAAGCCTACTATCGTGCCATAAGTGGTTCCAATAATGTCCAAAATCACTAACACAAACCCGAATGGACTCGACATTTGGAGGAGAAACACCCGCCTATGGGCAAGGAGCATTCATATGGATGCTCATCTTACTAAGGAGCCACCAGCTGATGATTCGAAAGAACAATAGATGGAGGAAGATGCCCACCTTTATCTGGGCTGCATTAGTGAATTCCATTGACAAAGGAGGCAATAGGTTTAATTAATCACTCGTGAATTTTACAGAATTAATGGATTACTGGAGTTTCTCAGATTCCTGAAAAGGGAATGTCTCACTAATATTTGAGGTGCGTATTTTTCATTGACTAAAAACAGGACAAGTCTCTTACTGCCCACTTAATGGAATTCAAGAAAACTTATGAGGAGTTGAATATGTTGCTGCCCTTTAGTGCCAAAATCAAAGTCCAGCAAACTCAGAGAGACCAGATGGCGATTATGAGTTTTCTAGCTAGTCTTCCTTCAAAATTTGATACTGCCAAATCTCATATTCTATCAAGTCCTGAGATTTCCTCGCTAAGGTGAACTTTCCAAAATATTATTACATACAGGATTCTATTCAGACATGAGTACTGCATTGGTCAAGAAAATAGTAACTAAGGAGCGGAACTAAAGAAACTAAGAGTGCTGATCGCTCTCGAGCCTCCGGCCAATCCTCAAGGGCAAAGGGTAGCGGTTATTATTGTCATAAGCTGCATACACGGAGTGTAGGAAGTCAGCTTAAATCGAAACTAAAGATTTTTAATCCTTCACGTTGCGCTTGCGCAATACCTTTAGAGCAAACTACCAGGCTTCGCAGATGAGTATGCCAAGTTGTTGAAGCCCGCTCTACTTCCCACCATCGCATTTGCTAAGTCGTGTAAATCTCGACATGCCTTATGTACTCTTCCTCCAAATGGGTCATTGACTCCGGAGCCACCATACCACATGACAGGTAATTATAGTTTATTCACCACATTTCAAATACACTTACTTCTAATTGTCCCTCACACCCCTCTACTTCTATCACAATTCTAGCGATGGGTCAAAATCACGTGTTCTTGGCCGAGCAATTAACTTTACTCCTCTCATCCTTCGAATTTCTCCGTCTAAATTTACCTACATTTTTCCTTTAATTTAATTTATGAGTAAACTTACTCTAACATTTAATTGCAAAGATTTCATTCTTTCCCCGGTTATTGTCCTGCTTCAAGATCTTTCGACGGGTTTGCTATTAGTAGAGGACAAGAGTCTGGGGACCTTATATCTCGATCCGTAGTTGCTAAAGCCTATTGCATGTTCCGATTGCCAAATTTCAAGACAAAGTTCATTATCACTTAGGGTCATCCGCTCCCTTTCTCTGGCAAAGAAATTATTTCCCCGATTTAGCTCATTCTCGCGAATCGCGGAGTCGCGGTCAATATACTCAAGCTTCCATCGTATGATTCGGTACCGGTGGAGTCAATAAACGAGCTTCCACTCCTTTCGAGTTAATTCATTCCAATGTTTGAAGTCCTTGTCCAGTTATGTCCCCCACTGGTTTTAAATATTTTGTTACTTTTATTGATGATTTCTCCCATGTGACTTGCCTTTATTTAATGAAAAGTCGTTCTAAGTTATTTTCTCATTTCACTGCCTTTTGTGCTAAAATTCAAACCCAATTTCATATACTTGTTCAAATATTAAGGAGTGATAATGCCAAAGAATATTTATCTGAACCTTTTCAATCTTTCATGTTTTAACACGGGATTCTCCATCACACCTTTTATGTGGATACACCCTCCTCGTAATGTGTGGTAGCTTCTAGAGAAAGAATAGACATCTTTTGAGATCGAGACGTCCGATTGTTCCAAATGCATGTTCCCTAAACACTGGGGTCGATGCAGCCCACCGCCTATTTCTTAATTAATAGGATGCCATCACTCCGCTCTAAACCCGCAACTCCCTTATCATCAATCGCTTTCCTAATAATCCCTTTGCTTCCTATCGAGCCCAAGGTTTTTGATGACATGCTTTATCTGTGATGTCTGGTCCACGTTTCCTAAACTTGATCCAAGTCCTTAAAGTGCATTTTCCTGGCTACTTCTCAGGTTCAAAAAGGGTATCAATGTTATCATTCTCCTCTTCACGATACTTTATGTTCATTGATGTTACATTTTGTGAGTAATTCTTTTCCTCTCTTCTACTATTACTAGTTAAGGGGGGGATGATGATTTATTAGTATACACTATTTCTTCTCCTACTCCTGCATCTCTACCCTGCTTTCTCGTCTCGTTAAACTCCAATTACTTCAAGTGTATTCTCAAATACGTAACCCTGGGCTCTAGTCAGTCCAATCGATCGCTTGTCATCTCGATCCAATTCGTAATGATGATCTTCCGATTACCAGAAGGTAAACGATAAACGCTACCCACCCTTCGCTTGTTTCCCTATAACCATTTGTCGCCTTACCTATGTTCCTTTATCGCATCTTCGATTCCATTTCTTCCTTAACACTGTCTCGCGAGGCTTATCTCACCTGGTCGGGCTTAGTGCTATGGTAGATGAAATGCAGGCTCTAGATGACAATGGCACGTGGGACTTAGCGTCTTTACCTACTAGCAAGAAGGCTATTGGTTGTCCTTGGGTGTTTGCGATCAAGTTTAATCCTAATGGTTCTGTTGCTAGATTGAAGGCCCGTTTTGTTGCTAAGGGCTATGCTCAAACTTATGGAGTCGGGACATTCGACATTTTTCTCCCCGTAGCTGCTTCGACATTCGCTCGCCCATGCATTTCTCAAGGCTCTTTATGATCGGGCCGCATCGCCCGACGCGAATGTCTTCTACATGGAGATCTTCAAGAAGAAGTTTACATGGAGCAACCTCTGAGGTTTGTTGCTCGGGGGAGATAGGGAAGGTGTGTCATCTTCGGAAATCTTTATATGGTTTGAAACAGAGTCCCCATGCTTGGTTTGGCAAATTCAATCAAGTAGTTGAGACATTTGGCATGCAGAAAAGTAAGTCTGATCATTCTATTTTCTATAAGAACTCCAGTTCCGATAGTGTATGTGGATGATATTGTCATCACTGGGAGTGACTCCAAAGGTATATTATCTCTTAAATCCTTTCTTCACAGTCAGTTTCACACAAAGGATTTAGGAATGTTAAAGTATTTCTTGGGTGTTGAAGTATATTATCTCTTAAATCATTTCTTCACAGTCAGTTTCACACAAAGGATTTAGGAATGTTGAAGTATTTCTTGGGTATTTCTTGGGTGTTGAAGTAAGAAAGGAATTTTGTTATCTCAACGAAAATATGTACTTGATATGTTATCCGGAGACAATAAATCACACGAAACCATGCAAGACTTATGGTCTTTAATGTACAACTAACTAAGGAAGGAGAACTATTTGAAGATCCTAAGAGATACAGAAGACTGGTTGGGAAATTGAATTATCTTATAGTAACTCGCCTGAATATTGCTTATTCAGTAAGTGTGTTGAGTTAGTATATGTCATCTCCTACAGACAATCATCGAGTACTGTAGCATATCCTATGCTATCGGAGGCTACTAGACGTGGAATAATGATAAGAAGCATGGGCATACCAGGATTAGGTGCTTTCGATGCGTATTAGGCGTAGATCTGCGCTTAAGATAAGAGATCCACCTCAGATATTGCAGTCTTTTCGGAGGAAATCTGTCTCATGGAAGAGTAAAGTATAAAGTGTTGTCTCACGATCTAGTGCAGAAGCTATGGCACAAATCAGATAATGAGATCAAGTGTGCATATCGTCGCCTATCGATGGAAGTGGGGCATCAAACTTCAGCATCAACGGCTTTGGTGTGATAACCAAGTCGCCATGCATATAAGATCTAACCTGTATTTCATAAACGAACCAAACATATTGAGATATTGTCATTTCGTCTACGCAGAAGATTCAATAGGTCGATTCTATAGGATATGTAAAGACCTAAGTAATACCAAAGGGGGATATTTTCACAAACCTTCAGCCGATCTAGTCACTATTTTGTAAATGCCATGATCAACATCTACGCCCAACTGAGGAGGTTATAGTATTGTAGAATTGAAACTAGTTTGGAAAGGAAACATGTATTCATGTAGAGTTAGGAAACTCTATGTCTCTTCCTATTTGGTTTAGATTGTCTTCAGATATAAATAAATAAGCCATGTATCAAATTTAAAAAACACAATTCTTCCTTCAATTATCTCTCGATTACAAGAATGTAATAGCACAAAAAAATTATGTACAAATATAAACATGCCTTTTATAGTGTTAGTAACAAAAAAAGAAACTAACTAATAGAGATAGATTTAAAAGTGACAAATAAAACTGAAAAGGAATAATTCAAATAACTATAGTATAGTAAATTAAGGTGACAACTTATTAAATCCACAGCAGAAAATCTAAAATGGCCCCTTCACCTGCTCAATGTAAAAACGTCTTTCTTCACATTGTTCCAGCCATCTAGGTTTGAGTATGTTTGCCAACTAAAGTGTCTATTTATAGAGTATGGACTCGAACAATCTCCTTGTGCATGATTTGAAAAATTCAGCAAAGAATAGTATTGTAATCTTTATTGTATAATTAGATAACATTCTTATTACATGGATTGACAAGATGGGGATTGAGAGCTTTGATTAATCACCTTATACCAGTTTTAAGATCTCAGCAAGCTTTCTTATTTTCTGGGTAGAAAATTTACAAGATCCAAGAAAGGTATTTACTGATCTCAACAGGATGAGACAAGTTATCTTGATGTAAAACCTATTGCTACACATATGGAAATAACTTGAAAGTTGGTGATGGTGAATCAGGGGTGATCCTAAATTGTATTGGAGAGTGCTAAGAAAGTTGATTTATCTAACCATTACTCAGCCAGATATCTCTCACACAATCAGAGTAATCAACTAATTTATGACCACTCCACGAGTTTCTCAGTTGAATGCAGCCAGACAAATTTTGAAATATCTCCAGGGAACTTTGATTCATCACCTTATACCAGTTTTAAGATCTCAGCAAGCTTTCTTATTTTCTGGGTAGTAAATTTACAAGATCAAAGAAAGGTATTTACTGGTCTCAACAGGATGAGACAAGTTATCTTGATGTAAAACCTATTGCTACACATATGGAAATAACTTGAAAGTTGGGTGATGGTGAATCAGGGGTGATCCTAAATTGTATTGGAAAGTGCTAAGAAAGTTGATTTATCTAATCATTACTCAGCCAGATATCTCTCACACAATCAGCGTAATCAACTAATTTATGACCACTCCACGGGTTTCTCACTTGAATGCAGCCAGACAAATTTTGAAATATCTCGAGGGAACTCCTAATCATGGTAACTGATTATTGCATTGTTCTTAGAGGTAATCTGGTAGCTTAGAGGAGCAAGAAACAATCCCTTGTGGCTCATTCTAGTGCAAAGGTAGGTGAGTTGGCTCATTCTAATAGAGTAGGTGAGTTGACTTGTTTGAAAGCCTTTTTGCAAGAGATTGAGTACCAGATCCATTCTTCTCTGTCGTGACAGTCAAGCAGCCATTCATATTATTTTCAATAATTCCATTTTTCATGAAAGCACAAAACACGATGAGGTAGATTGTTACTCTCAATTCATTCAAAGTTAAAGCAAAGGAAATCATTACTCTATTTGTATCATCAAATATTCAACTGGTGGAAATATTCACTAAAGCCCTTCAAAAGAATAACTCCAGTTTTGAAAAGCTGGGAGCTGTTATACGAGAAATTATAGGAAAGGTTATTGAAAGAATCTATGAAAGATTGTTGGAGAAATTTTGGGAATATATTTTTTTTATGTTATAGGCTTATGGGTATGGGGTACCCTTTTAATTTCATTCAGAATATACAGAAAAATATCTTTTTTGTCCCCACTTCTATTATCATCAGCTTATGGATACCCTTTTAGTTTCATTCAGAATAAACAGAAAAATATATGTTGCCCCCACTTTGTAATTTAGCACTTGCTAAAAATGATTATGGAGTGAAATAATAAACAATTGAATTAAATTAAACGGTTTGTTGACAGTCACGATTCCTCCTAGTATGCATCCAGATCACGATAAGATTAGAAGCTTTTGAACCAGGATAATGCAGGTTCTCTATTCTGTTTTTTGATCCAGAGTCAACTTAATTTTGACTGTAACTAGTAGATAGAATACGGAACTAATTAGAGCTGGTTTACATAATTAACAAATTCAGTCAGTAGAGACAATGAACTGAAATTTCTGCAGACAATAAAAAGATAAAATTTAACAGGAAATTTAGAAGAAAACAGTGTTTTATAAAATTTTGTATACAAGCATTTATTCCCTGATTACAATCTAATTTAACGTCACCACAAGGAAAATTTTGATAGGCAGATAAAAATATTATCACCAGCACAAGTCACGCAGGGGAAATCAAAATCATAAATAAGCTGAGTAGCCACTGTGTTGTGCCAGTATAGCAAAATGCAGTCTGAGTTGTACCTTTGCAGTGTTAAAGATGACATTCTTACAATCTGGAAGAATGCTCACAGACCACGCCGGAAGGAAGTAAGAATTTCCATTAAATGTGACATTTGCATCCACACTGCTGTCAAAATTAGCCAGAAAGGCAGCACACTCATTGGACGTTCTATAATAGATGTGTGCCTGACAAAAAAAATATGAATATGTCAGAAAGTACCGTAAACTAGTAGCAAGAACGGCTACTAATAGACTTATCAAAAAGGAAAAAAAAAGAACAGCAAATAATAGATTTTCAGGTCATGTTACTAAATTCTATAAACTAAAAAAATAACAAAAAATAAATAAAATGGTGAAGATGTTTCTTAAAGAAGGAAAGAAAGAAAAAAAGAAAATGTTCTCTGTTACCATATACAATTTTAGGAGTTTATGCAATTTTGGGGACCTATTATTAGCTGTATATATTATCTACCATGTATAAATGCTAAAGATTAGAATCTGCTAGCTATCATGTATAGATGCTAAAGATTAGGAAGAAGATGTTTTTTAAAGAAGAAGAAAGAAAAAAAGAAATGTTCTTCAGTTACAATATGAAAGAATTTTAGTTTATGCAATTTGGGGACTCTATTATTAGTCAGATATATTATCTTACCATATAAATGTTAAAGATTAGGAATCAAGTAGCTATCATGTATAGATGCTAAAGATTAGAATCGTTAGTTACCATGCGGCAGATACCAAAGATCGACAATTTCGGCATCAAAGACTCGAGAAAATTCCACTTCGAAAATGGCAAAGATCACTTCTCGGGTCAAACCCTAAATTTTTCGATTCGGATGACTTAAACGGATTTCTCTCAACCATTTAATCCTCTCAAATAAATCTAGCCAACATCAAATTTCGTCGAATTCCGAGACGTCGACTTGGTATATCTTTCAGCATCGAGTATCGGTGCCTGAATGACATGGGAGGTGACAAAGTCACCACAACACGTAGACTCAGCATAACACGTTTATGTGTGAAAGAGAGAAACATGGGAACTGACGCCGAGATCGCGCTAACGGTCAAAATCCAAGAGAAGTGACACAAATAATTACTGGAATGCTGAATGATAATATAATCTAAATAACCAACAGTGTTCATCTCTTTCCTCGCAAGACCAAACAAGAACAAGGGAGAGGAGATGGTGGGGTCGAGTTTGATTTTTCCAGCGAGAGAGAGACTCTGATTTAATCCCACGATTCTTCCTTGTTAGTAATGTCGCTTCACGGCAGGCAACACGTGGACTCCGCCAAGGAGCTTCACAAACTCCATGGTTATGTTTTATCCTACTGCTTTACCCTTGATTTAAGAGCTTTGTTGATGTTTCGCTTGGTTTGAGGCCTCGAATCCACATTTGATCGGTTTCAAAACTTCTAATCGAGGCTAGACTAGAGGTCCACGTGACACCGTGATCGCCCACTACTGCTTAAGTTGTAAATGAAAAAAATTTGTGCAATGAATGGTGGTAACGATGGTATGGAGGTCGGTAAAGGAGCAGAATTCACCACAAAGTGGAACCGATGTTTGCGTCGCAACGCAAAACCAGGGTTTCATCGTTTCACGTGAATAGTGCTCCTTACGAAATAAATTTTGTGAAATAATGTGTTTGGTTGAGTAATCAAACGACGTCGTATGTTAATTAGCCTAAATGAGCCACTTTTGGTGTAATGATTGTAAATTATAATGATAACAGATATTAAATTACGAAATATATGATGATATATTTACGCTGTTATATCGATTAAGTACTGAAATTCGTGATAATTTATTTCATACGCACGGCGTGAACGGAATACGAAAAAGGAAAGGCATGGCTACCTAAATTTTTCCAGCAACAGTATGATTGGCAAAGTGAATTTCTGCTACGATAAATTTCCGAGAATTCGCGGTCGAGACGTCCAACATCATTTAGCGGTGACACACCCAGCGGGCGCTCCAACACATTCGCCTAGGGTAGTCCAATATGTTTACCCGACATCAGGCTTTCAAACAAATGCTGTTTTGTAAACGATATTTTTCTCTCATACATGGCTTAGGTGTGTCATGAGCTCGCAAGATCTAAATGGTCATTATTTAGATATTCAAGTAGATTCACTGAATCGTTTGAACGGTGGTTACTTTGAAGATCGCGATACGCACTCAGCGAGAACCCATTTGGGCATGATTCCACTATCAGCATTAGCTCACCCCGCCGAGTGGTCATATCGCGACGCGAACGCTCGAGGAGACGATCATCTTAGGGGCCGATGGAAGAAAGTCGGCCGCAGCTTTGGCGGTTTTATGATGTATACGCGTATTAAAATTTTTTAGAATTTAACAATATGTCAGATAAAGAGCGACGGTATTAACCCGGAACAGCGAATTAGTGCATTTTGATTACATTGATATAAACGGCGGCCATTTGTACTATATTGATCGTTTACGCGCTCAGATACGTAGAGCTTCCACGCGAGACTTCGCCGATCGCGTGAGAGATGGTCGCTCATCTGAGATTCACCAGTGTTTCCGGTTGACGGTAGTCAACCCGACCCCCACTCGGGGCGCCAATTGGTGCGTATGGCGTATAACGACGGTAATCAAGGAAGGAACTTTTCCAAAATCTATCTTCGTATTTTTCCGTTATTCAGCATTTAAGATAGTACTTATCTGTGCCCACTCATGGTCTTAATTTTGAGTTTCGTAGTTTCTTGTCTCTACGCGACTCAGTTCCATTCAGAACCCGACGTGAATCTGAATGGTGCTCCTGTTCTCACATCTGTCAAGGTGTTTCTATTCTCGCTTTATTTTGTCTTTTTAGTCAGGGCTTTCTATAATTTATACTCTCATATCTGCGCTTTATGTCTTTTCTAATTTTCTAACATATGTTTTTCCGTAAAAGCTTACAGTGTTTTTTCACTATGGTAAGCTACAATTTCGTGGATATTCCTTTTGTCTCTTAGTCGCATCATGTCAATCTTGATATCAACCATCTCCCCATCTGGCCATTATTGTGTAAAAATTATTCGGTTGGGAGTTCCAATTTGAAATTATTTTGTCAAAGGAAAAGAATTGTGGTCATATTGATGGAGGTTCTGCACTCTGCTGGGTGTCAGGCCGGTTTCGCGTAAATCACACATGACTCGTTCCTAAATTTCATTTAGTTCCACCTGTTTCGAATGGAGGCCTATAAACTATTACGCGATGTGGACTTATCTTAACACGGTTTACAATCAAGACACCGCTAAACGACGGTCTGTATGAGATGAAGATCGAAGGTGCGCTTCCTCTATCAGGAATATTTTTCTCGGTTTTCAAACTTTGGCTGACTATTACATGTGTTAGCGTTATCGTTCCACCGCATCGCCGTCCGAAAGAAGTGCACGCCACGTAGCAAGATCACCTCGATGAAGTTACTAATTCGACTCTTTGAAATTGCACGTCTAACCCATGAACCATCCCCGCCCCATCTCCTCGATGCTTGTTCAATGAACTTCTTCGTGAGGAGCGCCGTATCGTTACCAGCCGCCACGGAACATCGGGCTACTATTAGGTGCACCTCGTTCAGGCTTAGTACAAGGGGAGACATACGGCAGAGATGTTGTCCGGGCCGCTTTAGTTTGTAAAGCTTTAATATATTGTCGGATCGTCTCAAGAAGCTCTGCAACTACCAAGAAATGTGGTCATATCATCTCTGCCGTCCCATTCGCCTAAAGGAAGCAGTGGTAACGCTTGATCACGCTCCACCGTTGCCCTCTAGTTCTACCGCATTGCTTCATCGCCGCTCGATCGCTCCTCTCTCGTTTTTTCATCTTGCACCCGACCACACTCACTCCCAAATGGTACAACAGATGATTCTTTCGCACCGCCGGGCTCATGTAATCATAAAGTTTATTCTAAGCCATGGTAATTTGACTCCAGAGCCTCTAACCATATGACTAATACCGTTGTTCCTCTTCCACATCAGCATGATGGAAATTCGAAAATTAATCGCTGATGGCAGCCTTCGCCTACCAAAGGTTGTCAGATCTTTCCTCTTCCTTAACTAATGTTTTCTTTGTATTCCCAAACCTCTCCACAAACTTATTTGTTGGTCAGATCGTCGATAACAATTGTAATGTTCATTTCTCCGTCGCTGTGTCAGGCAGATCAAGTGTCAAGGCGTATGATCGCTGGCGCCCAGCGGGACGACTCTTCCTTCTTCTCTTCCACTTTTATTCCTAGTTTTCTTTACTTTCATTTACATGCAATGCTGTTGGTTCCGCAATAAGACGTGGGCATGACGCTTCAGCCACCCAAACTCGATGTCCTTCGTACTTTGCTTAACACCCGATTATCGGGAAATAAAGCATGTTCCTTCTAGCTGATCTTTTGATTGTACATCACAAACTCAAAGTAAAGTTCTACCTTTCCTCATCATGCATCCTCATGCCTCACCATATTTTCACTTTATTCATATATTGTTTGGGGGATTACACTGTTGTTTTCAGGCAAGATTACAAGTACTTTGTTACTTTCATTGATGACTTTAGTTGCTACTAGGGTTTACTCTCTCCGTGCTATGTGCCTTTCAAGTCACGCTTCTTTAAATTCTGAGATCACTTCAAAGATCAAGATCTTATGCTCTGATTCCCAAGGCATCACATGTCTAATGAGTTTGTGTTCTTTCTTCAAAGCAGTGGATCATCTCTCAAAATATCCTTCACAGTTAATTTAGTAACAAAACGGTGCTGGCTGAGAGGAAAATCGCCACCTTCTTGTATATGTCGTGAAGAACCTTTACTCGAACATATGTTCCTCCTCGTTTTGGTGTGAAGCTCTTTCATCATAGCTCATCCGATCAATCACTTGATCTCTCCTACGACAAATCATGTTTCTCCTTTCTCTGTTATTTAGTCATTCTCCTTATATCTGATCTTTCTTATATCGATTGTGTTTGTTTTATGCACTCTCCTCATGAACGGCTATGAACTGCCCGCCACTTCAGAGCGGGCGTGTTTTCTCAAGTTGTTATCCCTCACAAGGGTTATGCTCATACGTGATCCTCATACTCTATCGATGTACGGTGCTCTCCTTTAAATGTGATTCCTTTGAGCAATCACACATTTCTTTCCATCTCATGCCCAATCGCCACCCATTCGTATTTCCCTTCGCCTATTTTTTCTGAATCTCCAACAATTGTAGAACGGTTCAAGCTCAGTTTTTGCGGTATGAGAGACGAGTCAACATGAGTCTAGTTCCACTTCCTCAGGCCTCCGACTTTCTTTAACACTAGCGCCTAATCCTCGCCTTCTGTCAACACTTCTTCGCCGGTTCACTCGCCCTTTCTCGACTCATCTAATTATATGTTTTCCATAGTTCCTCTTGCTACATATTTATCCACTATCATCTTCCTATATAAACAGTACATGAACATGATGTTGGTAAATTTGAATGGCAGAAACCCAAGACTGGCAGAGAATCCACTGATTGGTCTTCACCCTCCTGTCATCAAACCTATCGGGAGTAGCCGGGTTTTTTTCTTAACTTCGCTCGATGGCCTTTGATTCCATACAAAGCCTACCTTAGAGCTCTGGGCAATGCGCAGAATACGGGGGTTGATCAGATAGAGACATTTGCCCGTTGCCAAAATGACCACGATTCGAAATAATCTTAAGACATCGCTTACATAAATACGCAGATCAAACTAAAACATGGTTATACTGTTTTCATGTATTGATTCCCGTGAGGAGATTTACATGAAGCTTCCCAGACTACTTTTCCTCGCGATGTTTGTAAGCTCGTGTTCTTCAGATGTGTCGGCAAAAGCCACATTGTTTGAGAAGTTTTAATACACTTTCCTTCAGCTTACACAAAGTCAATATGATCTTCTTCCTCACACATCTACAGTTATTCTTCATTTATGTGATAATATTGATTGTCATCGGTTCTGACTATGGTTTGATTACTAAGCTTCAACAGCTGTTACATGCAACTTCAGCAAAGATCACCAAACATTTCAGATCAGTTCGCAGACATCATCCCATGCCTTTTCAGAACAAAGATAATATATTCAAGATCTTATCACGGCTGGTTCGGGAGGACACTTTTGTTGGATACCCGCGGAGGTAAGTGTCAATACAGAAAGATGAAGGGACCTTCGATGAACCCACTTATCGCCAGGTTAGGAGTCTTATCTACTGGATCACTATCAATCTATGATTCTGCATGTTCGACGTGTCACCAATTTATGCCTTCTCCCGTGATCGATCCTTGATCAAATCATCGATCATCTTCGCTACCTGAGGATCACCTATCATGGTTGTTTTTTCCCACCGACACCCCTTCAACTCACACGCCAGAGCCATGTCACACTTGGCTCTGTGTCCGACACGTCGATCTACTACAAATAAAGGCAAGGTTTCTAGGTGATGCACACTTTCTGAGATGTAAGAACAAGATCTGCTCTCAAAATCCCCACCAGAGGTCAGAAAGATCGTGCATGCCTACTACTCACTCTAAAATCAGATAGTCACGTATCCCCAGAGCTTTATAGTTCTCACATCATTTCACTCCTCTTCATGCCGAAGTAACACTACGTTGGTCAAATTGTAATAAACTAATCCCATTTATGTTCACACCAAGCATACGTTGATTGCCATTCTATTAGAGACAATTAAAGTCAAGATATTCTTCCGCTTATCTTCTTCGATTTCATGGTCACACCACCAAAGCTCTAACTCGATACAAGATCATCTTCTGTCGTCAAACATATCATCCATCGCATTTAAGATCACTGAGGGGTAATGCATTACATACTGCAATTTTAAAGAGTTTATAATTTGGGACTTATTATTAGCCTATATGTCATCTACCATGTATAAATGCTAAAGATTTATAATCATTATCATGTATAGATGCTGTGCTGATTAGAATATGTTAGTGTTACCATGTATAGATGCTAAAGACTAGATAATTGGGGAGAGATCATATGTATAGTGCATACTAACTTAATCACGAACTTTCCAAAATCTCCTTCTCGTATTTTTCACTATGATTTTGACATTCTCATGCTCTTAAATTTCAAAGAAATGTAATTAAAACACACAGAAATGCTAAGAGGAATTATTGACGCTAAGGAAAGGAAAGGTAAACCAATCATATTCAGATGCAAAAAGAAATACACAAATGTCATTGTGGCACTTAGCAATAATTCAGTAGTTTAGCTACAGACTTAGGGTTCAAAACTGAAAGAAATCAGAATTTTAATTTTTCTAGTTGTACCATGAATAATAAAAATGAAAAAATAAAAACCTCCACACTGAATGCTAATAACTTAATTCTTAGATATTGGTTATCCATGGTTTAGCAACTTCTCATGGTGCCAAAGGATTATAGCCCAATCATATGACATTAGTAAACATAATGCTAAACTAATCAAAGTCAGATGCTAAGGGAAACATGAGAATACTATTGAGGTGAAATAGCACTTAATGCATTCATATGGCTTCTGCCTTTAATCAGCTATTTGACACTAGTACACAAACATTATAGATAACTGAAATCATGTAAGACCACTGGAATGGAAAAATCAAATCATTATTCCAAAGAGGTATTAGAATTTCCTGATAACAATGAATGTGGTACAGTAACGATATATTATTAGACTGAATTGGGAGAAAATTTGGGGAAAAGGTGTTCAGCAGAAGATTTCTCCTGGTCTGTTAAAATTAACCAAGCTCAAGATCTTAGAATAATTTAATTCTCTTTGCATTTTAATATCTGATATTTAGAAAGATCATTTATTCATTATGAAATGTACTTAGCTCAGAAATCCAATTACATCTTAGATTTAAAGCAGGAAGAAAAATTACTGATCTTGTTATCATTAATCATATATAGATGAAGTAGATACTTCAGAAGAAGATAAATTAACGAGGTACCTCAAGGAAGGTATACCTCTAAATTTTTGCCAAGTTACAGGTAAGTCGATCTGAGCTAATCAAGAATTCTTCACACTGTTTTATTGCCCTGTGTAAGTCACGTAGGTGCCCCCATTTTGGCTGCCTAATGAAGCCTGCATGAAAATATATTTCATAGATGAAGATTGATTCTGGTAATTTGTAAGGCGATCTTGAAGGTGAAGCTGTTTATTAATTAAAATTTTGCAATTCATTATCTGTATTGGACTTTTCCATGGATAGAATAATTTATACCTTTGATAAGGCACAGAGGGTTTACATCAACATAAACATAGGTGGGGCATTCGAGCTGACCACTAAATAGTCCAAGGTCATTATGACAATGTCTCTAATGCTAAATTGATGGCATATGATTCAATTATCCAAAGCCCCAAAGTAATTGAACCAGTTTATCCTAATCTTATGACTGCTGGAACTATCACAAGGTTCAACCGCTATAGTTTTGAAACATTACATTACTTATGGTAATCAAAAGATTCTGTGATATGGAAATATACACCAGGTAAGATATCATAATATAATTAAGAATTTTGGTTTTTTCTCTTTGCTAATGATATGAATATTGAACTTAAACATATTTAGGACATAATCATCTCTTAAATATTTACATACAAGCACATCCACATCTAGTGGGGCCAGGAAATACATACAAGCATATCTATCCATTTTCAATTTTTTTTTTCTACATGAAAGAGTGAGTGTAAAATTCCGATTTCCATAATTTTGTTATCTGGGCTTATCACTTTATCCAGACATTTGTTTTGAAGCCTCACATTTTGCCTAAAGAATCTAAAATCATCATTTAGCTTATCAGAAGAGTTATATATCATTTTTTGCTTTAACTGAAACTACATATTCATAACTGAAATATTGAATGGCACATTGTATCACATCAAATATTTTTCTGTAGCAACAGCGTTAAGATGATCTTCTGTAGTATATATACCCTTTCTACAACTTTTTTATTATCTTAAGATTAAAGATTTGTGAATTGAAATTACTTTTGATATGACTTATGGATGTTGTTTAGCAAGAATCAACAAAATCTATTAAATATTCAGAAAATAGAATTGAATCATATGAGGAAATGAAACTAGAGTGCATGATTCCAAAATATTAGGCATTTACCATATTCATCTATTGGGGCATCATAATCATAAGGCTGTTAAGAACCAAAGGACCCTAGCTGTCAAGGTTCAAATAATCAACAACACTTGTAAGGGATAATTACAGCAAGAAATCATAGTGATGATGTTAATATTCCAGCTGATCAAACAGCAAGAATGAAGAAAAACAGAACCCTATGGCTCACCATATAATAGTTTTGAAAAGTGTCAGCCTGTTTTCGAAAAATCTCTGCAACAGCAAAAGCAAGGTCCCCAACAGGCAGAGAATTCGTAATAAATGCAAGTGGAAATCCCAGAAATAATCGGAAAATGAAATGCACACTTATATTTTTAGTTGATATAGAAGATTCGAACTCCAACAGCTTCAGGAATACAATGAATAGAATGAAAAAGACCTTCATCATCCACTCGCAGAAGCTCGTCCACATCTTATTTGATGCAGAATTGGGTGAATGTTGGTCAGAACTGACAGATGGTTGATTCAATGAAACATTTAGCCTTGACCAGCAGGCGCGAACCTCTTCATGAAACTGCTGAGCTGACACATGAATAACACGAGACCAGGTTGCGCAGAGCCTGGTCTTCTTTACAGCCAACCGTTTGTAAATATGAGACGCGAAACGCGTCGAGGAGAAGAATCAGAATCTCTGCAGTCACAGCCAGAACATCAACCGTGTTTCATTTCAGCGTCCGGTATCGAGAACAATAGTCGGTTGAACGATCGTTATCAAAGACACTCATCAGATAGCAACAAGATCCACTGTGAACCATCGAAACATCAAATATTATCATCAGAAATACCTCAGCAATCGTTCGCTGGCGGAGAACGAGTCGCGATGACGCGGCAGATTCAATGACCTGAGCAGATCTTTCTATGAACTATTAAACAAAGTATTAATTCAACAGCAGCTTTTATGAAACATATTTCCGATATATGAATCTGCACCAACTCCATATAAATAACTAACACTACTTCCATATCATCTTCACCATCATACAAACAACAAAGACCAGCAAGAAACTCAATTTCCACATATAAGGCGCTGAATGCACATAATTCATCTGGTTTGCCATTTAATAGATCACTGTTGTTAAAAACATGGGAAATATATGTGAGGTTACACCAATGAAAACATTCCATTTGTATAACAGCTTAGATATGAATGTGTTTACTATAGCTAATATGTGAGCCAGAACAAAAGGTGAAGGAGCAATCAATGTGAATGCATGGTCATGTCCTGAAGACAACAACAAACTTTGAACAACTGGTTAGCAAAGCGGAACGTTTTGTAGAAGGCATGCATGATCTTTCAATATTTCCATACAAAATAAATTTTGTTAATTATAAACCAAGATATTGTAAAGCATATCCATTAACACTGAATTCCCACTAATTAAAAGTCAACATGTTACTATAGATTCTTTTTATCATGCAATATTCACATAAGACAAGTTGTCTTCTATTTAATATATAAAAACATAGACAAAGACTTAAATTTAATTGTTTATAAGAAAAATGAAGTATTACTATCACTTCCAATAGATATAAACTATTTGAAATATTATGACTATCAACATGATTCATAAATATTATTTTCTAAATGAGAATCAAAATTTAAAATTTTGAGAGCTATTCAAATTAGTCTTACAACTCCATGAAAGGCCTTCAAGCTTCTCGCACAATCTATATAGTATAGTATGGGGTGTTCAAAGAAAAAGAAAGATTTTAAAAGTCTCTGCGCCCTCAAAGAGGCTTTAAAGTGTCTGAACCAACCGCCAAGAAAGCTCACAACCGTGATCTTCATGTTGTGGTGGTTATGTCAAGGCTGCACCACATCCAGGGCTCGTCCAAAACCAGCGCCCAAGTCCAAAATCTATCAGCCAAGACGTTCAACCATTAGCGCCAAGTCAAACTCAAATAT